>OY720425.1:59587840-60216054 GCA_963082815.1 Melanotus villosus
AAAGTAAATGTGACAAAGAAAAAACTGAAGTACTTTCTTAGCAGAAATTCTGATTATTTTAGTACTATTTTCAATGTTGAAAGATTTTGCAAATCTTGCAATGATAATTTTCCTTAATGTAAAAATTGTAAATCCGTTTAGAGCAACATTTTCCTAAACTAATGTAAGACTTTTGTTCGTAGTTTATTTTGTATCGATAAGGTACAAGTATTTTGTTTAAGAAATTAAAACTGAGACATCGAGTTTTAATCTATATGCGACAGTTTTTTATTCCTCAGTGATAAATTGGGCAATTTTAGGCTAAGACATTTTCGGGAATTTTGGACATACCGAGGCATTTAGGGAGAGTTTAAGAAATTGTCCTGCAAGAAGTTTCTGCCTTCCTGAGGTAGCCTGGCCCACATTTTGTAAATATTATAATTTTCGAAGAGGTGAAGTTGTGAGAAAGAGCATTGCTTAAGATTCAACCGTGACCACTCCTCGGGTTTTTATTTTGATCATACAATAATACAAACATGGAAGTGATTACAAAAAAACTACACCGAATAATAGTATATTATACACGACGCTATAATGAATGCTATTATTACCTAGGATAATGTTTGCAACACGAGCGAGCGAACGAGTGAGTTTTGCAATTATCCGAGGTAATAGTAGCCATTATAGCGAGTCGTATACTATACTTTGTCCACGAACACAAATACGAAGAATTTTTAATTAAAATTTAAATAGCAACGCTACTAAAATCATGTGGTAGGACTATGTTAAACGAAGTGGTAGGATTAGAAACATAACCTATTTCCTTCATTATACATGAATAATGATTATTCACTGCTGGCAGTGTATAATGGATAGCATTATGTTTTACGAAACACATGACTAATTGACAGATTATTGACTTGTCGTGGACAAAACCCATAAGGCATGATTTAAAATTTAATTTACTCAAAAAATCTAAAGGGCAAAAATTCTTCGAGAAAAAACGCCCTTGCAAGGGTCTGCATTTAACCACGTACATCTACGGCAGAGTAAAACCTGGTAAAAATATAGGCGGGTCTAACGACTAGATTCAAAGTTAAAAACCTTCTAAAGAGGAGCCATTTGTTCATAAAAAAAATTATACTGAGATTTACAAGTTCACGAGGAGCTGACACTGAAATAGATGATTGAGGGTTAAGGCAGTCTTGGGTGTTTCGAAGCTAAGGCAATTGAAGGCATTTCAAGGTATTCCAAAACAGATTTGGGATAGTTTATAATGAAAATTTGGTCAACCTACAGCTACGTTTTTCTGTCTTTTTTAGTAACAATTATCGTACATTTTCGAACAGGCAGTTTTGTGGAGACTAAACGATGAATTATTACATGAAATTTATACAGATTAAAATTCTTCTCATTTAAACATAGGTCATTTGTAACACTTTCTATTTCAGAATTGATTTATTTATTTGAATTTTCTTTTGTTATTTAGTTAACCTGTTTTTTCAGTTGGTGGTCAAAAAATATTCTTGCTTAAAGCCGTCGCCATTTATTCCATTAAAAGTTGACTGAGGGGCCTCGCCTTTGTAGCATATTAGTGTGGAATTCTTCTTTATTTTAATTAAATTACATTTAGTACTTTAATATTTTTCCAACTGTCTCGAACCTCTGCCGTCGTTGTGGTATTTTTGCGCGCCCGACTTACTTCCCTCACCTACCCTATGCAAGACGGACTTACCACCTGAACATCGGTCGTCTGTATAATTCCCATATTAGTAGTACCAAAGAATATATAATATATTTATACTCTTTGGTAGTACTAAACTTGCGTCCAAATTTTTCTTTTAGTTTTAACCGATTAGTTTTACATTTACAATTCTCATTAATTAAATCTAACTTGTAAGCAACCCTACAGGTTCCAAAAATTTAGCGTGTAGATTGAAACTGAACAAGGTGCTTGACACCTTTGTAGTTTCAATTATAGTTAGCATACCAGGAAAGAAAAAGGGACAATTTCATTTGCAGGATATTTACAGCTGATTTTTATAATAAATAAATTGTTTTGTTTTCTGGATATGCTTTTAAATATTAGAAAATACAACGATATTTTTTCAAAAAAAGGACGGATTATTAAGGATTTTTATGAAGTATTTTATTTTTCTGCTCTTTTATGGCTTCTTTAGTTACTTCTTGTTGGAGTCCCAACATTATTTATTTTGAGACCATTTTCAGAAATTTGGCTAACTCTTTTGATAATTATCATTCTGTTCGTCCAAGGAACTGCTTTAAGTTTCAACATTTGCATTTTGATTACCTGTTTTAATCCTAACTTTTTTGTTTTCCAAAACCTTTTATTTACTTAAAACGATTCTTAATGGAATTTGCGTTGTTTATTAGAGGTGTTTCGTCGACGTTTACTCATTTATTCTTGAAATTTAAGCCCGTTTACAGCACGGAATTAGAGAACCCTAAATTACTAGAAGGGTTGAGAATAAATTCTAAATAACATTCCTTCATTCATCAAGAACTTAAAGCACGTTCATATTTGTTTGTATGGGAAGTAATTAGAAAATAAATAACGGAGTCCTCGAAATTGTATGGCACTCAGTTGTGGATTTAGGGAGACAGGGGGCTGATTTCTCAAGTAAACGAATCGCGTCACAGACGTTTAGCAACGCTTTGCGGCCTCACATTACAAGACACATTCAAACAAATCATAGCAGTTAAAGGGGAAATAGTGGCGACGTATCTCAGATATTACGAGACATTTGTAGCAGTACACGTGCTGGGGAAGGAGCGAGACAAAAAACGGTTTTATTTAAATTTATGGAAAACGACTCTTATGTACGATTGCCCACTAAGTTATATAGCACATGCAGTTTATGAACCGTACTTTCCGATCCAATTTCCACTAGTGTTTTGGACAAAACGCGAGGCAGTTTGTCCGTTATTGCCTGATATAAATCTGTCGCGGACAAATTATTATGGATAGGTACCTGTTGTAGGTGTAACGAAATCGCGAACCTGACGAGGATTTCATGCATGTCAGTTATGACGCCTGTGTTGTTTATACATATATTGGGGATTTGGAAATTCGATCAAATTTACATTAAATTCTCGTTAAAAAAGGAAATTAACTGGTTTCATACTATAATAAATTGATTTCCAATAACGTTTTAGACTTTTAAACAATAAATTATACGTGTCGCATACCAGCATTTTCTTTTGGTATTCAATACACTCTTCTTAATGGATGCGACGAGAAAATGCAAGAGCTCGGGAAGAATTTGGTTGGATTTTAAATTCGAAACTCTTAGGAAATATATCACTCCCAGGTGTTTTGTAGTCCGAGACAATAAGTAAACGGTTATCGATTCTGTAATTGAAATTTATTTCATACTATTACAAATTGCTTCATCGACTACAACTTTTAATTAACTCCATGCTACACTTAATTACGTTCAGTTAGAATACCCTTTCGGAATATTTATTTAGTTTAACAAGAATTGACAGCTGTTGAATAGCACAGAAAAAGCAATTTCTTGCAGAACTTCTAGCCTTTTGTATTTGTTTACTTGGTTAATTAACGTACTCTTTCATAATCACGGTTCTTAGCTATTACATATAATAGTAACGAAAGAGTATATTCGGAAAATTTTACTTTTGCAAATCACAGAATAACTAAAAAGGGTTCAAAAACGTAGGTATCTGTTTAAGATAAGCTAATACCAATTTTTAGAATAAATTTTCAAAAAACAAAAGTTTGAGCGACCTTTGTGAATCTTAAAAATTCTCAATTTCTTAGAACAAACCTTAAAGTTATTTGCTTTTTATGTCTTGGTTCTACTTAATTTTCTCTCTTGTTTATATCAGTTATTATTAGTAGAATCGTCATTCTAAAAAGCTTAAATTTAATTTGAATAATTGTCATAGATTTTATTTGCTATTCTTTGATATTGTACAAACAAAAATTGTTTTTAACCTTGAATAACCTCACCCAATTAGAATAATAAATTTGGACCAAAAGAAAAAAAATCGTGAATAAAATACAGCGATAAACAATTCAATGGACATTTCCCACCCTCCTTTAATTTCAGTGACCGTTGTTATATTTTCGCTCTATTGTTCGGTGTTAAATTCCGATAGATTCCGACACGTGATAGAATGGGTTAATGACTGGTAATATTGTTAAAGTGGAATCGAAAATGTCTATTTATTACATAATAATTACACGCACTATACTCGGGTATTATAAAACGAACTTGATTTCTTCATAGATACCAGAAATAAATTTTCGCGTATATACTTATTCCTGACTTATTGATTTATATTTTGTTTCATGGTAGTTTCAAATATTTCGTGTTTACAGAAAATCTTAATTTGTACCCATTTCTTCCTTTATTTTACTTATTCGGCGATATCTAGACGTGCGAGTGCCATGTATCTCAACTGTTGAATTGATATTTCGACTTTTGATTGTTATATAATGATCTAAAGAAAAAATCCAGACTCAATTTTTTTGGGGCGGAAGTGGATAAAAAAATGAAAACGAAGAAATGTTAATGGAGCTCTACCTGGAAGATAACCTAATTTCTCCATATCAAAAACTGAAAAATCAGATGCTAACATAAACGATAACATTTAACAGGAAAAGGGCATGAACAAGTCCGTGTCTTGTTCCTCCTGTTGTTCAACAACTAAAAACGTCATCCAAGGTCAAAAAACAGAAAAATGATATCCAACGTATTGACATGCAAAATGAAAAACCTGCCGCCCTAGAATACACAGACGATATATGTTTAATATTTAATCGTATTGGGAATACGAAAAGCATAACAAACAAAACAGTAGAGGAATTGTCAGGCATGGACGTATAAAGATGTATACAGACGACAAAAATAAAGAGATTCGAATTAATACAAAACACGCCAGAAAACCTGTATATTAACCATCAAGGCTTGCTGTAATTAGCTAAGGAAAGCGTTAGGCACCCAGGGACATATGTAAACCTTGTAAATCGACATAAAACCAAAAACAATGTGTTTGATGACACCAACTCATCCTTATTTTTAATTGAAACCAAAATTATTAATGAGATCAATCTCGAATTAAGGAAATATGAAATTCAAGATAAAGCTGCTAACTTTTTTCTTTAGTGGTGAAACTCCAGTACTAACGTAAAACCCTTTCTACTATAGTTTAATCAAAGAACACTGTTCCAGGCAATAAAATTGTTTTTTTGCCAATCGATTGGCGTAATTTGCAAACCGGACGTGCATTTAATTTGACTAAACGTTAATTGGTAGGTTATGTGACGGATTATACAGTTGCAGGTAGATAAACCAACAGCTTTAATGTTGCAAATACAGAAAGAAGTTTAATTCCAAAAAGACGACTCGAATTGTGCAACGTTTTGTTTTTGTATACATGAATTAAATTTAAACTTTAGCATACTTGTCGTATAAACCAGATATCTCACGTTTGAACGAAAATATGAGACGCTCCTTACCAAAAATTTTACAATGTGCTCGGGAGAGTTACGGAAGGACCTACAGAAGTAGGTGGCGTGGGATTGTTTTGAAGAAATCATAGGTCTCGTAGAACAGAACACAACAACTTCTATGAGTTCTAACCCACCAGAAATGAAATGCAAACAAATTCGTTAGGTAGATTTACTCAACAATATGTTGGACTAGAACTAGCCTTTGGAGTGCTTAAAAGTGCGATCGACTGTTTTGTAACTTAGAAAGAACATTAGTTACCTTGAAGGAAGCAAATTGCGGTGCATATAAGTATGCAACACTTTACGATAACAACAGGTCTTCTATAGCTGTTAAAGAACCCCTGGCGAAAAATTAAAGGCAAGCTTAAGGTGCGTATACACGAGCGCGCCGAACCTGTAATGCAACATGAAACGAACTGCAACGGCGCGCAACGAACCATTTTCTGTCTGTTTTTGACGCGAACACAAAGGAATTGTTCGTTGCAGATGGATGTGCGTCGCGTGTTCGTAGTGAACCAACAGTTCCTCCGCGCATTACAAGTTCGGCGCGCTCGTGTTTACGCACGTTTACGTGCATACTTTACGATACGAAATCTGAGATAACATGGCACACAATTTGCAATTGTGAGGCGTTGACCAGTAAAAACATATACATACTTATTTGAACAGTCACTTCTGGAGTTGAAAAAATTGCTTAATCAGCTAACGAAGAAGGTGTACCTCATTATACTCGCACAATAAAAACAATTACAGGCTGAGCCTGATCCTGCTTTAAACTTATAGTAACAAGCCTCTGAGATTACGGTACATTCGGGACAATTGTAGATGGGCCCTGTGGGAAAAATAATGTTGCGAAACTTGGGCACTAACATAAAGAAATGATGAGAAACTTCAGACTTTCGCAAAAATAAGTGATTATCTGATTGTGCTTAATCTAGCTTCTGATAAACCCCTTGCGACACTGGGCGAAGAATTGAGTTCTTCTCCATCTATCATCATATACGCTTCAAACCCAAAGATCATTCATTATATCATTTCACTTAGCGTCTTCAAAAAATACTTAAAACATGTATAGCACGGCACTATTACAAATACAGAACTAGAGAAATCAACCAAAAACAACTCAAACGAAGAAAGGCTGTACGATCGGAAAACCAGGAGACGATATTACTTAAGAGACGTTAAGATGAGCAAAAAATACAAAAGCATAGACAACAGACAAATAACGCATGGAATAAAACAGAGAGAATAAATAAAACAGAGACAGAAAGAGGGGAAGAGATAGAGAAAAGTAAAAGAAAGAAAGGAAAGGAAGAAAGAAATGTAGAAATAAAGAGATGGAGAGAGCGAAAACCAAATAAAATAAGAGATTCAAGGAAAATCAGTAAAATCACACAAACATACTTTCTCGTGTATAGAACCGTGTTCTCCAAAAATCTTGAACTCTACTTTTGCCATGATAGTTTATTATAGGATTTTTTTTTCAAATGATGAGCTTCTCTTAAAACTTTTGGGGATTGGTTGTAATTTAAATTGATTTTGAGTTATGCCAAAGAAATTTAATCAACGGAAACTGCCTAAGATACCAAGACTTTTGGTACATTCGTTGTGTTATTGAGTGTACTAGAACATATAATTAATTCTATTTTTACGAATAGCGATTGTGTACCCATTTGAAACTCTGCTGTTCGGCTGTACTCATCAATCTTTGAATATTAATTTTCTTTTTGTTTCAGGTACGTTTACAAACAATTTCAGTTTAAAAGCTGCAGATTATGACGGTAAGTCACCAATCTCTCAACATTTTCACTTTAATAACAAAAAATACCGAAATATTCCCATATTAGAATATCTGAAACCCTCTTCGAAAAATATTAAACAGATTTAAACAAAATACTGAACCTTTTAGAGTAAATTTTTTTTAGGAAAGTACGAGAATTATTTCGGAAACAACATTAAATTGAGTATAAATTAATTTAGCGCTGCTTTAAGTTTAGAAAAAAGCCTTCGGAAGAAATTAAAGGTTAATGTTTTTCAGTCATTCAAAGATGCGGAAGATAAAATTCTAACGTTTTAAAGGGTGGAAAGGTTACTCATTTTTAAAAAAGAAACGCCTGATGCAAAGGGCGAAGATTCACACAAATAATTCTGCAAACTATTAGAAACATATTTAATAATTTTTAAGGCTATATTAAGGAACATAAAAAAGGCTTTTTCTAGTAACTCGTTTAAGTTGGAAATTTTATTCTTGGTAGAGAATTTTTTTATTTTTTCTCTAAGACTGCTGTTAAAGCGGAAATAAATATACTTGAATTTCAGATTAAAACCGAATCATTAAAAAGTTTTAAAACAAATTAATAGCAAACATTAAAGCTGTCGACCGAATTTAAATTCACATCTAAACCTGGAATATTTCAAAAATTGGAACACAAATTAAATCAATTTAACTTTGAATTCAGAATTTTTAAAACAAGTTTTAGAAGTGTCAATACAAGTTTCAGAATTTTTAATAGAAGTTTCAGAATTTTGTATCCAAGTTTGAGAATATTTAGTACAAGTTTCGGGCTTGTGATTACAAGTTCTGGGATTTTGAATGCGAGGTTCAGGATTTTGAATGTGAGTTTCAGAATTTTGAATGCAGGATTCAAGATTTTAAATACAAAATTCAGAATGTTGTATTTTATTATAAGTATCAGAATTTTAATACTATAATTAAGCTTCAGAATTTGGAATAGGTTTCAGAAATTTATGATATATGTATGTCCAGGGTTTTGAATACAAATTTCAGGATTTTAAATACAGGTTTTCAGGATTTTGAGTGTAAGTTTCAGAATTTTTAATAAAAGTTGCAGAGGTTTGAATGCAAGAGTCAGGATTTTTCAGTACAAGTTTCATAATTTTGAATACAAGTTTCAGAATTTTGCAGACAAGTTTTAGAATTTCTAATGCAAGATTTCGAATGCGAGTTTCAGGATCTAAAAATAAAAAGTTCATAATGCTAAATGTAGGTTTCAGAATTTTTTATACAAGATTTAGAATTTTTATATGACGGATTTTGGATATAAGTTTCAAGATTTTAAACACAGGTTTCAAAATTTATTAGAAGTTTCTGGATTTAAATACAAGTTCTATGACTTTGAATGCAAGTTTCAGGATTTTGAATGCCAGATTCAGGATTTTATATACAAGGTTTAGAATTTTGAATCGAATTTTGAGTTTAGAACTCAATAGCCGTAAACGGAATTTTCATTTTTTAAATCCTAACGTTAATGAAAAAAACAGGCTTCGCCTAAATAAAGGAGGAAGAAGAAGAAGAAATCCTAAAACAGCCTGCAAATATATTTTGATTTTTCAGTTTCGATTTTCAGCCCCAACTTACAAAGTCTAAATTTGTGCATACCAACTAAAGAGTATAAAATATGAATGAATAAACAATAATTCGACGCAGAATTTGAGAGTCGAGCATTAAGAATTACTAGTAAATCCAAATAACTACCACAGATTCAAGTTTCTTAGTATGTTTTTTGCTACAAATTCTGAACTTCTTAAAAAAATTTAAGCTTGAATGAGAAATCTAGAACTCAGTACTATTTCGTATCTTGAATTCAGAATTTCAAATTTGGTATTTAAGATTCGAATCTTAGGAAATGGAAATTTTTAAGCCTTGCTAATTCTTGTGTAACTATCATTAGGCGATGCATCTGATTATTATTTAATGGTCCTTTATAATCAAACAACGAAAAAAAAAAGTTCGACAGAATAACCCAAGCTGAAAAATAAACTTGAAGATTATTAGTAATTTTAGACAGAATTTTAATTATTAAAAATTTTGCGTCTACGTTTCGTTACTAAAAACTAGTGCAGAACTGAAATTTAATTATGAAAAAAATTGAAAAGTTAAACGGAGATAAGGTGCTCATAAAAGAACAGACAAAAAATTTTAATAAAGTTTCAGAAAAATTCCCGTAAGGAATCTCACAAGACGGATGATCCACTACACGAACTTATCAATAAAATTTAAAGAATTTGCCCCTTTAAATTCAATATAAACCGGTAGTAAAAAGACAAAGAAGTAATTTTGAAGCCAGATTCGAGAGATTTGATGAGGAAAACATAGGCGTCAAGTAACAACCGCGACACCCCTGTATGTGGGATGTTTTAATTATGCCAGATTTAATTAGATGAGCTGCACCCCTGTTCTGTGGTACGTCTGCAAGTATTATTACGGTAACTCGTGATATAAAATAAGTAAAAGACCCCGGTCTTTCTGCATGATGCACGACACCTTGAAATCTCGTATAAATTAGGACCGTAGCGAGTTCTTTAATGTTGCGCTAAGAGAGATAAAGCGGGATTAGGCTTAAAACGCCCCTAAAATTTAATTTTGAAAGGAGAGTCCAACGCAAAGGGAATTATCTTGTGCCACGTGTAAAATTATAAGTAAATAAATTACGGGTTTAAATGGAGAAATTCGCTATTAGTGTTGTTAATCTTTTTATTATAATCTTGACAAATCTAAACGTATGCGAAACACAAGCTCAAATTCCGCTTAATACCGTTAAGTACTGCCTGCTCATATTTTTATCTTCTAAATTACTGACTAAACTGTGATAATCTTTTATGTCTTAAAGTCTTTAAGTTGCAAATATTCTAAATATATTCCCTTTATGGGTCCGAGTTTCGCTTTTATATAAATTTTGCAATTTTATGCAAATATTTTTGGTAAGCTGCAATGAGGTAGTTTAACGCTCGTAAACAAGAGCAGATTTTGATTACTGTTTGTAGTGATTTTATTCTCTAAAATAAAACACTAAATATTACAAATATTATTACTTCCAAAAAAAGAAAATCAAACCGCAGGGTGACCTGAAAACTTTTTAGCTTATTCCTTACGACTTCCTTCTTTTGATAGTAATTTCCAAAATTGTACTTATGTATTTATGCATTTCAGAAGAGTAAAGGTTTACGAGAAACGTCATGGCTTCTGAATACTGTAATATTCTCTAAAAATCCAAAAGGAATGTAATAAAAATTAAAAGAACTGGCATTAATCTCAGAATCTTATTTTTAACAATTATTGCGAAAGTTGAATGCCCAGTTGTTTGTGCTTTTTGTTTTGATTTCTCGGAAGTTTTGAATGACAAATACAAACAAGAACTTCGCAAAACAGCTACCCCTTTGTTACTTTTTCATTTAATAACCGCTATCCTCCACGAAATTTACGTTTTGTGGTCCCTTTGGGAGTGGAATAGGAAGTTAAAAATTATTTCCTGAAAGGCATTGAACTTGGCGCTGAAAAGCTCCTTTTCAAAACGATTATGAAATTATGTTAATTTAAATCCTTTTGAAGGTAAAAGAAGGGATTCATTTGGGAATGATGTAATTAAAAATTATTAATTGTTTATTTTAGAATGCTTCTACATATTTGTGTTATTCTTGGGAGAGTTTTCCAACCCCTTAGTAATTGTTTCTGAAAAAGTGAAAGAAAAAATAAAGAACATTCGGTGTTTGGAAATATTTAAAGCTAAAAATTTTAAACCAATGCTGAATTTTATTAAAAAATAAATTCGACAGATTATTTATTTCACTACTACGAGGGGCGTTCAAAGTGTGTTGCAATTTGGGGGTATCTAGCAAAATTTAGATTTTCGTTCAAATTGTGTTTGATACATTAGATCTAGTTACCCTTGCTTGCAAAAATTGATTGTCCTATCTGCTTTTGTTTTCCTTCTGTCAGTTGTGAAGTATGGCTGAGTGTAGTTTAAAGAAGTACGAGTAGGTATCGAAGCATCATCAAGTTTTTGTGTAAAGAGGGTGTAAATGCAAAGGAAATTTTGGATCGCTTATCGAAAGTGTACAGATCGGACGCGCCTTCGTATGCTACGGTTACTTTCGATAAGCGATCCAAAATTTCCTTTGCATTTACACCCTCTTTACACAAAAACTTGATGATGCTTCGATACCTACTCGTACTTCTTTAAACTACACTCAGCCATATTTCACAACTGACAGAAGGAAAACAAAAGCAGAGAGGACAACCAATTTTTGCAAGCAAGGGTAACTAGATCTAATGTATCAAACAAAATTTGAACGAAAATCTAAACTTTGCTAGATACCCCCAAATTGCAACACACTTTGAACGCCCCTCGTACAATGAAAATGAATAAATCCCCAACATTATTTTTACAGTAAAATTTTGAATTGATTCGAAATTAATTTTGTTCAATTTTAATTTTTTCTTCTGCGGTAATTCGTTTACAAGGGAAGTTCATACACGAAACGTAATATTCTGAAGTTAGTTTTTCTAAATTATCTTAAAAATTAAATTAAAAAAACCTAAAAATGCGAAGGCTTGCCGCTGAAGTAACACTTTGAAATTTAGATTCTAAGTGATTCATCCTACGTTTTATAATCGAGAAAGGGAACATTTACATCGTATTAGTGAGGTAGGATTATACAAATGTTTGTTTTACACGAAGAATTATTTTTGTTTTTTTATTCATTTTTTTTGTGTTCCAAGGGTTGCTTGATAATTATATCCAATTACGATTTGTAAATATTAGAAAATTGTTGATATTTCATTCGTTATTTAAAATAAGCATAATATTAAACCATATCTTTTTGAAAACGTTGAAAAGCGATCTATTTAATGAGGTCAAAGCCAACTACGGTTGCTATTTAAAAAAACACAAGTTTATGTTGTAACTCAAAACTTAATACGCAAATTAAAAATCCAATATGACCATTAAATTATACCTACATGAAAAAGTGCCTTAAGAATGTTTGTATTTTTTGTTCCTATCTCTACAAACAAAAGAGTTATAACTCCGAAAAGAATTTCCGAAAAATTCAATTTTCGATTGTAGCTCGAAAACAAAAGACGATATTAAATTTCGGTTTGCACGAATAGATTTGTCGCAAAAATTTGACCCGAGGCACCTTTATTACTTTTTGCGTTGATGTAATAGTTAAGGAGATATCCTGCAATCCCTTCGAAAATGAGCCAGGCTGTACAACATCATGGTTTATCTATGCTTCATACAAATATTGAATGTGACTGTCGATCCCCTTTCCTACTTTCAAAATTCGAAAGAGAATATCAACCATCATGGGTGAAAGAGGAAAAGCAGGGAAAAAACCTAACGCAGCATGAATAAACAGCAACTGAATTTTAAAATCGTGTTACCGAAGCTACGTTGTAGAAAAATACGAATTGTAGGGCGATCCGTAAAGCTGAGGAGTTTATTTTAAACAGTAAAAGAATAATGTCTTAAGAAAGGAAACGTTTAATTACAGAAAATAACAAAAAAAATTTAAAGACAAAGTAAACTTGGTTCTACAACGCGTCCGCATTCAACGACTGCAAAAACAACTTTCATGGTCCAAGGTTCCTTCTCATCCCAAGGAGTGATGGTACCAAACAGGTGTCTGAGACGTAGCGCCTCCTTACAGATTAAAATATTGAAAACTGTAGGCGAATTACTTGGTCTCCAACAAAGGATAGGAAAAAATATGCATTTTGAGACCACATTAAATAAGCTGAAAAGCAGGAAAAGGAGAGAGCAGCGAAGAGAAGAGTCTTAGAGTGTGCAAGAGATACATAATTTGGGGGAATGCTAATAGAAATTAAGCATGTGAATAAAAAACTTTACAGTGATAATTAATATCAAATTCTTCTTCTTATTCAGCCTTATTTAATCCATTGTTGTCTTATAAATGTTTTAATGCTCTTCGGTTTCTCATCCTTTGTTTTCCCGCATCGTCTGCTCATCTTTGCTGACGTCGTCCAATTCGTTTCTCTCGGTCTCCAGCAAGTTCTTTGCGTCCATCTATTTGCTATGCGTCCTGCCCATTGCCATTTGAGACTCGCTATTCGCCCCATAATATCAATTATTTTGCTATTAGGTGTTTTGTTTTTTAAAGTGACACATAACATTATTCTTTCAATAGCCCTTTGGGCGACTCTTAGTTGTTCTGATGTTTTCTTGTTATAGACATGGTTTCTAAACCATATGTGATTACCGAGATTATGCAGCTGTCATACGCTTTTCTTTTCAAGTATATCGGTATTCCTTCGTCTTTAAAACTGTAACTTAATTTTCTAAAGACTATGCATGCCAGGTGAATCATTGATTGCTGTTTTTTTTTAAATCAATTTTGATTGTCTGTCCTAGATGTATAGAGTGGTCTACTTTTGTGTGATGTTATTAGCGATGATAATATCATGTCGACTGCAACTCATGATTTTATTTTTGCTTGGGTTTACCGGCAATTCTATGTTCTGAGATTTTTCGTTCAAATCCTTTAGCGTGGCGTTTAGCTCTTCGATGTTGGTACTGATTAGAACTACATCATCGGCTAATCTTAAATGATTTAGGTGTATTCCATCAAAGTTTAAACCTTTTTCTTCCCAAGGCAATATTATGTTGACACACACAAATCTATGGTGGCTTCCAGTTCTAACTCTTCTTTGTGGTCATCTGTCATTGTTCTAATGTAATGTAAGTTTCGATGCGAATTTGATGCGTTAATATCATCTACGTTTACTGCAATTTGTCGTTTTTCTGTCCTCCCCAGAAGTGGGGTGGGATTCCGAATCTTGAGTTCTATCCACCTGGGGTATTTTTATTTTAAAGCTCAACTCTAGTATTTCTACAATTATCAAATTTAATTGACCACGAAAAAATACTGGAAGGCAGTCACCTGATTTACTCTGTTTTGCATAACTGTAGCTGCTCCTGCGTTTAGACTGCAATCTTCCAATCTCGCGAGGTAGGTAACTCTCACTTACCTCAGTTGCTGTACAAATAACCACTAACATTGTTTTAGTTTTTAGTTCACAAGACTCAAAGTATGTAATTTAATCTGATTTAAAAGCATAGTTAGATCGACGTCTTTGTTAATTAAACTAGTTAAACCATAAATAAATAAGTTGATTAAATAACTCTAACAAGGAAACTAGAAAGCCTTACCGTATTGACTGAAACGTAAGTTTTGGAATTATTATTTGTATTAAGAATCTTTTACATTGTTTTAAAATTTCAAATAAATCTGACATTTCCAAACCTTTCTACTTTGCTTTGTAATTAAAACCTGTTGAAAACAATTGAAAATTTCAGTAGAATTTTACTTTAGTGTTAATTTAACCTTTTTTCCTTTAATTAAATTTTCCTCTATTCTTTGTGCTGAGATTCAAGCATTCAAGGACATTGTAAAATAATTAAAATTAAACTAAACTGATTGCCTTACAACAGGAAAAAGAGAACAAATAGAAAATTCCTGTATGCTTAAGTTACAAACCTAAATTATTTCCATAAGTTTGTTAATACGAAGCATCAATTTTGTAAACAGATTCGTTGACATCGAAAGCCAAAGAAGGCCTCTGTGGAAAAACGAAACAATTTATATTTTATTTCAAACGTAAATTTTCACCATAATTGTGAATTATTCATCATTATGATTCGAGGCTTTAAATAATCACAAATCTAATTATTATTTAACAAAAAACGGAGTTACAATGAAGCGCAGACGTTCCAAAAAAATTCTTTAATTAAAGACCTGAACAGAGAGCTCGATTCATATTGACAAGCTTGTGATTAAAAAGATTACTTATTAACCAAAATGACTAAGTAACATTACTAGAATACCTTCTTAGTAATCGATGCATCGTAATTGTTATACGAGCTACTATGGAATTCCTCCAGTCATTCTTTATTATAAGCAAGTCATTTATACCAACACGTTTTAATAAATACGTGATGTTCGAACTCGTGTAATTTAAATCAAATGTTTCGAAAACATTCGGTTGATTACTTCCACTATTATTAGTAGCTAATTACATGTATGTGTATAATAATTAGGGGATGTTTTTATTAATTAACCTTTTATTTTGCACTATTGTGAACAGAAGCACATGTAATCAGTTGATACTAATGAATTTACCGATAATTTGCTAGCCACAAACTAATATTTAATCACAACTTTGAACTTTTATTTTAAAAGTTGATGAAACAAAGTAAAACTTAATTATGAAATTTTAATTTAAACCCACTGGTTAGAAATTTCACGAGCAGGTGTTAAGAGTAAATATTTTTGTGTACACGAATAATAATAGCAAGTTGATAAAAAGTTCGCGTAAAACATTACTGGAGTTTTAGCGCTACCATTTTAAAAGCTTTACTAAAGTTTTAGAAGGTTATCGGTATGACATGTAATTATTCTTTATAAGTAAAATGAAACGGTTTGGGATTTCAAAGACATGAACTGCTCCAGACCTTTGTGTTTTGTGATAAAAATATTTTCGATTCATTATCTATTAGATACTCTATTAGAACTAAGTCAATTACAAAAATCTTTATTAAACAGCAGAAAGCTACAAGAAAGAAAGTGAATCTTGATTTAATTTAACAAATACTGGCATTTGTAAAGGTGAAGTTTGTTTAAAGTACTTATTTTGAACTTCCAAGATTTTTAAAAATTAAATTAGATTTCTCAAATAAGGTGATGGACTGTCAAAAACAACATAAGTAGCCAAACTAAAAGTTTAAATGCTTACGAACCGCAAACTTCTTTCATGTCAAATTATCTAAAAGCTTCGAAAATTTTGATGAATTTTATAAATAAATGAGCCGGCATTGTTTTCTTCTTCAGTAATTTGATTGTTCAGTTCTGCGAATTTTCTGAATTTTTATTCGCATTTTTGCTTAGTTTCACAGGAAGTCGAACCTCCGCTGTTGATCAAATTATTCTTTCATGTTTTTTAAGTTGAAATTTAAAAAATTCCGTTGTACTTTGTTTGATTGTTGTTAATGTACGAAACGGTTGAAGATTTTGTCACCGACCTATTTTTTTCTAAATAACTGAAAGATTTACGAATGTTGTAAGAAAACAACATTAAAAAGCATAATTTTAGGAGTAAAAGCAGCTCTTAAAAACGTCAAAAATCGAAGCTTAGCTTTTAACTATTAATCCACAGCGAGTTTTACTGTGTTTAATAAATAAAAGATCAACAATTATTTAAAAAGGAAGTTTAGAAACACAAAGTTCGTTATAGAAGATACAGAAGTAAATAAAAGATATTTACCGATTCGCCGATTAAAAATTTTCATGCAAATCTTAAAACAAGTTTCTTAAGATCATATGTGAAAGTAGTAAGCGCTGAAAAATTATCTTAAACAAAAATCACAATATTGAAAACGTGCTTTAACAACGCTGTAAGGTGTGGAAATATTTTCAAGAGCATATCTCTTCGATGTAAAGAAATACTTCTTTTGCCTTAGGGCTGACTAATATAACGTTTTTCACTTCAAAAGATATCGAGAAATGTAAAAGTAATTTAACTATCCTTTCAGGATGTCATTTAATATTTGGTCATTTCATGCTTTTATACAACGTTTGTATTTGTTGTCTTCTTTATTTTCTTACTTTTGTTCTTATCTTTACTCATATTCTTGTTAATTTGTTTATTTATTGGACGCGATTTAGTGAGTGTTTAACTTACCATCATCGTCTCTTCCTCCTTCTTCTAGTTCTTCACTTCCACACACACTGCACTATGGTTCTTGTAGCTTTAGCTGCTTCAAGTCATTACTTATGTTCTTCCTTCCATCTACAGCGTGATCTGTCCTTTGGCCGATGTGCGATGTCCCTCCGGTTCATTTACAAATATTCTCCTTGTTATTCTTGCTTCTGGAATTCTCCACATGTGTTATCTAATTCTTTCCCTCTTTATCCATCCTACGATGTCGTATTCAGCATATTTCCTCTGTAATTCATGGTTCATAAGTGGTCTCCATCTATTTATAGCAGCATCATGGACGTGTCCAATAATGCTACTTAATATTTTCCGCTCAAATCTATTTCACAGTTCCTCGCTACGCTTTGTCAGAGTCCAGCTTCCACAGCCATAGCTTATTATTAATGTTTTGTATATTGCTCTAACTTATTTAGAAACGTTCTTTGATTTTATATTGCAATACGCTCCCGACATTTTTCTAATATTTGCCGCAAGGTGAATTGGTGGTCAATTACTGATCGTACTTTTCAAAACCCTGCTTAGTAATCGCCAATTAGTTGATCTGCTCGAGCTGCTAGTCGTTTATTTATGCAAGCTTTATATGCAACGTTCAATAGACAAATAACTATCTGTATAGTTGCTGCACTCTAACTTATCGCCTTTTTTATACACAGAACAAATGAGTCCATACTTCCATTTCTGCGTTATTGATTCTCTTTTCCATATTTTAATAAATAACTTGTGTATTGTTTGTGATAGTTCACTGCTTGCAGATTGCAGTAATTCTACTGTCAATCCAGCTATTTCAGGAGCTTTGTTTTTATTCATCTTTTGGATTGCTTCTTGGACTTCTTCATAGGTTGGTATGTTTACTTGTTTACGTCTTGGTTTTGTTCGTCGTCTATGACTTCTTCCACTTGCTCTTATTCCGTTTCTTCAACGTCCTGATTTCACCCATTTAGGATTTCATTAAAATGTTGCGCCCATCTTTTTATGACATCCTGTTTGTTGGAAATTAATTCTTCTTTGCTATTTTTGCATATATTTATTCTTGGTTGCAAGCCTCTACTTAATTCTTTAATCAGTTTTGACATACTTCTCGTTTGATTTTTACTATTTCTTGCGTTTCATATATTCTTCTTTCTTCCTTCTAAAGACTACCTTAGCTTTATTCCTCCTTTCTCTGTACTTATCCACTTTGCTTCTTGTATTTGACCGCAGAGCGTCACTTCTCGCTTTTTGTGTCTATTCGATATTTCTCTACACTCATCATGAAACCAGTTGTTTCTTTTGTATTCTATTGGAGACCCTATGTTTTCTTGAGCTGCTTCGCTTATTATTTCTTTGATTATTTTCCAGTGTGTTTCTATGTTTGCACCCTCGTTTAATTTGTCAGTGTTTATTTGTATTTCTCTTCACTTCCTCCTGATCCTTTTCCTGTTTCCAACCCCACTTTTCTTCGTATTCTTTCTTCTCATTTTTCTGTTCACTCAATTACTAAATTTAATAAATATTCCATGGGTTTCTGCATACAATTTCTTTCAAATCATTTCACCTGTCACCAGTCGATTTAATGCTAATTGCTTAGCCACATTGATACTTCGTCATTTAAATGGCATGGTAGGGTTGATGTATCACATACACCTTCAGGCCCATTTTGCCTTAAAATATGACTTTGTCTAATTCATTTTTAAGGAATAATTATTTAACAGACTTCGTGATTTTTAAGACCATGGTTCACCATACCTTTCAGAAGTTGGAGTTCATATAAATTATATTGCTCGCCGTTCTTTGAACCTACAAAAAATTTAGGACATGTATTTTGAATGAATCACATAAAAAATATGCTTTTTGGTAAGTTTTACCATGGTGGGTAGTGGGTGTGGTACTGAGGGCAATTAAAACTGTGTTGTGATTTTTTCAGTAGGCTCATCTGAGTTTGCTTTTATGGAGCCCAGATATGCAACTATTGGCCACTTCTTCGTACTTGCCATTAATGATTTTAGCTTGGATTAATTACTTCCGATCATTTCTATATCGACCCCATTAGTTCTTTTTTAAAGTTTGTTATTTGTCTTATAACCTTTATGAAAACATACTTTAAAACCTTCAGGAACTTTAACTTAAATAAAGTCGTAATTTTGGACAAGGACCAATGTGCACCAGTTCCCTCGTTCTAACTTTGAAAGTATTAATCTCGCCTTCCTCCCCAACTTTCAAAAGATTCCTACATCACTGTAGGTGCTTCTACTCCATTTATTTATAGTTTGTACCTTATCTTTGTAAATTATAGTAGGGCAAGTCATAGCTGACACCTCTGTTAGGCTATCAGTCTATTTTCAACATTTTCTTGTGGACAATCCTTGTTCTGTATTAATTTTACATTTAATACCTAAACTCATCGAATATTTTGGCCTTATTTTCTTATTTTAACTACACTTGTCATATGGCCTAAGTAGAATGCAAAGGTATTTGATGATCGTACTTCATTCAACTTATCAGTTGTTTGTTTTCTATCAAGAATAATTATGTTAATGAGTTTTTCGTTTTGTCATACAGATTATACATTTAAAGAGTTTCTCGGTCTATTTCCACAGTTCCTAGCTTTATTTATTTATTGAGCAGGACATAGCCTTACTGGTAGCAAGGATCTCAAATTTATAACTTTCGAAAGCATGTTAGTCTTCGTCATCAGTCTCCGATAGGGGGGGGGGGGGTAGTATTTTCTAACATTATTGGCACAATAATATTTTTCCGTGAAGTGTTAATGTGATTATCGGATAACTGTTACAAACATCTTGGAATCTCTTCTGCCAAATTTAGTCAGCCATTCCACTATGTCTTCTTTGTTCATTAACAATTTTCCGTCTTTTATTTTAGCTAATGTGATTAGTACAAGCATCTGAATTATTTGAAACAGATACCTTTTAGTTCAGTTTTACATTACTGTTGCTCTACTTCTTAATATATCTGTCTCGTTTAGATATCCCTTTTACCTTGTCTGCTTTCGCTACATTTTTCCCTTACTGGATTCTAAAACACATTGCTCTAATTCTGTTTCCTCTAAGTGTGTTGAAAGTTGCTTAGTACCGTAACATAATATTTCAAAGAATGTTTTCTTCTGTTTTCTGTTTTCGTGCAACTTGTAGCTCGAGATTATCAACAACCCTGTTGCACGTATTGCTCGTGCTGTAGTTTAGGGGTTTCGGAACTATTCTACTGGGTGGTTCTCCTATCAGGGAACTTGCAATGCCTTGCCTCTAGTCTGTCCTCTGGTAATAACAAACGCTATTCTACAGGTAGGCTGTAGTTCTCTCAGTTGTTGTATTCTGACTGCTTTAAGATGGTTTCCGTTAACTTTATTCTTCTGACATACTGGCACCCACATTATGTTCATCAAATTGCGTTAATATTTTGTGGCACCCTGGTAGCACTGATTTTAATTGGCTTGATATCGAAGCTTTAAGAGTTGTTTGTCAAAATTTAGTTCTCATCAGCACCATGGGCATACAGAATACTATGTTAGTACTTTAATCTGTATGCCCATCGTTATTCTTTTTTAACATTGGAAATGTTTATGCGCTCGCTTATTGAACAAATTTACAAGCTTTTTGGTACATTTTGTGACATCGGCACATCATACAACCCGATGATCTCAGAATAATAAACATTAAGCGGTCTTAATGTGTTTTAAATAACCAAATATGTAACAATTGCGTTTATAAGAAAAGCACGTTTTGTTAAGTCTACAGTCTACATACGCACCGCGTTGATGACGGCATTCACGAGTAATTAACATAGGCAGATACCGTATGTTTATAGTGTGTTTTCGATGAATAGCACTTCGACATCCGATCCAACAATAATGTTTGGTATGAGATCACCAAACATCTGCGTAAGAAGAATAGACAACTGCTGCAAGTGTAAGGAAATACGCATAGTCGTATTCGTATTACAAACAGGTACAAACTGATTGCATATGTATTATCTTTTATTTATTTAGTTTAATCGCTATTTATGGTACCAGTGGCGTACCTATCTTTGGGAGGCGGAGGGAGCAATATGTCTTGAAGACGCTTTAGGATATTTTAGGTCAAACACGTGTAATATTTCTTTCGACAGGAATTAAAGAGGCCACACCGCCACTATTTAAGAATATAGCTCACTCGGCGTTCCGTGAGTGAAGAGTGAATAAAGAAAAATGTTATCCAGGAAAGGAAAAGTTTAGCTCACGAGGCGCAGCCGAGTGAGCTAATGTCCTTGAGCGGATAAAAGCTCTTTATGAAACAATAGCTAGCAACCTAATTTAAAAGCACCATGATAGTGTGGATACAATGTTTATAGCAACACTTTATCCACCCTTCACGTTAAAATGTTGCTTTGATAACTAGATTTGACACATTAAAAGGCCACTTTTTAATTTACTCGCAGAGGTGTGATAGTTCCACAATGTCGAAGACGTAACTGAGGTAAGTTTATATGTTTCATGTATTACATATGGCATTATCATTTCCAATGTATCCGATGGTTGCAAGGATTGCGAAATCTGTGAATTTTTTATTAGCCCATCATATCCCTATCGAAAGAAAACCCCTCCCTTCACATTTTAGTGAGGAGGTTTTTGGTCTACTCTCACATAGTGACCGGTCCTTGTGGAAGAGAGGTTTCGCGTTAACGGAGAAATCGAGCCGCCCATTCCAGTACTGACCGTAAACAACGATGCTTAACTTTCCTGGCCGTGCTGGAATCACACAATCGTTTACTTCGTTAATCTTTTACATACATTCCTTGAATGCTGCTGTTGCTTTTATGATCTTAGTCATTTTGTGGTGAGATATACAACAGCTGACCATTGAAGATTATTGCGACTAGTTTGATTTTTTGGAGTTCTGGTGTTGCTAACTAATACAATACGCGAACCAAATTTATTTGTATATATTTTCATTTAATAATCAAAAGTTTGATTTATTGTGTGTGGACAAATTCAGTATTTTACTAAACATAAAAGGTAAATAATAAATATGGAGCTCAGTTCTGTTTTTTCTAATATTAATGCGGAATTGCGTTGTGTACGATTATTACAAAGTGTCCCATGATATTTATTTATAAACCAATCACGTTGGAAATCCGATAAATAATTCGTAGTTCTTAGCCTGAGAAGTTTCAGGTTTGTATCTTAAAACCTCAAAATTATGAAAACAAGCATTGAGAATCCTTGAGGTGTCCCTTTTAATGAAATAATTTTTATTCCATTTAACTAACATTAACCTCAGACAAGTTTCGAGATAACTGTGGTAGATAAGCTAAAACGGGAACCCCGTATGTGCGGTGCATAATTTGAGGTTTAACATGTAAAACCGCTAAGGCAGCCAAAAGTTTGACGCCCTACTCGAGGTGACACTTTGCCCATCCATTCCTTTTCTCCCTTGATTGGTGGCCTTTATGGGTTTCGGGGAGATTGCATGACGTGAGTAAACCAACAGACACAGAAACAGGAAGAATAATTCTTTGTTTAAGTTACTGTCGCCACAGGTTTTGGTTTATTTAGTGGATTTAAAGACGCACAATTTACTCTATAATGAAGTTTGATCTGAATGGTTACTCAACTTAAAATTTATGCAGTTAATTTAAGTTACTGTCTATTCACCCTCAAAGTATGTATGTAAATTGTGAATTAGTAACGTAACTAATTGAAGTGAGCGCAAATAAGACTGCATAATTAATTTGTGTTTAATGTAAGTTCTGTTTAATGTTTTAGTATCAAGCTTACTAAATCAAATTTCTGTAATTCTGTATGAGTGGTTTCAGTTTATACAGTACACAGTCATTTTCTACTACATTACATTTGTTTAATTATTCGTCTTGGCGTACTGTCCTAATACCAGCTCGAAGGACCAACTTCATTTTCTCGGATGTACTCTTCGTGATTACGTTATTACTGATGCTACATCCGCAAATAATATCGGAATTAAATAGAATAGCCAGTAAATCATGGGATGTAACGTTAAATTTTAACTATCCTAGATAAAAGCGTTTAATGCTAAATTAATTGCAGACAAATTGAATTTAAAATACCTAACGCGAAAACGGGAACAGAACTTTTTGTTCGTAAATCTGTTTAATGAAACTGTTAACATCGGAAACAAGTAGAAGGGTACGAAGCAATAACTTCGTTGTTGCATAATTTGTAGTGTTAATTATCGGTAGTAAAGTTCGCAAATGAGCAAATGAAGTGGCTTCTGGTAAATCAGGGCGAGGTCCTAAGCAGAATCGCGTAATTTCCGACAATTTATGACGGCGCAAAGTGAACGTCCTTATCGCCGCTACTGGGGTCACTTGATTTGATTGGATTTCGGTAACAACCGTCAGTAGTGTCGTAAATTGGACGTCAATCGGCCGGTTACAGCAAAAACGTTAGATTATTTTCCGATTTGATAGCGATTATTGGAATTATTTCCTGGGGGTTATCAGTTATGCATAGGTAGAATAATTTTTATTCTTCCCCGGCCTCCGGAACCCGTTTCGCGTCCGCTTCGACTCTAAATTACGGATTCACGTTTTATGAGGCGACGCTACACAATTAATATAAAATAGAAATACCATTTTACTGGCTTTTAATGGAATTAAATTCCAAATCTACGAACCAAGTAAAGCGTCTGCAGTTTACTTGTTGGTACATTTTAACTTGCCGTCTTACTTTTACGGCTTCATTTTTTAATGTGTTTTAAGGAGAGTGCAGAGAAGCGACGTGTTCGCAACTTCTTGCGAAGAAGGATATCATATCCCGGTCTTAAACGGGCTTTGGTAGCCTTCGTAAAAGAAGGAAATGATATCAGTTAAGATACCGATTGTTTATAGCGTGTCTAAGAGAATTCGAGCGGATTTTCCGGAGCGAAATTAAAACGTGATGGAGTCGTGTTTGTTTCCAACATAAAAGTTTTGTTTGTCTTTGAGACATGACAGGGCATTGAAAATTGTGCGCGCAGCTGGGGGACTGGAGGTCCCTGAAAACTGCGGGTAATTTGTAAGCGACTAATTAGGACCGTGATCAGCAACAACGGCAGCAACCCGTCCGTCCATACCTGGGAACTTTTAACAGGAACATTGGTATTCCGATGCGGACACCGGGCTGAGATTCGAACCGGTGACCTATGAGTCTGTCACGCGCCCAACTTTATTCCACGGCTGTCGCGACTCCAAATCAAATCACACAGTTCGTCTAATTACCTGACGACTATGGATTCGCTCCGCAAACCTACCTTATACTTACACGAAACGATTGGTTAAAACCAGCCAACCAAAAAATGCCGACTTCGTTTTTTATGACTACATTCCCATACGAAAAATACTCCGGTAAAATTCTAATACGTTTGCGGAATCCTTAACACATCGTCGAATTTTTATGTGCGTAACTATTGTTTTTTACGTGCATTCGACTCGCAACCTACAACACTTTAATATTTTAAGTACACCGGGCTGTTATCTTTTATTTAAGACGACTCGTAGATATAACGTTGGTAAAAAATATGTCGAAGGAAATATAAATACGTACCTTACATCAGGAATAACATCAAAATCCAAGGGTTGTAGAGAAAAGGGTAACAAAATACCCGTAAAATGAGTAAAATTATAAGCAAACAAAATCAACTAAACAACCCGGATCTTTTAAATCATGCGAAAACAGTCGCTAAAACTCAAAGGTTGCGTTCCCGATTAAACACTTTTTAAAGCTTTTTTCACAACCTACCTAGTTGGATCTTTAATTAATATACAGGGTGATTCAAATTCGACCCTCACCATGGGGATCTCCCTTATGAGCAGAGTTAGAGGGAATGTTTAAATTCGGCAAAGTTGCTATTTTTTGTTCTCTTTAAGAATCCGCCGGAAAAATTGACTTGCGACAATTGACAATCGAAATATTTTGAAAAATCAAAAAAAGTGGTATTTAGTTTTTTGCTTGTGGCGCTCTTATTTGAATTTATAATTAAAAACTAAAAACACATTTTCATAGCCATTTTTTCTCCTCTATCTGATGGTCTGGTTATAATGTTATTAGCACGTTTCATCTCTTGCAGGCCATCATCAACTTTCTTATTTCTTATGGGAGCCATTTTGTTTTTTTACAAATTCAGATGCTCACTTTTTCCCTGATTTCAACGATATATGATATGTAGGGAAAATGTTCTAAATTTAGTGCTTAATTCTCAAAAAAAGCATATGTAACTTAAAATCATGTCTGCCATGCATTGTTTAAAAACAATGGAGCATCTAGTTAAGTCGCTTTTGTTTACTTGTGTAATTGTTACTGCCAGTGATATCAAAATATCATAATATTATAATAATGAAGCTCGTCATGAACCTAATCTAACGAAAATACCGGATTAATGAGAACAAAATTGGAAAATTTAATACATATTAAAAATAAAAACTATTTATCACAATAAATGTTCAAACAATCTGCTGTTTTCATTAATGCATAAAAAGCGACCTAACTAGATGCTCCATTGTTTTTAAACAATGCATGGCAGACATGATTTTAAGTTACATACGCTTTTTTTGAGAATTAAGCACTAAATTTAGAATATTTTCCCTACATATCATATATCGTTGTAATCAGAGAAAAAGTGAGCATCTGAATTTGTAAAAAAACAAAATGGCCCCCATAAGAAATAAGAAAGTTGAGGATGGCCTGCAAGAGACGAAACGTGCTAATAAAATTATAACCATACCATCAGATAGAGGACAAAA
This sequence comes from Melanotus villosus, assembly GCA_963082815.1. NCBI lineage: Eukaryota > Metazoa > Arthropoda > Insecta > Coleoptera > Elateridae > Melanotus > Melanotus villosus. Next base: position 59,613,583 of record OY720425.1, read on the forward strand.
AATGGCTATGAAAATGTGTTTTTCGTTTTTAATTATAAATTCAAATAAGAGCTCCACAAGCAAAAAACTAAATCCCACTTTTTTCGATTTTTCATAATATTTCGATTGTCAATTGTCGCAAGTCAATTTTGCCGGCGGATTCTTAAAGAGAACAAAAAATAGCAACTTTGCCGAATTTAAACATTCCTTCTAACTCTGCTCATAAGGGAGATCCCCATGGTGAGGGTCGAATTTGAATCACCCTGTATATTACGAAAAACAACTGCTTTTAAAACACCATAGAAAACTTTTGGCAATTATTATCGTATTATAAATTTACACCCTGAATAATATTAAAAATACAGCGCCGTTTAAATTCCATATTAAAAACCGATTTAATAATGAAATTTGGGTAATTATGACACTTAAATATTTTTTCTAACACTAATATCTTATATTGTTTCTATGGTGCATAAGAGCTCACTTGTTATGTTGCCTTTAAAATACGTATTTTATAGGCCTTTAAAATACACTTTCCTCTATAAAATACGTCGTTGCCTAGTAATCTTCGCATTTTGTGTATTGTGACGCGCCTCAAATAATAATTTATTAAAATTTCTAATAATACAGTGTGTTTCACTTTACATGAAGCCACCTAAATAACTATTTTATTAATAACGCAATTAGTATAAAATTTTTACCAGTGATAGAGGCCATTAAGACGAATCTTTTTTGTAGGAATGAAATTTTTTTAGAGTCCAAATCTATCCAACTATGATTAAAATAAAAACTAGAGTTTCATGTAAAGTCATAGCAGCAATTAAGATAGAGCAAAAAAGTATTTAAAAAAGTTGTTGCTAATCACAAAAATACTCCAAATATGAAGTTTCGCTGAAAAATTTTAATTTTAATTTTCTACTTTTTCAGGAATACTTACTTAACCGTTGTTCAGCCATCACTAATCAAACAACAAAAATTCCATGTAAATTGTTTTGCGAGCTGACGTTTCAAACGATTTTTAATTGTTTTGATTGTTTATCGCACACTTGATATTTGAGATAAGGAATTTTTTAATCAGTTCACACAAAAATGTAGAAAATTAAAAAATGAAATTTTTCTGCGAAACTTCGTATTTGGAGTATTTTTGTGATTAGCAACAACTTTTTTAAATACTTTTTTGCTCTACAGGGTGCCCGTTTTTCGACCTCAAGCATGGGGATCTCTGTTATTATAACAGATGCGAGATCGGTTAAATTAGGGCAAAGTTGCGCATTTTTATGGTGATCAATTATCTGAAAGAAAATTTGATCTGTCATTTTTAGTTTTTGAATTATTGGAGAAAAATGGAAAATTGTGATTTTTGTTTTAATTTTTTTTTAACGAAAACCAATAAAACTAGACATTTTTAACTAAGACATTGTGAAGGCACTTTTTTACAAGGAATCTGAATCTGGCATCGTGTTTTCCAAGGCATCCTAGATGCAAGAGTTACAACACTTAATTTTTTTTTCTTATGGGCGCCATATTTGATTTTTGCATTTTCGAATAGAGCTCTTTTTTCTGATTACGACTATGTGTCACATGATATGGTCAAGCTTTACATTTTGATTAGAATTTAAGAAAAATGTTTTTGCGAAGAATGCTTTGGAAACAACAACATCTACCTTTGTCTAACAAACAAATTTTTGACAATTCAATTAAATTTAGAGTTGCACGTTCACATTTCTTCCCAATTTACCTACAAAATTAAGTTTTAAATTAAGAACAGGATAAGGCAGAATTTTTGTATTTAAATTGGAACAAAATTAAAAATAATGCAACCGAATAGTGAAATTTAATTGAATTGTCAAAAATTTGTATGTTAGACAAAAGTAAATGTTGTTGTTTCCAAAGCATTCTTCGCAAAAACATTTTTCTTAAATTCTAATCAAAATGTAAAGCTTGACCATATCATGTGATACATAGTCGTAATCAGAAAAAAGAGCTCTATTCGAAAATGCAAAAATGAAATATGGCGCCCATAAGAAAAAAAAAATTAAGTGTTGTAACTCTTGCATCTAGGATGCCTTGGAAAACACGATGCCAGATTCAGATTCCTTGTAAAAAAGTGCCTTCACAATGTCTTAGTTAAAAATGTCTAGTTTTATTGGTTTTCGTTTAAAAAAATTAAAACAAAAATCACAATTTTCCATTTTTCTCCAATAATTCAAAAACTAAAAATGACAGATCAAATTTTCTTTCAGATAATTGATCACCATAAAAATGCGCAACTTTGCCCTAATTTAACCGATCTCGCATCTGTTATAATAACCGAGATCCCCATGCTTGAGGTCGAAAAACGGGCACCCTGTATATTAATCGCTGCTATGACTTTACTTGAAACGCTAGTTTTTATTTTAATCATAGTTGGCTAGATTTGGACTCTAAAAAAATTTCATTCCTACAAAAAAGATTCGTCTTAATGGCCTCTATCACTGGTAAAAATTTTATACTAATTGCGGTATTAATAAAATAGTTATTTAGGTGGCTTCATGTAAAGTGAAACACACTGTATATAATATTATTATATAAACTATTTCCTATTAATTGTAATTCCCTCGTGAAATTTATAACTGAAAACGTCATTTAAAGGTAAATATGTGGGTCGTATAAACTATCGTTTGTATATTTAGTATTGGCGGTAATTACAAAGTAAACAATAGGTTGTTTTCGACTCACAGCTTGGTATTAACATTTACAATGCTGTAATTCACCTTTGGAGGTGATGGTTCTGTCAATGTTAGACATTCTATTATTGTTGTTGTTTTGCTTCACCTTCTCCCTTTCACTCTAAAAAAAAATGTATTCCAAAATCAGCTTAAAAACTCAGAGTAATATATTCAAAAATGTTTGCTATGAATTTAATAAATATCTGATGGCCTTTAGAATGTTGGTTAGTAAGTGGCAGCTTTGAAAATTTGTTCACTTTTTCTTCATCAAAATGATATTCGTACTAATTTCGTAACATTAGAAATATTTTATTACAATGGCGTACCCTGAATAAACCGATTATAATCAGATTTTCGAGTTAGGTATTAATTAAGTCCTGTGTACGAAGGACTTAATTAGCATTCTAACCGCATAATCTGAATTCTGCTGTCCTAACTTATTAAAATTAGCCGAGACATTAAAAATTCATATTTTTATTGACGTAGAGCTAAGAATTAGTTTTTCAGGTTATTTAACTGTAAAAACCCAACACTTCAACTATATTACTTAGTTGCCAACGGTTTTTTGTACGTGCTATTGACGCAAATTTTTCACTAATTTGAGTTGACAATGCATGAACACCTGAATCCTTTATGTTAACTTTATTTATTTAAAAGCACCACCAGATGGGCGAGTTATAGGTATATTAAAAATTCAAGAGCAAATTATAAAATACACAACAGAAATGTTTCGTTGTTTTAATACAACGCCAGAGTATTTACTAAAAAACAAACTTTTATTTATGTACATAGTACATACATTGAGATATGAAAGTGCGACCAGGAATGTTAATTAAAACGGTGCACTGTGTTACCTATTTGTTGTTTTAGCGAAATACTATCGTAGAATATAATTTTTTAATAGTAAATTTTGAATTCCATGTGAAATCGGTAAACTACATTAGTTGCAAATGCTTTAAATAATAGCATAAATAAAATTGCTTGCTTGCATACGAATATGTTGATACTATTTATAATACTTTTCAAGGCCGAAAAGCAATTAAATAGCTGTTTAACTGATATTCACTAATTTTAAACTATCACTTATTAATTGCACAACATTTCATCGTAACATCTAACTACGTATATTGAACTACTCTGCTTCTCGCGGGACCCTCCCTTTAGTGATAGATACTGTTCGATTCGCAGTTTCCATCTGTTTTGAGATTATGTCTCTTCGTCCAGACATATACAGGCGTTATAATCTACGATTTGTGGGTAACCATTATATGTATTTCTTACTAATCGATGTTGCTACGGCCACATCTGGAATAGAAAACCGAAATCTTTCAATTTGAGTTTAAAATTCGACACCTATAAGTCATATTCGTAAACTCAGGTTTCCAGATTTCAATTCTATTTTTTATGTTCGAAATGTGAATCTACAATTTATAACTTAAAAGATTTTAAATACATCTTTTGAATTTGTCATTTGTTAGCGGACCTTTTAGTGAATGTGGGGATTATAGCAGACGATCGATGTTAAGGTGGAGTCCGGCGTGCATCGGATGAGTGAGGGTAGTAAATCGAATACACCACAACGACGATAGACGTGCGAGATAGTACGAGAAATACTAAAATATGAAATGTAATTTAATTATATTAAAAATAAAGAAGTTGGGTAAAGGCTCTGTTTAGCTTTCCTAAAATCTCACAATAATTTGTTTTTTTTTGCATAAATGTACAGACTGCTATGGTCATACGACCTTCCTAACAGATTCAATCTGTTTGAAAATTTTCAACGTCACAGTTAGAGCTCGAACTTGAGTGAACTAGGGGCGAAGCAGGCCCTGAGCCTACTACGCCATCCTGGTCCTCAATTTGATCCGTAAACTAACAAATCTGACCTTATCTACTTTTTTACTTACTTAATCTTCCCCCATTTACCGTTAGGTGTCGGGGTTAGTCTTTTTAGGTGGTGTTGTAGCATTTCCTCCATGCCTTTCGATCCTATGTTAAGTCACCAGCTTGCTTCCATTCTAGTCCTCTCTTCTATAGCACGCTTTTAACTTGTCCTGTCCACGTCACACGCGGCCTACCCTTCGCTCTTCTTTTTCGTTATTTAGCCTCCCACACTGTTTTTGGTACATTCTACTTATAGGGCCCAGCCACCTTAACTGGTTGTTTTCTACCTGTTTTTGAAATGAGCTAACTTTTACTCTCTCCATAATTTCTGTGTTACGGATTCGGTCCATCTTTGTTGCTCCCTCTATTTTCCGCAGCATCTTCATTTTAGCAGCTTGGAATCTGGATTTGCTCTTTTCAGTTAGTACCCAAGACTCGCTACTATAAGCTAGCGTGGGAATATACATTATACATGGCTTTGTATACTTGCATTTTGGTGTTTTTTGAGATTTGCCTGTTTCTGAATAGTCCTTTGTTTAGCGCATAAAACATTCTCTCGGTGGTTCCAATTCGATTATTTAACTGGCTGTCAATTTTGCCTGTGTATTCAATGGTAGCGCCTAGTTATTTGAACGAGTTAACTTGTTCTACATCTTCACTGTCAATTTTTACTTTTGCGCACACTTCCTGTTTAGCCACCACTAGTATTTTAGTTTTACTACCGTTAATTTTCAAGCCTATTTTATTTAGGGACTCCTTCCAGACATTCAGGTCATGCTGCATAGCTTCTTCCGTTCTAGAAGCTAAGACGTCATCGTCCGCAAAAGCTATTCCTCCCATGAATATCGGCTCCAGTTTTTGATGTCCTGTCTGATATTTCTTCGTTCTCTGTTTCCGTTCTTTCATCGCGTCATCTACACTGGCGAGCAAAAAATTGAGGTCAACTTATAGTTGTGATATCTTTGTGGAATTTTCTGTTTTAAGCTTATGTTGGCCAATTGTAAATCATAGCAGGCGCTTAATCTATTGTTCTTCGAGAAATGTTATCTATCATATTTGTTGTCTATCACGTATTATCACCGTATGTACGACTTCTATGAAATAGCGTGCATTCGCTCTAATTAAAAATTGACATTTTTTCTTTTCTTTTTGAAGTTAGATTTGATTTCTCTCTATAGAACCTATCAGTCGCACAGTGTAGTGTTTGTAGTATTCATTGTGCTTTAATAATGCCTTTAGATCCTATTGTTGTGGCAAGAATTGTAGCGTTGCTACAAGATGACCGAAGACAACGAGAAACTGCAAGAATTGTTGGTAAGAACCTTTGTGCTGTACAAAAGGCGAGACTGGCCTGCTAACCAGAAGACCAGGATCCGGGCGAAAAAGAGTCACCACCCAAAGAGATGACCGTTTTTTGGTGTCCGCTAGTTTGCGGAATAGAGCAGTTTCTGCGGTTTTGCTACGAAATAAAATCCAAGAAGTTAGACATCTAAATGTTAGTGAATGGACCATTAAGAGAAGACTTCGTGCTGCTGGATTGCGTTGTAGAAGGATGGCTACAGGTCCACCTTTGCAACGTCGGCATCGAGTTGTAAGATTAACTTTTGCCCGGAATCACGTGGCATGGAATAATGAGGACTGGAGCAAGGTACTGTTTGCAGACAAGTCGGGTTTTTGCCTTACTGGGCCAGACGGACGTCGGCGAGTATGCAGAAGACCCGGAGAAAGATAGGTTCAAGTTTATATTGACGAGCGACTTCCATTTGGCGGTGGGTCTGTTATGGTTTGGACAGGAATCACTTCACAAGCACGCACAGAGTTGGCTTTCATACAGAATGTTTCCCTGGCAGCTCACGGGTACATTACCGAGGTTCTAGAAGATCATGTTATGCCTTTCATGATCATTATGGGAGAGCGTGCCATTTTTATGCACGATAATGCTAGACCTCACGCAGCTAGAGTTGTCGGGGAATATCTTGATGACGAGGGAATTACGCGGTTCTATTGGTCAGCCCTCAGTCCGGACATGAATCCCATCGAACATGTCTGGGATGAGTTGGGACGTCGTATTCGAAGGCATATACCAGCTCCAAGAACTGCCCATGAGCTGAGGGAGTTACTATTGCAAGAATGGAATAACATCGACCAGAATGTAATCCTTAACTTAATTCAAAGTATTCCTCGTCAACTTCAAGCAGTCATTGACGCAAGAGGAGGGAATACACGTTATTAGTGATGATTTTTTTTTTCATTTTTTAGTGCCATATTGATCTTAATAACAAACTGTCGAATTTCGTTTAAAACATAAATTTGTTGCTCTTTCGAAATAAATCATAAAAACAAAAAAATATGCTTTGCAATTCATCATTGAATTTTTAATTTAGCCTACAAACTATAGTACAATGGTTTGCAATTGGCTCACATAAGCTTAAAACAGAAAATTCCACAAAGATATCATAACTATACGTTGACCTCAATTTTTTGCTTGCCAGTGTATTATGGCCTGAAATAAAAGCGGACTCAATATTCCCCATTGCCTAACGCCTATCTTGGTTACAAACTCGTTTGACTGAATGTTTCCTGTTCTCACGCAGCTCCTTGTTGTATTATAAAAACTCTTTATGGCCTGAATTAAGTCCTCGCTGATGTTGAGTTTCTTTAGGACTTTCCAAATTTCTTCTCTCTTGATTTTATCGAAGGCTTTTTCTAGGTCTATGAATGTGAGGTATAGTTATTAATTGGATTGGATCTGGTCTTGAGTACCCCTCCCTTGTCTAAAGCCACACTGCTCCTCTTCCAAGCTTCCCTCTGGTCCTGATATCAATCCCATTCAGTGATTTCAGGGAAATTTTTACAAAATTAGAATGAAACAACAACTAAAATTGAATAAAGGTTAATTCGATTTTTGATTAATAAATAATTTATATAAATTTAAAACATTTGCAGACAAGATATCGTTAATTAATGTGTAACGCTCGTAATGCTTAGCACGGGTTTAAAAAATAACTACTCAGCTACAACACCAACACTATTAACTAAATTTAAACTAACACAAACACCTGCCCAGTATTTGTCAACGCAATAACGCATTTCAAAGGGTGCCCTTTAAAAGTCTATAACCTGCTTGTTGCCGTTGTTACCAGGTGATATACGACCGTTTCAGTCGATGGCTCACGGTAACAAAAAAATGTTGCATAAAGCAGTAATTGTAAGAGTATTACAGTAAATCCGGAATTTTGAGTTCTAGAAAAAGGTTCAAACATAATTATCAACATTAAAAGAACTTACTGAATGATCTTGGAAATATTTCGAAAGTCAAACCTAACGAGAAAAAGCATGGAATATGTTTTTGGTAGATTGAATCCTCCTCTGTAGGCTTTTATGTAATGTAACCTTTGTTTTTGCAAGCTTTGTCCCTTCTTGTTAAAATGGTTGTTGTGTTTTTTGCTGGTTAAATTGAAAATCTTTTTGGGTGGCACAACCAAAGAAATACCCTCTCTGTAAAGTGATGAGGCCTTTCAACGTGTTTATTTCATTTATTAATTAGAAGGAAAGCAATACAACATACTCATAATCTCATAATTAATCTTTCAGACGCAACAACATCGTACGTAGTGTTTTTTTTTTAAATTACGGGAGAGCAGAATTTTTCTGTTCTACATTAATGAATTTAAAAGTTTTTCAAGCTGTCGAAAAAGAGTCGACTGGCAAAAGGATTGCGAATTAAAGGTTAGCGGCCTTTATACTTGACAACCAATTACAGACTATAATTCGTTAGAAATTAAGTCCAGAATCAAATAAATGTCATCCGTAATCAACCCTCATTAATTTTTTTCATTGTTTTGCTGAATTTTAGGAGATATTAAAATTGATTTTTAAAAATTAATATTAGCCATTTCTTGAGTGTTTAATTTTCGCTTTCCTCCGCGAAATGTAAAATCCTCCAGGCGATGTTCATTTCAGCAACTACACAGTTTTTCTGTTTGGAAGGATCTCGTTTTTTATTATTCGATGTTTAAAAACAAATTTTTTTTTCTTTCTGCCTTATAAATGTATACTTCTCTGCCTTGTTTTGTTAATTTTCGCGTGGTGTCATTTTTTCTAGCTGGTTTTTAGATTCGCAGGCTTTATGTTTTGTCTTCTCATGATTTTCAGAAAAAACGATTTTAGGCGAATTATAATTTTCATAATTGATTTGCGATAGCGATGTCAAAATAATTTATGCCACTCTTCATTAAAATCGAGTCAATAGAGTTAGTAGCAGTTCTGCTTTCCACTGTTATTAATATGGAAACTCCCTATTTAGCTTAGGCATTATTCGGTGCCTTTAAGGAAGGAAAACCGATGTAATAAAACACTCATTACAGAGCCTCATGCAAACTACACGAGTATAACGTCGTCTACCTACTTCTCTTTATTCTCTACCAGGTTATAAATTACCAAATATTAATCTTGCAGCTACTACTCGAAATTTAATAATAGTTACCTAAGTAATGTTAATACACGAGTTAATAACACAACGATGTTCAAACTTCGCTACAGATTCTTTTGTTAAGGGAGAAAATGGAGATTATTTTGTAAAGCTTCGTTCAATATTAAGCTAATGTGGTTGGCAATCTTAAACAGCTTAAGTTCTGCATAAAGAAAATTCTTTCGGTAAACATCTCGGAGGATTAGCTTTTCAGAATAAGCCATAAAAGAATTAGCGGGTAAGTTACACAACGGAATACCTTCGAGGCTTTTAACTGATGAAATTTTTAGTATCAAACTCTCCTTAGGTCCTTAGACCTAATAGTTTTCCAACGGCGAAGTAAACACACATTCTCAAACCGATACACTTTGTCAACAGCAAAGTTTGATATTATTCGACGAAACTTGAGGTTATGAAGAGGAATATCAAGGTAGAGAGTAAAGCTCTAATGTGGCAACTTTGCTCGTCGCCAATAAGTCGAATGTGCTCAATACGAAGATTGCGTCCGGATTGGGCAAATCAAAACCGCGTCCCGGAAATGATAGCATTCGATAATTCGGAAACGCGTCCAGAATTTGATGTGCAGTTTGCGTTCATCAGGGCACGAATTTCGGGAGGACATGTTTGCTTTATTTTTCCCAAGTCGGCAATCAGTCTTTACGGGAGTGTAAACGGGGATAGAACGGACCCAAAAGCCCCTAAAATATTTATTTAAAATTGTAAGGCGAAAATTCTAATAAAAAGAAATATTATCCCCGTTTGCTGTTGTTGTTCCTGCCTCCTTTATTATTAATAAAACACGGCCATGTCAAAGAGCCGATCGTATGTCAGTATAACGAGCAATGTCTACCCTGCGTTTGTGCTTTTCTTTTCGCTGCAGATTAAAAAGGTCCGTACAAAACTTAACAGCGTCCTTTTCTTGCGCAATTGACTCGAACAAAGAACGAGAAATTCCGGCCGTACATTGTTTGATCTGTTATTTCCTTGCTCATTAGAAAAACCGATAACGCTTCCTTTACGTTTTCTAAGGCGCCAGGTAATTCATTTTATAAAAAATATTTGTTTTTAATTACCGTCTTTACACACCGTAAGTCGAAGGTCAGTAATTTTAAGGCCCGGAATTTGGAGAGGATAGGGTTTTAATTTAAAGAAAATTCTAGGAAAAAGTGAGCGAACCGTAATCATTAAGATCAGAAAAATTGGTAGGCGGATGGATGTCAGGTTCAGGAAGAAAGAAAGAAAGACAGAGTGGGTGGAAATTTTCACAGACACAAGCCTAAAAAGTATGCTTCTGTATTTTGTTTAAATTTGAAGGAAGGCTGGACATTATTTTTACTCGGGTTTTCACTACCTCGTTCATTCAGGAGAAAATGTGATGCAGTTTTCTTAAGGCACTATAACGAGATATTTTATACGTTTCCCTTATTAGACGTAAAAATGGAATGTAAAATATAAGACGTTTGCTTTTATTCACATTATTATAGCCTTCCAACTTAAAAACTGCAATTTAAATATAAAACGAAGTTTGCTTTTACGACTTAAAGGTTTCCTATGTGCGTAGGTTCTCTAAAAGCTATTTCTGAGTTTTAAAAGAACCTGAGAAATTGTCGTTGATTTAGTTTTAATATTAGAAAAGTAAAATATTTACCTCATTCTTTTCTAATATTTCATTTACCTTTCTAATAAATTATTGTCTATTTTTATTAAAACAAGCATTAGAAACGAAGTATTCAACGTAGGGCATTTTACTTTTCTAACTGACTTTTGAAAAATAATAGTATATCATTAGGGCAAAAGCTATGTTGTGATTTTGTACCTATTATGTTAATCTGTTTGGGGTTCCACAAATTTACAACTTATTAAATAACACAGATTTTTTAATCAAAAATCAGTCATGTGATAGAAATCTTATGTACTGCAAAAAAATCGGAACTTCCGAAAAATAAATCAATTAACAGATGAAGAAGAAAATATAAAGCAGGTATGATAGAGGAAGCTTTATCAACTCACCAGATATTTAACAAAAACTTACAGAGCCAAACCAACATAAAAATTAAATAGATAGGCAATTTTGAATATAAAGAAATCCCAAACATATAAAAAATGTTATAAACGAATGCGAAATACTGTACTAACTCTTGATTTGCCAAAATACTATGGTGATCATTTAGTAAGAAACCGAAGATTACTAATTACTGAACAAATGCATAAAAAACGAAAAAATAGCAAACCGTGGAAATATTATTCTATAAAACAAGGCAATAGATCTGATTATGAAAGTTTAAAAATAATATGTGATATCCAATTAAAATTACAATCAAGTTTAATGTTTTTACAGATTTACAGGTTTTAGCAAAGTTATCGTCCTGAAAATATAAGCCTGCCAAAGGCCGGTGCCTAGAAAAATGCAAGTTGTTTGATCAACATGTTATTCTTGTTATTTATATCAGCTCTTAAATTGTTTCATTAACGAAGAGACTTCAACCTTTCGTAAAGTAATGACATCAGTAGATACTCCAAAGGTTGTATAATCGGCATAGCCAATTTGACAATTCGCAGTTAGATGATGCCTAACGTCATTTGCAAATAAAATATAAAGTATAAAGTGATATTAAATTATGTGTCACACGTTATAATAGCAAGGTCTGTTTTAGGCCTATCAAACTTACTAATTCTGAGTTATAACGCAAATTTGCGTTTATTTTATTATTATAACTTTTTTAACACACAGCAAATGCAATATCAAAAACAGTTTTACAGAATAAGCAAAATTACGTTTTCTAACTAATATACATGGGATGATGATAAGAGAATAAGAAATTATTTTAAAATATAAGCTTATAATCACTAATCCCTGAGATATCTTTCATTTTCACAAATTCTAAATTGATGCAGCTAACGAAATATTTAACATTGATTTATTTACCTATTATTTATTTCCATTTTCTTTACTCATTTTATTGCCTCAAGTTTTACTGTACACAAAGCTATTCAATAACATTCCAATAAAGTTATTAACTTATTCGTACAATATAATGTTACAATTGTAATTATTTTTCGGTATATCGGCTGTTTCAGGAAACATTCGATTATTCTCGATTTTATTTTTATGAAACAACGTGTTTGATAAACAGCAAGGTAAATGTATTCTGGGAATTATAGCAGACGACCGATGTTCAGGTAGGGGCCCGGCGTGCATCGGGTGAGTTAGGTAAGTAAGTCGGATGCGCGGGAAGTACGATAACGACGGCAGACGTACGATGCAATTTGAAAATACTAAAGTATGAAATGTAATTTAATTAAAAATAAGGAAGTGCAAAGGCTCTATTCATCCTTCCCACAGTATGTTCCTAATCTCTCTTTGTTTATGAAATGTAATACTAGTTGACGTTCTTTTAATGATTGAATGTACTTATGTTATACTTGAAACTATTGGTATTTAAAGGAAATAATAATAACGATTCTTTAATATGAATTAATATCAATAGTAGGGTGAACCGTGAACCACATGACTTTTGGATGGCAGCATAAAACAATAACAAAACAAAAATACGTAGGGCAAACCGGAGCAGCGAGAACCGCTTCGGACAATTTTCTTTACCATGATACAAGTATATAAACATATTGGATAACGTTATTACATAAACATATGATTATGATGCAAACACGTTCATAAGGAAAAAAATATTTGTTACATGGTTCACTTTACCCTGCCTACCGCGGGCATTGGAACAAAGAGGTCCACATACTCGTACAAAAATGAAGCAAAAAGGTAAAAATCAGTTTAAGAACCATTAAAAAAATGAAATTATTTCTTTGATTTTACAATTTTATTGAAATTTGCACAACAGTATTATGCCAGCAACACAACGATGACAGTTAATAAATTTATTCTTGAAATTGACATTATTTTTGTGTCTCGTGGTCAACCCTTATGTAAAAACTTTTTGAAGTCACGGTATAAACCCATCATTTTCTTCTGCTCCTACACAATCTTTGTGAGCACATTGTGGACATATGTCACACCTAGTCCATCCTTTCCCTTGCCTGCTATCATTGTATGAGCTATGACAGAAACTACAGAGACAATCATTTTCATCCTCACTTGCACTCGTCTACTTTCATCAATACCTGTTGGTTTCGTCTTCTTAATTGTTTTTTTACAATGATTTCTAAATTTCCTTTTTTAGTATCTGTACTACAATTTATTTAGTTATTTATTATACATGCGGATTAAATTAATGTTTAATGAGCGGTACGTTTAACCACGCGAGCGGCGGTAGCCGCAAGCGCGTTGATACCGCGAGTTAATAAATTAATTTAATCCGCAAGTGTAATACAACTGTTTATTCAATTTTGACATTTATTTGACATTTTTAAAGCGCTAGCGGAATAAAAGTTTTAAATCGCTAGCGGAATAAAAATTTTAAACGATTGTTTATAAAACATCAACTTTTATGGGCAGGCTAGAAACAAATAAACGCCAGTTTATACGGCAAAATTGAATAAAATTAATTTATTCAATTTTGACGTTTTAAACTGACGTTTATTTGTTTATGGCCTGCCCATAAAAGTTGATGTTTTATAAACAATCGTTTAAAATTTTTATTCCGCTAGCGATTTAAAATTTTTATTCCGCTAGCGCTTTAAAAATGTCAAATCCCTTTAAAAATGTCAAATAAATGTCAAAATTGAATAAACAGTTGTATTACACTTGCGGATTAAAATTAATTTATTAACTCGCGGTATCAACGCGCTTGCGGCTACCGCCGCTCGCGCGGTTGAACGTACCGCTCGTTAAACATTAATTTAATCCGCATGTATAATAAATAACTATTATTAACGGTTAAACGTACCGCTCATTAAGCATTAATTTAATCCGCATGTATAATAAATAACTATTAACCGGTTATTTTACATAACAACCAAATCTTCTTGGCTCAAGTGATAAATTATAATATTTACGGAATATTTTTTATGGGAGCTTGTGAAATAAAGTATGCAATAGTTTTTCAATAAAACAAAGTTTTATCCTTACAGTTTTTAAACAAACAACTTCCTACATGTTGGAACAGGACACATTGTTGTGACATTTCGAATTACAGAGTATCTCAAGTCTTTTGCAGCCACATTTTGACGACAGACATTTTGCCTTGCAGTTACATCTCTTGAACCCTTGCCCGCCTGTGACTGACGATTTCCTGGCACAGTCGCAAAGAGACACAATAACATCGGGAATTTCTTTTTGTGAAATGAAACTGGTTCCTCGAATACTTTTGAGTCTTTGGTACGAATCTCATACATCTTGCGATCACCATCCATCTGCAGATGTTTCTGGAGTCACCCCTTCCCCTTTCGACATCAGAAACTCGTACTTTTGGAAATTTTCTTTCAGACATTTGTCTTATCTTCTTTGCCTGAGACTTCTGGCATCGTCTCTCTTTTTCTTAATATTGTTGATTTTATCGGCAATAACATTCTCCCCTTCTACTTGTCCACCTTCCTCTTCGCCGTTCTCTATTCGTTAATGGTTAATGTGATTAATTTTGCAAAAATATGAATCATTTATCAAATTCAGAAAAACTGTTGCCTATTATGCATAAAATCCGGTGATAATGCATATTAACCGGATTTATGACATTAAGAGTAACATACACTCATTTTTAAGACCTGGATATAGGAAGAGATCTTGAAATAGTTTATAAACAATAATAACAGTTGGTTGCCATTTTGGTATTTACAAGTCACAAAAAATATTATAATATGAAGGTTTGGTAGTACAGACAACTGTTTTAAAACTTAAGATAAAATTTTGTTGAAATTTCTGAATTTAAGAAACTTCTTAACTGTTATAAGTAATTTTTCAACAAATTCGTGGTGGTTTACAACACTTTAGTAATAACGTGTTGAAGATTTAACTTGCTTCCTAAAATTTAAGTGCTATTTTCCTAAAACAATGTTTGTAGTTGAAATATTTTGAGTTTCAAATTAAATATTTGCTGCTTCCGAAAACTTTGCGTTCTGGAACTTAAACTGGAGGAAAATCAATTTCTGCCGGAAACCACACACTTTGTCAAAAATTTCAAAAAAGTCATAAAATTCTATTTTATTTATTTATGGTCGTTTTCTGCACTTTGTCAGCCCCCTTTGTTGTAAGTTATACGGCAATAACTGAAACCGATTTTTCAAAATTTTCCCAGTATGTGTCATTATTAGTCTGACAACTACGTTATACATAAGTGAAATATTGATTAATAGGCGGTGTGTTCGTGCGGGCGGCGCAGACTTTTCAGTCTCCAAAATGAAGACGCACGATATTACCGAAAGCTCTCAAACTTGGAATTATTGATGAAGTCTCAAACTTAACACACATACCCAGCCCAACTTTAAAGCATTGCCGCTTAAATAATAAATGGATTCAATTTCATGTATACGATACTTTATGCTCATGTAGCGTGTAGTTATCGACGACTACTTTGTTCAACATTCAGCTTTGTTTGCATTTGTAGATAATGAGTTTTGGTGTGACATTTATGGATTATTTCTACGGTACACTTCTTTTTCCTGCCGAAGTAGCTCTATTAATACGGGCATATCTTTTTGTTCCTCTTTCCTCGCGTATCCGTACGAAACTCTTGATGGGAATCAATCGAAATATGAAGGAACAGCCGACGATATTATCTAGAGACAGATCTTTACCGGAATTCGGTTTGAGGGAGGCAATTTAGTCGACGTGTATCATCCCATTTCATATACATATAAGGCAAGAGCAAATAAGAATGGATTATGTAAACACACATATCGGTACCGTGGGGTTAATTAGTTATGCACCCCCTGTCTCCCTGCAATTTATAAACCCATTTCGAACCCCATTCACGGCACACTTGACTGTCTAAACGATATTAGTAATTAATAACCAATTAGAGCGAAACGTTTTGATTCGCAATTTGTATCAACATTCAAACATAACCCCATACCCTTTTACATAACACAAAGGTGTACAACGCACAAACAATGCCTGCAACTGCGGATACAAAATGAGGGCAGCCAGGCACATCTTTTACCCTACAAAGTGAAAATCTGGGTTACCATTTGTTGTTTCGCTTTTATGTTTGTATTCTTATTACGAAACTGTCTTCAGATCCTAATTTAGATGCCTCTTCATTATCACCATAGGTATCACGAAAAATATAAATCCCAGAGGTAGGTAAATTACAATAATATTCACTGCGGTTGTATCTTAATACGATACGTTTATGGATTTAAATATAAACTGGTATACTCGCCTGACAGTAATTCTCTCTTTGATTTAATTTTGGCCAAGTTTTATGTCATCGTGTTTCTATTCCGTTAACCATAAACACCTACGATTTGTTGCTTATTCAAAGGGTTTAATTAAAGAAAAAATTCATAATTATATTTAAAGAAAACCGTAAAAATTTCTAGAACACACCCCAGGACCTGATTACGTACTTTGATATCAGGTCTTGTTTAAATGTAACCTTAGGCTACATTTCTGATCATTTACAAGTGCTTCATGTACGTAGGTAGAGGAGAAGGATCTTACCATGTTTAAACAGGGTAAAGCAGAAAGTTACACAGTATTGGCGTCTTAAAGGAAGGTTATTTAGTTCTCTGAATAGTTTCTAGTCTGGGAATCTTTGGTTCTATGAAACCCTTTTCAATGAGCAAAAGTTACATGGCAACATATTAGAATTTATGTTAGAGTAAGGATTTCTTTCGTTTGCTCTTTTACGTTTTGGTATTATTTGAAGCTTTGTGCTCTGAAAGTACCTGACCTTTCAATTAATTGTTTTTTTACTCAAACATAATACGTACGAAAGAAGAATAAGGCCTTTGGCACCACTCGGTTCATAATTATGTATAGTTTTTCGTTTAGATAAACTAATGTTGTATTTTTTAAACGCGTACACTTCAGAAAGATTTTATTCAGAACAGATTGAAAGTAACTTTTGGGTCTTTTTTTGCGATACAAAAAAAACCTTGTCCAAATTATTGGGCTATAAATAAGTACCTACTTAAAAGTATCAATTCGTTAAAAAATAAATTTGTTGCTCTTTTATTCGCTATTGTTATTCGTCAGATCACAAAAAATATATTTCTAAAACTTGCGGTTATAACAAAAAACGACAAGGCTTTCAAGCTTTTGCTTTTGCACAAAAACGAAATAAGATTTAAAAGGCGTATTTTCAATTCAATTCTCTTTTCATCTTTTCCTTATCCTGATTTGAACAAGTTTGATTTTGAGCTTTTAAAGTTAATAAAAGGATTAAAATTGGTTTAGCTTTATTTTACTTCCTTGAATTTACAACACGTGAGAATCTAAAAGAAAAGGAAAATGCTCTTCCTACATTTTTATTTCCTCAAAGCAATTGTAAAAGTTCAGACAAAAGAAGCAGGTTCACAAATTTTAAATAAAATAAAATAAATACTGAATAGCTAAATTTAAAAAAAAAGATTTCGTGTTTCATGTTTGTAGAGTGAATATTTATGTAAGTTTACGTTCGACGATTGTTTCTACACATTATAATTAGTTGTAATAATGGTTATTAAGGGGTCGTATTTGACATTTGTATGTGGTGACCTTTAGAGTGGAAGAGGAAATTAATATTGTATGATTATTATATAGCATTGGTTAACATTAAACCACGATCGATTTTCACAAATGAGATACTCTAGGTAATCCCCTTTGCTACTATCTACAAAGGCCAAGTTTTAGGCATTATTTCGAACGAATTAAAAAAATTCAACGAACGTTCAAATAAATTCAGGACAACCGTAATAAAAATCGTTAGACAATAACACTCTTTAACTTGAAACCGCTAATTAAGCCATTAGTAGTACACAAAAAAGGCTAAATTACAACACAGATCGATATCTAAATAATTTACGAGTTGTATAACGTGAAAAGATAAAGATCAATCGGTGCCAAATCCTAATGCCGTTTAGATGTTTTCCCTCTTAAATTTGTGTTTACCTGATCTGTGAGCTGTAATAAATGATAGGTACAGGAATGATTTATTAAAACCTGGAGATTCGAGATAAATTAAATTAAGATATGACGTGCCGAGCTTGTAACAGAAATAATTTAATATATTTTGATTTCTTGATTCGATGGAAACCCGTGATATTATTTCGATGCTTAATAAAGTGCGTTGTTTTCGATAGCAATATTATCTGGAGTATATTAATTATGAATGTATGAATAAAATCCATTTTCGATGCAATGATGATGATGAGAATAATTACAGAGAGGCGGAAAATTCCGTTGCGCCTCGCTGTTAAATTAATAATTTTCGCCAAACGTCAAGCTTCAAGTTTTTTATTCGGTTGCTTTATTGCATCTTAGGAGGCGAATATTTAAATTTCTCAGACAAAATGCACCCCCATCTGCTGAGCGCTGTTCTTAATGCAAAAGGGTCTAATAAATTCAGAAATTCTTTATGGTCTGACGATTGTTGACTATAAACAACCGAGTGGACGTTTCTCGATCTTAATGACGTTATAACGACACAAGTGCTCTTTGCTACACGAGTGATTACAAAGTATATGAGAATATCAAGGCTCGTAAGAGTTGAACCAACTTTCGATACAACTAATAACCAAAAACTTCGCAAAAACAATTTTTTAATAAGAAGTTCGGTAGCATCCTGCCCTAGGCGCAAAATTAACAACATAAATCACCGGTTTACTCAAAGATTTTTTAGTTTCAGCACATAAATAAAGTTGTATTTTATAAAAACTAAGCACACGGAGCTAATCCCATCGGTTGGATTTAGAGAAAATTTAGCCATCGTCTTTATTGTTAATTGATTGCAATTGCGCTGCAAACAAGCAAACTAAACACGAAATTACCAGTGTTCAGTTGACACAGAATGTAACAATGTGAAATGCTGTCCACACTGTGTTAACATAACGCAGCAATTACAGCAAGGGCTCTCGGGTCGTGCTCTCCGGAGCTTTGGTGGCTGAAGCACCGCGGGCTCCGAACTCCGGGACTGCCAGCTCTGACAACGACAGAGGTAATTATTCCGATGGAAACGGTCACACACGATTTGACGATTAATCTGGTAACACTATTGTATTCGGAAGTGCTTCTGATTTGACATGGGTTGTTATGTTTATTTGATTTGTTGTTATCTGTGTGACTGTTCGTTCTCATATCGGAAACTTGCTATAAAGCTAAAATTTCGGAGCTTATCTGTGGCCAAATTACCTATCGTCTAATGTCAATCTCCCTTACATAATAAAATCATAACAATAATATTCTTCAACAAGTTTTATATCCACATTTATATAACATCAAATCAGATATACCAAAATTATGGGAAGATTACTAAAGAATCTGTTACTTTTACGTTGCACTTATACACTTTTACATAATCTTAAAAAACTAGATTACAGATAAGTGACTTCTTAAAAAAGAACAATTTGATTAAAAATAAAAGTGCATAATTTGTATTTCGATGTTTTACAAGGTTTTTCTGTATCTTTCAATTGTTGGCATTACCTGACATTATTATGTAATTATTAATTGGCTATTATTTTTACAAAAAGGTAACTCAAAATTAAATCAAAATTTCCATATGAAATCGTTGTTTGAAAGCTTTAGTTTACTTCCGGAATTTTATTTCAAATCCAAAATCGTCTTTAAAACTTAACCAGAGTTTCAAACCTTACTACAATCAAAGCATATATTTAAGTTGTGTGGATTCTTAATCATTTTCCTATTCTACAACCAATTCAACTACATTTAAAGCTAATTCTAGGCTCTTTTTGGTTGTAAAAGCCTCTGCAAATATAAGTATTCAACCAGATTAAAAGGATACCTAATTAAATTTTATTATTATAAAAATTAATAAAAAACGCACAGTTTTCATACAAATTTTTATGATTCTATAAACATCGAATAAAAATCGAACAGAAAAAGTAAAAATCCACAAAAGACCTAATGGCAAAATAGTAAAAGATAAGAACTCAATCATCAGTAATTTTTGTAAAAACAGTAAATTGGAATATTGATCAGAAATTATTACTTTAATTTCAAGATTAAACTCCACAGATTACGAAAGGGTTTTCGCTTCTGCATTTGAACTACAACTTCAAAATGGAACAGCTTTATAGTTGGACCTGTTACTTGCTTTGAAGATAATCTGGGTTCGAATGAAAGATTAAAATGATTCAATTTTGTGTAATTTAGAGTGCTAATAAATATGTAACATGTAAATTAAATGTTTGAATCAAGATTTTTGAGAATGCATTTCGAAAGATTCAACCTTACATCCATAGCTTGAAAATTCGCTATTAATTTGGTTTCTGAAATTTAAAGTCAATTCCATGTTTCATTAAAGATCAAATTTCTGAAAAGTCGCTCCCTTGATTTATTTTTTAAATCTGTATACAAAAGGCAAGTAGCAAGAATTTTAAAAACACAATTTCTTTCCAAAGTCTCCGGCAAAATGAACGACTTCTTGTTCTTACTCATTTTGTAATATTACTCACACCTTTTAACTGTGACTTTTTAATTTCTAGTTCAAAATGTATATTTGTTTCTTTATTCTAGATTATTTATCTTTCTTTCTAATTACAATTCACTAAAGCTATTCGTCCTCAACCAACCTGTTGCGGACATCTGTTTTTGATGTATGGTAGATACAATACCGATCCCTGTACGCCTCCCTGCGGTACGCCTGCTTTGATTTTTGTAATTGTCTAATATCTTATCTAATCCTAAACGTTTTACTATTCTGTGTCATTTTAGAATTTCAGCAAATTGTTAAGGGCGATTTATCTTGTATTTTACGTATATCATAGATACAATACCGGTCCCAGTACACCGCTCTGCGATACGCCTGATTTGATTTTTCTAAATGCCTAATATTCCACTTATCTAATCTTAAACTCTTTTTTCTATTATGTGCGATTTTAGAATTTTGGCAAATGTTAAGGATGACTTATTATGACTGGGTAAGCCAACCCGCCAGCCAATACCTAACAACACACAGATCTATCTATGGCCCTACATCTGAATCCGACGAGACAGAAATAAAGGAATTTTGCGGAAAGCTAGAAGAAACGCTCCAGAAAATTCCAAATAGAGAAATAACTGTAATCTTAGACTACTTTAATGCTAAAGTTTGGTAAGGATGACGAACACCTTAAAAATGTAATGGGGAAATACGAAATCGGTGTAAGGAATGACCGCAATGAAAGGCTGACAAATTTCTGCACCGAGAATCTAATGATAGCAGACGCAGTCTTTCTACAGCACATTCGCAGGCTATACACTGAGCATTCCACCCGATGGTAAATATAGAAATCAAATAGACTACATCCCAATATTAACATGCTGAAGAGCATCAATAACTACTCGTAATTCAAAATCTTACCAGGTGCAGATTGTGATAGCGATCATAGACTTTTGGCCGGCCAAATGAGAGTTAAAGTAGAAACAACAAGTATAAAAAGGCACCTAAATGACTTCAAATTACCAACGAAGATCAATTTAGACATAAACTGAATGACAAACTCTCACCTGGCCCTAATCCTCAGTCGCCAAATCAAATTCCGAACGAAATACGGGAAAAGACAATAACTCTTGTTAAAGCAACAATTGACCTAAGAATCTCATGACAAATAAACAGCACTGGATGTCAGATAAGACTTTGTTGCCAATAGAATAAAGACTTCAACTAAAAATGAGACGTGTAGCCTTTCCAAGCAGATGCACTGGCAGTGTAGGACGAACAAAAGCAATTACATACAAAAGACCTGCCAAAAACAACAATACCAAAGCTAGTTTTCCCCAAGCACATGGGCTATTTAAGACCAATCACGAGATATGTAAGGTCAGATTTGTAAACGGAAGAGGCAACTTACCGAAATTCTTCTATCGGCAATCATTACTTTTGTTTTGTCTATGTTGATTTCCAGTCCATAATTACGGCTGTCTTCTTCGATTCTTTTCACGATTTGTTCTAACTCTTCGCGGTCATTAGAGAGTAGGATATTTCGCCGATGCTGATACCGCCATTCCAGTACTCCAGTATCTTTCGCATAATGTATTCACTGTATATATTAGACCGCGACAGAACATCCTACCAAATAGAGTATTTGACAGCTGGAATAACCTCGATGCTGACACTGTATCTGCACCTTCTACCATCTCGTTTAAAAACAGACTTGACCGTATGCTATTAGAGTGATTACCATTGGTTTTATTTTTTTTTTTTTCATTTATATTGTAGTTATATTTTATTTCACGTTAATAACTCTGTATCTTTGGGCATAATAGGGACTTGTACCTCAGCCCTTGCCTTTATTAAATAAATTAATAAATAATGGTGAAAGAATACACTCTTGTCTAGCGCCTTTCTTCTCTATTTTGAATGTGCCTGATAGAAAGGTTAGTAGAAAGGTGTCTAGGTTCACAACACCACTGGAGCTTATATACAGCTGAGCTATTAGGAAAATAAGATGTTTAGGAGTCCCCATATCAGATAATATTGACCATAATTCATCCCAAATGATGCTATTAAAGGCCTTTCGATAGTCAACGAAGTACCTACGAGAACCAGACTTAATAGAAATAGGACAGTATCAAGTAGTTAATCAGTTTATTTATCTAGAGCACTAATAATAAATGAAGGAGGTTGCTCACAAGAAGTTAGGTGTCGGTGCGAAATGGCAAACAAGAAACTTGCATTAAAAGTGGAAAGATAAAGCCATCACAACGGATACAAGAAACAACATTGTAAAATCATTTAAATTTGCCATAATACTGTATGGTGCAGAGTCGTGGACCATTCTGACTGAGGACAGAAACAGAATTGATGCAGTAGAAATGTACTGCTGGAGACGAATACTACGTATACCCTGGACAACAAGAAGAACAAACCGACCAAATAAAAAAAAAACTCCAGCGACTAGTCATTAATCAGCTAGTAAATAGACATAATATATATTAAAATACTTTGGGCATGTTTCAAGACGATACAATCACGATCTTGAACGACTAATTGCTTATGGTAAAGTTGTGGGCTTAACTTCAAGAGGACGCTCTCCAAGAAGATGGTCAGATGGTCAGAAGATGGTCTTATTTCCGCTTTTTCTAATTGTCCTATTCTCTTACTCTCACAATATAGGAGAAAGGTGCCGTGTTAACGGGACAGTCGGACAACCCATCCAAGTCCTGACCCGAGACAACGAACTCTCGTGATGGCACTTGACTAGGACACCGCAACTACTCGGGACCTTAGTTTAAACTTAAAATATACAATAATTTAAGACATATAAATTAAATTTTCCATTTGCAATTTGTAATTGAAAATTCAAGTCCTAGTTTCAAATTTGAAAGCTCTCGTGTTCGACGATGCATATCCCAAAGAGATTCAAAAACTGAATGCAAACCGATCCAAAATTCGAATTTATTTTTAATAAAAGTTTAATTAATATCTAGGTTCGATTTGAATTCGATTAACAGTTAGGTACAAAATTATTTATAAATGTTTAAAGGGTTACTAAAACACAAATAGAAATGATTTCATAGACAGAAGTGCGATTTTAGTAAGACTGAAATATAATTAACTCAACCTTAAAATTGCATATTATGCAACTGAATATCCTTTGGTTAACCCGATACACTAATCAATTATTTTCCAGTAAAAATTTATGAGATTAAATAGATATAAATAAGGCTGTAGTGAATCAGAAAAAAACTTACAGTTTCAATACAAATACCTACAAAAAAAGCAACCAAATAACTACTGGCAACTTCGTTCTTGAAATTATCCCAACATATATGAAAAACTGAAAAAGCAACTAAACGACAAATAAATCTCAAGAAAATATTAACAATAAGCTTGCAAAAGTTGTAGAAGCTAACTACCGAAATTAAATCGAATGGAATCCTTCCAGGTTGGGAAGACCAAGATGTTGTAAAAGGGGTACTAAAAGCTAAAGCTCTGTATACCCGAGAATAAGAGGATTAAAGGACAAAAACGTAAAACTAAGTAAACATACACGAAACGTAAGAGCCTGTAATATTAGAGATATAGAGGGGGCCAAAAAGGAAATGCGTTACTACTAAAATTCAGAAAAAGCAAATTTAACTTATTTCCTCAGATATTTCAAAAAACAGAAATCCATGTACTTGTTTTATAATTTTATTGAGCTTAAGGTAGAAAGTTGTCTAAGAACATTTTATCATTCTAGAGGTGATAATAAAGAAAGATCTAACAATAAATTTTCCTTAATAATCTAAAATGAACATCGAGCGAGCACGACTAACGGATATGAGAGTTTCAGGTATAATTTTTTTAGTATCCTTACAAAAGTCTTTGGATGAAATTGAAAAAGGGATCCTTTAATAAATTTTTTCCTTCTCTTTTTCATTATTTGATCTTATTGTATGCTTGAGTGTTGACGTCGTTTTTTGGGCGATTTTCAAGTTACTTCCAAATTTACCAATTTTTAATGGTTGATTCCAGAAGAAAAGGCACACATTTCTCATTGATCGGACATTATGTTATTAAGCTATACCTTTTTATAATTTTTTGGGCGTTTTTAATAATCCCTCGAGTTTTGAATAAACGCCTTTAAATTTTATAAAGCCGAGCGCAACGGTTTTTATGAATATGTTACATCCTGCTTGGTTAAAACTGTTAAATTTCCACTCGCTAGAATTTTCTTTCCTTATGATAAAAACATCTTTATCAGTTTGCTTTAGAAAAGAAGCGTAACTGAAACTCTGAATCACTATAAGGAATCCAGAAATGGGGTTAAGGCAGTTTTTAGATAAATTTAAAAATAGCAGCCAAGTACAAAGGACGTGCGTGAAAACGGAATTGAGCAGAAGCAATGGAAACTTATACGAAAAAGGAAATTGCCAGAAAAGACATCTAAGAAAATCGATTGGATTAACAGGGTTGAGAAGGAAAGCAGCCTAAATAAGGAGAACTGTCGGCGAACATTTCGATAAGTAAAAAATATATACAATTTAAAATAAATTTTCTGACGCTATTATTACATTTTTACCTGTTTAAAAGAAAATAACGACTTTATAATAACAAAAATTCAAACGTTCACATAAATTCACATAAAGCCTTTGTATGGAAATGGCTTCATGAATAAAATTTATACTTCAAAAACGAAAGAAATATAGAAACCGAAAAATACTTTTCTATATACAAAAAATCCACGAAGGTTAGTATGACAACTTTTATAACAGACCAAGATGACAAAAAATATGGGTGCGATTTATTACCCAATATTTCAAAAAAAAAACTCGAAAACTTTTAAAAGGTACTAAATTTCCAAAGTTTCAAACTAAACCCATTAAAGATTAGTTATTGACGTTTGCTCACAAAAACTATAAAAATTTCTAATATGTAATTGCTGGTAATAAGCTTAAAGCATACAAATGTGAATCACACTCAGATTAAAGTAGATATGCGGCATATTACTGAAAATTTAAATAAACTGGCTGGTGTTAGTGTTTAAACTGATAATTACCACGGCAAGATCGTCCATCTCCTTCCCATAGATTAGCATTACATAAAGCTTTACCGTTTTGTGTTTACTTTAATCACGACTTTAGTTATTGACAACTTTAAACTTTAGGACTTATTGAAAATATATAAATCTATTTAAAAACTTACAGTTTAATACGTACATTAATAAACAATGAATCATCAATTCAATACTATCACGCGAACTGTAAAGAATAACAATGCAAGAATTTTCGTGAAAACTTCAGTAAATTAAATTTCCAATGCCTGTTTGTCACTAAAATAAAGTTATTCGGTTAAAATGTATATTGAGAAATATTACTGAGGCGTAAAAGATAAAAAGGTTTAGGAACATAGTCTTAAAAAGCACTCACGTGTATTAAAATTTCTTAACACGGTATATTTAGGTTAGCTAAATGTTATTCTGACTCTTTAATACTTGAATTTGTGCAACAGGTGAGCAGTAAGAGGTAGCGCATTATGGGCAATAAAAAAACTCATATAATAAGCAACCTGTAAACCATAAAAAGATTAAAGGATAACAAAAATACGTTTGTTAAGTAAATATAATTTAAACCAAAACTCAAAGAGGAGATTATTTTATTTGTACAATAATTTCTAAATTAAATCTCAAAACTCGGTACATTATTAGATAGTATATAATATTTGCAAATACTGTGGCCCACTGTACCCCATTAACTATTTTCTTTTAGCAGATACTATAGTATAGTAAATCACAATACAGGGTGATTCATAAGTATTGTCACTATTTAATGGGTATATGCTGACCTTAATAGAAGTACATTAATTTAAAGCTTATAGGTATCGCGATTTTTGCTACACACTTTTGAGAACCACTGGCTAATATGCATTTAAAAAGCCTGCGATAGAAATTTGATCCTGTAAAAATAAATGAAACATTGCACAATTATGTAATTTACAGGTTACACTTCCCTCTTACATTTTTTCAGGCTTTAGACTAGCAGTAAACAATTACTGACGTGTTTAAAAAGTGATACTAGAAAAAATTGTTGTTAATAAAGAGAAATAGGACTTACAAAAGATGTTCAAATGTTCCTTCATTAATTCCTACACAAACACAAACACACACAACACAAACACACACAACACAAACACAAACTGTCTTTAAAAGCTGCTGCAGCACGTCAGTTACTTCGTTTGCTAAAAGGTTAGGCTGACCTTCCGTTAAAACGTTCAAAAAATAACTGACATTAACTTACGTAACATATGTGGACTCTCTTATCGGGATGAACAAGAAAGGCGTTTGATAAATTTAGATTCCAGTAACCCCAAACCATTTTTTTTATTAATCTTCTTAATTTTTTTCTGAACTTACCGTTTACTTGCGGCACATGATTTAATGAGAAAAGTTGTTCTATTTGATATGCTCTACCTACCCTTAAAATAAATGACAATAATTTTGAGTCACCCTGTAGAGTTTAAAGGGATTTTTTTTCTGGAAAGAAAAATCAATTACATACGAGTAATAATCTCACAATAAAAAAAAACATTATAAGAATGTGATTTTTAAAATATTTAAACATCAAACCCTCCGACTTAATGTTAGTTAAAATAAGGAAAGGTCTGTAGTTTAGATATTTTCGAAAACATTTTTATTTCATGCTATCCTCATTAAACTGAATTGTTATTTAATTCCCAAAGAAAGTATTATAAATTCCGGGAACTTGGAGAGTAATTTCGTAGCCTGAAGGTACAAATTGAATAAGTTAAAATTTAATAAGATTATTTATAAAGATCGTTCACTTAAAATGCAATTATTAATTGGAAGGTAAGTTTTGAATAAATAAGGGTGGAAAGACGTAAATATTCTAACCAATCTTTGTAATTTCCATGTCAATATTCACCAATGACGTAACATCGACTGGAATCGTGTTTTCGGCTTTCTATCAGTATTATTTTTAAATTATGCCCAATTCTCGAAGTCAATGATATCTTATATTAAGGAACGGGGCGATAAACCCAATTACAGGGAGTAAACTGCAAACAATTGGAAAAACATACACAATGGTCTAAGCGCAACCTTATAGAATAGGTATTTAATTTTCTTTACTAACTGCGTCGTAGATCGTAGTGTGTTTTTATAACCTTTTTGCTTGGAAATAAGTTTCTTGTCGGCTCTTCGAAGACTTAGTAATTAGCTTGGTATTATTCAACTGTGGCAGTTTTCTTCTCTTAACTTTTAATTTCCCCTTCATTGCTCCAGTGATTATTATGCCAATAGACAGAATCTTTTATTTCTGATGATGTCATGAAAATATGGAGTTATCCTTCTTATT
Organism: Melanotus villosus; assembly: GCA_963082815.1. Classification (NCBI taxonomy): domain Eukaryota; kingdom Metazoa; phylum Arthropoda; class Insecta; order Coleoptera; family Elateridae; genus Melanotus; species Melanotus villosus. The sequence continues at coordinate 59,641,472 of OY720425.1, forward strand.
ACATAAATTGAACATCTTTGCTTCATGGACTACGTTAAGCCAGTAGCCCATACAAAACCCTTTTAGAATGTTAAAAGATCGTCTTCCGGGTTGGGACAGTGCCATTGTTGAGAAAGAAGAACTCAATGTCACTGTTCAAGTTGTCAGGGATCTTGATGATTTCAGTAACCTCACAGATTTTCCTGTAAAAAAAATTGCAATGATTGATAATTATTCAAACAATATCTTATGGCCAGTGTCGTAATGATGTTCAGCAACAGCTGAGTGTGAGAAAAGACCTCATTGCAAGCAACGTTTGTGTTCACAGATAAGTGTGTGTACTAAGCGACCAGTTTCTCCAATGTACACTAAACCACAAGAACAAGGAATACTGTAGACGCCTCTTGATGACAGGAGTTGAGGCTTACCTATTACTGAAGAGAGTATTTGAGCCACTTTTGGAGGGGATTTGAAGATGGTTCTGATGTTCATGTATATTTTTTTTAGAATCCTACCTACTTGTTGAAGAAGTATATGGCAAGAAGGTAGTAGCTTGGGGTGCACAAATGTCCTTAAAACTTTCAGTGTATGAGGAATATAATTATTTTTGATGACCTTCCTAACGTCCCTTTTGTTATACCCCTTTTTGACGAGATTGTCTTGAATAACTCGAGGTTGAAATACTATGATATCACGATGAATGATAGAATTGACACAGTCCCAAACCGGATGTGTTCTTTTAACACTGACACTGGTCGGAAATATTCGAATTCATCCCTTTGGTAATCTTTAACGTAGTAACACCGAAAGTAGGATTTCTTCTCTACCTTCAATGGATCAAGTGAGCCTTCAGTACAATATATAACCTAGATTTGTGGCTAATTATGGGCCATTGATCTTCCAGAAAGACGAATGCTATCTTTTCTCGATGAATTCTTCTAAGGACTTCCTTCTGCGTTGTATAATTCAACAGCATCTTGGTTTACAAAGCTTTTTAAGTGACAATTTACAATTTGCAATCTACGTACATGAAAAACATCAGGTAAATGTGATGCAAATATTATAATTATCGCAGAAACGTCCATCTATATTCTTTCTCGCTCTATGAGATCGTTGTTGTACTAGATCTCGGGGCCAGGCTCAGTGTAGCTATTTTATGTGGAGACTGCAAGTGCTTTGTTAGCACAATTTCATGGTTCGTTATTTGGTCTTTGAATTTAGCAGCAGTCCACTCTACCCCGCCTTTTATAGAAGAAAGTTTCAGGTGATTGTGGAGTATCTGTTTGCTGACATACCATGGAGCTTCTACTAATGTTAGCATATACCTATAAATAAGGTCCTTGTGTACAGTAAAATTTTACTTTTAGCATCTTGTTTACTTATATTATCCAAAGAATAGACACACTTAAATGCATCTGCAAGCCAGAAGCGATACTATTCTTTTTTCCTCCTGATGAAACCCCTTAAAAAAGTGGGCGAAAGGTTTAGTTCTTCTTTCTTGGCAATGACACAGTCCCAACGCGAAACACGTTCTTTTACCACTGACACTGATCGTGAAAGTCTTCGAATTCTCTTAAAAATCCACTTGAATCGCCTAATCGAGTGGTATAACGAAATTAGGTTTAAGACCTGTTTTCTTTTGATATGCCCTACTGTCTGTTTTCTGGTGACTTCGATTGCCAGCTGTTGTGCCATCGTTTCGGAGGTCTTGTTTTATTGGGTCTTCCATTTCTTGCAGCTTTCACTAGCCTGTGGTCTTTCATCCTCGTTACGTGCTCGTTTCAGGCTCTTCGTCTTATTCTGACCCATATAACCACACATTTTTCTTATTTCTGAGCTTGTTATTCTATCGTGGAGTGTTTTGTTACAATACTTCTCAGTATCCTCATTTCGGTTGTATGCATCATAATTATGTTTCGTTTTAAATGTGTTTCAGCCGCGTATGTTAACACTGATCTTTTTTTACACATACCTTGTAAATGCGTGTCTTGCTTTGTAAACCATCATCCTGTAACGATTAATGACGTACTTGTACTTATGAAAGCGGGTACGAAGTATATCTTTAATTCGACCTCGATCAGCTGCTCACCTGGTACAAGCACATCCAAACAAAACGCAAACGGCTAGGGTTCAAGTTACGTCAAATGCACCGACCCCGCGGTCAAAAATTCAAGCTCAAATGCTTCATTCTAGTTGCTTTAGGCTACTGCTTTCAATCGTTGAAGTGTTGTCCAGTACACTAGTATGGATACGATGCCGACGTATCGTTTTAACATTGATGGTTAATTTGAGATTGGTATTACAAAAACATTATACACCTTCTTTATTTTGATTCTCATCCACTATACAACTTCTATTTGGTTATATCAAAATCTTCTCCGGAACCTGTATGTGTTTTTATTGCCTTATTTTGCAAGTAATACCAACGCCTCTCGCAGAGACTGCATCACAAGTGACCCTTTTGCGAAAGCTTTCTGCGTTTGTAGCTGCCTACTGTGTCCCTCAAAGTCATATCCCACGCTAGAGTTGTCGACATGTTCTACATGTTATATTAGTCTTTTTGGACTGCCAAACAACTTTTACTCTGTTCTAGTCTGTAGATCATTAGTTTTGTATGGCCTATCAAGACGGAATGATGCTAAAAAAAACCTTCTTAAGGTAAAATATTATAGCTATAATCAACAGAGTAACCATATCCAATGGTAACGTGATTGCTTTATTTTTAATATGAAAACAATCATACGAAAAATTTTCCCAAAACTTCAGTTAGATACGTTATCATTATTTATTATTATAAGATCTATAAAAATAATTATCATTATTGGACTTGGATACCACTTCATAAAAAGCCAGAAGGAACATAGTTAATTTTACGCCTTGTAGGACATAATGTATTGGTCGCCCTGGTGCCAAGGCTCTAAACGCGTCTCGACTACTGTGGTCATTTAGCGCTACCCGACTAAAATTTATTCAACGTAATAATAATAAATGAATACTTTAGCACCAGGATTTTTTAATTTATATCTGTCCTAAGGTTTTCATTCTTAACATTTATCATGTTTTTTGAAGATACCGAACTAAAAAAAGACTATAATAATTCCATCCTTATTTTCCTCAATCCTTAGTCTAGTGTCAGTAATGTTATTATCTACGAGTTAATTGCAGCATGGCAGTTGTGTGCTGCAATGCCTTGAAGTTAATATTGAGATAGTCAATAAATTGGTAATTAGGGTAGGCTGTGATCTGTGCGAGTTACACGTACATCTGTGATAATTTCGATATTTGTATAAACAAAGCGTCACTCAGGCGTATTTGATGAACGTTAAATACTGCAATTATCAAAGATGTAACTAAGGCTAACCTCAACCAATCCTGATTATTAATTTAATAACTTTCTTAACATGCATATACATATATCTGCATGTTAATACCATACGTCTCACTCATTCATTCTTTAGGTGTTTCTGGGGAACTGACGTAATATAAAATAAAAACTATATTACGTGAAATCCACATCAATTTTTCTGTATTTATTTATTACATTAGATATTTTATTTTCCTATGTAGATCGAAACCATCATTTCGTAGCTGAAGTTCTTTGACATCGTGATTTCATCGAATTTTATTTTGCTTATTTAGTCTGTGATTTTTAATTTTTGTCAATTTACTTGTCGTATCTTGGTCCTATTAGATTTAGAATTTCATTCATTGCCTTTACTTTCCCCTAACTTCTTGCAGTGCTTAAGTTCTTTGTACCCGCATCTTAGTTTCATTGGGGTCCTTCGCATCTTCAATTTCTATATATTTTGTTTTTTATTCTGAATTCTTTCCTCTGTTTATACCTTTATACTTTTTCTGTCTATTCCTACGTTTCCTCCCAGTTTTCATACTTCTATGACTCAACAACTGATACGTAATTACCTTAGGGCTCTCTCAAAAATTATTAACATTCAAGACTTCCAAGGTTTTTTTTCTAAATATGTGTAATCTTGTCTTTAGATTTAAAATGTTCGAACGTAGGTTTTGAATTTTGCAAATTCATTTCTAAATTTTCTGCTTATCAATACTTAATCGGTTTAGTTTCTTATAAAAATTTAATTTGTGATCGCTAACCGCTGGGATTTTTTTAGCAGTTCAACCCACTCCTTTAAGATTTTGTCATAACAGCTTTTAGGAAACTATAAACCATAAAAAAAATGGAACGGAATTTAATAAATAAAATTGTTTTACACAACTCATGTTGGCGAGCCCTCAACCTTAGTTTGAAACCTGATCAAAATTCCGTTGCTACTAAAGCATACTACTTGAATTTTCAGAAATTAAAGTTATTAGGATTGGAGGAAAACTTTCGGATGACTTTTTAACGAACAATGAAATTCCTGTATAATTTCATTACAATACATTACTTGAATATTATTTTGAGAAGTAACTATCATTAAGCAATGAATATTTTGTGTTAGAAAGCTTTAAAGTTTGAGGTTAAGTTAGACGATTGTTGCCCAATTATATTTCACGACAGATCGTGAATATTTATTAGACTTATATAATTGTGAACTCAAATTTAAAACGGTCTTTTCCATTTCTGAATAAATGTAACTGTAATTTAATTTTCAGGAAGGCAGTCGTGTTAAAATACATTTTCATAGAACCTGTCTAGTAGTTAAACCATAGAATAGGAAATCTGACCCTATATGAAAACGAACATGCAACTGAATAAATAAAGATATTTTACTTACTTTATTGGATTTGTAACAAGTTGAAAGTGCTTTAAAATAACCATTTTATTTTCGTTTTCCTGTACATTTTTATAGGTATTATTTTCATATGCAAAACTATTACACTAGATTTGCAAGTTAATTGTCGATATTTTTTGCAATGTTATGGATATTTTCCTGTAGTACTTACCTTCAATTTATATAGGATTGGTTTTAAACGACTGGCGGGTTTTTAACTACTCTATGGAAGATGCAAAAAGGACGTTCTTTATAAAGATATTTCTGTACGAAAATTAATATTTGCGACTTGAACAAAATTTATTAAATAATAAAATTTTTTTAATGTCTTTTTCAAGTAAATGAAACTCTTTTACTGGTTGAAATCCACGTAAACGTTGTAGCTCTTTGTTCTTTTTCTCAATTTCGTTCTGGTATATCAATTTAAATACCTAACAATTCTTCTTTTCCCCATGAATGAGAGAGGAGGTGTAGAAAATTTTATTTTTAATGTTAGAAGGAATCTGTTTCGTAAAGTTAGGAATTTAAAAATGGGAAAAAGCGACAGTAAAAAGCTAAAATTTTCTGCTCGATAACGGCGATCGAATAGCAAGGGGCGTCCTTTTATTTTAAAACGAGGGGGGAATAGAAGACGTTAATGAAACTTGTTTCACCCTTTTTCGCCAAATAACATTTTACCCGTTAATGGTTATTTTTAGAAATGAAAATCGCCGTAAAGAGAGCAAATTAGGAATTTAATTTAACGTTTTTTTCTCCGAAAAGCAATAATAGTAAAAGCTAGTCGAGCTGTAATGCAAAGTAACACCTAAAGAGATTTTAAAGTGCCTCTAAAAACGCCACTAATTGTATTTGTCGATGCAAATTTCAATAAAGGAGCAAGGCAAAGTGACAAAATTATTAAAATCTCGGGATAAAAATGTCTGAGCTCGTTCCAGTTGCTCCGCTACATTCTCAAATATCATTAAACTCTTAATTTAGAATTTTACGTAATTAAAATTTTAAAAGGACTGTTATTTTCTTCTTTCCCAGCCGGGAGAATTATTCTCTCCTTCTGCCGAACAGAATTTAATTTAGACTTACTTAAAATTCTTTACTATTTATTTGCACAGGAATAAATAAGACTAAACTCTGCTGAAATGCATTATTCAGCCTTTTCCTTCGGTTTTCCCTCTGGAAAGAGTACTCCCAACCACCCACGCCCTTTTTAGCTTCCTATTAACGATTAAATTGATCGATGCATTTTTAACTTTCCCGATTATAACTATAATGTCGTTATTTGTCGGGGAAACAATCCCCTCTATTAAAAATTTGAGAGTGGTTATTAAGAGAGAATTTCCACTGGAGTAGGGGACATCCTTAAAGGCGATTAATATCAAGTAGTCCCCGGAGAGAAGATTTGCCCCGGTTATTTCTTCTTAAGAAGCTACAGGACGAAATGAAGGGCAGTATGAGGAAATGCAGCTAAAGGGACGTAACATAAATAAGTTAATAAGGTTGTGTCGGGGCTCGTGCTCACAATTCTAACTTGGATGTCGTTAGCGGTAATCCTGGCCATAACCGGAGAACCCGGAGCTGCCCCAGCATTTTACCCTTACCAGCGGTAATCACCGATGAATTTATATCGGATACAGCCCAACATACAGGAAGAAAACCCTCGACAGCTGCTTAACGAGTATTTTCACAACAACGTCTTAAGAGGGGTTTCTTTTCCCAGGAAATTTTTGGTCCTAATTTCTTTTGTCAGCTTATTAAAATTTGACACTTCCTAACCGGAAAAAAACATCCGAAATTCGTAGGTTTCCTTGACGGTAATTACGCGTCCTCTGCTTTTTGCTCATTATAACTTTTAAACAAACAGCGGCAAACAGCGATTCTTAAAAATTTCTTCTGGAAGTTTAGTTATAATAAAAAGTCGACAGCTTTCGAACCATATGAAATTAAGCACGAGAAACATTCTTATTGTAAGAAACGAAGGGTCGAAGCGAAACAAACAAAACGAGATCCATTATTGTCGCTAATTCCGGCTGCATAAGTCGTACGACTGGCACTTCATAATAACAAATATAGAATCCGGTGATCGACGCAATAAAAGCAGAGGGCGAGTTCGTTGATCAACAAACGGTCGCATTGAGATTCTGGCAATGGGTTTATTGCTTTGCTTATATTCGGAATTCAATAAGGAGCCGCGATAAAGGCGCAACAAGGAGCCGAGTAACGGCCATCCCGGATCCGGGAGCGACAAAGAAAGGTGATTCCGGCAAGTCATCGGCACGCGAGCTCTATGTTCACCTACTTTTTCTGATATTTGAATAAGAAGAACGGGGCAATATCTACGTACTTTATTTATAAAGTTTATAAATTACAAAACGGTAGAAACACTGCTGTTCTCACAACACAAGCATCATTTTTGTTTCCCCTTCTTAGTCGAAATTTGTTAACAATTGGACCAGTTAATCTTACAATAAAATTTAGTAATAACATTGAATTATGAAGCTGAAAGTGAACATCGGGTGAAGGTTTCGCATCGGCAAACACTTAAATGAAAAATTGGCGTGGGAATATTTATTAATAAAAAGGAGTTGCTTATGTACCTAATTGTTATCGATTAAATCCAATTAAAAATTAGCATAGAATAAATTACTTAAGGAAACACTTGTCGCGGAATATTTTGTAAGTAAAATGACCCGGTAGAAATGAATTGATTATTAAATTTAACCAGGAAGCGTGAAAAATTAAGCCAGAAACCAAATAACTGCCAAACTTTAAAAGAATGGAAATTTCTGTCGTTAATTGTACAGATTATACAAATATTTCTGCTTAGCAATCAGTTTGATAACTGTTTAAAAACTAATGTAAATAATTTCTTAAATTAATAAGTTTATGTTTGAAAACCTTAAACTTACCTAAATCTAATTATTAATACTTGGCGCCTCCACCATTTGTCTAATTCAGTAATCGTCTTAAACTTTTTGTTATTCGTCTTGTATAATTTAAGCGCAATACGCAAGAAATAAGAGCTTCTTAACTATTCTGCAGCTGTAATAAAGAACACCTTGTGCACCATTATATCGTAAAACAGAGACACAGTAATCTTACAAAAAGTGTAAGTCGTAGATCAGCATTACCTGTACCTTACATCATACACAAACTTAAATTATGGAAAAATCTTAAAACTTATTTTTCAAACTGTTAAAATTCTTAGTCATTCAAAACTATGTTGGGAATAGTTTCGACGTATTTTTGTCTTGTATATGAAAATCTTTCCTTTAATAAGTCACAATGATCCCATTTCTAAATAATAAAAGATTATTAAGAACCTCGGATATTGGTTACTTTTATCTTTGGTTAATAGCCCAAAGGTAAAACGTTTTTAAAGAAACCAAAAGCCTTTTACATGCTTTGAAGATAAATTCTTTTTCCTTTATTACAAAGTTATTATTCTTATTTTTCTTAAATTGCCCGATTCTTCAGTACTGGCAACGCCTTTCTTGAAACATTCCAAATAACTTTTCGAATTCTTATTTTAGAAAAACGTAAATCGTCCTTATAATAAATTAATTCGTTGATATTTTGGGATACAATAATTGCAACTATTTATTTTGTTTCAGGTATGTCCTGCAGACTTATTTAGGCTCTTCTAAGTTAAACTTCGGTAAGTTAATGAAAAATATTAATTTTAAAAAAGAAAAAGAAAAAATCCCTTTAATTTTATGATATAGTCAGTAAATAACACAAATTGTTTTACCGTTTGTAGCAATTAACCAAACCTCGCCTGATGAACACGGAATTGTTACAGCATTGAAACATCATTCAGGATAAATTTATTAAAAGGGTTCGTCTTCAGATCGTTAATTTGGTAGGTAGTGGGGAATTTTACTATTAATTCTGTAAATTCCAAAAAGTTGATTTCGAGTTAAACCTAATAAATGGGGAATTTTGAATTTATTAATTAAATTATTTTGATCAAAGCAACTTCTGAAAGTGTGTTTATAACACATTGTATACATGCTCTTCCTAATTATATAAAACTTCCCCAAATTTAACACAATAAATTAATTTGGTTCAATGCTTTAAAATAACAGCATTTAAAAAGTCTCATTATGTTTCTGAAGTTTAAATAAGCCAAATAATCGTTGCAGTATGTACTAGTAAAATTCTTTCATTTCTGTTTTATGTCCTCAGGTAAAATTCATAAAATGTTTTATAGAGGATAAAGAAAAGAAAAATCATTCCAGTTTTCTTCCTTTCTCTAAATTTAATTTGTAAAGATAAAATCGCTTAGGTTCATAAACATCTCGACATTTTATAGCTCATTTACCAGAAATGAAAAATCGACAATTTCGTCCAGATTTAATATAGCATTACCTTTGTGATTTGCTATAAATGTCCCAACAAGAAAGTCGTTAAACTGTTTGAATTGAAGTTATCGGGATTGTATATGATGTTATTTTCGAGTAAATTCGAAAAGATTGTGTCGTACAATAAATTTCAAACTCCGGGCCAAGATTTACAATAAATTATATAAGAACTGACTATAAAATTGCAACTTCAAACTAAAAATGTATATTAAAATTGCAGTTGAGAGTACTTGTGTTAATTAAAATAATTATTTGACAATTGAACGTTTATGGTTACTGACGAGGACATATTAGTTAGGTATCTCAGAATTAAAATAGGAATTGGTCAGCGCCATGGTTTCGGGGTCTTTCCTGGTATCAGCCGTACGTAGAACCTTTCCATACCATTTAGAACAAAATCAAAAACCACATATATAACGAAATTTTAAAACCAATGAATGCAATGTTCAGAGCATTTCGTTATGTTTGATTTCCTCTCTCGGTTTAGTTTAATTGTGATTTATGAGATTTTGTTCAGATTGTCGGAAAACGGTTTGGTTCCTGTATGTTTGTTATTACTAATGTAAGAGATACCAACAGTATTGCCACACTTGAAATCAATACACCCAACAATTAACAATTTCGTTGCGTCAAATGGGCAGGACCACATGATTACCAATATTGTATTAAAAACAAACCGGACGGTAAACCGGCAACATGCATACTCTGTGGAGGAGAGCATCCTACAAACTATAGAGGATGCCAAATGTAAAGGTATTGGCACTTACAAACCACGAGGTAGTATGGCCGGCAACCATGGAGGGTTAAGGCCTCCTAAGTCGTATTTGGACATTATTAAGCAACGTTTCCCATCTAGAAATGGAACAGCCCTACCACAAAATGATATACAGAGAAATACAGCATTGCCCTTACCCTCAACAAGAAACGTTCAAAGCACAAATACAACTAAAATCCTACCAGGTACTTTCTATGTTCAAAAGCTATCAGAACAACCTTCACAAGGACAAAAAGTATACTTACAAATGCACCAAGTGCAACTATACAAGTAAAATAGCTGTAAGTATGTAAGATATACCAATGGAATGCCAATAACCTTCTAAACCACAAGAAAGAACTTGAATCATACTTAGCTCTTCATAAAATGGACAATCTATCAATATCCGAATCCCACCTAACATCTAACACGAGTTATAAAATACCACACTATATTCATAGTCTATAATGCAGCCCATCCAGATACAGAACGAAGAACAAGGGCTGTAGCTGCAATCATCATAACCATTTATTGAACAAAACAGAAGAGAACCATTTCTTCAAACAGCAAGTGTAGCAATTAAAGACTGGTTTGGACCATTTACTATCTCAGCAGTCTACTGTCAACCAAAAGCGTTCATAAACTATTTCAACGAACTTGGTGATAGATTCCTGGCTGGCGGTGAATTTTGGGTATCCAACATCTCAATTCCAGACGAAAAACACTTTAAAATGTCATGCAGGAGTTACACTACATCACCTTTCCACATATAAACTCACTTACTGGCCAACAGATCTGCAAAAACTTCCCGACTGCTTAGAGTTCTTTGTATTCAAGGGATTTTCTCGTGGAAATTTGAATATGTTATTTCCAACTATATGATATGGCTTCTGATAACACGTGGGTAATAGCAACTATTCACTCAGGGCTTATAGAAAAGGAGCAGTCAGTAAGATTTTACAACAAAAAACTGACTAGGAACTTTTCAAAGCATTAATTAATGAGAAAACGCACCTGAAGGTGTCTCTCAAAATAGCCATAGAACTGGAGGAAGAAGTGCAGAAATTTACTACACTTATTCAAGGCGCTGACTGGGAAGCAACGCCGATATCAAGAAGAAAATAAAAACACTTCCCTCCAGTGGTTCGAAATACAATAACAGTAAAACAATACCTTCGAAAAATTTGGCAAAGGTCAAGACATCCACAAAATAGGCCAAATGCAGCAAGGTAACTAAAAGAGATTCTTACAAAACTCAAAAACGATGGCTTCAAGCAATTTATTAAAGTTCTATCAGCATTTGAAGATTTCGGTTATGCACTTTGAAAAGCTACTAAAAAATTCAAACAACCCAAAGAACAAATTCCGTCCATTAGGAAAAAATAATGGAAGCTGGGCCAAGACTGATAAAGGGAAAGCGGAAGTTTTTGAAAATTACCTGCGGGAGATCTTTCAACGCTTTCCACTGACTGAAGAAAATGAGGATAATGAAATAGTTACATTCTTGGAACAATTCGCACAACCAAGCGAGCGCATAAAACTTGTAAGAAGTAAAAATGTTCTTAAAAACCTTAATAATAAAAAAGTACCAGGGTATGACCTGATCACTGCTATGAAAGAATTGCCCTAAAAAAGGATTACTCTTCAATGCCGCATTCAAACTAAAATACTCCCTAATAGGTACAATGGAAAACGACAGAAGTAATAGTAATAAAAAAAAACCGTGAAAACTTCGTATCGACCCATCAGTTTGCTTCCATTGATGGTTACCACAATAAAAAAAATTCTAGCAACAAGACTGCAAGACATTATCGCCCCAAACGAAACCTGATTCCAGACCATTAGTTTGGCTGTAGAGCTCAGCACGCTACCATCGAACAAGTTCATCAAGTTGTTGACACCATAAATAAAAGCTTTGAGGACGAACGCAATTTCGCAGCAGTGTTCCTTGATGTCAGCCAAGCATTTGATAAGATTTAGCACCAAGGATTACTTTATAAGTTAAGAAAACCTTATCGGATGCAATCTATACCATCCTTAAGTCTTACTTGTAGGAGAGATTCTTCAGAGTAAAATACGAAACTGAAGTAACAGCCTTATACCCAATAGTATCGGGAGTTCCGCAGGGTAGTGTGTTGGGTCTGATACTGTATCTTTTGTTTACGACTGATTTTCCCACAAACATAATGTTACTACGAGTCGTTTTTATATTCCCGGAATAAGTACTTTGTAATTTGGTTGAAATTTTTCTATTTCACTTTTTAAAATCATCTATGTCTTGAAACAACAATTTATGAAACAATTGTCAAATTTATAGCTTAGTTATCTTCTGGTTTTTGAAGACGTATCAAACTAAGAGGTTAAAATGAATAACGTTGAATATCGCTCGGTTAAAAAAGCCCTCACCAAACAGGGAAAAAGTTCTCAATTAATAGTTGAAGAAATGAGAACCGTGTATGGTGACCTGTGTCTTTCCAAATCAACCATTTATGAATGGTCCAAATTGTTTAGATGTGGTCGAGAATCATTAGAAGACGATCCAAGATCCGGTTGTCCCACTGAAACGATTACTGCAGAAGTTGTGGATAAAGTTAGATGTTTAGTGTTAGAAGACGCCAGACTAAAGAAGAGGCAGTTAGCAGCATTAACTGGTGTATCAGAAACCACTATTTTTAGGATTTTGCATGAATATTTGGGCATGTCAAAAGTAAGTGCAAGATGGGTTCCCCGAATGCTTTCTCCCTTTCAAATGCAGCACAGAATTCAAGTCTGTAATCAGTTTTTGAGTTTTGGTAAAGAAGATACCGACTCTATAAGTAAAAGAATTGTTACGGGAGATGAGACTTGGGTCCATTATTATGACCCAGAGTCTCAACAATGCAGTGGCATGTTAAGGGTTCCAGCCCTCCTAAAAAGTTTAAGGTCGCTGCATCAACAGGAAAAATAATGGCCACCAATTTTTGGGATTGTGAGGGCATATTATTAATAGATTACTTAAAAAAGGGCAAAACAATAAATGGGGAATACTATTCGGGCTTATTACAACGTTTAAGGGATTCAATTAAACAAAACAGAAGGGGAAAGCTAAGCAAGGGGATACTGCTGTTACACGACAATGCGACTGTTCATAAGGCAAAAACAGTCAAGGCTGCTATGGACAGTTGCGGCTTTGAAGAACTGGACCATCCGCCCTATAGGCCCGATTTGGCTCTCTCGGACTACTTTCTATTCCCAAATTTGAAAAGAGACATCCGAGGAAGAAAATTTGCCCATGATAATGAACTCGTAGCAGCAGTTGCGAGCCATTTTAAGGAAAAACCAAAAGAATATTTTTATCACGGTTTGCAGTTGTTATTGAAACGTTCTAATACCTGCATTGTAAAAGGAGGGGGTTATATTGAAAAATAAATTTTGTTTAGTTCTGTAGTTGTTTATTTTGTTTTCTATTTCGGGAATATAAAAACGACTCCTCGTGCAACAACATTCGCTGATGGTACTGCTATTTTAAGGTAAATTTTGCCAACTGATGCGCAGCAGATGTCACTGATTACGATTTAGCAATTTTTTATATAATGTAATTATGAATTAAATTGATTTTTGTACGGAAATCATGTCCTTCGTTCCTTAGTTTAAAAATATTGGAAATATAACAAAGTTTCCTCTAGATTTGTCTGTAAATGCATACGGAAGTAATACTCGCCATTACATAATCATTTTCTATCCCATAATCATTTTCTGTCCATTTTTATAAATTGCTTGATTGCATAAAGTGAAGTTATGAGACTACTTAATTTCAATTGCATGGTCATTTGAATGCATTTCTAATGCATTAGTTTTTTTTATAATAGCGTCCATAACCGTAGAATTGCACTGAACTCAGATTAACTTTCCTGACACAAAGCATTATTTACAACTGCACTTAAATATTACGATGATTATAGAAATACATTCCATTGCAATTCAGAATAAAAGATAATCAAGTAATGGATAAAGCAAGAAACATTGATTAACATCGACATTTAATTAAGGTGTTTGGGATTTGCTCTTTAATAAAAATATCAAGAGTGCTTACCAAGTTTCAGTTCGCTTTTCGATATAAACCAAACTCTACAGATAAATAGCAAAGACCGAAATTGACCCCTATTCCACTCAACATCCTTTTAAGAAAGAGTCCTGTGGGATACCGGTATAGGAGAGCTGAAACTCATTCCCAAGGGACTCTACGGAGGGCCGCCGTGATGAATCGGGCCCAATATTCAGTTGTTACTCTTGTATCCTAGTATTCCTAATGGAACTGGATATTTTTATGTTCGGATAAAATGTGTTGGGATAAAATAGCTTTTGTGTTGCCCGATGTCCCTTCACAAATATGAATTGGATGATGGTCACTCGACAGATAAAAAAAAACTTGACACCGCACCAAAATATTTGCGCAATCCTCTCTTACTCCCCATATATGACAATAGGCTACGAAAGGAAATTGCTAAGGGATGTTTATGTGTCTATTAACGTTTCGACTATATAAATCACGTTTTACCCTCTATACGACTTTTATGTATGTAGTAAAAATAAAAGTGGGATTACAAGATCTCTTTTTACTACTACATAAATAATAATGCGAACGCTTCTTGTATTTCACTAAAATCGAGTTTAATTTCTGCACTAGGCTGCATTCATATTCGAATATAATAACGCTCAGCTGGCTTTGAAAAATAACGATAATGGCAAGAAGGTCTGCATTAATTTTAAAAAATGTTACAACGTTAATCAGCGTGCCCCCCCATAATTTGTTTTATCGCCACTATATTATCTTTAGTAAGCCTTATTCGGATATCCCTCCGAACTTCCCTTCCAATAAAAAATAAATTATTGGATAATGGCAGGAGAATTCAGTTTGCATGTAGTCAACTACGGATGTAAGGGACAAAATCGCAAAAGGGATGTATGAATATATAATATCATGTGAAGCAATAAATTTTAGAAATTGTACCAAATTAACTTTGAATTGCTATTGGTATGAATTTTTAAAGCGTTAATGTGAATTGTGGTTAATTTAAGTGCACTTCGATGCTATTTATGGCCTCATTGATTGTGTGTGAATGTTTTAGAGTAGCTGAAAAGCACCAGGCTTTTTTAAATAGTGCAATCTCGCTTTTACTGTATGTTTTCCTTTCATACATTAATTTTGCTTCCTGCAAACTTACATAAAGGAGAGGCCAGCTCAAACTATAATCAGAATAATAATTTTATGCAGATAAACTGACATAACAGTTTAAAAATGACAATTAACGTTATTATCATGTCAACATTATTGACACAACTTTATTATTATTAATCGATTTGCTTTACTTAATTATTTTGCTAAGAATAAATGCTTTTGGTGACTGACTGATTGATTGCTTGATTATTATCAGCAGGGGTTATGTTGTTTTCAACGAATTTATTCGGCAATTCTATATACATAAATAACTATTACCCTACACAACCAGGTTGATAGAGGGAAATACACAATACAATCTGTTGGGCAAGGAGTGAATGAGTTTTGTTGGGATTCGAAGACGAAGACCTGGTGCGTGATGAAGAGTATCTCCAAACCCCGTGATAAAGTGCTGAGTTTTTCTCCCAAATGTTTTACCATCTCTGTTTTTATTTTGCCATAACCAGGTGCTTTGCTATTCTTTATATATACGTTTAATCATTTCTCTTATTTCTTGTAACTCTATTTCCTATAAATTTTCTTCTTCTACAGCAGTCAAAGATCATGTCTTTATTTAGATAGTTAGCACTATGCTGTAAAAACCCCATCAGCCGATTGATCTGCTTTCGTCAGTCACCAATTTGTGGAACAACGTTCCAATTACTTCTTTCCCAAGTCTCTGTTTACTTGTTAACCTCCAAGGGAACCATGTTACTTCTGGGTCCTGCTATCTCTCGCTTCTGTTGCCGTTCGGTTTCCTCGCTTTGGTATACTAAGTACAGGTTTTGGCGTTATAAATGAGTGGGTGGCCAGTTTCAGCGAAGGCATTCGCTTTTTCATTGTTCTTACACCTAAATGTGCTGGTACCCACTTATGTTCTTCCCAGATAGGTGTGTGAGATGAGTTAAACGTTCTCGAATTTGTTTGGAGCCCATAAAGGTGATACAAGCGCCTTTAAGGGGCGTGACTGACTATGTGGCGTTGTTGAGTGTCTGCGTTGCTATCTCTTCTATACATTCTATCATACCAAATACCTATTTTAACATAAAAGTTTGTGGTACTATTTTTCCCACCTCCTATACCCGCTGCTGTTTGGGATTCATCTGTAAACCAGACTAGCCAATTCATCGAATACGATAGGCTTTTTTGTAGCCAATCATTGGGATCATGTCTTACAACTATTGGTCTGTCGAAGGAATAGCCTGGGGAAATGAAGCTAGTACCCGTTTTTAAGTTTACATTAGGGCAACTCTTTGTAAACGATGAAATTATCAGTAAATTTCATGGTAGATACTTCAGGATTTCCCTTTTATGTATTTATCCAGATGGATTACCCCTACAAAGATTTCCGTAAATGCTATTGAAGTACTTGCCATGACTACATACAAGTACAGATAATCATCCTAATTGATTTTGTGGTAACTTCCTTTGTATTATCTTTTGTCACCAAAGCTAGGTGATATGAACCGTGTTTGATATTAACTGGAACTGAAAGGCCTTTTGTTAAAACTGTGTCGAGGTGTGCTACTTGGGTTGCTTTTCCAACGTCTCTGCAGAAATTTCGTCATATATCTCTTTTGGCAAATATCGAATCCTATATCAGTGAAGAGTTAGTTTTTAAAAACCATATGCCTTCTGCGCCCTTATTTACCAATAATAGATGAAATATAATTTCCATTGGTACCTAGTAAAATACAGTATTTTATCTAAAAGTTTTTAAGTTTTAAATAAAGGTTAGGGATAAATAAACACTCAGCTTCTAATTAAAATTAAAATCATAATATTCAGACCTTTTTGTATATTCAAAATATGTAAGACTGTAAAAAACAGAATTAATATTTGCGATAAAATCTCGTTTTTAGTAAATAAATGTTTGTTTAATTCTGAATAAAAATGAAATTTTCAGGGAGGAGTTAGTAGTTACTAACTATTGCGGCAACTAAAGGTTTTGTTTTTATTACAGAGAAGGGTTAATTTTTTGTAAATCTTTGTTTTCGGCATCTTAAAGAAACAAAGGGTATTATTTTGTTCATTGCGGTCAGAAGTGTTAAATTTACAAAAATTACCACCAATATTTTTCGCTATATCAGTTTCGACACAATAAGAAACAATAATTACAGTAAATATTGAGCATTACTTACCGTTACGGTTCCGATTTTGTCAGCAAAGCATCCATCTAAAAGTCTGCGCACCATATGAAGTAGTAAATCCTTATCGATCCTATTCGAAACAATATTTGAAAATTAAAAGCTATTACAGATAGTCACATCGATTATATAATAGCTACAAATATAGTTTATTAAATATATGCCTGCATAGAAAACGAAGTACGTTTAAGGGAAAGAGTTGATGGATACATCGACCAATACAGGAGTGCATTTGCATTTTAGTACAGTTCGAAAATAGAATGTTTTACTATCGTTTTGATTTGGTTATTTAATCGACCATTAAATTAAGTTGTACGTTAGTAGTAATGGTTTTTGATTTTTGTTAATGCATACAAAAGTTCTAAAGTCAAGGTTCTTTGTTGGTCTTACATTTAACCTTTATTTAAAAAAATTCATGTAAATAATCACAATATATTAAACTGAGAAATTTTATAATAACAAATAATTAAATAAATAACGAAAGACCTACGTACAATGGAAGAACGGTCAGGGTTAATCTAACAAATATTTTCTCTTAATTTTTGAAACGTGCCTAATTTGTTATTCAATTGTTTAATTTACGACCATTTAACTTTTTAGTAATCTGGAAAAATAACGTTTTGATGGCCTATCTGCAACGGTTATTATAATATATTAATACCATAACCATTGTTTTTGGAACATTAAACAGGTATTTTGCAAGCTTGTAGTAAGTGATTTTCTAAAACACTGTTATACAACAGACGCGCAACGTAAATTTATTTTGAAGAATTTATTTTTATAGTGTCACAAGCCTGTTAAATACAGTAAAATACCTAGAAATTAGTGATTTCAGCTTACAAATACTTCTAACAAATACAAACAAGCTTCTTTAATAAATTTCTAATTTGATATCATTTCACATTAATGAAATTGCAATATCGTTTAAGCCATTGAAAGTAATAACATTGCTCTTAAATGCTTATCCATTTGTATGATTAGAAACGAGTATGGCATTTTCGTTAATATCTAGTTAATTTTCACTTTCCATGAGATAATTGGGTTGTTGACGATGAATAACGCCCCATTATCTTAATAGATACGCCTAATTCTAGCGTGCGAAAACCGTAGAAATCATATTGGAAATATAACAAAAACCGTAATTTGCATATGTTGAAAAAACAACGATAGCTTAAATACTTATTAAATTAATTAATGTTGAGATTATTTACGAGAGACTGAATAATCTGATAAGGAAATTTTATGCATGGATTATTTCGACGAGAAAAACAAAATATAAACCCAACAGCTTCAATTTACTCTTCAAAGCTTAAAATTCTGAAATTAGGAATTTTGTCACTGAACTTCCGAAACTTTCTAGTAATTAACAATATGTTTCGCGTAAAATACTATTTTCACTAATCATCATTTTAAAATGTAACTCTGAAGCTGCTGGTGACGAATTTTAATATCTTACAGACACATAGTTTAAAATTATTTGAAGGGCCCTATAAAACAAGTGCTAAGAATTTATTTTCGTGTCGAAATTACAAGTATTAGATTACAAGGGTTCTAAAATGCGCATTGATCCATACTAAAAACTGGATGGTGTTCCGCTCATTCGAAGCTATATCATTATTCGGGGTTGTAGAATGATACTTCGCGAAGATAAAAATAATAAGGAAGTGCGAAAGTGACATTGCTGGTGAAACTTTAAAGCTAACATGAATTTTTATTCAGAATAACCAGATACAGTGGAAACTCCGGAAGTCGATTATTTCAGGATTTCACGTTAATTTTGTAGAAAGTGAGATCTGCTATTCGTTTGCATATCTGTTAATGAATCGCGACTGTTCCATCTGGCGAGGGTGTTGGCTACTCTGAAAATCAATGGCTTCACCTTAATTTTCAATTACGCTTTTCTGGGTTGCCTTCGTTACTCATAACCGTCAGAAGTAGAGACCGAGACACGAGCAGATTCGCAAAGGAAGTGGCAAGATTGAAAAGGAGATGTGATTAAAATACGAGATCTTGCAGATGATCTGAGGTGTCCCAAGTGTACGGGAAGAAAGGACGGATGGGAACGTGACAATAGTTCATTATCAAAATGAAGCAGTCGAGGTGGGTGGGCGAAGGGTGGACGGATGGCGAATTAGGCTAATGAAATAATTAAATTAAATTATAAGATTAATTTCATTAAGCGCGAAATTATATTACATTAATTAAATCCCGGGGTGGTTGCATTATTTTTGTTATTATTCCTAATTTGACTCGGTTGATTAGTACAATGAGGAAGGGAAAGCGAAGCGAGAAGTTTCGAAAAAACCTAAGTGCACAAATGATGCCTTCATCTTACTACGCCCGTTTAAGCTGCGTTGATTGATGGTCCGCGTTAAGAATGTAAACAAAGTGGAAAAACAACTCTTTTATTAGGAAAACACAAAGCACTTTTGCGCGTTTGCTAAAAAGACGATTAGTTCTACTCTACGGGAGCACAATGAGGCTAAATCGCTTTACTCTAGTTTCGCAATTTAGTGACGAACATTAGAATGAGGAAATTACAAAATTTAAACCGCAATTTAATTTTGTTTCCAACTGTATGTAATCCGAGCTGAGTATTATTATGCATTTTCCGCAAAACTGTAACGTCGATGGCGATCAAATACTCAAGTTGTGTCATTCTATGGCAGACAATCCAGAATAGGGGACCGAAACAGCCATTACCGCTGATTGCAGAACACTGATTGGATTTTGAACCTGATCCCACCAATCGACCTCTTTTTATATTTTATTCACTACTTCGTCCAGCCATAGAAAGTATATTTACTTTTTTCCCGATATATAAATGCTGACTGGATGTAATGGTTGAGGAATTTTCTCTCTTGCCATAGAAGGCTTCGGTATCCCATTATTTCGAGCGTTTATTAAGGCCAAAAGCTTTAATTTCGAATTTCCGCGGTGTGTGTTATAATTCAGGTCGTGTTGCAGCCAACTACTACCGGTTTATCGCCTCGATCAGTGCTCGGTGCCTTCCACCGACAGCTTTTCACCTACACATACCACGTACTTTGCTCCATACGTAAACAGTTTGGCAACTCGAAACCGTATTATTATCCGGGAAATAAAAAACGACCCCAATAGACCGAAAAAACAGCGTTCACTCTTGCAGAACTTTCAGATAAAAAAAAATTACCTTAACCCCAAAAAAAAACTTTTTACGGTTTTATCTCTACTTCATAAATAATTATACTTCTGAACTGAAAATTTCTATTTATATCGCCGTCTATTTAACTCTTTCTTTATTACATCTTAAACAATGCTTGATAAAAAGTAGTCAAATCTCGAAAAACTACAACTAAAACTTTATTATATATTTAAATCTTTAGGAAGAAGTTCTGAGGATTTAATCGACTTTCAGAGATCTCTGAATATTTATTCAGATTCTGAAACCTGAAACACTTATGAAAATTTAACGGAACCTTTAAATATAAAACTCGATTTCACTTGACTTTTCTAAATCGTTATAAACCACTTTAAAAAACAACTAAAACCCAGATAATGATTTTTAATTACGTAAAGAAAAAGCAAGGCAACTTCCGTTGGCCAATAACGCAATTCTCTACTGAGAAATAAATCTTCGGTAGAATCTACTTATTCCACAGTGGCCTCTGAAAGTTCAGAGCTTGAAAAAGAATTATACCAAAAGAGATCGTAAAAATAAACATGTAAAGCACAAACAATGGTAAATAAAGTGGGCGCTGTAATCGAACAGCAGTGAATGTCCAAGTTTGCGTGAGAGGCGACGATTTCCGTAATATCATTCTCAGTGGAAACATCTTTTACATTATCTTATAAGATGGCCGTTAAACAACTAAAGATATCGATGTATTTAATTTAGTGACGTTAGGTCGTTGTACTATAGTCCAATTTAGGATCACTTTAATCGGCGAATGATGACAACCAAGATCGTTTAGATGCCATTGCCCCATACCTAGAATGTTATTTTACAAGATCTTAGAATAAAGAACAACATTTTAGACAGCAGATACTAATACAACCTGGTTGAATACAAGGATATTACTATATTAAATTAAAATATTGTAAATCGCGTTTCTCTTGGTACGGTCGAGATATTAGTGTAAAACCAATGATCTCGGGTTCGAACCCGCCTTAGAGTAACTAAAATTTTCATTGTGGTAAGTCACTTTCAGATACAAAGCAAAACCTAGTTCTCACACCAATACGATGTTTGGCACGATAAAGTGGGTAGTACTTAATGAACAAAGCAGTCACCTAACACAATATAAAACAACAAACAAGCGTTAAGAATCAGTAAAATAGGAAAGAATATAAACAAGAGATGGGGGAAAACTTATACATAAAATTAATTAGTGGAGCCAAAACTGTGTGCAAAATTTTGTTTATATAGATTGTTAGTACTTCCCACATTTAAAACTAGTTCGTTCTACAGTCCCAATATGGAAATCAAGAACCACCAACCAATGCCAAAAGGTTATCCTAATGTTAATCAAACAGCTACAAAATGGTACTAATAAAATGTTTTAACACATTTATATTGAGAGCCATGCAAATGCTACCGAATCAGAAGCAAGTATCTGTACTGTGAGGATTATTTGGTTTTATAAGAGATCCAAATACCTGACTCCATTTAAATTTTGGAGAAAGTGTAAAATCAGTGCCCATTACTTCCTACCATTTTCTTTGGGCATTGCTCTAAAGAGAAGGTAAATAAACACAATAATGTAAAGTCCTTAAGTTTCGTTTTTGTGACACCTAAAGATTAATTTGAGTTACATTTTAACCTCCTCAAGAACTTGTAGAGGCCTACTGACTCAGTAAAATACCAGATTTTTCCCGGTCGCCCACAGCGTTATTTGGCAAAGGTTGGCTAATCGATTTCAAAGTACGTTACAGTTAAAATAAGCATTCTGTGTAACATAACAATTTATGTAAAGATTAAAAATGTAAACATCATTTTGGATCACAGAACACAGCTCTTACTAACTAGTATTGCCTTCTGCTCTTTGATGACAGATCATTTTGAAGGGCATTCATTCCTTTGACTGTTTTCTTTATTAGCAATATTGAATTAACTTTATGCACAATCCCATCGCTGGTTATGCAGAAAAGTCATCATCATCCTCCAGCTTCTTGCGTCCACTGCTGAACATAAGCCTCCTCTAAGCGTCTCCAGGAATCTCTACTTTGGGCTAGTTGCATCCAATTTGTCTTAACTCTTTTTATGTCGTCTCCCCAGCGAGTTGCCGGTCTCCCCTTGCTTCTCTGCACGGGGTCGTCACTCCAGTAGTCTCTTTGTCCATCTGTCGTCCTTGAGCCGTGCTACACGACCTACAAATCTCCACTTAGGTTGGGTTATTGTTTTTATTATGTATTGTACTCCCGTTCTTCTGCGTATTTCTAAATTCCTTATCCTATCGATGAGTTTGATACCTAGTATTGATCTCTCCATTTTCCTTTGTGATATTCTTAGTATTCTATTCTTGCATTTGTTTTTGTAAGTGTCAGTGTTTCTGATCCATACTTAATGACCGGGAGTACACATTGATCATATACTTTTCTCTTAAGGCTTATAGGAATTTCGCTTCTGAATATGTCCCCTAATTTGCCCTAGGCAGCCCAGCCTAGACTGATTCTCCTTTTTATCTCTTGCGTCTGGTTGTCTCTTGAGATTCTGATGTCGTGTCCAAGGTATCTATATTTTTCGACTTCCTCTATTACGCTGTTTTCTAGTCTCATTGTTCCTCCAAGGACTAGATTTGTCATAAGGTTACTTTTGCTTTTGTTTATCTGCAGTCCAACCTCTTTAGTAGCTTGGGCTAATTCGTTAAGCATTTCCTCGGCTTCTTTTAAGTCGTCGGCGATAAGAACAATATCATCAGCAAAGCGAAGGTTATTTAACCTTTTCCCATCGATGTTTGTACCTCTTTCCCTCCAGTCGAGTGTTTTGAAAGCATAATCTACGACGGTAGTAAAAAGCTTGGGTGACATTGTGTCCCCTTGCCTGACGCCTCTTTCCAGGGGAAATTTACGGGTTGCTTGGTGTAGTTGCACACTTGCGGCTGAGTTTTTGTAGATGCTGTGAATTAAGCGAATGTATCTGTAGTCGACCCGGCATTGAGTAAGAGGAGGAGGCAACTCAACGGTGTCGAAGGCTTTCTGGAAGTCTACAAATATAAGTACTAATGGTCGGTTATATTCTTTCGTTCTCTCTGTTATCGTTTTTAACGCCAGAAGGTGGTCGTTTGTTCCAAAGCCTGAACGAAAGCCTGCCTGTTCTATTGACTGATACATTTCTAATTTATTTTCTAATCTGTTGGTGATTATATTGGTGAAGAGTT
Source organism: Melanotus villosus (assembly GCA_963082815.1). Classification (NCBI taxonomy): domain Eukaryota; kingdom Metazoa; phylum Arthropoda; class Insecta; order Coleoptera; family Elateridae; genus Melanotus; species Melanotus villosus. The sequence continues at coordinate 59,664,999 of OY720425.1, forward strand.
TATATAAGTGTGGCAGAAGGCTTATGGGTCTGTAGTTCTGAATATCCGTAGGATCCCCCTTTTTATATATTAGGACCATTAAAACGTTGTTCCATTCTCTTGGGATTACGCTGCTGAATAGGCATAGATTGAATAGTTTCTGCATTTTCTCAAGGAGAACTTTGTCTCACAGTTTAACAGCCTCTGTCACGACACCATCGTCCCCAGGTGCTTTACCGTTTTTCATCTTTCTAAGTGTATTTTCTATTTCATGAAGAAAAGTGCTTTTGATGAATTTAAATTAATTTAAAAAAAATCTATGCATAAAATATTTCCCCAAAGGAATGATGCTTAAAATCTGAATCTCTAAGAAGTAGGTACATCACTTTAGTTCATAGTCATTGATCTCTAAGAATAAAAAGCATGGAAGATAACAAACCTGACAATATATTAAAAATTTAAACTTTTGAAACCTTACTTCTAATTCCAATCACTGATTATGAGTTCACACAAAAGAGTGGAGTCTCCTTTAGCAATACCTAACAAAGATAGCAACAAACTAATAATAAATGCATCTCTTTCTGTCAAAATTTTGCTAAACAGCCGATCAAAAATACTGTGACCGGAAGTACAGTGGATCCTAAATCCCTTTCTAAATTAAGGCTTTGAAGTTACTGAATTTAAAGCTTTATTTTAATATATAGCCTTAGACGACATTACTATTAAAGAATATACATACTTCTCTCGTCAAGAATGGGTACAACAAAAGGGGCGCTACGAAGGTCATAGAAAAGCAATTACACCGTTCTCATTCTCGAAGTTCTTAAAATACTTGTACACCCCAAGCTCTTGCCCTACATTTCCCAAGTTACTGATCGCATAGGTAGGATTTTCAAGAACCATAAAAGCCATCTTCAAACCCCTCCAAATGTATCACAAATACTTCCTTCAGTAAAAGAAGCTTCAACCCCTGTCATCAAGGTCTATAACATCCCTTACTCTTGTGGTGTAGAATACATTGGAGAAACTGGTCGCTCAGTACACACAAACGTTGCTTGAAATCAGGTCTTCTATCACAATCGGCTGTTGCTGAACACCATCACGACACTGGAGGTAAAATCTTCTTTGAAAAATCATCGATCATTGCCAATTTCCTTCACCTTTTCAACAGGAAAATCCATGCGGCTATTGAAATCATCAACACACTAACAGCTTGAACGTGAAATCGTATAATCTATCAGATATATGGAAGTCTGCCATCGCTAGTGGCTCCGCTCCTTCCACTCCTGACCAGTCGTCTTCGTCCGGCGCTTAACCGCTTACAGCCGGTGTAAATTAGTTGCTTTCTCCTGTTTTCCTTCAGAAGGATTTCGCCTCTGGCTAGGTTGATAAATTTACCGTACCCCCCTTTCTCTTGCTAAAAGAGTTACCGTTCTCTTTTAGTGCCACCTTTTTCCTCCTGATGAAGCTTAACAAATCCGACGAAAAGTTGACTTTTTCTTTCTTAACAATGACACGATCCCAATCCGGAAAACGTTCTTTTAACACAGACATTGATTGTAGAAGTCTTCGAATTCACAACATACATACCTCCTACGAATAGTCTAAGAAAGTTTTAAATGGCGATTGGGCAGGTTTTTATTTCCTCGCTCTATGCAGCTTCAGATTTAGTTACAACAAGATATAACGCATATCCGTGTCCAGCTCTGACTCGTGAAATTTGCCATGCGTTATATCTTGTTGTAACTAAATCTGAAACTGCATAGGGCGAGGAAACAAAACCCGTTCAACCGCCATTTAAAACTTACTTAGACTATATACGAGTTATCTATGGCCGTATTATCACTCTTCTAAAGTAACGTTTACTGTTCTAAATTTTTACATAGTGGAGGTAAATGAATTATTTTCAAAGGGTGCGAACTATTGTCAAAAAGGTCATCTTTATTCCAACAGCGAAAAGTTTGTTGTTAAAATGTCTGTGGAAATATCAAACTTACAAAAGGTATTACGATATATGTACTATCACGTGCAAAAGTAATGACACGCCTGAACATTAAGCAGGCAGCACACTATGCGCTACTTTGATACCAAGATTTTTAAAGCCACTAACCATAAGACCTTGTAGGTAAGATTAACAAGTTAGAATAAGAAAGTTACTCATCGACTGCTGCAAGGCTGTTTAAATACACAATAACAAACCTTAGGCATGTCATTACTTTTGCACGTGATAGTACATACAACTGCAACTAACATCATCTTAATATGGAAATACACCGATGTGAGTGGATATGACTGCCTATTTAACAATAATTACTATACACAGCTTGAGTGTTACTAACGGGACTTCTTATAATTTGCAGTCTTCATAACATGTTAACACAATGTTGGTAAACTTTGTTCGCTGGTAAATAAATTTGAATTTCCGAATCAATAGGATAATCACAATTACCCATGCTATCCGTATGCGAGGAAAGTATAGGAGAACTCATATACACGATTTTTTTATGGCTGGACTATATTGGTAAATAAATTGGGTGATCAGCCTGATCACAATGAAACTTTATACACTCCCTTCGTATACGTATGAATATCACGTGATCACTTCATTAGTTCAGTAATCCAGGTAAACCCAATAAGATAGATATCGACATTGTTTCGTTTTTTTTTTACAATGGGTTTATAATATCACACTATTAGTACAAATTATTATTGGTTGATGTATTTGCGTTGCATAGCTGATTTGTGGGACATAACAGCAGTGTTTGGAAGTATGAATTACATCCACATCTTTTGAAAGTTTCAACAGATTTGAATATTATATTTCACAGTGCAATATTCAACAGAGATTTGGGTTAGCTGTGGTGGTTGTTAGTTACGTGTTTTATAATTTCTGTATTTAACATTTGTCGACATTAGTTGAGTGACAGTGCGTTTATACAAATACCAAAACTATCGCAGGCGTAACAGGCACTAACCACAACCAACCCTAATACTGAATTTGTTCGGCATTACAATGTATATAGATGGGGAACCAAATGATTTTCAAACGCAACAGATAAATAAATCGTTTTATTAATTGAAGGAGGAAGAAATCCATTTAATTATATCTATTTTTCTTTGAATGTGTGCGTTTTCTGGTGAGTTCAGAAGTTGTCCTCATAAAACTTTATCTTCACGAATGTATCTTTATACACAATACATTCAGGATCTTGTTAGCTAGTAGTAAGCCATGTTACTGAGTTTTATACAAGAAGTATAGCGTAAAACATCTGACTTCAGAAATACAAACGGAGGCGACAAATTTACACGACTCACGCGCTCAGTAGCATTGTCAGGCCTATTATCTTATTCTCTTTGCGTTATTACCTTGTGCGATCTGTCTTGGTGCTTAACTTTAGAAAGTAATCCTTGTAACTTGAGAACATTGATATTATCTTATTGACAATTTAAAGTTATTAAAACGCCCATTTCAATAGGTTTTCCCTTTAGAATTTGGATTATCGTGTTACTGCACTTTATATACCTTTTTATGCTTTAGTTATGTGTTTTGCTTTTGATTGCTAAAGCATTTTGTTTAAGATATCGCCATATTTTAGAAATGAAATGTTTAAGGATTCCCTTTGGGGAATTTGTTTAAATGTACTTTAAGGAATTAGAAGTATCGACAGATTTATAAAAATTACTCAAATCTTTATTAAAATTCATGACACTCACTCGCGTTATTTTAAAATGCGTTTGCTTTGCATTCAATCCGGGAAGTAAAACAGTTTAGCATAGGTAGTTAATAAAGTAAAGAAGGCTCTCTTGTTAGATTTATAAAAAACACTTCTGTGCCTAAAAAATTCTCATGGGATAATTTATGATTGAGTGTTGGGTGTCTTTTGAAGTTTATTTATCGTAGTTCTTTTAGTTAAACATGACCATGACCATATTATGTTTCGTACACCTTTTGAAATACTTATTAATTTATGTATACTTTCCCATCGATTTAAGAATCTTCTTTTTAAGTCAGCTGTCTTTTTAAGTACATAGACTTTCAGTCGTTTCTGGTACCTAACAAATGAAATTGGGTAATATTATATTTGTGCAATACAAATTTTAGAATCGAATGTTGATGTTCAAGTAGAGCTCTTTTTTCTGCTCCATGTGACTGCAAAAGATAACCATTTATTGTTATCTCTAGTATGTACGAGTCCCTTAAGCACAATAAAAATACTCGATTATATAAATTGAATAAGCTTCTGATCATGATAAACTTGTCAACGCTGTTTTAGTTTATCGCGTTACCGTTACAAAACTCGATCTAAATACGATAACGTCGTCACAATGGCTTTTGGTAGATTAGCGTTACAAAAAATATTTTTAAAACGTCCCCCATATCGGTTTTTCAGATAGGTTTTTCGGAATTCAAAACGATTTAAAAGTTAATTCAGTTTGAAAATTATCTTTAGCTGGTGTTCTGTTTCATTTGTACACAGAAATCGAACAAAAATCTGATATTTAGATAATAATACAAAAGCCTTGTTTATTAAAGGACCCAAGGAGTAAACCTATTGAAGGCCCATGCATATATCGATGTTTATTAACGTAAGTGTATTGTTTCACGTAGAACTTAATACGGTATCTCGAAACACTCGCAAAGTAAATTTATGTTTAGTAAACATGTATGGCGCACTGGCAGTAAATTCAGTATAGGACTTGTTAGGTATCTACCAGAATATGCAATTATCCGTGCAAAATGCAAATCCAAATATCTCTTCGGTTAGTATTCAAATGATGAACAATTAGCATCGCAATTGTCCGTGCAAAAAGTTTTAATCAAGCTTCCCCGCTTCATTATTCCAAAGAAGAAACAGGACCAACAGCAGCAGTAGCAGCAGCAACAGCAGCAGCAGCAGTAACCGCACCACAGTAGCTTTTAGCGAACACACGTTACACCTCGCGGTTGTATCCCGTTCAAAATGCAAAGTAGGAGGGTCAGTATAAAATGAAAGAGAGCTGCCGCAATCTGACTGCTGTAACGAGGCTTGGAAATGAAGCCGCGATTCTTTATACCGTGTAATCATCGCGAGCCGGCAGCACCGCCTTCCGGTTTAAAACCTACCATAATCCTGCCCGTATCTGCCTTAATATCGCTCACTACTTTATTACATGTCTACATGTGGTAAAACTACGCCGTAATCGCCAATGTTCATGTCTGATATTTGAAAGTGCTGCCATAGCTGCACCTTAATGAAATGACCCCACAAAATGCACCCTTATTTGCATATGGAATTTTCATTAAAGCTATAACGAGCAGAACGTTCATGTCAACAAGCCTCCCCAATATCCAGAGATGCTGCTTAATAGAAAAGAAACCCCCGGCTCGAGCATTCTCTCATATAAAGTTATCAAATTACAGAAATCGTAACATTTAAGCATTCACGTGTGAATAAAGGAGCACGTTTTGCTTTCTGCACGCGTCAGGCCATAAAAATCCTAAAGAACAGACACATTAATAAAAGGAACAAAAGACTGAACGTTTTGCATATTGTGACCTTAAAAATCCAACTTACATTTTCAAGATAAAGGTCTTCCCTTTGCTTTTTTATTAAATTGATGTATCTGAGCCAATTTTACTCATACCCTGAAGGATTTTGCGACAACACTTAAGACTTCATGGAGAGCATTAACATTTTAACATAGTTCAATTGATCAGACCTATACATCGATGACATTATTAAGTAAATATTTGAAACCAGAGGGTTACAGAATAATTTTCAGAAAAGTATCGGGGTTATTAACCGAAAATATTGACCTAAAAAGTTACACCAGCACCGTCAAATCAACACACCTTTTAAAATCCATAATGGTAACAAATTCCACAGGTGTTATTGTCGTTGGTAATCGTGTTAATCCGTTGCGAAACGCACAGCCTAAATTTTCAGGGTGAGATCGATAAATTTTAAAATGCTTGTTTACATGTGAGTTTGTTCCAAAATAACTTTGATATATGGAATGAAAAACACAAAAAGCTCCAAGCACTAAGGGTAAATTATGAAAGTTTTGAAAGCTTTTTTAAATTTAGGACATAAATTGGAATACCAACATTTTTAGGATTTTTTTAGATTAGGTACCGATGTTTATTACCTATCTTTTTAAGTTGAAAAATTCATCATCGACTTTTAACATTTTTTCGTTGTTTAGTAAAATATTGATGGATATTTGGTCATCGTAATTTATGCAGTAGGTATTGGTCTTAATAACGAACGATTAGACAAATGGTAATTTCTGAAAATATGACCTCGTTAAACTTTTAATTAAAAATCAATATTGTTTAAATATTGCTTATTATTTATTTATTTTCGGCTTTAAAATGTACACTCTACAGTTAGAATATTTCCATCGCTAATTTGTAATAGTTTTATCCTAATAGAAAGTTATGCGTTGACGACAAATAAACAAAGCAATATTAAAGGTATAGATTTTTTTAGAAAACAAGTTTAAAATTTGGGTGCTTTGTAACTAATAATAATTTACTTATCACAAGTCGCAAATAACATTGTACGTTATGCAGGATGTCTTCATTTAACGCGTTGTTTCTGACCAGGAAACAATAAATTTTTCAGGATTAATTCTCAGTTTATATTCATCAGGATTGACAGCAAATATTTATTAATAGTAGTAAGTGCTACGAACCTCACTGGATTAAATGAGTAATAAGTAGGCACAGTTTCATATTACCTCCGTAAAAGCGCAAATTATAGTATAGACGGTGTATAATATTAAACCCGGTAGCGACCCCTGCGGGACACCAATATTTACATTCTGATACAGTGGGGTTTCGCTATTACATTTCGTTGTTTGCATTGCAAGTATTTTGGAGTAACGATTGCTATGAGTATACAAGTAATAACATTTCTCACATTTCGGTAACCTCGACAACTCGTGGATATATTAACCGCTACCACAAGAAATAGAACCTCTGTCTCTGATGGTCAACTTTAAAATCTAACCTTCACAAATCGGGTACATATGCTTAATTTTCACTTTAAGGATTGAATCCACTTTTAACGAATTATGAAAATTCTATATATAGAAAATTACCACTTCCCTAGGGATTTGAATCACTATAGCTCAGTTGGTAGAGCATTGACACGTAAATCCGAAGGCCAGTGGTTCAAATCCCTGCAGATGTGACAATTTTCTATATTCATATGTATAAAATGTTCATAATTCGTTAAAAATACATTAAAGTATTTCCCCAAAAGAGTGAGTTTTACAAAATTTTAATTTCTAAAAAATAAATCCATTTTCCTCTATCTCATACTTACTTCAAATTAATACAACGTTTAATTTTGAAATAACGGTTCTGATATTCCACAGTTGATTCTAATAATTTTAATCGGGGTTTTCAATTAAATCCTTAATGTAAGATTCATATCGGCTATATAAATATGAGTTTCAAACTCAAACTGCGAGTTTACGTTTCAGACATGAACAATGATAGGTAGATTTGATATTTTAATTCCGGATCTGGGTTTTACATCAAACTCGCTAATTAAAAATCGTATATTTATTCGAAATGTCAAACTTTATTCTTTCTTTATTCAACTAATCGAACTTAGAGCTAGGGTTTCATTGGCACTTTTGATTATTTTTTCCTGAATATTTTGGTTTTCCAAGTCAATGGAAATACAATAATGGCCATAAAACTATTAACTTTAATTTGGAAAATAATGCAAATATAAATTATAATAAGCAATAATGTGGAATATTCCAGAAAAATCACAAATTTTATTAGATTTGGATACTTTGTCAGCTGCATATCAAGGCTTCAGGACGCTGAAATATAAAAAATATCAATTTATTAATGATATTTCATTAGCGGTGTCCTGTTTGAGGATTCAAATTATTAAGCGTAAATAAACAAAAATAAACGTTATAAAACTAACATTTAAAATTAAACAAATAAATACAAAATGTTGGAGAGTACAGGGTACTCATTAAAAACGTCGAACCTGAAACTTTTGAAATCTCACAGATGGCTACGTTTTACTACTTTTAATTTATAAAATTTGAAATCTATAGATCAGAGCATCAACTGTGGTATTTAACTAAATGTAAATGTTACAGTGAATTCTCTGATCCTCAGATTTAAAATATTCAAAACAATGTAGATATGTAGATGTGTATGAAGTGTTATTCGTATTGCCTAAACCTTCAGTCTGAACATTTTTAATTGAGCATCTTGTGTAGTTTTGATTTTATATGTATAATAAACATCCAAACTTAGTTTTATCTTGAATTCGAAGACTTCCACGGTAAGTGTCAATGTTTACAGAACATCTTCCGGGTTGAAACCGTGTCATTGTTGAGACAGAAGAACTCAACATTTCTCCCACTTTTTTAAGGAACTTCTTCAGGGGGGAAAGGGGAGGACTAAAAGAGCACGGTAACTCAACGTGTCAAGCACGCCAGAGGCGAAACCCTTTTAACAAGAGAAGGAAGGGAATGGCAACCCTTAAAAAGTGTGCGATACGTTGAGTTCTTCTATCTCCACAATGACACGGTTTCAACCCGGAAGACGTTCTGTTAATAGTTTTATCTTGAATACAAAATTAAGTTCAAACCCAAGAAGGTTTCTGGCTTTTCCGTTGCTATGGTAGCATCCTAACTATTTCTATGTAGCACAAAAACACGGAAAGTGTATTGGTTAACATCCAAGAAAGCATTTGTAATTACTGCAAATAGTACCAAATTTTGTTTTAATATTTAATATTTGACATAAACGCTCGAAATTTACTATGAGTTTCTGCAAGATATCTAACAGTTGGAATAACTTTTGAATGATGAATTAAAGAGCTGGTAAAAATTGTCCTTTTGGCATGGAAATCCTTTTTTTTCATCGTTGGAGAAAATATCTTTTCCTTAGGAATAAAATATAGGTAATCCAAAAGTACAAAACCTAGCGAATATGGAAATGTTTGAACAATTGAAAACATTATTTTTTAAATATTTTGCAAAACAAATACGTCTTGTTCGTAGGAAGAGCATATCTTCGAAAACTATCATAGACAGAATTTTAAGGAAACTCTTCTCCCTTCTACTACATTATTTTAGCTTGTTCTAAGTCTTCTTCTTTGGTTATTTTAACAAGTATTTTTCTTGTTATTCTGGACAACTAGGTATTCTCTTAACTACTTACACTCAATACTTTCTTACGACTTCAATGCGGATGTGGTATCTTCCAGATTTATGCCTATTTTCCAAAGTACTGCAATTTCTCCCCAATAGTTGTTTCATGTCACAAGTTTCACTTCGAATCTGGGGCGTATATGTCTATATACAGTGTGGTACAAAAGTATGGAACAAATTCAATATCTACTAAAATAAGTGTTTTTTGGAAAAACGCTCGGACAGGTATAGCGATTTAAATTACGGTGCATATTTTAAGAGGAATCGAATTTTTTTTGCGACAGTCATTTTTCTACGGTGATGTTATCGCCCTTTTTTTTAAATAGGAACTTGCATATTTGACAATTGCAGTAGATAGTCCTTTTTTTTCTCTTTCTAACCGTGCAAAAGTTTTATACCCTCACATAAGATTTTTTTTGAGAAAATTGTCAAAATAGTTTTACGTCCAGTAGGCCTGGTACAATGGTACATTTCTAAACAATAACTACAGTAAATGTTCGAACTGACGGCCATTAACCTCTTGGCAATACCCCAATCGAAAAATAAATTCTTGCAGTACACTACGAATTGTTTCTGGTGTGATTCTGCGTATTTCTTCTCGGATTCGCAGCTTCAGCTCTTCTAAATCCCGAGGTTTTCTTATGTACACCTTACTTTTTAGGTAACCCCTTAAAAAGAAATCAAGCGGCGTTAGATCTGGAGATCTAGGAGGCCACTCTATAGCACCTCGTCTGCCAATCCATCTGTTTGGGAAGATTTGGTTCAGATACTGACGCACTGTAGCTGCATAATGCGGAGGAGCCCCATCTTGTTGATACCAAAGATGAACATTCGGATTATCGGGGTCTTCTTCATTCGGAAACAACACTGATAATGCAGGAACAAGTTCGTTTCGCAAAAATTCCAAATATCGTTTACCATTTAGTGTGTTTTCGAAAAAGAATGGTCCTAAGATTTGGTCTCCAGCAATTCCTGCCCATACATTAATCTTTCGGGGGTATTGAGAATGTGCCTCATGCATCCAATGGGGGTTTTCTGCAGCCCAGTAGCGACAGTTTTGCCTGTTCACAGTCAAACAAAAAGTAGCTTCGTCGGAAAAAACTACGTGTCTAACAAACATTGGATTAGCATGAGTATAAAATTGAAGATATGGATTAAATCTAAGTTATATAAAAGTGGAAGAGAGTGTAGTCCAATTATTTTGAAATAAATAAGGGTTTATTTCTTTTGAAAAAATTTTAATTTTTCAAACGTTTCTTCAGCATTGCAGATCCCCATCATGTTTTCACAAAACTCTTGCCTGCGATCATAGTCATCATCAGACAGCTCTTGTACCAACTGTATTTTGTATGGGTGGAATTTTTGTTTTTTTAATATACGCAATGCTGTAACATGGCTCATGTCATGATCTCTTCCACACTGACGACTTGCGGTGTGAGGATTTTCTTGGATTTGTAATAAAACGTTAAGTTGTGCGTCTGCTGCCGCTACAGGGCGCCCAGCTTTGGGTAAATCTCTAACATGACCCACTTCATGAAACTTTCTCTCAATTTTACTAACCGTTGATCTTGTAATGGGTGGACGGTGTGGGTGAATTTCATTGAATAATCGGCAGACTTCTTCTTGAGTTCTGCTCCTGTCGCCACATCCAATCATAATTAATATTTCAATTCTCTCTGTTTCTGTAAGATGCATAATCTTGCTGCTTAATATCTACACTAAGTCGAACTAATTTGACACTTTGATTGAAAGTTAGCTCAAATAAAAAAAAAGTATCGAGTTCTAGGTACTTTTGCTGTTGTTGACAGGCCTACTGGACGTAAAACTATTTTGGCAATTTTCTCAAAAAAAAATCTTATGTGAGGGTATAAAACCTTTGCACGGTTAGAAAGAGAAAAAAAAGGACTATCTACTGCAATTGTCAAATATGCAAGTTCCTATTTAAAAAAAAGGACGATAACGTCACCGTAGAAAAATGACTGTCGCAAAAAAAATTCGATTTCTCTTAAAATATGCACCGTAATTTAAATCGCTATACCTGTCTGAGCGTTTTGCCAAAAAACAATTATTTCAGGAGATATTGAATTTGTTCCATACTTTTGTACCACACTGTATTAGCCCTTCTATTTATCCTCTATTAATGTGTCCGAATAATTATGAAAACTTTTATAGTCAAAGCCTCTTCTAGCTTTTACTAAAATCCTTGACGATAAGAACAAAACGTTGAGTTTTTCGCAGAAGTCGCTGATTGACTAATATGTTTGTTATTCCATACAACACTAAGTGCCCTAGATAGGATATTCATCTTAGCTGCTTGAGTTGATGTCGTTTCTTGTTCATCATCATCATCATCATCATAATCGAACAGCCTCGATTTTTCACTATTGGACACAGGCCTCCCTAAAATGGTTCCATCAACTTCTATTTTGAGCTTGCTGAATCCAGTTGAAACTGATTCTTTTAATATCATGCGTCCATCTAGTGGGTGGGCGGGCTCTGTTAAGATGCGCTTCTTCTCTTGGTCGCCACTGTAGTATCCTCTTGGTTTTAGCGATTGTTTCGACTACATTGGCCACTCTGGTCATCTGACTTATTTCGGCGTTGGGTACTCGATCTCTCAAAGATATATCCAAACTTGTGAACTAGAATGCAAAATTGGTTTAACATGGTCCGCTTTTCGAAAATTGAGAGGTGTACCGGCCATGACATATGATGCAGAAACATTGACGAAAAGATCTGTTAAGAAGCTACGAGTTGCACAATGCGGCATCGATGTTAAATTTTACACGTATTAGGAAGTGTGTTGGAACTAGATTTGTCATCATCTTCGTTTTAGAGACTCATTTGGTTTTTCAAGACAATTCTTTATACTTTCTTTTCATTTCAACAATTTGAACTACTTTTTAAAACGTTTAATTTCTGTATGAAATCAAATGTTATAAACATAATTTGAAATACTTATCATTTATTTTATCAGAAAATTGCCCATTTTAAACACAAAGCATTCTGAGTTTGTTGAATTAGAAATAAATATGACTTTGATATATCTAAATTACATCGAAATTGATTCAGTAAAGAAAATTATACAAATTTATAAAATTACTCAAATATAATTTATCTTATAATCAGAGTAATCCACTTCAGTATTGAACAAAGTTTAATGGCGATTAGTTTTTCTAGTATATCATGCCAATGGGGAAAGAAAATATATTCGTATATAGAACAGAAAAAATGAGAAAAATGAATGTATAGAACAAACATTAATTACGTAGTTGTTTCGTTTGATTACTCGAATATTTCCATAATAATCAAAAGATGTTGAGTCTAAAAGAAATGTTAGTTACTTGTTAGTAAACGAAGGCGGCTTTCCTTGATAAAACAAAGCACAAAGCACATAAAACCTCCATTTGAATGTTACGAGGCATTGTATTCATTTTTCCCCTTTAATATTCGGCATTTAGAAATCTACACCTGCGCTTTGTTTCCATTTCCATATTGCGAAGTTTTTGCTTTGTTTTTAAGCCCCCCAATCTGTACTCGCGTTAATTTTTAAAATATTAATATCGCGTTTTGTCCCAGATTTGCAGGGTTCGTTGTAGCGAAATTTCTCCAGCGGAATGGCTATTTATACTAATAAAACGCGATATTTAATTATAAACTAAACAAAGGTCGATGCTTACGCGTATATTTCTCTGAGGTAAACGATTTTTGCGTTATTCTCTCGTTTTCCGAGACATAATAGGCACCAACGGTGTTACCTTTAAAAAGTAAATTAAGTTTCAGAAAGTCGCGTAACCGTAACGACCTCTCTTTCCAATAATCATTATTTTTTATGCGAATATTATGAAACAAAGACGTCGCCGAAATGTGTTCGTAACACGGGCCAGAACAGGCTTGAGCACATCGAGTGCCATTAGCATTTTTATAGGCCCCTTTGAATAAGAAACTAAAACATATAACGCTTATTGAAATATCTTTATATCATCTAGCTGAATTATGGTCCATAAAAGAGGAGGAAAACGCGTCTAGGCTCCTAGAAACATTTCGCTCTTTATATTTTCGATATAACCCAAGATCGCGCAAATTAATTTCTCTAATCCATCTCCATCCCTCGAGGCCAATTATTTCAAATACTTAACGAAATTAAAGATCACTTTACGATAAGATAACGAGTTAGAACATCCCTATAACGATACCCTCACGCCCACCACTGATAAATATGATAAATAGTACTTTTAACACTTTTAGTTGCGTGATGTTTCCCTTGCTTGCGTCGTTCAGTTTATATCACATAAATTATGCCAAGTTTTCATTTATATGTAAATTCAATGACTGAGCGCCTCAGTGAACCACTTCGAGATACATCCGCACGGTCTTCCTATTCCTCGAGATGCTCTCTTCGGATCTTCCTTCCACCTATCTTTAAAAACACAGCTCGAAAAAGACGGAATTCACTATCGCTTTAAATAATAAATTGGGGTTTTTCAACTAAAACAATGATTTCTAGGATCTTTGATATCAAAGTCATACTAATAATGCAATTTTCATGCAAAATGTTTTTTTAAGGTTCATTGAACCAACCTTTTGGCAGAAACCTTCAGAAATTCACCTATAAAACGTGGAAAAGTTATTTTTAGACATTTTTGTTCGATGTATAATTAAAGAAGGGGAGAATGGATTGCTGCATCAAACCATGTCCTTGGACTGAAGACTATAGAAAAGGAGAGTTATTAAGACAATTACGTTATAATAATTTTTCCCACGACCATATAAGAAAGTCGCTCCTAACGCACAACAAACTAGGCGCGAAAGTTGACAATATCACCCGTGCGATTGACTTTCGCAAAACAAATGAACAACCCGTGCGATATGAACACGTATAGGGATATATCGCACAGTTTGCGCAATAATAGGAAGCTGCGGCCGCTTCAAAACAAAAAATGACGGTCGTTTTACCTGAACTGTCAGTGTTACTTTTTGACATGTACATTTTTGGTCGTGGGAAAAATAGTGTTCGTAACTCGTTCGAAAGGCAAATATCTCCGCTCGTGTTTATAAATATTTCTACTCGTGCTCCGCTTCGCTCCGCACTCGTATATCTATTTATAAACACTCGCTTGATATTTGCTACTTTCGACACTTGATACGAAAATAACTATATTGAATTATAAGCAAACACTAAATAACCCGATAAAACCAAAAAGTATTTCGCTACGAAATTTTTATCCTTAATTAGACTTACCTTTTCAAATACGTATTTGGTATTTATTAATAAATTTAGTGTCGACTTTAAGGATATTCAGCGACACATTGGATCAGAACGTAAGTCTCGTTGTAAGTTTTATTAAATATCTGTTCTTTATATAATAAAAAATACTATTTTCTCTGACAACCAAGGTATGAAGAACGACTTAGGAGGCCTCCATATTACCGACCAAGATCCCTTGCGGGGCGTTAAAGCTGATACCTTTAGTTTTTCCATATTATTTATCAAAATTATAATTTATGCGCCAGTAAATATAATGATGCTTGAACTGAAGCTATCTTTTTCCAAGAGTGGAACTCGCTTAGGTTCCGCAAAATTCTAGTAGGGTAGTGACGAAGATCGTAGTAGTAGACGCTCGTTGAAATACTTGGCACCCACAACCCTAGACTTGGCCAAATACAAAACCAATTAAACAAAAATCGCCCATTATTTGCGTTTTGAATTAATCAATGTCCAAAACAAATGATACTATGGCTATAAATTTATTGTTAATTGTTTCAAGGATTTCTGCGGCGAGAATTTTAATTTTTGGGCCTAACCTAACCTAATAAAGCTACTCGGCGTAACTTTTTTAAAATTAGTATATCACGCTATTAAATGGGAAAGGCATAAACCTAGAAAATTTGGAAGGCGCCTGCAATTTCAAGGATACTTGTTGCTCTTTGTTTAGAAATAAAGAATCATTTCAGGTCTATTCTGAAATTGTATTTACTGTATTACTCGGATGTACAATAAAGTCTTATTTTTTGCCCGATTCCTGTACCGGATTTATTAATTTTCCTTCTGCGTATTTTATTAACCGTTTCTAAAAATTAAATATAAAAATATAAAAACGTCCGCACGGATTAATAAATTGCGATGGTTTTATCTATAATAACTAATAAATTACTATGTTAATTAAGTGAAATATTAATTATTCATTTCAGATTACATACGGCAGTGAACCACGCTACATTAAGAACTGGATAAGGATAATGTATTGTAGACAGTTTTTAAAGTTAAAATTTTAATGAAGTTTTATCACGTTCTCACTTTGTATTCGTTACGTCCAACCGGTGCATTTTCCCCCGTAATAAAATAATTGAAATGACTTGAACTTATTTGTGATTTGTGTAATTTCCCCAAGAAAATGTCGTCGACCTAAGAACATAATCGAAGGAAGTCATGGAAAGGAAAGGAAGCGTGGTTAAAATAAGGGTTGGGGGAATTTGCGAAAACCGCAGAATTTTCTTTTTGGTTAATGAATGTTAGAAAAGCAAATAAAGCAATTACGGCCGGGTATTTAACCGTAATTTAAGAGTCTTATGAATAAAGAAGCAGCAGCAGGTAATAAACGGTGACACTTAATGCTCATATAAATTACCCATAATTCCTCGCTAATGCTAATAAGAGCGGGAACAAGGGCTTGCATGGCGCTTCCTCCCTAAATCAAGAGTTAATTGCTAATAGACCATTACTAGGCCGCGAAAGAAACTCCGTTAAAATGTGAAATATGCCCAGAATTGCCCCAAGTTGGAAGTTCGCTTCACACGATAAAACACACGCGCTACTCCGTCCTATTTCTTCCGATCTTCCTGCAGGCCTCCCCTACGACGTAGGGTTTATCCACGGGGACTACCTGGTGCGGTGTTTGCCCCTAATTTATGTGCGAACTCGCGCTATTAACAAACATTAAATAGCTTAATATGTCGCCAGCGCAGTTTGTACTTCGCCGCCGTTACGTAATGCCCGGCTACCACGTTCGTTTACCGAAACCGCATAATCACGATCCTAAATAATCAATCTGAATACAGGCGATTATGTATCAATTAACGGTTGCGATGGAAGCCGCCACAGTTATGTTTGCCGGATCGTTACGTTATATTTAGACAGACTACACCCTGTTACCCGTATCATTTCGCATCCTCATTAATGATAAATTTCGGGGGTTTTAGCCAAGAGAGCAATAATTTTTATCAGACCATATAGACGTCTAGGTAGCCGGAATTACAGATATAAAAACATCTTCGCACGAGATATTATTATTTCCTCTAATAAAATGAAGCACGTTTTAACAACACGGCGTTTAGTGGATACTTTCGGACTTTATGTAATCCTCTTTCAATTTGTCATTTCGATATAGAAACATATTTTCAGTATTGAGAATTTCTACTGAAAGAGCTAGCAATATATTATGGGCTATTTGCATTCACTAAATTAAAGGTGCGACCTGCCACAGAGACCACTTCGTAGTAAATTAAAAGCTAAAACAAACACTAAGAGAAGAGCAAAGGAACTATAATGAACACTTTGATACTAAAAAGTTAATAAAAAACGAGGATCTCAGCATGCCATACCTATAATAGAACTTTCAACAACAAAAGCAACAAGATTATACTGAAAACAAGTACATACACGAAAAGGAAGAAAGACATGAAATCACCAAAAATATGCCTAAAAGAACAAAAGAGGTAATGGGGCCCAGCAAGATAGGAAAAAAGTGGCACAAAGAATATCTAACCAATATGATGACTACTAATACAAGCGTCAGAAGGATTAATAAGAAATTACAAAGAAGAAAGAATAATTGCAAATGCTACTTTTAATCAAAGATGATGCAGGAAAATTAATTGTACGAATGATAGAAATCATCAAAAGATGGCAAGAATTGTTCAGGAAACTACCAAATCTAGGTAATAAAAAAGAAGAAGGAAGGCTCAGGATTGGAAGGCCAGGCAGAACCCCTAACGAAGAAAAAAGTACAAAACCGATGGAAAGCAAGCAAGCATATCCCCCGAGATCAACAGCAAATGGATAAGCTGGCTAAGATATGGCCAACAAATCAGGAATGGTTTAGAATAAAAAAAAGGCAAAGACGTAGAGGAAGACCAGCACTTCTGTGGCACAAGGAGCATACAAAGGTCTAAAATTTTTGGGCTGCAACATAGAAGAAGAAACCAAGACATCTCACGAACTGGAAAAACAACTAAACGAAGCCAAAAAGCTTGAAGAGGAGCAAGACGCGCAGAAACTAAAGGTCACGTTCACAACGACGTAACGGAAACGAAAATTAAAACTGGGATAATAGTCTCGCCCAATACATGTTTCAGGAAGGTGGAATCCATGTGACTATCGTGTCTTAGTAGATACTAAGTTCACAAACCTAGTAGGAAGGTCTAAAGCCTTCAGGAGCTGTTGGACGTCCATTTAAATAATGGTACTCTGGTGTCTGGCTTTACGTTTGAACCCTTCTGCTGAGCGATTCTAATGACATATGTTTTCGAAACCTTCTGCATTTTCAATTTTTCCCTTACTGCATTGGTTCTTATCGTTTATCTAACAGTAACACCTTTAATAGTTTTCAGTACCTTGATCATTCTCATCATCCTTTTCCTTTTTGATATTTCCGCTTCTGACCCTTGGTACTCGTAAGCCTAAATCTCGCCCAACAAACAAAAAAACCAACAAGCTCCTAGTATGTTTTCTATGTTATGAGTACAGAATTTTATTTTTTGCATTTATACGTTTATACCATATGATACCTTTAGAGAGCCTACTATTCTCGGTGCTTTATTAGTTTAAGTTCTAACTTCCTCTGTCGCTTAGTATATCCATTGTCAAATGGTTGAATCGCATTACTTGTTATCTTCTCATCCACTGCTAGGTTGCATTTGGTAAAATGTTTAGAGTTCCGTGTAGCACTTAGTATATTACACGAGGTGTTTGATGTAGGTGCTTTTCATTTTGTACCATAAGGTTAACATACCCATAGAACTTCAGTATTAATCTCATTTACGCTATGGTTGATTTGGTTTATGATGATATGGATTAGGGTCAGTCTTTTTGTCACATTACATTAAACGGTTCATTTTTAAACTGAGTGGATAAACTTACATAAAAATACAAGAAAACTCAGCAAAGCCAAAGCACTGCGGTTTTAATTTCGATATAAGTTTATTTATTTAAAGAAGAACAGTTAATTTCCAGTTTCTAAAAACCTTGTTTTCAATAAGGGGTTACAACTCTACTGTGGTGGAAGAGAATGACAGACAGCGGCTTTGACTTCTCACTCTCGAAATGAAATATATTTAACAATACGTTATAATTTAATTTGTACTTCGTATCCCTAATGATGTGCCAAATGCTTAGAAATCAGAGTCGACTGATGCTGTTAATGATTATGCGAAAATTATTGCTGGAATAATTTTTGCCTTCTTAGACATCCGTTTGCTTGTTTAGATGCAACGCGTTTGAGTTACTACTTCTAGTAACATGAATCAGCACAACCAAACGTTTGCCTAATGGTTGTCAGCTTATTTCCGACAATATTTTATGATTTTATTTGTGGTGCTGTCGATACCATACATTGTTTAGTTTTTTACTTTGTTTGTGGATCTGTATAGGTTTGCCCCAAAGAAGAAAAACTAATCCTGCCGTAAAAGGCCGTAAAAATTTGAGTGATAAGGCCCTAGAGTCTAGAGTATAATTAGCCGCTCGTCCTCCTTTTCGTTGACTCCCAAAAGGTTTTTGATACGGTCAACCAGAAGGCCATGCTACAAGCACTAACAGATTATAGAGCTGACCGTCGGTATATCTTTCTCATAAAACATGTATATACGAAAAAGGAACAGTACGTGTCAGACTCTATCAAGACAAATTTTCTTTGCAGTGAGCAGGGTGATAATGATCGCCAAAATTGTTTACTAACCTGTTGAAATTTTACTCCAAGAAACACAATTCGGCTCATTTGGGGTCAACATCAATTGATACTTAGCAACTTACTGGTACTTACTCATCGCAGATCGTCCTGATGATGTACAAAAAATGCTATAGCACTCAAACTCCACACGTGAGACAACAAAATCCCAGGTACAACAAGCATATAAGCAGCAGGTGTTGAACTAGAAGGGGTGACAGCATGTACCTAGACCACGAGATTAAGATTGATAGAAATAATGAGACCCACGAAATAACCGAAAAAAACAGGTCTGACATTGGCAGTTTTTGGTAAACTGGGATAGTTTAACATCTATGTATGCCTAAAAAGAAAAGTGTTTAATGTGTGTTCTTCCGTTATTAACATATGGAGCAAAGATATTGACATTAACAAAGAAGACCATCGCCAAGATACAGGTTGCTCAAAGAGGCATAGAACAGGCAATGCTGGGTCTGTCACTGATAAATAGGCTATCGAATATTGAAATCGGGACCAGAACAGGAGCAGAAGATACCATCAGGAAAATAATTAAACTCAAACGGAATTGGTCGGGCCACGTCGCGAGAATGGCAGACGAAAGATGTGCCAGAAAAATACCAGAATGGCGACCTAGAGCAGATGCCTCCATCAGGATGGACTAGCGATACCAAGCGCAGTCGGTAGAACTGGATGCAAGCAATTATTGTAAAACACTATGGGAGGCCTAAGGACAGATATGGACTAAATGATGTTAGCGATAGATCTCTCTTCTTCTCTAATGTGATGTGCTTATGCCATTATTTTTAATAAGTATATGAATTCGTTCCTTTGTTCCTGATTCACAATTTAGTTCAGAACTAGGTTCTCAAAGTGTACTAACTAGGTTTCTATTTCCATGATGTTTATTTATTCTTGGTTGTTGATTATCCCGTATACCCTAAAATATTCTAGCTTTTTCTGTTAAATCACTGCTTCTCTAGCACGGCACCTGGTAGAATATATTTCCATATTTTGTCTTTGATTTCTAATCGAATACTGCCCCATATAAACCAATACTTTTTCAAGTAATATATTTATTTTGTGTATTATTTATTTGCAGGAAAGCCCCATTTTAAATTCCAACCCTGAAGGTAGACAATGCTTAAAGTGCTTTCAGAAGGCACAGTACCCCTTAGTCAGTCATATTCGGACCTTGTTACAGGCAACAGCAGTAATGCAAAAATTGTAATCTTTTTATTGGCCTCAGTGGCCTATCGATTTATTTATGTATTGCACATTCCGTTCCACAGTGTTTTTTATATTATTCGCACTTCTTCTGTGTCCTCCGGTAATATATTTTATGTAAGCTTCTTTCTTCTTGAATGTCAAGGTTTTAATCACCCAAGTGAACCAAAGCTTGTTGGCATTTTAGCCAAATATTATAAAAAATTTAAATTGATTTTTCCTGTACTAGCTCTTTTGGCATGCTATTTTTAATTCTAAATTCTACATTTTTAAAAATTAATGTCAGTGCTGTGATGTGTTAATAGCAGTTAAGCTCGTAGAAACGTAGAGGATACCTCGAAACTAAAATATTTCCAAGAGTCTGCTCGTATTAGCAAACACTTGAAAATATACCATTTTTATAACTTTAACTTTAATTATATAAAAAAATAATAAGCTTGTTAGAAATTAACAAACGACTACAGATATTCCAGAGAATATTTCTGTATGTTAGTACAAAACCATAAAAGTGAGTCTGCTTCGCAGTAAAACTTTTGCGCAGTGCCACCCACAAAAATTAAGTTTCCAGCAAATAGGCAGGCGCATACATAGTTTCCCAGTATTCAGTGTTAACCTACTAGTACTTGTTTTTGTTTAGATTCGTCAATAAAAAACAAACAAGTCTTTTATGATGGTAATTTTCATAAGCAAAAACTAAACATCAGTTATTGTAAATGTCTTAATTTCTTGAGACACTTGCGGCTAAGCGCAACAAAGTCCTTAAAATGAAATTGAGCAAACAAATTTAACTTATTAAACATTAGTAAATCACAAAAAGGGCATTCCTTATTTACAAGGAAAAGACAAAAGAAAAGTAAACAACCTACACTGCTAACCATTTGTTAGTGCTTTATTTAATTTCCAGACATTTTCCTTCTTTCATTACTTAATAAGATCAACTTCTTAGAAGCTGTAGTTCATTCTCAGTTTACTTCTAACGATTGCCTACTGAATAAATATTGTTTATGATTTATAATATTGGTCCTTACTTATGCAATGCAATTCCTGTAACTCCACATACGTGGCGACATTTTCAAAGATTCATTTTAAAATGAACAAACGCCAGTAATCCTTCCCGAAACAAAGTAAGAAAAGTGTGCTTAACCAGAAAGCCCACAATAAACAGAGGGCTGGATAAAAGAGCCGTTTTAAGATTACTATATTTGGTGAAGGTGCTTGACCGGTCGACCTTAGGTTCTTTACGACCTAAATAAATAAGGGCCCCAGTTCACCTAGTCAACAGCTTATAAACATTTTAGTGTTAACTTAAAACAATGGCATTTCCAATACATTTACTTTATAATAGTTCGGAAAGTTGGAAAAATAATTAAACTTACTTAACGCGGTTTTATTACATTTTCTGCTTTGTACTTTTTCTTTGCGCCGGATTTAAGGTTTTTTAATTTAAGGGAATAAGTTCTAAGCCAGTTCAAATCTTTGCATAATACCGTCTTAATTTTTTATTAACTGCGTAGCAGAAAGTTGCCGTGTTAAGAGCCACCAAAGAAAATTTACCATTTACACGAAGAGCTTCGCAAGAATTCCCTCTGGGACTGTTATATTTTGAATTTAGCTTAACATAATTAACCTTTGGTCTTTAATAAAAGCCATTTACTTATGTGACACAAATATTAAATAATAATTTTATAACTTAATGAACAGTCGTTGTTAAACGTTTTCCATAGTTTGGTAATTCGAATGGAACACGATAAATAATAAAATCACATTCCGACTAACCTAATTAAACTTTGTTAGAGTCTCGACACATTATTTTTATTACAGTAATAGACAAATGGGGGATAAACATATAAAACTGAAATCCTTGGAAATTTCACATTTGGTGGAGGCGCCAAGTGTGAATGATCGTAAAACATAAACGCACGCCTGGTTGTATGAATTTGGATAACTTTTTATAATGATGCTTAAAGGCAAGGAGAAATTCTTCGTTAAAAAACTAAGAAAAATAAAATTTTAGGTTTTGTGATTTTAGTTAAATTTTTTCACATGGTTATTACTCGGAACATTAACAATTTGTTAAACATTAACAGTCAATAAATTATTTAATTTAGTACATAACATGAGGAAGTAATGTTTTTACATTACTTCTTTACACTGTAATAAATTCTGTTTTGCAGTAACCCGAAAATTTAAACCTAGCCCTAAATACTACACTAAACTGAGAATCTTAGTTAAATCTGTTTAACCAAATCTAACGGATCATGTCTTCGAGCCTTATGTCGTACGCCTTTCTAGAAGCGTAACGGCTAGATCATTAATGTGGGCACTAAGTTTCGCTTGGTACGTAATTAGCACTGTATGTCTTGTTGGAGTGGCCAGTTAGGAGCGTACTGAGGAGAGTTGGCTATTATCCATATTCTTTATTTTGGAATAGTTGTAATATTTCCAAATTAAAGTTGCTAACAGACCCCCAAATCTGGATTCCAAAAGCCCGTATTGGTTTTATAGAGATGATAACTGGGATTTTCTTCCAATCATTCAATACATTTGACAAAGTTTAATCCGATATGTAGCCGTTTTTCATGATGTATTCATATCTGCCAGGTCAGGCGTCTATCTAAATATATCCCTAGGTACTTTGCGCTGCCTTGTTGCGGTATCGGAGAGTTGTTCAATATAACTGGTGGGCAGGTTTTCTTCCGTAGGGTGAACTTGAACCGATTTCATTTCATTCACGGGAATCCGCCATAATTTAAGCCATTCTTCAATTTTCTTGAGATTTCGTTGCAGTATCGGTGATGCTGTTCGTGGATCACTATACGATGCCAGAATCGTGGTGTCGTCTGCATGTAGCCACTAGTGTTTGTAAGGTTGTGGGCAGGTCCGCTGTGTACAGAAGGTATAGGACAGGTCCTAGAATGCCACCCTGGGGTACACCTGCTTGAGTATAGATGGTTGCGCATCTTTAAATTAACCATAAAAAGTTCTTTCCGCCAGATATGATTTTAACAGCTCGTACTGCTCGTAGTATTGAATTGATAGGGCCTTCTTTAATTTGTATAACAACCCCATATGCCGGACCTTGTCAAAGGCCTGGCTGATATCTAGGAATGCTGAGGAGCAGTATCTTTCTAGGTCGTGATTAATTTTTGTTACTACTCTGTGCACTTAAATCGTGCCGCGGCCTTCAAATAAACCCAAATTGGTGAACTGGAATGGTGTTTCGAGTATTGGTTTTAGCTTTTCCAGTAGTATATTTTCAAAGATCTTAGATATGGTAGGTAATAAGCTGATGGGTCGGTATGAGCTGACTTCTTCCAGGTTTTTCCAGGTTTCAGTATCATCACGATTTGCGCAGCTTTTCATTGTACTGGGAATGTTCTTAATCGGAAGACTGCACTGATGATTTTAACTATTAGCAGATAATAATCTGGAGCTTTCTTTGAATTAGGATTTTTAATAAAAGCATTAACTTTACTACTCTGTACTGGTCTTATAGGTTCAGTGCGTGTTTGATGTAAAAATAATTCTTCGTCTGCTTGGCAGAATCTAACTTGGGGCTGAAACGCTGAGGTTAAATGGTTTGCGAAAGTATCTGCGTTTTCTTCATTGCTTCTGACCCATCTTTTATCGAATTTTCAGATAGGTGTAAATTTTGAACCATTTAATTTCCTGGTAGCGTTCCATAAAGAGTAACCGGTGTCCTCAGTACATGTTAGGTTAGACAAGTATTTTTGCCGTCCTTGATTTCTGAAGGTGGTCGGAAGCTTTTTAATTCGCAAGTAGATTGAGTTTATTTTTGTTTCTGGGATTTTTAATAGTTTGCCAGATTCACCTTAGTCTTCGTTTCTCTTGTATTTTTTGCTTAACGATCGTAAGGCAGTATTCGATGACATGTTGGCTGTCATAAGCTGACGTGGCTTCCCCAGCTGATTTCTGTATGGCCTGATTGAGGTGTTCGATAACGCCGAACAGTTTTCTCAAAAAAATTGTTCTAGTTAGTGGCTCTGGAAGACAACGTTGTTGGTTTTTGAATGTGTAACATTTCTGTACTGCTTAATGATCGGAGGATAGATTCCATAAGATTCTGTTTTCAAATAAGTTTGATGAAACGCCTTTGGTGATGCAAAAGTCTAAATCTGGAATCTTATTAAGATTTGATGGCCAATAAATAGGTTCAAACGAGCTTAGATATTGTGAGTTGTGTTCTTCAATTTGTAGTGGGATTTTAACGACTCTCGATGCAACCGTGTGTCCATAACTGGTTATTTCATTGGATAATTCGGTGAGTTTTACTGTCACGTAATATTACTTTGTATCTTTTGTTGGAATGGTGGAAATTCTGTGTTATTTTCTTTCAGTTGTATTATTATTGTACAGTAGTCTGTGGCTTTGTTTAGTTGTATCTTTGCTTGTGTGTTACTGACTAGTTTAACAACATAGTTACCTTTGGCTTTTTCCTCAAGCACATCTATTAGGGAACTCAGGATAGCTGGAGGTTTTTGTTTCTGCTGTCTTTTCTACGGTTTCAGAATTGTCGAAAGCTTGGTATCTCTTCGAGGTAGGTGGGGCATTAAGCCTGACATTTTTGTATGTTTAAGATTACGTTGTTCCTTTGCTGGGGTAATTGTTGTGTTGGATATGGAGGATAATTAAGTAGTAATTACTGTTACTATGATTGTATGGGTGATTGTTAGTTGTAGTTGCTGTTGCTGACTTGGGAGAATTTTTTGGGATGCACAAGGATTTAAATGCTGATCAATCGGCATTGGTGTCATAGTTAGATTATGAATAGATTTTTGTCTATCCTGACGGGTTTATTTATTTATTTGTTAAACACGCACGTTTCACTATTTGGGTGCTTGAAAAAATGAATTCCAAATATTTTTACATACTTAATGCATACGACCAACCAAGAAAAACTGTAGCAAATATTATAAAAGTACCATATTTTTTAAATTTATTTTCAATAAGATTAAGTGCCTTTTTAACAATTAAAATAAGTGTTTGATTTAACTCAAAATCACGGATGGCTAAAATTTGTTTGTTTATCATTGTATCGTTTTAATATTTTGAAATTTATTCTCTTACTATATTCTGTTTGGATTTTTACTACGTCATTTAATTATTACAACGTTTTCTTTATTATTCTTGTTTTGTATAAATTAAGTTAATGTTACTTTGTTGTCTAAGTTAATGCATTTAGTGTTTTTTGTTTGTTCTCGTAATCTTCATGCTACATGCTTTTCCTTACATACCGTTATAAAACAAAATTGAAGGTTTGCTTAAATTCATTTACGTTTATTTAAAACTAAATTACGTAAATAATAGAAAGTCTCTCTGAAACCTTTAATAACTGTGAAGTGATTTTAAAAGAAGAAATTTCTAAGCTTATAGAGCTTTTAGTATAATGCAAAAATTATTATGATTTTAGTTCTAATAAAATTAATATCAAGAGGAGTGTAATCGAAAGAACTAGATTTAAATCTTGTACTGCACGATATTAGCCCTTACAGATCTTTTCAAAATTAAAATTATTAATCCTACACAGTCCTTATAACTATAAAAAATGATAGTGGGTGTTATTAAGAGTTTCGCATGTAATTTTATACATTTTGAAATTTTATAATAACCTTTAAAGTTATTGGTCGATGAGTGATTTATACTGAAATTATTGTCCTTCAGAAAACGAAAAGAAAAGCGAAACTGGAAAAATAAAAGGTAAATTACAATTGTGAGTTAGATTTTTTTAATTATGTTTAAATTTGTTTGCAAATTCAGACTTGATCGTTTACCGTAAATCTTTGCCTCGATGAAAACAAAACAAAATAAATAAACGATAAAGGTTCGCGATTAAACACGCATTGAAACACAAATCTAGTCTTAGCTTTCGTTTGACTTTGGTATTGAAATAAATAGATTAACTAAAAATGTAATAATAATCAACGTTGACTATGAAATTTTTAACGAACGCCTTAACTCATATCGCATGTAACATAATCACCTGCTAAAATTGAAGAAAAAAATATCACAACTCAATTACATAAACAACAACTTGGGTGTATTATTGATCGTATTCAACCTTAAATATCAACATTAATTTAGAAATTGTATGAAGTTGGCGAAATCTTCCTAAACATCTAAGACGTACGATAAGCTCTTAGCAGCGTGAGAATCTAATAAAACTTTAATAAGTTGCGGGAACGTTGCTTAGCAAGCGTAATGCACGACGGACCAATAGATAAATCATAATTCACCATTAAAGCAGAAACAACCCTTCAAAATCAAAAGCTCTTGCACTTCTAGGCGTTCTAAACAATTAGCATAAACCAACTTTTGTGTCATAATATTCCCAGTGCTTGTCAAGTCGCATTAACGTGTACAACCCGTATAACTTTTGCAGAACAAATGCAAAGTTAACTAATGCCTCGGACGTATCATGTAGATGGGTTAAAGCTCCAAGGACCACTGGGTGTTAGCGGCCCGGTGCATATATATGCAACACACACACGTTACAGAAGGATGCAGTTAAGCGTTAAGCTCGTATTAATCCCAGAAGTTTAGTAACGCGATTACGTCAAAGAACAGGCACCACCGCTTACGTATTTTAAATCAACAGTAATGCTCAGTTTTTGCAATAAAAATAAACACACGTGGTAATAACTTGTTTTGCAGTTGCATTACACGTGAAATGTATCATGTGAGTATGTTAATTAAAAGCGGAGCATTATATATTTAAAAGTAGGAGAAATGGAAACCACAATATAACTTGATGCAGTGAATAACATGTTACGTCGACATGTTTGTACAGATTATGTAAAATTTGCATGTCAGGAAGGCGACCTTTAAATATTATTAGTTTAATAGTTTTTAAAACTTTGCAGTGCAATTTTAGGCCCTTTTAAAACTTGCACAAGCCACTGTGTTGCGTGCGTATCCAAAATCACTCAGCTATAATGAAATGGTTTGCTACAAATGCAAAATCGTGCCAACAATGCGTTTAATTTGTGTGTGACTGGAAAGAATTGATTAGGAAAAGTAACGCTCCAGAATTGGGTCTAAAATTATAAATTCAAGTAGGCTTAAATAATAGGGGAAAAAATTGTTGGAAATAAAATAAAACGATTCTGATTGCTTTATTCGGAGGGTGCGTGTTAAGTTGAAACAATGGGCCTTATGTAAAAAACAAACCTTGGATTTTTTCAGTTTTTGTTTGTAGAGGAATACTGGTTTTGTTTGATCTGAGCAAAGAAAGCAAAGTTTCAGATTTTTTCGAATCTCAGCTAACCTCGTCCAGAATCGAACCCGAGTCCTTTGGGTTACAAAGTAATCTTCCGCTCCCTACACCACCGAGATCAGTAAAACTACTTTAAATATTGTTCCATTCTAGGTATTATAGAATTCTTTTTGCTTGACACACACACACACACGGTTCTCTTAGACGATAAAATATTACCATATTAACATTAATGCCGAAAATTTAATACTTATTTATCAAGCCGTAAAATACCATGAAATACGAATTAACTTTCCAAGGATTTCTGTTGTTTTTATTACAAGCTTTAAATATTTTCACGATAATAATTTACATCAGTTTAAAATTATGTAAAACAAATAAATAGCCTCAGACATAAATTCTTGCATTTAAAACGTGTAATTAGAGAAATGTGCTTAATATACACCTAGAACAAATATAACCACGAAAGCTCTAAAAACATGCAAAGCATGCAAAATAAAGTTGGTGCCAATTAATTCTGTTTTATGGGATTCGAGTCAGCACGAAAACATGTTGCTGACATATCAATAGCGTTAAATAAACACTTAATACGGATTTTATTTTTTTAGAAATTGTAATACCATTTCCTGTTTATGTGAAAAAGTGAGTTTTATTGATTAACATACGCCTGTGCAAATATGCCAAATTTACTACTTTTGAATTTTTAAGCGAAGAAAGATTTTGGTTATTATATTTGAAACTAATGAAGCTACTTTTGTTGTATACTTAAATACTTACCATTTTGGAAATTTAGTATGATTACTAAGAAAGGTTTCTTTTTCAGGTATGTCCAATGTCCACTCACTGAAACATCCCTCGTTTAAATGAACTGGTAAGTGCTAGGATGGAATTAACAATAATAAGTTTAAACCGAAAGATTGTGGTTAGGATAGAAATTAACCGAAATGGGATATTTCTTAATATTAGTCTTAGAAATTTGTAAGTTTCGAATAGTCGGTGTGCAGTGTGTCCCAAAGTCGCTTGCCTGTTTCTAATATTCTCTAAAAAAAAGGCATAAAGGTATTTTTACGTATATCACGGTATTATTTGCTTCGTTTTAGTAATACAAAAGTCCTAATACAAACCTACAATAATTTCTTAAATAAAAATAATGGTCGAGGTTTATATTAATACCTAATCGAATGAGTTTCTTAGCTCTGTAGCTCCCTTTAACATAACATGCAATATTTACAAACTTGTGTCATGTCCTTACATAGAAATAGTTTACCGAGCTTGAAAATTATTAGCCCAAATTTTAAATCATCAAAATATGGTCGACTTCTTAAATGCAAATTCCGTATTTGGTCATTTATTTTCGGTGTAGGCTACATTTACTTTATTTTTGAGAAAAAGCATTCCTACTGCTCTATAGGAAAATAGATGCCTCAATTTGGGCAGGAGTTATAAAATTTAATAATTTTTCCCTTGAAATATTTGCATTTAAATAAATTTTTTGGGTTTTATATTGGGTGAATTTTTGTGTTCTTAACATGACTTCTCTAGAATAATTTTCAGGCCTATTAACGGCAAGGTATTTAGTGTACCTGCATTTGTTAAGCGTAGAGTAAACATTATAAAGGTAAAATTTAAGAGAATAACGTATTGCATAAACACATCCAACTAAAATTTAGGTTTCTAATAACAACAAAAAAGTGTGTATACAAAGATTATTAAAAACAGACTGGTTGCAACTCAGGGCAACACTAGGGCTGGGATTTTTTTTACAATATGTCGATATAGAATTTAAACAATATCTAGAAATCGGTTTATCCATATTTTAGCTTATTAATATTTCTTCCACCTACGGAGTAGTTCCACAAAATCAAAATGGCCATCACATTAAAGTATCTGCAAAAGTTTATTGTCGATATATGAAGTATTCAGCTGAATACATCACTTATTGAGTCGCTAATTCGATTAATTCGATATTCTTCCACATCACGCAAACCTGCCCTACACCCAAAGGTGGTTAAAGGATCGATAATAATGCAACTGAAGTACAATACTTCAAGGACTGCATTTCATTAAAACAAGGGCTGGAACCTTATAAGGGGAAAAGAAGGCATCCTAAGAAACAAACTGTAAGGAAAAGTTAAAAGTGAAAGGAAACGCTAATGAAGGATAATAATGGATCAAAATCTAGAGAAACCTGAGGAATAGAAGTGGTAGAAGAATTAAAAAATACCTGAAGTGGAGTTTATAACTGCAGAGATAATAAAACACGATGGACTGAAAGTAAGTAAAAGAATACGCAGATTTTCCACTCCATAAAAATACGATTATGGGGAAAAATATGTATGTATTTGGCGATAGGCAAAAACGAGGAGGAAAATGGGGATTTTTTTATTTTAAAACGAAATGGGAGGGAAGAATGTCAAAAATAAATTACTCAAAAGCACACTAATTAGTAGTAGCTGTAATAAAAGCAATAGTGATATACAGGGTGATTAAAAAATATTTTGACAACACACCATAATAGACTAGAGTACCGTCCTCTTCGTTGGAGATTACATTATTGCATTATTTGGAATCGATCCGAATTATTATATTAAAATAATAATTGTTTATAGAAGTTAAGAACAAAATCCATTTAATTGCTCAAAATGGCCTCCACCAACTTCATCACACAAATTTAATCGCCGAACCATGTGCCTGATGTTAGAAGTATTTCACTACAAAAATTATAAGGCCACAGTTATTTTCAAACCATCTACAACATCCGTTATTAATAGCTTTTCTTCTTTATTTGAACAGAGAAAATCTGGTGATGTGTCTTATCAAAATATTTATGAATAACCTTATACACGCTATTTCAAAAGTGGCGGATAAGCTATTTGGCACGCTGTTTGGGGATGCTCCCTAAATATGAGAAAAATAATAAAAAAATTCTTACTCTTGCATTTTTGAAATATAGCGCTTTAAAAATCAATAAATCTGGCAACGTTGTTTAATAACTACAAATATTAAACTGGTGTTTACCATGTGATTAAAAAAAAACTAAACGAGGACTAGCTTAGGAATAATAATCAAGAAATTTAAAACCTACTTGCTAAACTCGTTACAATACCAAAGAAATTACGCCTAAGGTGGCTAAGATTTAACAGGGATGAAAACGGGGTACCAAGTAGCGTCTTAATCGGAAAAAGTCGCCCAAAAGATTGGAATTCAGAGCCCAAATAGTAGAAACTTGGTAAAGAGTATGGAAAAGGACTATCAAAGAAGCAATCTCCCTACAAAGCATGCAGCACTAAACAAAAAGGTCGTTAAAATTGGAAAATTTTCTTGCCAATACTGACTACGTAGTGTTTTTTGAAATGTACCCTTAAAAATTATATTTTAAATTTCTACTTATTTCAGTAGTTTCCTTCTCCAACATTTTTAAATTTTTATTACCAATTTCCTTGGAAAATGATGGCAGAATAGTTTCAGCTGCGATTTGGTGTGCACTGTGCAACTCAGAAAATCAATATGTAATGTCACGTTCAGACCATAACAATTTTGAATTGAATTGGTACAAAAGAAATGTGTATGTGTAAGCCTGTTAAAGTTTAAACATATTTGAATTTGATTAGATGCAAATTTCAAAAGCACCCACAAACCTGGATCTCGTACGATAAATAAACAAACAATAACAGTAACAAATATTTTAATGCATTTTAACGAATTATGAAAATTCTATATATAGAAAAATATTTTACTCGTAACAAAAAACAAAACATATTTAAACGTCGTATATAATATCTTGAGAAATTTAACAGAATTACACATGCAAAAAGTAAGGATTTTTTAACCGAAACCAGATATTCTAGGGTTCTAGGAAAACTATACAGAGGCTTTTACACAATTTCTTTATTTTAATCAAAGTACACTTCATACTTTAGTATTTTTCTAACTGTCTCGCACATCTGCCGTCGTTGTCGTATTTCTCGCGCACCCGACTTACTACCCTCAATCACCCGATCACGCCGGACTCCACCTGAACATCGGTCGTCTGCCATAATTCCCACAATATAAAGCTTCAAATCTCCATACAAAATTCGACCAAAAATATGTACATTAGGATTAAAAAAGCCTCGAATTATTGGCTGAGCAGCAGCGGTTGGTACAACGCTACCATCTGCGTTTTCTAAAGAGAAATGTAAATTTTCTGCTAGATTGGCCACAAATTAATAAATTGTAAGTTAGGCACAAATTCATAGTTTTTGCAAAATTTATAAATAAAACACTCATACTTTCTTTGTAGCAAAGTTTTATAAGAATTTGCCAGATATTAAAATTTTTATAAAAACTTGGTTCACTGTTAAAGTTATAATTAAAGTTTCAGCTTAATAATAATTTTTAAAGAAGCTTTACTGGACCAATAATGTAGAGTAGAGGCTAATAAATGTTCGCCCTAAATAATTTTATACAATCGACGTGCAGCTCATCAATCAATCTACCCATATTTTTTTTTTATTAATACACCGCCATTTTCTAAAATAATGATTAAGGTTTAAACAAATTCAGTTATAAGAAGTTTCTCAAGATTTAAAATTAAACATGATACGTATTTGTGGTTTTTGTGGTTGTTACTTATATAAATAGTTTTTCAAGTTTAGAGGTTTTTAAAGTAAAACTGTTTTTTAAATATCGAAAATCAAGTTTAGTAGGTTCAAAGCTAGTAAACATTTTCGTATCATAAAATTACATTTTTGGCCTAATCGGGAAGCCACAAGGGTCAAACTGAAATTTACGAGCATTTGCTAAGCTACAATTTCATAAGCAAAAATTCATACCTTAATTTTTCAAGCAAATAATCTTGTTAATTTTTTTTTACATTTTACATACTATGCGATGAAATATATTTAGCAAATGTTAGACATATTAATTTTTCCTTATAAATCGAAAATTACTTTCTTTGTGTAATATGTTTTCTTTTAATACTCACAAATTCAGTGAGAATGAAGTTCTTTTCATACAATTCCCATGGCTTCTGAAAAAAAATAAGGGAAAATACTAACCAAACAGTTTATACAAATACAGACCAAAAATGTATATGTATGTAAATCATGCTATGCCTTTCTTTCTTTTTTCTCTTGTATCCTTATGTGGGAGTAGGGTGCCGCGTTAGCGGAGCAGTCAGGCAACCCATCCAAGTGGTGACACGAGGCAACGAAGCTTAACTCTCCTGATCGCACTTGACTGGAGTACCTAGCTATCTCAATTCGGGACATTTATTATGCTATGTCAAAAATAAAAATTACCCACGATTTTTTGACAAAATTATAACTGGAGATTCAGTTTGATTTACACATTTTGTTAACTGTGGAAGAATAATTAAATTTTGTTGTCAGCTTTTATACTGAATATTTTCTCAGAATTTGTTTTTCATGAGCAAAAGCGTTTCCGTTTAGCAACAAAGCTACTAAATATCGGTATTAGTACCTCAGTTTAAGATCACCGGAGTAGCCGAGTGGTTTAGGCATTCGATTCGGTCTCGGGGTCAAACCCGTGTCGGATGCTCGGCGGGTGGCCTACTCAGACGAAATACAGTGCCGGTGTAGGGCTTAGAAGACCTGAACCGTCCATGTTGTCGGTCGTGCTCCCCCACGGGGTGTTAGTGCCGATACATTTACCTTTTACTTCAGTGTATACAAAAGAAATAACCAGACTTTTGCTATAAGTATGAATTATTTAACACTACACTGCATGAACTGCCAATATTCATTAACCATGTAAATTAGAAGAATCTCCCCAAGACACTAACTTTCATTGTTAAAAATAGCTTTTGCTTCCTGCACGTAAGTAGTAATTTATTTAATGCAGTTATTTCCAGTGAATATTTAAAAAGCGATCTTGGAAGTTAGTTATTTAATTTACGTGACTAGGAAATGTATGTTGATCTAATTTGGAAATCGATTTTTAAATAAAATCTCGATCAAATTTCACGGGCCATAACTACGCGCGGACGATATCCTACAAACTTTCGATGAAACTGTACTAAAATCTCCTATAGAGCCAAGGAAAAGTTTCCAAGAGGGAACTCCAATAAATCTGCAGTCGTTAACGGCATCCCATTGCATACAGAACAGTTTGATTTTTTATTGTCGAGTCGCGAACCCGAGACCACCTCGACGGTTCAAATTATCCTTCGGCAAATAAAAATCGAACGGTGATCTGTAGAATTTTAGGACAGAAAAAAAACAACATTCGTTTTTAACCAAAAATAGAATTTTTTATAGTGGGACGCATTTGTTCTCGGTTTATCCTCTGAAAAACAACAAAGAACTAATTTTAAAAGGTTTTTCGTTTTGTCGTATAAAGTTAACGTTAAAAAAATAATCGGGCAATTACGTAGGAAGTCTTCGAGACTCAATAACGTGATTTGTCGTTATAACTTTTATTTCTACTAGCCGATGTTTTGGTAAGGCATTCGTCCAATTTCTCCCCGCGGTGTATTCTTAACGGCGAACTTTGAATGACTTGGATTTATGTTTCGTGATATAGTGGTGTAGCGAAATCGCACAACTTTCAGCTCCCCATCGATAAAATGATTTAAGGATTTTTTGTTCGTAACTTACTGCTTCAAGTGGGCATTTATCTACTTGTGATTTATGCACGAACTCGATATAAGTATGCGATACATGTTTATAAAATAACTTAAAATAACTAATCCTAAATAATTTTACATGCCGTCTTTTATTAAATTCTAAGTTCGAAATTAATTAAATTTGTTCCAATAAATCCAAAATAATATTTACTGCGCATTTGAAACTTTCTGACATGCAAAAACTAATTAAAAAACTTAAAATTCCGCTACAATAATAGGAGAAAATTTTATTAACAAATATTTTCCAAATGTATTGGAAATTCATTTACTTAAGTTTGACAAAGATTAAATCAGAATAAAGTAGGTTAGAAAAATATGACAGCATTCCTAAGACCGAAGCAATGTTCAAAAATCTTCCAAAATACAAAGATAAATTTAAAAAACTATAATCAAAAATACAAAGGAACGAACTGCAATTAAATATGAATCCTGTAGAGCACCAAATAATCTCATCCAGTTTGTAAAGTACATGTTTAGTTTATTCCTGATGTAATAGACAAATCGTTCATATCTACAAATATCCTAATCTTAACTGGGCATTGACAAAAATTACCTATAAATAATTTATTCAACCATATACATATGATGCACAAGAGATGCAATAAACTAAGGCTGCTGAAAAGAAAAAAAATTATCCGGATATCCGGATATGAACTTTTATCCGAGTCATCCGAAATTTCCGAATTCGGTTAACAAACTAATTTTTTATCCGGATAATTAGAAATATCCGAATAGTTATAATATCTGGATAATTTACAGTATCCGGAAAATTTAGAGTATCCGGAAAATTTAAAGTATCCGGATATTTTGAAGTATCCAGGTTACTTTTAAATCTATTATCAATTAAATAGAAAGCTGAAAATGATATGAAAATATTGAAAATACTAAAAAAGGTCTGTTGCTGCTCTAAAAATGTGTTATGCAGTAGTAATGTAGTAATTTCCTACATAACTTGCCTACAAAATATTCTGTAAGCAGTTTAAAACAAATCTTTGGAAATCATTAATTCTATTCTTAGTATTCCTATCACATACCGCATTAAATTACATCATATATTTGATGTGAATTCTCGTTATTTATTTCTGTTATGTTTTGACTGCTGTGTTAGCTTTAGTCAGCAGTCGCCAACTAAAAACTCTTAATAAAATAAACAATCTCATTGTAATTTATAAATTTAGTATTGCGTATTCAGCGATAAATTCTTTTATCCGGATAATTCTTTATTCGGATAATTTTTTTATCCGAGTTATACAGTTTATCCGGATATTCTGTCTCTCACGGATATCCGATTTCTTCCATTTCGGATATTTTTAAATACGAATTATCCGGATATCTACGTGAAAATTATCCGGATATCCGTTTTATCCGGCTCGGATCAACAGCCCTACAATAAACTGTACAAAACAAAATACAAAATAAGTATGAAATAAAGGATTAATGAGAAGAATGAAGATGTTTAGACAATATTTTCTGAAAATTTAACTCGCGGAACCCCAAAACTATTTCGTGGAACCCCAGAGTTCCACGGAAAACATTTTGGGAATCACTGTTCTAAATCATTACTAAAACAACAAGCAATGTAGCTTTAAGTTCTGTGACTTTGGGTCTCATTTCATTTGTGTTACAGAATTATTTCCACGAAACCTAAAAAATGAACTTAATCATCGTGCATTTTAATTTAAGTAAGTGCAAAGCCTTCCATTAGCATAGTGGGATAAATACTCGCCTGGCAATCGAATGACATTAATTCTAGGCTCAACTCAGTGAACATTTATAATTTCTAAGTGGTTTAAGTATGAAGTATAGTTCAGATACATCAGAAAATTTATACCTAAAGGACATCAAATGTATGAGTTATACAAGAAATAAAAGAGTCAAATGCTTACGTATTTATGAATTCACAGAATGTGAGAGATATTTTGAGTACTAAATTTAAAACAAGTCCTTTCTAGCTAAAAAAATCTAAGCAATTCTTTCTAAAAATTATATTTTTGTATTATTTTGTTACAAACAAAAATACAAAAAATTTTATGGTTTGCATGTTTGATGCGTGCATGCTAATAATTGAAAACTGATTTTACTACTGTAAGGATTATCGTGTCCTCAAGAATTGCATTTTAACAGTAACAAAGCAAATCCTGTTAATTATAATTAATAACTCAAACACAACAATACAAAAATAAATACCTACAATTATGATATTAATAGAGTGCGTGTTTTTAACTCTTTGGAATATTAATTGCATTGCTGTCAGTTATAAATGTTCATGGCCCTTGTAACACTCCTCCTGACAGCAATAATATTAAATTTAAACCACACCTTTTTTATAAAGTATTTAATAACGTCACTGTGTCAGTGAGAATTTAAATTACAAGTAATAATATTTAATTTTAGCTATTTTTCTGTAGTTAATTACATTAAAAATGTATTACTCGCTCTCGTACTTCAGCATTAAATCGGGGTAGATAATACCGAGAGAATTAAGTATTAGACGTTTCACCATTAAATATACATTTAAAACGAATATTAGGCTTATTCTAATTAATAATGTTACGTACCAGAAACAAATTGCTTTTTACTGACACATGCAAGCTCAAATCTGCAATTTTGTTACAATTCACAAAATTCGAGTTTATATATTTTTAATTTAATAATTAAATTTATAAAGCAAACAAAATATCAGCTCTAGCTTACCTACAAGTAAAAAAAAAACTCTTATCTTTAATAAATACATGAATATTTTACATTCGCGTTTCAGAAACCCTTCAGGCTATGCCAACTTCGTAACCTTAGCCGCTGATATTTAAGGAAAAAATAAATCCTGAAACATAAACAGGAAACGAAATTAAAAAGTTTTATTTCTTAATATATGACTTCCTAATATTTTCGGGCATAAAATTACAATTTGTCTTTCAAAAAATCAATCGAATACATACGACTCATACGAGAAAATGTAACCTACAAAAATCTGTGATTTAAAACTATTTTACATTGAAATTTTAATTTTATATCAAGGTTTAAATTTTACAATAGCGATAGCGAATACAGCTGCAGTTTGAGTACAGGTGTGACCAAAACTGATTTAAAGATAACGTGAGTGACATTAAAGCCGATATACTCTTTGGAAATAAATCGAATTAAGCTAACGTTAAAACCTGAGGTAGTCATTAGCTTTGTAAAGAAACTGCAAACTTTGAGCTGCATGTATTTATATTTAAATTAACTTTATCTCAAATATTCGAGGTCCATTAAATATTCATGCTTGAAATTTATTGACCTTAATTTGAAATAAACTCACTGGAAGGAACACTCACTAACCCTGAAAATCACAAGGATGTACTGGACCGAATACGTATTTCAGCAGCTTAGTTTCCATCCTTACCACCAATTTAATTTACGAAATACGTATCTGGCTTTTAATACATTATTGAAATTTTCGCCACGTTTAATCGGACTCAATTGGAAAAAATCTCAAGCTCAATTTTTAGTTTAATTCACTTTCTTTGAAATATTGAATGAGTTTTTCCCTGTTCTTTCGATAATAATTCAAAAAGGTATCACCATAATTCTGCATTTCCTTTGGATAAAGTAAAACTACAGTTAACCTAGTTTTCATCTACGAATCGAAAGCCTAAAGAAATTATCCAATCTGTTAGGCTGGAAAAATCGTCCAAATTTAATTATACCCCTAATATGTATGTGTAAAAAATTCAAGGTTAATTTTTGAAAGGCGCTATATTTCCGTTCAAATTCGCCTCAGTTACTGTATGATTCGATTAAATGTCCATTTGTTTGTTTTTACTCGACTGTGTGCGTAAGTATATAAATCCCGACGCATGTATTAATAAAGCACAGTATAAAAAGAAATCAATCAATGATTGATTTATGTTTATTTAAAGAGCATACTAGACGTTTACATTAAATTCGAGGTTATTCTGAAAGTTTTGGCGATCTATATCAAGTCAACAGGTTGGCCAAGTTAATCCCGTGATTGCTTGATTGTAATCCCATTCAGCAGGTTTATGATCAATTAAAACCCG
Source organism: Melanotus villosus (assembly GCA_963082815.1). Taxonomy (NCBI): domain Eukaryota; kingdom Metazoa; phylum Arthropoda; class Insecta; order Coleoptera; family Elateridae; genus Melanotus; species Melanotus villosus. Next base: position 59,703,222 of record OY720425.1, read on the forward strand.
TATTCACAATCGCCCTTTTTACGAAACAACTCCTATAAACTGGTAAAGCTAACAATTGAAGAACGATTACGCCTGTTGAATTTAAGTCTAAGGAAAAGGGTCGTGGAGTCATTATTCGAAGAACAGCAACAAGTTATTAATAGCCTTTTACTTGTATTATTCTTATGATCCTGTAATTATAATTAGGAAGGCAGATTTTGCGGATTTGGTGTTGGACTAAAAAGGGATACGCTAGGATTGTTACTGAAAAAAAAAAAAACATTGCAAGTTGCAAGGCCCTCTGGTCTCATAAGCTTTAATGTAATTCTAGTGTTGAATAAATATGAGTTTATGAAACCGGTAAGCAGTAAGAGAGTTCTGCCTCAAATATAGAATTTCAGCGTATACAAGTAATTCCAGTTAACAGAATCGGGTAGAGGGAGTCAACTTGATATAACACCTACACATATGCAAACTAAAATCCGAACTTCGTGCGATGTAAATTTCGAGGATTTTGTTTTTGTTCGAAAGTGTCTGATCGGAAAGCTCTGATAAGCGTAGTGGTAGATTATGAAAGTATGAAAGTTGCACTCGGCAATAAACTCCGGCAATCCCTAAGCAGCGAGAGCAAAGCTCAGGTGTCGGAACGTTAAACCATCGCCGTTACGGGCTAACTTTCAAACAACTCCGATAAAAAATTCAATAGGAGCCGCCCCGTGACGGCTCGTTATAGCAAAAGTGACTTAGCGCCTCGACGCCATAAGCGTCCCCACCGCCTAACAAGAGCCCGCGTATAATTGGGACACGATTTATACGTACACCTAAAAAAAACAGCGAAAACTGTAGACAAGGGACTAATAAGATCTTGCTCGAAACATCCCTTGTAAAGGTGGATCGAACGCAAACATGGACTACAAAAAATTTCGCCGGCTATTCCTCCTTAATTTAACAACGGAAGAGGCTACTAGAGCAGGTCGTTTTCGGTTTTTTAACAGACAAAAAGCGTAAGGTCATTTTATTGTTTAGTCGACTGAGTAAACAAATCAAACGTGCCTTTTACTAAAACAGCTATAGATGATAAGCTTTTGTTCTGCGTGCTTTTACAATTTGTCTCTTCTATTACAACAAAATCGACAAGGATAAGTCGACTTATTAACACCGTTTTAGATTTGATTAACCTTGTTTTTTTTTCAATAATTTTCCAATCATACTCACTGTTACACATAATTAAATTACATGCTAAGGCAACTGTTTCGATACCGAAAGATATAGTAGCTATACATATACCTACAGGGTGGGGTTGTTTATATTCGATATTGTTCAATTCTGCTAGATCCATAAATTACTACGTCTATTTGTTATTTAAACGATTATTTGGTTATCTATTATACATATACATATTTGTTATCACCTCACTCTACCGGTTTCATTAATAATTGTATCTTATTATTTTATATTATTATCTAGTATATGCCTACTTATACCCATACTTTGTTGGTATATGTTTATTTATTAATTTATACTATTAAATATCTGAACGATCTGAAAGTACTTTTATTTGGCTATCTTGTGTTTTGAAGTATTTCAGGGAACTGGTTATCAGTTACGGTTCCTACTGGAATGCTGGTAACTGATTAGCGCCCATTTATTTTATGGCTTATTATAAGAACCCCGACTTTCCCACTGGCAGTCGGCGGCGTGTTTCCGAGAGCTACCGCGGTTTAAGAGTAGCGATTCTTTTTTTTTGTAGCAAACCTCACAATACCATACATTCCAGATATATCTGATAAAATAAAACGAATTGGTAAAAAATTCAACTTTAGAACAATTTCCAAAGCAGGTATTACGTTAAAATCAATTCTTTCAAAAACTAAACCGTTGAACGAAGAACAGTCATTTACTTGACCTGCTTTCTTAAACTGAAAAACTGTATGTAATCAGACGGGTGAAATAAAACTCAAGTAAAAGCAAATCTCTGACATGCCATTTTGTCATAATTTGGGTTTAAAAGGAAAATTGCTCAAATATGAAATAAATGATGAAAATTAAATTTCTTACTTTTTCGTTTTAAATAACTATTTTTGTACAAAATATTTGTTTAATACGGTTTTTTACTGAATAACTGAAAGTATGAAAAATTTTAAATCAAATTTCAGTAGAGGTTTTAACATAATCTTGTTGGTTATAACTACTAAAATTACTTTTTCGAAATAAGTTTTAAAATATACTTCTCAAACGATATTACATCGTCAGTGTATAAGGCCTTTAGCTTTTATAGTAGATACTGCAGAATGTATTTAATTGCAGCGACGAACATTTTTGCAATGAGCCAAATTAAAAAAAAAAAGTTAAACGCAAACAGCTCAGGGCACATCTGCTACATACTCGTATTTGGTTGTTGACGTCCACTTTATGTTTATTTAACTGAAAATACAATTAACAAATCATGGCGTTCTATAAATAATAAAAATATATTCTTTACCTTTGGCTTAAATAATTAAAATGCGATATATGTATTAAATACAAATAGTCCGGGTAAATTCTGAGCTTGGATTTTGAAAAGGGAATATGTATTTTTATATAATGATGTTTACGATAGATCTCATACTTTTTTAGATATTTGCAAAAAACTAAAAAAAAAAACATTTTACCCCGTTCCCACCCCTCCCCACTCAAAACCCGACGCGGGAAACTTTGGGACTTTTTACCACTTATTACGGGAAGGGTAATGAACAATTTGTGACAGGTTTCAACTTTTTTTTTTATGTTGAGCTTAATCCCTAACTTTACTGTACTATAAGTATTTTAATACGTATTATGCATTTCTAAGGTAAATATTAGTAACAGAACGTTGATAAATGATAATTCTTGTTTTTTAACACAACCTTTAACTACAATACATACTCAAAATGGCTACCTGCAAATCCTATACTTTCCTACACGTGCAAGTTATTCTTCTGGGTTTTAACGCGTATTATTGTCATTGATCCTTACTCATTTCAACCTCGTTTTGCTCGTTGCACTACTTACTCTTGAGTATTAATTTCATTCTGATACAATCATGTTTTTAAAGTTCGCCACAAGAAAAAATGTACGTAAATCGTTTTCTTCTTGGGCAATCACCTTTCTATTGTTCTGGAAACTCGGGGGACCTATATTGTATTTTAATGCCCAAATCGGTTGATATTTTATCCACCTGAAACCACATATTTCTTCTCAGAGCTAATCGTACGTCATCTAACATGTACGTCACCCATTGTCCAAAAATCCGAAGTGGCAAAATATGCGATCCTACTTATAACCTAGTTCGTAATAATTTCAAATTCCAGTCCATGCATTAACGTTAACCTGAACTTGCTAATTGGTTTGGTAGAGTGTATGGAAATACTCACTGTCCATTAATTCATAAAGATTAATTTCGTGTTAATCGTGTCAAATCCTTTTTAAGAACGTTGACGAGGTGGTGAAAGCCACATAGTTAAACGACTTAGCTAATAATACAAAATATTCATTAAAAGCAACTATTAAAAGGCGGAGAATCAGATGTTACACTTTTAGTAAAAGACCGTTCTAAATGTAATTTTGTTAATGTATTTTCTAATCCTATGGCCCTTCAAAGTCCGTATACCTATATTTGTGTCTATATCTTCCACATCAACTGAAACTTGAACTTTTGACAACATTTTTCCTAAATAAATTGATAAAAAGATCTTTAGAATTTTTCCCAGCGTAATCATTCTTATTCGATGAATGGCATTTAAAAAAGACGATAATCGTCAAAATCTCCCCTTGTTCGGCACTTGGAAAAAAAAACAGGCACACTTGTACCAAATTCAGTCTGCATATTTACCAAAAGGACTTTTAGTGAACTTATTCATTATATCTTCCTTGGCAACTGGTAAAGACAAGGTATTGTACATATGTTCCAGAATACAATTCTGTTTTTCAGTATTTAAATCGTATGAATGTTTTGTGGGGGTACGATGCACAAAAACAGTATGAATTTATTAAATCAGACCGATTAGCCCAATAAAACGTTTTGCCTTTGAGTTTTTCACAGTACACATGTTCCTTTCACATTTTATTGTGGGAGTAATTGGGACATTAGCAGCATTAATAATTAATATTTCCAAAGGAGCGCCGTTTACTTTATCATATTTCATCAATTTGTAGTATTTTAACTTTGACAGTTATATTCGTTATTCTTAATATATCACTGGGTAAACCATATGTTGAAGGTTTCATGGCCACAGTAGTACCAGTACGTTATTCTGACCCTTTTCAAATCTTGAGAACAGGTAACGCACGAGATTTACCAATGTTACTTTTCAATTTATTATATTTCAAATATAATCTCATAAAACAGGAACGAAGTTTGCTAGAATCTATTAAAAAAGAAAATTGTTTTAATTTCGAAGTACGCTATAATTTCCCTTATCTAAGAAATAAAATAGGTATACCGTATAATTGTCCTAAACTTTATGAAATTCGTCAGAAACTAAATCTATTTAAACGCTTCTCTCCAAAGACTTGTTATCCTTAAATTATAACTTCGTTCCTAATTAAATTAGCAACTTAACTATATATACAAATATAGTTTTAACGTTTAATGACTTTATGATTTAATTACCCAAATCTAACTTTTGGATGCGCTTCATTTGCTTTATATATTTAGTACTTAACGCAGATGTGAAAATTGAGTTTCAAGTCGCTTTTGCCTTATTTTCACGTTCTAAAATTTATTGATCGTTCTTGTATTATAAATTATAACAGATTTTAAATAACTATTTTGAATACCGAATAACACGGTTTAAGAAGAAGAAGAGGAACCAAAGGAAGTCTTGGGATTTTTAAACATTTTAATTAAATTAATAAAATTCCTAAACGCAAATCGCCTATCCTACAGCAAAAAAGGAACAACACGAAGCTCCCACAATAAAACCACGTGTATAATCGTTTTGGTGCAGCAATTTTCACTACGGATACTAAAATAAAATGCAAATAAAATGCAATCGAGTTGTTTTCCAATACAGTGGCCAAGTGCCGACCAATAAACCTATTTACAAAGTTACGTTCCATTTGATTGTTATTAGGGGTGCACGGGACTTGAATTGTAAGGGCGCTTCCCCTCGAAACTTCTCCAGATACGAACTGCACTTTTGTCTTAGTTAAACTTAATGTTCCTCTAGAACCAGACTGCACACCTTATTGGTATTTCCAACACTAGTTCTTAATATTACTAAATTTATGGGTAAAGTTGCACCGGTTTCTAAATGAGCTACAGGGATTACTCTTGCAGGACTTTACCCTCGGTGTTCTGAAATGTGCCTTACTATTATTAGTTACAAAAAATATATTGAGGAGGGTACAAAATAACGAGGGATTTTTTCATTATTTACGTTTAGTTAACGACTGTTCTTTTGCAAGATAATGCAGTTCCTATACCTTTCAGGAATAAAGCGGAAAATCCATTAAAGAAAATTGTTTAAAAGTAGAAGCTTTTACCTTAGTTATGAGTATTCTTAAATTTTTAAGCAAAAACAAAGCTTCTTTGTGCTATGGAAAGAATTATCTTATGCAAATAAAACACCGACTTTATGAACCTGAATATTTAAGGGATATTGATGTTAAACTAATAATTTTAATTAAAATCTCTCCTAAGTTTTTGTTCGTTAAAATAACATTAACATAAATTTCGAGTTTAAATGTTAATTCGATAATATCTCCCAGTTTAAATGTTCGTGTAAATATATAAGGATAACCTTTAGTATACTTGACCCTAAAGTGGTCCCTGCAATTAGGCAAGCAATTATTAAGTGTAACATAATTATTCCTTTTCTTGAAGTACATTATAAAAATGAAACGTTGCTAGGTAGAAAAACCTTAAAACACGCCATTTTCATTTCGGGGTGAATTTTTTCATTCACTTTCACTTAAGTGGAAATTCCTCACGCCTTAATATTTATTATAATGGTACACGGAACTAGACATTAAAATTAACAAATTTCGTGACCAAATACTTTTAAGGAATTCCGGTACATATATAAATTCCGTCATATTTTTTTAGGGGTCGAAAGGTCAAGAAAAAGAAAATATTTTTAAATATAACGTGATAATGCGATAAACTTAAAATTAATTGTATGTGGTTACTGGTCTTATCTTTGCCCAATAATATTACATTACGCATGTTTTATTTGTTTTATTGCGTCATGCAAAAAGAGGGCCGAGGAAAATTAAGAAATAAAAGCTACGCATTCTAACGGTTCGCAGTTCAATTTTTTAAACTTAAAATTTTCAGAAATGTCACGGTTCAGTTAAAACTAGCTTTTCTGTGTTTTAACTATTGGAAGAACTTAAATAATCAAACAGTTTTGCCGTTCTATTTTTGCCATGTAAAATTTCTATGGTGAATTTGAATTGATTTTATATAAGCAGCAATGAATGGTGTGATTATTGTAAAAATTACTGAGGCTGTTGCTGAAAGTCAAACTGGTAATGCAAACGCATGTTTGCGAGTTTTCCTATAAATTTCGCAAGGCATGTTGAATCAAAAAAATAAAGTAAAATCATTTTCTACTATATGTAAAACTCTTGCTCTTTTTGAAGCGTGTTGATGCAGAATGTATGAAATATTTTAGTTATAAACTCAAAGTTTAAGAATCTAAACTCTTTCTGCTCTTCACCCGCTTTGAAAGCTTATATTATGGTTTCCACTTTGCGAGATATGTATGTAATATAATGAAAATCAAATCCAGTTTTCCTGGGTTATAAGTATTCTTCACTGTTTAATGTTTTGATTTGACGTATATTGTGTTGGCATTTTCCTGCAATTTATTTATCTGAATCTGAAGACTTTACGTTACCAAGATTTACCCTCATCTCTGTTGTTGCATATGTAGGTAAATGTCAAACACCATTATTTTATACTACTGCCATCCGTGCCATGTTTATGTTTCTACATATCATATTTCTTAGCTAACCTGATATTAAAATGTTCTGCTGTTTCGAAAATTGACTGTAATATTGCTTCATTAGCTATTAATATAATTGTCAAATGTTTATTCATTAACTGACATTTCAGTCTGCCCCCTCATTTGTTACCTACATTTCTAACATAATTCTGCCTTTATTTTCCTTAATTGTTTTTACAAGCAGTGTAACTATGGTAATTTTTGAGGTTTTATCTTGTTTACTAAGATCTATATATACGCTCATTACTCGTTTCAGTCATTTCCGATTATCTCTTCTCGACAATTTTCTATTTTTTCTTTTTTCTTATTTATTGTACCATCTATATTTAGCTTGCATTTTGATGTTAATTTCATTATTACATTTATATTTTTATATTTTTTTATTTACGAAACTTTATTTTTAGAATTTGTGGCTCTTTTCTTGAATAACACTTTTCAGGATTTGTTTAGCTTTAATGCGTTATTAATATATTTGAGTATACAGGGTTTGTCAAAAAGTACGGATCATATGGGACTTTTTTTATTAAAGAATTTATTTAAAAAAATCAATACGGCGTTGGTTTGTACTTGTCTAAGGACTAAAGAAAGTGCACACAGATTTGATCAAATGACATTCTGTGCCTGTCAAATTTAACACCTTTTGAAAAGAATCTTCAGAAGTGGCCCTATTTATGATTTTTTCGAAAGATTTTATTTGGAAAAGTTGTTCAGAATAGCATTTTATGTCGGTTTGCAAATTTTCAGCTAAAAATTCGGACCTATTATTTTACTGTTGCCCAGTGGTGTGCATGTAAATCGCCTTTACACCGTTGAATATTTTTGTTCAGTTTTGATAGATTTTCTGATTTCCTTCATATAAACTCTACATGCATAACATTTACATCGAAAACTATTAGTCTTGCGGACAAAATACGAGAAATAAACATATTTCTTAATCCATCAGGTTTTTCGACAAATATTTTTAAATGTATATAAATTCCGATGCATTACAAAGTTCTAATAAAAAATTGAACAGGGGTTGCAAATTTCATCCGCTTATAGAATAAAATATTCTTAGGGGGCCTTCCTGTTAGCAACAAACTTTCAATGGTTTTCATTTTTCTATCTTTGTCCAATTTGAGATACAAGCTGAAAACCAATTTTTTGAAGACGCGTTTATATGAAAAAACGCCTTTAATTTTCGCCTAGGAATCATCTTCTGCATTTTCTCCTCCACGTAGGTACGTAGAAAATACACTGTTTTTAATGGTGTTTGGATTCACTTGAAAAAGTATAAGATGAACACGATTCGCTCTTGGGAATATGTTTCTGAAAATTGCCATTACAAACACCTACATTTTATGACCTAAGTGAACTATTAAGGCTCTTCCCAAGTTCTTGTCAGTTCATCTTACTTAAAAGCCATTAAACGTTACGGCCACGTTTATCCTAGTTTTCTTAGTAGGCTTAACAACCGAAAGCCTTTGAACATTCTTTAGGAATTGGTCCTTGAAAATATGAAATAAAAGGTTTCGTAAAAATTTGTTCGAGACTTATTTTCATTGACGACAAAATTCAGGAATTTCTTGAATGAAAATACGTCGGTTGTAAATTCCCATTCTGTTTACCTTTTCCAGTTCAATTCGTTTTACGAAAATTATGGAAATGTGCAGTTAAAATCATCGTAACGTCAATGATGTAGTACATAAACAAGGCTAAAATTCGTACGTGGAATTGACGGACGTAATAATATTTCCACGATTTTTTTTTCAAAAGTTAAAGCAATAAAGTCGAGTCAATCTAATAAATAAAACGTTGGCTGCATAAAATACAAAATTAAAAATTATTCGTCCAGAACGTTATTTTGTATTCATTAGGCATGAAAACCAATCAATTAAACGCAAATGTAAATAAATTTGCAATTCGGGGTAAAAAGAGGCAACGGGGAACGAAACCCGCAAACAATTGGGAATGCTAAATCCAAATAAAATAATTAACTCGAATCGTAAACCACGAAAAACAATGATCTGCCATGGACAACGTGGTTCGAGAGTTCGAACCGTCATTCAGCATATCAATCAAGTACGGATAATCGTTATAATTATCGGTAGTTTGTTGGTCGCGGTTCCGGGGCTCCGGAGTGTGAGCGGCTGCCGGCACCTCTAGCGGCGGCAGCTGTCAACACGAGCGCCGGACCCGCGAAAAACCGATATGTCACCGGCGCTAAATTATGCAGCGTCGTTCTATAACACGCTCTTCAGCTCTTGTACCGTTTGTACACGTCCATCCAGTACGATCGCGCACGTATTTTGACCCATTCGTTTAGTCGACCGTTTTCCGTTACCTTTTATTAATTTTTTTTTTGTTTTTGCGTTTCACGCCTTCGCGCTTTTATCGGAAACAGCTCGAAACCGACGTCCAAACTACGCAATTACAGGAAGTTGAGACTTTTAACGCCGACCCCAATCGGGTCACGATCGTTCTCTTCTCGTACGAGGGTAAATGTTAAAACAGCACGCCCCGTTCTGTAACTGACTATTTTTCCACGTTAAATATATTTAGGAACAATGGATTTTCCCACATAAAACGCCTCTTTTATTTCTTTTCTTTTTTATACTTAACTCTTCCGGAATATTTTTTTCCGAGCTGAATAAATTAAGAAATGTATTTGATTCAATTTGTCTTCATAATACACGCATTCAGCAACACTGTTCTATATTTTTCACTTGTAATGCAAATTCTCGGCTTGACTTATCGAGGATCCTTTGGTAGGCGGCGACCTATATACGGAAATTTAATCTCGTGTAGACAACATCGTTTTTTATATTTTTTTCCTTCTTCCTTTAAATATTATATACGATATAAATCAGTTCGAAATAAATTTAGTAAAAATCCCGAAATACTTTGTTTTATTATAAAAAATAAAGTAACGGAAAACGAACAAGCGAACTGGAATATGTCTTTATTGAAAGCTGATTGACAATTTATGAACTAAAATTAGGTACGCCTGTATTTTGGATTGAATAATTTAGAAGACAGTGGAATATTCTCCTAAAAATTTATAAGAAGCGCTATTGCGGCTTTGTAATCACGAAAATATAGGCTTAAACATGGTTATTCGTGAAACAACGTGAAGAAAAAGATTTTTCAAAAATCATGTTATTACTTGTTTACCCTAAATTGCTTGGTTTACATTTATAAATAAAAGAATATAAGCAGCTAGTTCCTTGTCTTTGTAGAATTCTTTATTGATTATAATTATTATAAAGTTGATACCGTTTTATTTATGAATTTCCTAAATTCATATACATATATAAATTAATTAAAAATATGTCCCCCTCTTCAAACGGGTGAATCTTTAGCAATTTAATAAATCCCTAAAATAACTTAAATTCTCTAACAAAAAGCTACATAAAATCCAAATATTTTAGCTTCAGTAATAAATAAATAAATTAGTCATTTTTTGAGTATCTTATTTCGTCATCATAAAGCAAAAAGAGCGAGTACACGAGCATTTATCAGTTTAAAAAATGCTGAAATTCCTAATAATTAAGGGATCTAAATTTAATTAATCTGTTTTTTTTTATTTTTAAGTGCGGGTGACACAGATTTGATTGAGTATTACAGCAATCTTAGAATTTAATGAAACTTTCTGAAGTGCTAGAAATCGGTATTTTAAAAATTCTTTCCAGTAGACTAAAACCGTCGACTGTGATGTAATTAACGTAGTGGTATGTTGAAGATATTTTCCTTAATTTTATTATCTTTATTAACACACATAATGTCTTTGCCGCGGTGTATAAAGATGTATTAACGTAATCCCTTTTCCTAACGTTAGGATGACTAGAGGCATATTTATGCCTTTCCAAAGACCTTTGAGAAAATCATAGTTCATCAAATCAGTAAACGTCTTGTTACTTTATAATATACTTTCTCATAAATAGTCATGTTTTAGGTCAGGGTTTAGTTAGTATAACGACGTTATTAAATGTCATGAATAATATGTTTGCTGGTTCTGATATTAATAAATTATCGATCATTATAATGCTGAATTACTGGAAATTCGAATCTTTACATCTCAGATTCGAATATCTGCTATGTTAAAGTTAAACTCTCAAACCCGGATTCAAAATTTGAAACGTGAATCTAGATTCAAATACTAAATATTTACCTCTGATTTGAATTTCGAATATCGAATTCAGATTAGAATTTACGGTTCAAATCTCGAATTCGAATTGAAATGTCCAAAGTCGGATCTGATTTTCGAAATAATCTCGTTTTTTCTTCTTTTTTAGGTAAGTCAAAAAGGACACAGTTTAAGAAAGAAACTCTTCGTGGAGTAAGTCACTAAAATTTCAAATTTCGCTTCTGACAACTTTCATCTAATTAAAACACGGATTTTCCAAAGCACCAAATTAATTTTTAAGTGAATTCTGTAATGGTGTTTATATTATATCTCAGTAGAATTTGAAAAAAATGCAGCCTATATCAAAATTGATGTCTCAAATTCTAAATCTGTATATTATGTATCATAACTGTTATAAAGCGCAAGTTGACCTTATACATACCTACATTTAGAAGTGAAATCGAAAATAGAAATTTTGAATTCCGAGCCGGGGATTCAACAATTAAATCTGTATTCGAATCCTGAATAAGGCTTGAAGAATCGAATCTCGAATTTGCAATCAAAGATCGAATTTGGAATATGTATTTGAAGATTCGAATCCTAAAGATTGGATTCCTTTCGGATTCGGGATTCAAATATTAGGTAGTTTCGCCTTTGCAGCCATATATAAAATGCTTTTATTGCCACGCTTCATTTCATTTGACGCATTTTTTTATGGACAATAATTTTACGGTATACAATCCATAAAGCAATCTCAAGTGATATTATTGTGGAAATTATAACACACGATTGATGTTCAGGTGAGGGCCAGGCGTGCATCGGGTGAGTGAGGGTAGTAAGTCTGCTGCGCGAGAGATACGACAACGACGGTAGACCTGCGAGACAGTTGGAAATAGTATTAAAGTATGAAATGAAATTTCATTAAAATAAAGAAGCTTCAATTCCTTAAATTAGGTGATGTTCCACAGGGTTCTGTTCTAGGTCCCTTTTTATATTCTATTTACACTTGTAATTTTGTCTTTGTGATTATAATTTAAATTCTGATGATACACAGCTGAACTATAGTTCTTTTAATGAAATAAATACTGATATTCAGTTGGTAAATGAAAATATCGAATATTAATCAAAATCTCTTAAGCGCAGAATTTAAAAATTAATGGCAATTAAACCGTAGTCATTCCTTGTAAAAATAAAATAAGAGAATCAGAAATAGTATTTCTATTAGATGTTAGAAAAATCAATAAATAAAAAAAAATTAATATAACTCCCACATGTTCGACGCATTTCAGACGATGTTAGTTATCTACATGCTACGTTGTGGCATTTTTATAGTACTATATAGCTACCTATATTATAACCAGGACTTATTTAGGAATTACAAAATAAAGAAAATATAATAGGTATATTAACATGTATAGAATGTTTAAATATTAATTTATTTAAAAAGATTTGACATGCCAGGTTGGCGCAGTAGTGAAGCGTTAGGCTAGCGTTACGCTAGTCCTAGGTTCAAATCTCTGATGGACAGGATTTTGCTGCATTGTGAAAATCGGTATCGAGCTTTGGTAACAATTTATCGTTGGGCACCAAATTAACGAAGTTCTCCTCCGAATACAGACCTAAGAGGCAGAGTAACACACACTTACACTATACACACGGTGCAGTACTTATGTAAGTATTAAACGGCGCACCAACCAAGTAACTCGCAGAGACGAGCCAAGTTGTGCATTGCATCCGTAAAAGTTAACGTACCAGCTTCGACACCGAATGGTAAAAGAGGTTGCGGATACAGACAGATATACATTTAAAAAGATTTAATATTTCTTTTAACTTAGTGTTAAATAAAAATAAGTTAGGAGTTTTGCACTTTGTTAAATGAAAAGGAAAACATTTGAAACATTTTCACTCGATTACCGAATCTTTTCATTAATGAAACGCACTGAAAATGTGCAAAGAAAACTTTAAGATATTTACAGAAAATAAAAGTTTATCATTTAAAATTAGAAAGAGCAAAAGCAAAATTAGACGGTTTTGTTGATGCTGCCTGGGCATCTGGGCAAGCAACCCTCATCTGTATTGTTTTCTCGTCAGTTACAGATGAAAAGGCTTGTTAATAGTCAAATATAAATATGAAATGAAATTTTATTTAGTTTCTACACAGCATTTCGTTTTAAACACGAAAAACAGTGAAAACTTTAAAATTATTGTAAACTCAGAAACCGCTTGTCTTAAGTTTTTTTTAAGCACAGAATCCCACAGGCTTGCCAGAGAATACGCTGTAAAATTTACGATATATTTACAAGAAAAATTAGAAACTAACCTGATAGCCACCTCCTGCTCCAGAAGGTGTAAAAAGTGCACAAAGTTTACAAAATACTCGTTTTAATTTATTTGTAGAAAGACAAAGAACCACGCTGAAAGGTTGTGTTTTGACTTGTCTTCCTTTAATTGTCGGGTCTCATGTCCCATTTTACATTTTTCTATTAGAAAATTAAATTAGAATCTTGATTTCCTTACTAAATACTGAAAATCACATCTTACCACACACCAAATCGGACCCTTAGGCTGCTGTTGTACTTAAAATAGTTCTAGGTATAAGGCGCGGTGCTTACCATACCACCGAGTATGAGCCATGTTGGCCGGCCATGTTCTCTGGGGCCCATACCTTTACCTTTACCTTAGGCTTAACTAGCAAATCAAATTGCAATTATTTTATATGTTTGTTCTTTGATCTAAATATTATAATGTTATGCTATTTTATTTTGTCTTGTAAGCTCAATAAATGGCTATTGTTAGTATTGCATCAGGTCATTTTAGTCAAGTATCAATCAAAGAAAGAAAGAAATAAAACCAATGACAGACTCGACTAAATTATTTACGAAAATGACGAAATTGCATAAGAAATGTGTGATTATATTTTTTTTTGTTAGCTCAATAAATGGATATTGCATCAGATCACTATTTACTCAAGTCTTCAAAATTATTTACGAAAATAACAAAATCGCACAAGAAATGTATGACAAATTGAAAAGGCAGTGGTAAGTAGTATACAAAGCCATAGAAACAAAACGAGAAAAACTAAGCAAAAGAAGAAACCGGTGACGAACGCTGAAATGTGAAAAAACAATAGGAGAAGAACGGTTATGTGAAAAATGGTTTAGTATCAAAGATAGTAAAGATAGACAAGACGTAAGTTTTTGAGTATAAATCGGAAAGAAAGTAATAGAAAATCAGCACTTGTCCTTGGATACAATCAACAAGTGACAAGTGACACACGGCAAAAGAGCATCAGAAGCATGAAAATACCTAAACAACAACGAAAAGGAAAATGGAGAACAAACGAGAGAGAACAAGGCAGACAGAATGCGCAAACTTAGGGTAGTACTTGTTAGAATATCAAAAGATTGGAGAAAATGGTATCTAACGGGATTAAAGGGATATTCAAAAACCTATAATAAAACCTGTTATAGAAAAATAGCCCATTGTCAGACTAAATCACTAAATATAAGCAAACTTAGTTCGGTTGCCCGTTAATTTTGTTTTGAAAAAACCTGCAAAATTATATTCTTTGAAGAATATCATTGGGCTTGAACCATCGTAAGATAATACAGGTGAAATGAATTTACTTTCAAAATTGTTCTTAAAGTAAGCTACCACTAAGCTTTAAGCCTCCACCCTGTACATATTATCTACTCGAACTCCGAACTACTGACTGATTGCAATTACAACGAAACGTTCCGTTTTAGAAATTAAACGTTTACATCCTGAAGTGATCTCGAATGAAGCTGAGTACAAGATTCGTACAAGCTACAAAGGAAGAAAGGCTAAACATTACTTCGTCCAAATATTTGTAGCCTTTGTTATTATCTTGCTAAAGGAAGTAATAAGTCGGGGCAGGTAGAAAACTGAAAAAAATTAGGAAGTTTTTGTCATGCTTTTTTACGAAAGCGAGCAAATAATAAAACGTCTAATGATACGTTTTATAAGTGAAAACGTTAAACGTATTTATGTTAAGTGTTTTCTGTAGTTTCACGTAATAGCTAATCGTTACGTAACTTGACGTTCTAATAGCTGGTTGTGTAATAAATCAATTTTATGAATAATAATGGGCTTCTACAATGCACTACTTGATATTAATATAAATGAGATTTCCTGGTCTAGTAACAGCCTTTGCATTATTAATCAAGCTGAAATTACTACTAAAGTTTGACTGAAACATACCATTTTTTAATCTTCGATCTGTTACGACAATTTAATTTATGTTAACTAAATGATGTAGGTTAATGAGATGTTTTCAATTAATTCACAAATTCGTAATGTTCAGGAATAAAATAGGTATTTCGATTTTGTAGATAATGGATGTAGAAATAACTACTGAAACAATGCTGGGACGTTTAATTTTGAGAATAATTTCAAAATAAAGAGAAAATTGTATATCATTTTCTCAAGAAGCATTTACCTAATCAATCTGAACAAGTTAATAAATGTTTAAGCCCTTAACTGACAGAAATGGATGCGAGTAAGTGGGATCTAAGTATTGGAATTTCAATCAATTTCTTTTCTGATCATATTTTTCACTTAACTACTTATTCATTTAATCATTTATTTACTAAACCAATAGAAGATGAGAAACCATTTTAATGTTCGTGGATTAAAACTTAATTTCATAATCTACAAGTTAAGTTCGCCCCATGTCGCTGATGTATGATATTTGAATTTGTAATAAATTCGAAATTTAAAACTCATTTAAAAATTCAAACTGAAGATTAAGCTTACTGCTTCCACCAACCTGTCCTTAAATTTTCAAAGCAACATCTAAATTTAATCTAACTGAAACTGTTTAACATTGTAACGTTAGACTGGCCGGCCCAAAAATCAAATCGATGGTAATACTTTATTTATTCAAACGATTAATTAACACCAACAATTTTAAACTAACCAATGTTAAATTAATTTTCGATATTACAAAGCAGAGATTTATTTTACTGTAAAATCGTTGTATGTTGAATACGAACTGCCTGTTCCTAAAGTAGCGCTCTCTTTTCATTCTTCACAGTCGATGTTTAAAAGTTAATTCCCAACGATATTTATCATTTACATTTTTAAAGTTGGATTGAAAAATCATAAAAACATTTGTGAGAATTCCATCTTCGGTTTTACATTTCACGTTCTGTTAAGGAGGTTATTTGGTCGTAAAAGTTAAAGTAAAACTTGAGGCAATAAATATTTATAATTTTACAAAAATAGAAAAATAAGGAACTAAGTGGATGTTCGCACAGTTTTTAATACAGTTTATTGACCACGCTCGCCTGAAATAATGGGCCATTGTGGATTACTTCTGGATGGTTATTGCTTTACATGAACTAAAATGTAACAAGACACGCAAAGCTGTCTTTATAGAAACTTTAAAATGTGATATTTATTACTTGGAGAAAGCTTTTCGATTACGTATTTTTCGGGCCATAATATTTTAACTGAGTATCTTATTTTCTTTCTCTTTAATTCTGAAATTCTTTTAAAATCGTCATTGTTCTAATAAATATTTCTTATGTTTAATCAATAATTGTATTTTAAGAAGTTATCTTTCAAAGTATCTTCACTTTGAATTTTTTTACCTAAATACGACAGTATTTTCTTAAACCAAGGCCTTTTTTTTATATGTATCAGGGGCCGTATATCTTTTGACTCCGGAGAATTCTACAGCCTAAGAGCCTTGTTGTGCATACCCCGATTTATTGATCACATCAATTCCTTGTATCAAAAGATAAAGGTCCTTCACCGGGTGTCTAACAAGCTCCTTCGATTCCAAAATAGGCTTCCCGAATGCGTCTTTTTCTTGCCAGCGCATCACAGACATATACAATGTGTGTTTCTGTCTCTGTTTTCTTATTGCAAAGTCTAGATGTAAAGTCTCCATTATATTTACCGATCTCCTACAGGCGTTGCTTAACAGTTGCCTGTCCTGTTAGTAGACCTGTGACGATCTTGGGTCGTGCCTTACCCAGAAGTAGTTCAACTGTTCGCTTCTTGCAAGGTCTGTTTGTGAATGCCTTGCTGTGGTTTTGTTCTGGTGTGTTAGTACAGTATCTTTGGTGTTGAGTGCCAATCCAGTCACTTACGTACCCTCGGATGGCACTTTTTGATGTTCCTGAGGCTGGTTCTGGGCCAAGGTAGCACAGACTCACGACGTTCTGTTTTACCCATTATTGGGTTCCTCTTCTTCTTAGGGTAGCATACCCTTACAGGGCGTTGGCGTCTTCTGTCCATATGCCTGTGGTGTGCGCGTGAAGTGGCCTACCGGCATAGGGGACCTACAGTTTAACGTGGGCTCCGAACCACGGAAATGCTTGCACTTCTCCTCCAGAGAAGAATTACTAGGCAGAATACCTCGGTGGTTCCGAGGGAAGCGGCCAGATGATTTCGGTGTATGTGTGGCCCTTGGAATCGAACCCGCACCATCTCAGTGGTCAGACGCACGCTGAACCACCTGAACCACAACCGCGACTCTTCTAGGCATTGCCGTACCAGTTTGGAAAGAAGTACTGAGAGAGCCTTCAAAGCCGCCTGGCTGTTTGACATTACGTAGATCCGCTTGTGTTTATTACATTGTAAAATCGCGTGCTTACCGAATGTAAAGCTGAGCCTTTTTCGCCATAAAGTCCCAGTCTCTTGGAACCGTCCGCGTACAAGATTAAACCTCTTTCTACTCGTCACGTTCCTTAATTACCACCTCGAAGAGTGAGCCTACAAAGTATTTGGGGGTCATATAGCCATCCTCATTTCAAGTAGAGGGCCCTCTATACTACCAACTGTACTTTGTACCTAAGCGAAGGTTGTAATCTATAGATTCCCAATCTTGTCTCCCCCTACATTACTATATGAAGAGAAGATAGGTTTATAAGAGTCACCATAGCAGCAGTGGGCGTTGTTCTCATTATTCCTGTTATGCCAAGATAGGCAAGCCCTTGTATCTTGCTTATTCTTAGTTTGGTGGATTCTTTCACACCAAGGCCGCAAACATAAAGCTGGTCTGACCACTCTAGTGTATAGCACCATTCCGAAGCCAAGGTTTTACGAGAAACTGCAGCTTTGTAATTCTAGTTTCTAGAAGCTTTTTAAATTAATAAACTAACACAAATATTCAGGAAATTCTAACAGGAGAATTATTTTGTGGTTAGCAATTCTTAATGCTCGCCTTCTAAAGATTGAAATATGTAGATTTAAACAACTTCAATACTATCACTTTGGGTATTTTCTTTTGCCTAAATAGGACAGTAAAAATTTAAAAAATCAAGCTTTTGAGAGAAGCATCCAGCTTCGTAATTCTGTTAAACGAAACATGGCGGAATTCTTGGGGAATTTTTGTTTGGTAATTTTTAGTCGCCACATTTTAAGAATCGAACTATCCAGATTTTTAGAACTTTGGGTCTTTTTTAGGTCTGAATATGACAAGAAATTTTTTATAAAGGTAAGGAAGCTTTTGGCAAGAACTTGTAAATTCATCTACCAAACAAGTAATTTATGATGTCTTAGTATTAAATTCACAACTAAGATATTCTTAAAATTCTAAGAAAAAATCAACATTTTGCCTTTGTAATTTTTAATCATTAATAATAATGTTATGTAGCCTTATGATAGCAAAATTGCTTCTTACATTTAAAGAGCTTCAAATACTTTCAGCTTGAGTCCTTCAGTTTAGTCACCGCAGACCAATAAATACACAAATAAATTTTTAATAAAAATTAAAACTTTACAAAGAAGCTTCTCGGATTTTTAAACCTTTCACCGCAAAAACCTTAATGCGAAAATATTTTATGGAATGAGGTTGAGACTGAGCTTTCAAAAGGGATACTTTCGGGTTGGTAGGAAATTGTTACGAAAATTCCAAGAGTAAATTTGTAACCTGAGGCTGCAGCTGAAATAGGAAAGCTCTAAATAACACTTTGAAGATTATTCTTGGCAAAAGGTAACAATTTGTTAATGCTAAGAAAGCTGTAGCAACTGGAAGTTAATCGATATTGTTTTAATTTATAACGGACGTCGTGGAAATTCTTCAAACGCGTTGCTATCATTAATCCACTGCGCTGCAAATGACATGCGAATAGTCTTGAAGTAGCCTTTCGGTGATTTAATTTAGCTACTCGGAATCCTCTTACATTTCGTTCCTATAAAATACAAGCACCCTCCTTAGATTTTTGTAGAAATACAAATCATAATCCTCGTTAAACACGGGGCCCGTTAACGCAAGGTAGCTTTTAAAGCACGATATCAGCATTTTCAAACGATATAAATCCATCATTTGCTGATTCTGTTGAACGTAAAGATTTCAACGAAGTTTTTACCAGGCTCAACCCTAAAAAGTTTTTATGTTCGTGAAAATTTTCATTAGACTTTATTTTTAAATGTGTTTTTGTGCGAGGATTCCTCTACTTTTTCACCCTCTTCGATTACTTTTCTTAAACTTTTTAAGTTAAATGATCTTCGTTATTCGTTTAAGAAAACATTAAAGACATTGCTTCGGTTAATGTAAAACGTAGAAAGAGTGAATGCGCCACGTTCTTTAAATATAATCAGGAATTCCTCGATTTCCCTAGCGAGAATTTCGCTGACCATCAGCGAGCAGCCATTTGTAGCCCTCGTGCACTCAGTTACATAACCTCAAATTGTTCCACAAAAACTTTATTTCATTCGGTCTGTGCAGTAGCCAGCACCCATATCGTGCTGGAGAAATACGAGGTTGCTCGTAAGGCTGCAACTTTGATGTTTCTGGGCACAGTTTTACATCTGATTGCACTCTCGGAATTAATTTGCTTTAAAACGGGAATTTTCGTTGTTGCGTTATTAAAATCTCCGCTTAACGCGTACCACGACAATAATAAGTAATATTGTAACGAAGGGGAGAAAAAAGTCATACAAGGCAGATTTCCCCTGCTAATAAATTCCCATTGAGCCACTTATGTTATATCTCATCTAAAAAATAAGGCTTCAACCTGCACTTCGTTTAACTTTTTTACAACGTAATGAATTTTCATGAAAAATCCTCTTAAAAATTGGTTATACGCGATAAAGTATCCCCGACGGCAATAACTGTTCAGCGGTGCGTAAGTGCTCTTGAATTTTTAACGCACTACGTTATGGGAGTACATTTAAAGATACAGATGTTCAGGTGGGGCCGAAGCGCTTAAATGGACGTTTAATCGAGAATCCTTGTATCTGACAACCCTGCCTACCTACACCAATCTATGTCCTAACGCGAGATATCCTCAGGTTTCCCACTTTATCTCCCTGTTCTAACCTTCCACAAGAGTGGCGCATTTTTACAACGGGATTCGTTTTGTAGGAAATAAAAACTAGGTCGTGCTTTTAACAGAACAGAAAATAGTAATAATAAACCGACAAAACTTATCCGCTTTTTTAATCTTAACGTCCGACATTCACAATAAGATCATCTAAAACATAAACCCTACAAATCGGTTGTACAAACTGATCTTATCGAAGCTATTCAGCATAAAGCGTACGTCTCTGCTTTGTTCCGTGAGCAGTCATTATTATCAAGATGGGATAAATAAGGGCGACAGACTAAAAAACGTCTAATTATCATTTCGAAACTCCGTTTAATAGAACCGACGCCATTTTAACACTTTACAAACAGATAATGTTTCTGTTTAATATTTAAATTTCCTTTTTAGAAAAATTCATTTGATGAACTAATACAACGACGGTTTAATTATTTAAAGAAAGTTTTAAAAAAAGTTTTATCTTGACAATTTACTGTTAAAAGATAAGACATTTTTAAGGACATTTTAATCGCTAAGATAACCAAGAAACAGTTGTTGAATTTAATGGGAGAAGTGGCTTTTCGGTGGTTTATCTTGAACAAGTTCTGTTTTCTAGACAAACAATCACGTGTAGTAGGAATTTCATGAGGATTACAAGATTTTCCAGTGAGGAAATGCTACAAATCGGGGATTTTACTTGTTTCGTGGAATACGGGGAAACTTTTACATTGTATCCTCTTTAACTTTTTTGAAAACGTCTTCCTCTATTCTTAATCAACGCATCTTAGAACGTCATCAACAAAACTGAAATTTACAACCGAATTTTCTCTTAAATGAGGCTGAAATCCCAATGGAATTTACAACAAAATTCTAATTTTGAAACTTTTGGTTGTCTTTCTGAAGTTGCAAACGCAATTCTAAGTAGAACCTTGGGCTTGAATTAAATATGAACATTTATTAAAATTAGAGTCGAATCTGAAATCTATAAATAGTTTCGAATACGGAATATTGAGCTTCAGTTTCTGTAACTTTGAAACTTAAATGTGGGTTTGGACTCGGTTCCTTAAACCTTGATAGTATTAATTTTTAATATCGAATCTGGAGCAAAATTAAAATTCCTGAAACTAGAATTTAAACCTAAACTTTCTTGTAAATTTTGGAAAATTCAAACTTTGCTGTCGTTTACTTACAAAAGGTGAATACGAGCCTGAATACAAAACCTGAAGCTTTGCGAATAGGGTTCGATTCTTTATGAAAATATGATTTAAATTTCAAAGCCTGAATACTATTTCTAATTTAGAGTCTCGATCCGAAATATTGAAAACTTTAGTATCGAATATGAGTTAAAATTACAAATCCTCTTACATTTATAGCTTAAATTTTAACTAGTTATTCTAATTAATCCAAGCAAAACTTTAGAACTAAGTTTTCTCGTCACATTTTGAAATACAAATTTACAACCTTCTTTTCTTTGAATTCGAAGACCTGCACGGTGTGTCAGTGTTAAAAGAACGTTTTCCGGGATGGGACCATATCACTGAACGTTTCGACCACTTTTTTAAGGGAATTCATGAGGGGGAAAAGGAGGGCACTAAAAGAGCACGTTAACTCAACGTGTGAATCACGCTAGAAGCGAAAATCTTTTAGCAAGAGTAACAAATCCAAAGGCGAAACACTCCTTTTAGTGTCCCCTTTGCCTCCTGATGAAGCCCCTTAAGAAAGTGGGGGAAACGTTTAGTTCTTCTTTCTTAACAATGACACATTTCTTTCTTCACTTCCAGGATAAGAACCTGAATCGAGTTCGAAGTCAAACCTTGAAACCTAAGGTATAAAATTCTAATCTTTGCTAAAATAAAACTCGGATCTTATTTTCAGTTTAGAATCTCAATCCGGATTCGAATATAAATCGGGCATTTTGAAGTTTCGAAACTTGAGTTTGGATCCTAAAACTGTGATTTAATTCTTAATATCGAACCTGGATTAAATAAAAATTTGAGCAGCATTTACAACTTGAATTCAAACTATTTTGCCCAATTAAAATTCTTTCCTGGAAATTAGAACTGATTTTTCTTGTAAATCTTCGAAAATTCACATTCCGCAAATTTATTTTTCTTGATTTTGAAGGTAACAGCCTCACCGAAATAGCATTCGAATCTCGACCTTTGGGTCATATTTTTGATTAGAAATCTGAAACTGGATACCAGTTTGGAGTTCCTAAGCTTCAAGATTTGACAGTAGACGGGAAATCGAAGTTGTAAAACCAAGGAAAAATATATTTGAACGTTGAATTTGAGATTAAAAGTTTCAATTTCATGAGCATCATAAAGTGTTTAAATGCAAAGTTCGATAAGTTCAAAAGTGAGGATTATAAGATCGAGCCTAGAATTTCATTTCCAGGCGTCGAATTTTGGACTCAAATCTTTAAATACAAAAAACCCAAACTCAATAACAAAAAGGCAAGAAGGCAACTTCAATGCAATGAAACTGAAATTGTGGAGAACAATAGAATGATGTAGAAACAATACACAAAACTACTGGATTCAAGCAAAAACTATTAGTTATGGAATCAATGGTTTTTTTAAAAGGGTAATTGTTGGGAAATTAATTAATTTTTTTACCCTCAGAATTGTGTCAAAAATGTAACTTGTTTGAGAATAATAATATAATGTTTATTTTTAAAAACCGCTCCTCAGTATTTCTATTAATTTGATACGAAATTCCTTAGCAAATGAATAGGTTTCATAAAATTCAACCCGGTTTAATTTGAGCTTAGTTAACAAAATTTAAATTAGGAAGTTTGAGCTTAATCGAAAGTTTATGTAAATTCGAAGTAATAGTACTGTTATATTTAAACATCCCACGAACTCAAACTGAAATATTGCTTGTTGGTTTAGCTCTAATTAATTAATTATTTCCATTTACAAATTTATCTTCTGGAAATGACAACCCCTGGCTTGCAAATGAATGAGTAATTTCGTAACAGAGATATTATTAACTTCCACAACTTGTTATAAAAATAAAAATATTAAATTCAACTGTTTATTATGATTTTATATTTAATTATTCGTGAATTCAAGCGTTAATTTTATTATTTATCTTTGTTAAATACAAACCGAGTAATAATGAACTTTGTTAAATTATAATGAAATCCAAGGCTGATTTAATTAAGTCTGTTGAAATATAAAACTGAGGTGATTTACAATTTTATTAAATTAAATTATAATATAACGGATATTAAATTCAGAAATAATAAAGCTTTGTATACTAAAGAGTATCGATGATCTTGAATACTTTAAATTGCTTTAACAATGTAGGCTTAAAGCACGCGATGCATTTGTTTCCTGTTTACCATTTCATTTAAGGCTATTTTTCCTGACTTAGTTAGAGTTTGCACATGATTTAAATTCAAAACTTTAAAAAATACTATAGAGCAACATACAAATAACAAAATTCCAATAAATAAATAATCAGATTATAGGCATAAAGTGATAAAGTAATCAAGCACGTGAGTCACAAGATTGTATTGTTTAAATAGTTTGCGTTTGAATGTCGAAGGATAAGCATATTTTATAACCAAACCAAATAACGGTGTGACAATAATAGTAAGCAGGATTGGACTACAAATTAAAAAAATAGTGCATTCAAATGTAGGTACTATGCTCTATGCACTGTCACAGCCGATTGTTTAAGTACATGCAGCATCAAATGCTCTAGTATTTAACATACCAATACCAATTAATATTTCCTCCACAAAACCAATTCAATCGTATTAAATAAATAATCGGAATGTAGTAATATACAATATACTTCACTTGAATAAATCCAATACAATCACAAGGTGAAATTTATTTATCTTTTAATCCCAGAGAGCTAACAAGTTAATAGAAAAAGCTGTACAACTTCAAATAATTAGGTATGGAAAACCAATAATAAACTTAATAGACTTGCAGAAGACAAAGTGAAGAAAAAAGTTAAGAAACGCTCTGTAACTTAATCATAATTATTATTCAAGTTGCTTCCTGAATGGGCCAAACGTTTTATAAAAACCTTATGGAATTATTAAGTTGAAGTACAGCATTATAGCAAACCCAAAATATAAAGTAAAAACAAAATACAGGAAAATACAACAAACCTGAACAAAAACAAACTTTTAATAGGTCTCGGGAATACCAGTTAAATGATAAAGGAATGAAATAAGAACTAACGTCAGATCACACATCAATTCTTCGAAACTGCATTCATTCACATATTAGGAAAAAAAACAGGGAAACGCTAATTTTCAGAAAAAAGGCCGACAGAAATTATTCTATAGAAAAGTTTGATAAAAAAAGGATGTTAGAGGTATCGCTAAAACCTTAATAAATAAATGACAACTCGAAAATACAGGATTTCCAACTACACCAGATAGAACCAACAAAATCTTGACGAATAATGACGAATATTTGTGAAGTAGAAGAAAGAAAAGACCAACAAAGGGTACACATTTGATTGGCCAATCTGAAAACTGAAACTTTCCAATAATATTTCTAACTAATAACACCCAGCTGATGCCATGGATTAGTCAATATGGACGGTCCGCGTAAAATAGAATAATGCCAAAAGTAGTTACCAACAATACGGCCCAGCTATAACATCTAGGCAAGAACAAGCCAACAAATGCCACAGCACCAGTCTTCCAACTGTTCCCTTTTCTGTTGCCAGTAACATAAATAGAAGGAGAACATTAATAATGAGCTAATGGTCTTGTAGCAGATGGTACTACCAATCAAGAATATTCGAATAAGTAGGCAGGAACAATAATAAATTAATCTAAAAGAAGGCTTGGGATGCGACTTCATCCATGAAAAAATGCTTAAAAATATTCCCCAAGAAGGTATCAAGGTAACACTACAAATTTTCAATGTCAACAAAAATCCAATACCTCCTTATCAATGGAAAATAAGACCAATCATAACTATTGTAACATAACATCGTATTGCGCATTTGGCCTGATTACAATTTAGGAGCTGCTGGCAAAAACAACCATAGCCCATTTTTTTGTGTTTTGAGATATTAAAAAAAAACTTTCCCAATTCTTTGTTATCAAATTTATTGTAATTACACTTAGACAGTTTCAAGTTGATTTCAGGTGGCAATTTCTTCCTATTGCGAACGGATATGAACTTCCATAGTCCAGGGTAGTTTTATGTAATTACCATTTGTTGAAATTTTCAAACCACGGACTCCTTAAATTTTCAAATGAGGTTCGCTGTTGGTGGTAAAGTGCAGTTTTAGAAAACCTGCTAAATAGAAGAAAATCGTTTGTTGCACCTTCAGTAACTGAAACCAAGTTTTCATTCTTTGACCTCAATCGAGCTAAAATCCTTTCTTTAGGAAGGCAATAATTCTAATCTTTAGGAAGGCAAGAATGACCTCTAACTGGAAAGTAATAAATGATGTCTTTAAAAAGATTCAAAGCATGTACCAGAAATTAAAGAAATCTGACCATCACGTAATTATTGTTTTGGCCGGGACAGCCATCATTAAATAACTTCAAATCATACATGTTTCCTCCATGTAAATTTAGGTAATTTAGCAATTATGATGCGACATCATTTTGTTTCATTTACCAATTGTGTCATCATATATTAGAAACATTTGTAGCCAAATCGTGCCTGCCAAATACGTACTACCATAACTAACTCGGCCGTTCGCAGATTCAGTGTTTAACAGGTTATTTCAGCAGCCTGTGCAAGTGTGTTGTATTTTTGTTTGGTATCGTAAAACGGCTTTACTTAAGTGTACGTCTTTTTCAGCAGTAAGTATATGAAAATGTTAGTATGTCCTTGATGACAATAATTTGCAACATTAAACGATTACCAGCTGAGCGGGTATCGCTCCTTCATAAACCAAAGGCTATGTTGAAGTTTATTCGAAATACTGTCCAGTATGATTTATAAGTAATGTTAATCTTGTACTTTTCCAAAAACATTCTATAATCTTCTCTATGGGGAGACGAGAATAACCGATTAAGGGTGTTGCGCCTTGAATAGTGACTGCCGGGCTTTACATGATTGAATGTGGTGGTTCACAAGATTTTCAACTTCTTTGGATATTTTATTACGTCTGTTGGGATGTGTCCCACATTTATCTTAAGGTGTCTGACCACTTTTGAATCATTGTCATTCTGGCTCTAGTTATGCAAAAAATCCTCAAAAATGCTTTAAATCAGACTGGAATCTTTTGATTATTAACCCGTATATAGTTACTGCATTGTTTGCAAACTTTGTTACATTCAAATCGGCATCAGATGATTCATTTCAGATCCATGTTCTTTAGTGGGTTTTCTACGATGACAACGTGTTGAAGCTATCATTGCGTTAAGCTGTTGAAGTGAATTTTGTTATGTGCCTCTCCAAATTTTTGTAAAGCCTCGTACATCTAAATCCCAAATATTCTCTTTTTTGTTTTGAATTAGGAGTAGAGGAGCAGATAGCCACGTGTAAAAGACCTCAGTCTCCCACATATGCATCTTGGGTTAGATTCCCAAAACTGGCGATATCCCCACCAAAATTTTAGAAGTTCTACGCTTCTCCGTGCTTCGGAGGGCACGTTAAGCATGTTATCATACTAGTACCTTTGATAATCGTTAACCTCGCTACATTGCGGGTCAGTCTTCTTCATCTCTTTCAACGGGTAAGGTTAGTCTTCTGCCTGCCATACGTGTAACGACGGCTCACAGCACTTATAGTTATCACTGTTATCAGTTAATAAGAGGCCATTGGCCTAGGCTTCGTCCATAAGAGGAAGAAGAAGAAGAAGAAGAAGAATTAGGATCGGCTGTGAGCAAGGTGTCGTTATCTTATTACATGATCGATTTCTTATTCTGAACTAATTTAAGTTACTACAATAATGTCAAGCATCACAATTACCAATCAAATAGGATACATGTTCGAATTTAATTTAAAAGAACGCAAAGGCAAAACTAAGTACAATTTTAAGAAATGTTTAAAATGCCCGCCATTACCCTCGGCAATGCATACGTGTGCCCCTCTTTTGATGCTGTTCTTGGCATTTCGTAACAATCAAAGTATCTTCGACAAATACGGATCTAATCAATTACAGGCTACTGATTCCTAACTATACTCAATTTTTTTGAGGAGTGAGTGGTATTTCTTAGGAAAAATATAATGACTCTCTGCAGACTACAGATGTATATCTTATGCATTCCCACGTCCAGAAAAATTAAGACATGGTTCGCCTGGAAAAAAGTTTGGCCTAAAACATCAGCGTTCATATTATTGTTAAACCAGCGAAAATAGTAGATTGTTTTACAAGTTAAGAAAAGTGAGAGTTGTCCAGCTACGCTTGCTCGTGAATTAAAAATTTAGACGAGCATGGAAGAATCACTTTTCTTACGAGTTGAACATGCTATTTTTTCGTGATGATAATTAAACCTGGCGCTAAACTTAAGCGTGAGATAAAAATGGCAACCAGTCAAATGTGCCACAAAATTTGGAATTTCTATTTCAGCACCTTTTAACGCTATAAATTAGGGTATACCTTCTTTTTCTTAATTTAGAGTTTTAGTTGCACGTAAGGTTAAGCAATAGAAAATTTGATAATTCGCAGTGAAATTAGGAAAGTCCTGTAATCTACTCGGATTCCCGATTCTAAATAGAAAAGACAACAATTTTAGATCTACAACAACCTTGTGTAAACAAATAAAAGCCACTTGATCGTTTACTCTTGCACAAATAAACGTGACTAATGTGATTTTAGTACAACAGATCAGCCAGACCAAGGTAGGCAAACACAGCTTTAATGTCGTTTGTATCGATGGCAGATGGCCAATGGCCTGTTACTAACTCTAAGTATGAGTTCTATATTTTGTATATTTTAAATTGATTTACTTAAAATTAGAACATTATGTAAATTATTGTAAACCAAAGAAATGCCAACGCATAACAATCTTAAACTCAACCAAGCTTCAAACTTATTACGGATACCTGGTAGAAAAAAGGTCCAACATAATCACCAATGGGGAAGTTTTAACGTCTCATTTTAAATAACTTCTTGGTTTTCCCTGTCCTACGTACCATATATTTATTTCAATCAAAGAAAGTTAATTCACTTTACCGACCTCTAATTACGCACCTATATTCTTCCCTTCGATGCAAAGGTGCCTGTCGAGAAGTTAATAATAATGTAATTGGAGGAATCTTTAGGTTTATAATTAAATGATGACGCCCCAATTTGCCCTAAAAGTGTCAAACTTCAAGCTATTTATTTCGTTCTGTTATTCAAATTAACGACAAAAACTAGAAAATTACTGTAATATTATATTTTTAGATATTAATTACCTTAATGTAGACCAATACAAAATATTAATATTGTAGGGTAATTAAAACCAGAAGTAGAATTCGTAAGTTAATATAATTGGTTTGTTCGTCAAAATGATAATGAGAATATAGATTCGAAGTTATTGTTGTTTACGTTTTTGGGTTATTAGAACTGCAAGCTGCAAAAGAACTTAACGAAACATAAAATTCATGTTAGATTTAAGTATGTTTTGTTTTGTAGCAGTAGTTTAAGGCAAAGAGAAATTTGGTTCAATTTCAGGCTTTACTAATATACCTTCCTCCTTTGTTGTCGGCCATACTCCCTTTTACCTTCCCTCCTTTATTCTTTCTGAAAATTATCTAAATTTTATTAATTATTTTGATTAAATTTCTATGTTAATTTAGAAAATGTAAGTGTAATACATGTTTTACTCGAAAAAGTGTTTTTTTCCTGAGTGTGTCTGTTCTTGTATCACATTTTTCAATTCCAATAATGCTTCCTTCAATATTTCAAACTGATAACAAAACTTCATGAAAACCGAATCATGGCAGGCTTTCTAAAAGTTTTAGCCACCCACCTCCTTTCTGAGTGCTCACTCCATTTTTCAAATGTTCCTCCTTTTGTGGCACATATCTAAACTTTAAAAAAATATCGTTTATTTAATCACCGCTTGCAACTAAACATTTTTTCAATATTTTCGCACTGATGAATATTGAAAATAGTGGGGATTACTTTTTTCATTCAATTTCTAGCATTTCGCTATTTTGCTTTGTATTTAAATACTATAACAAAACCGATAGTTTCGGTGAAAAGTGCTTTACGATCGGTATAGCATATAAACAACAACTTTTAAACACTTGTAAACCCGTCTGAAAATTCAACTGACGTTATACGATCGATGTTATTTTATAGGAGTGTTCGCGAACTAATCGTGTTTGCATGGAGCGGAATACTGCGTATTGGTTTCGACATCCTTTCTGTTTACGTATGTAATAGGCGATTTCGAGTACAAACGCTTTCATTCTATAGCTCAAAGCGTTCTGTATCGGAATACTTTGGATATCGGCTAATAACGCTTCATGTTGAGCGACATTAAATTCGCTTTATAAATTTTCTTGATTTACAACGTTTCAACAAACCAAATTCGAAACTAAATTGGACACGTTCGGCTGAATGAACTTCGAATGCAAATTTGATATACGTTTTCTGAATTCCATTTTTCTTTTGTGCAAAAATTCGAGTATAAAAGAACTTCTGTAAACAAATATGGGTAAGATAAGAATAATACGTAATATCGAAGTCTTTAGTATGTAAACAAAGTCGAGGAAACGAATATGAGAATCTAAAAAGACGCACGATAAACTTACATTGTTTAGACAAACAGAGAACCTCGTCTGTCTATCTTGTAACTGATGCCACGAAGCACTCCTCGCCATGGCCGCGTTTAGAATGATAGATTTTACTTCTTAAAAAGTCGTCTCCACGTTACTTCCCGTTACACGTTTCCAACAAGGCTAAAAGAGTCTGCAAAGGCAGCGTAAAAGTAAAGTCTCCCAAAACGGCCCGAAAAACTTTAGAAACACAATCAAAACTTGTGTTTCACTGCAAGTCGGGGCATAAAGTTCGGTGTCATCTTTAATTCTGATTGTAAAAGGAGGAAATATACATCAGCACTTGAATATCAATGCTTATTCCATTTGCGCACGAATTATCAGATTTGAGAAGGAGCATTCAGAGCAAAACTTGATTTGTAACTTGTAACTTTCATATATAGTATTACTATCGAGTCTACACAGTTCACTAAAACTTTAGATAGATATTGGAAATGTCGTGAACTGTGTGGCAAGCAAACTATGACAAACGACGCAACTACAAGTTTAATATCAAAATATGGTTAGTGTGGAGTCTCTCGTGCACTTGCATCATATGTTCCTCATCTGAAACTAATATCATACTGGAACAATATGCAAATTTTTATAAAGGAACCGAACCAATTTATATTGATAGCGAAAAGAACGAGTTATCAGCAACCTACCTTAATAAATATACGTTTCATTAAGGGGCATCATAATTCAAAGCTGAAACTGCTTAATATTATTTATATTAAAATCCTCCTGAGTACAGATTACCCAGTTTGATGATTCATAAATACCCATATTTAACTTATATGCAAACTTCTTTAACGCAGAATTTTATTTTGTAGACTTAGTACTGTTATTTACACATGCATACCCATTTAATTGCATGAAAGAGTACATAATGCATATTCATCAACTCTTCACTCAAATTCAGTTTAGACTTGACCTGAAAATTCTTTGTACTCACATTTCAGCTCAAATTATGTAACAGTAAACGATATGCTAGCGACGTACGAACTGTTTTTAAAGGCAAATTAGTGGTTATTTTGGCGCGGGTGTTTTCCTGTTTTACTGATTTAAAATTTTATTTTTATTTAAAAACTATTGGGTATTTTCATGTATTGTCAGAGCTGACGCTGTAACGTTTTTACAATGCATAAATATTGAGCTATTTAAAAAAAAACACACAGAATGCATTTGCATCGAATTTGCGGGTTTGAACGTGTTTTAATTTGTCCAAAGTATGTTAAGTTACATTAGTGAAACAGCGTCAGTATTGTTCTTTGCTTTAGTCATTTAAAAGTTTATCTTTATTCTGAGAAAAACGAAACTTAATGAATTAATAAAGGAAAAATTGGATTTTTCTGTTATTCTACTGATGGGAATTTTAGTAATACTTTCCTGTTTGAAAAAGCATCCACACACATAGACTTGCAATAGTAATTTGTAATACAAGTGTTGAAAGCTTGCGTTTGCCACACGAATGTGATGTTTGCAGCACGAACGATAGTGAGTGCTGCAGTCACATGAGAGTGGCAAATACAAGCTTTTAACACATGTATTACACACTATTTTTTCTACAACCACATTTCCTTAAAAAAATTTAAATATTTCTGCAAAATCAAATCTGACATTCATCAAATGTCATTATGACATTTTGATTTCGGTGCGGCAAAATTATACTTTGCCGCACCGAAAATCATGCATGTGCGTGCGGAAAGTAAATTTTCCGCACGCTAATTTCACTTGTTCGGCAAACACTCATTTTCAATACTCGTATCTATGGAGACGAAGTCTGAAAATCCCACTTTCCATGGTGGGAGTAGAAAAAAGTAGTTGTTTTTCCTTTTCACTTTTTATTAATCTACATACAAATCTAGTATATCAAATTGCTTACAATGGTTTTCTATACTTTTTTTCTTTAAGCATAGGGATATATCGGGGTTTGTGAGGATATTGTGGCGTAGCGACCGGTTGGGTTTATTGTTAATAATTAATATAAATAAGTTATTGTAATTAGTTTGGTAGAGTCTTTGACCAACGACGCCACTTGAAGCTTTCTTGGCTTTGTTGCGAGAGGTATTAAATCAAAGTCCAATTCAACTAACATTCATATATTTTATATATGTGCTTTAGCGTTCAGAAATGTTACATTCTTAGTCTAAGTCCCAATTCAATGTTATACAAAATTTAGTTGACTTGATTTATTCTTATTAGTCCGGAGTCAAAGTAAATTCTTTAACACTTAAGAACTAAGTCCCACTTACAATTGAAACGACTAAGTCCGTAAAACGGGTTTAATTAATTTACTTGAATATTTTACAAGTTTTAAATAACATTTGAAACGACCAAGTCCATAAAGAGAACTTAGAGGATTCACACAAATATTTTACAAGTTTAATTTAACAAATAAACAATCTTACATGAATATGCTGGCAAGCATCGCCTTGGAGGATATCAATTTTCTGTGGATACTGCTCGATGTTACTGCGTTGATGGATCAGACTTAACCATATTTTTAATTTCTTGCAATATTTATTCAGTAAATTGATCCCTTCCCTTAGAATAACCGTGGGAAATATCAACTTGGACTAGCGCACGTGTGTGGCCTTGACTGTGACCGTAAGTTGCTCTGCATATTTGACATTCTTAAACGATGCAAGTTGATATCTTGCCACCTGTAGTTTGCTAAGAGGAATGACCTATAGTCATCGTGTACTTAAACTATAATTTTAATATTTTTTATATTCGTCTTTATGACAATATAACCGGCCAGATTTCCGTAGTAGTCTATAAATGGTTGTACGCTCCTTCATACAGGGGTCTTCATCTTTTACGTAAGTATCTTCGATTTGAATCTTAAGACCATTGAAATCCCGTAGAAATTTATAGAATGTCGTATGCTTATTCATAAGTACTTCGAAGGGCACGTTAGGCCCACAGTACGGTTGTTTTACTAAAACATTTGGTGCCCGTCAGCATTGCAAGTAGATATTCTTCACATTCTCGATGGATACCCAACGTATGTACGTGCCTCAAATTACGAGTTGATAACAAGACACTGGCCTGAGCTTCCGCTAAAGAGGAAGAAGAAGAAGCATAACTGCAAGTTCCTATAAAATATTAAAAGGGATGAGTCAATGTGGTAGGAAGATAGTACAAGAAAGTTCTGCTGCTGTACTTGGTTTGCAATTAAAATCATATACGTTCGAATACCAGTGGTGGATATTTCAATACGAAACGATGAAGATAAGAATTTTGTTAAATAGATTAAGTTTAATAATTTGACAGGGGGTAGTGGCACTTTAAGCCGGCTAACCTGGTTGCCATAAAAATGTTTTTTAAAGCCGTTGACCGTAACTATATGAGTATCTCTTCTTCTTCCCTTTCAATGAGTATTAAGAGCGCTCAAATGACTTGTATTATAAATTAGTAACATACTATTCCCCTAGGCCTCGAACAAGAGGAAGAAGAAATAGATGACTAAAGATGTGAACAATTGATAAAAATCGATCCCATATACGGCAAATGTCTTACAACATCAAATAGTGCCAATTAAACCACTTGTAAAAATGACTAAACTGGTGCCAGCTTACCACGTCCCTAAAATTCCCTATAATAGAAACTTAAAAAGAGTACTTTTGGGGAAAAGGAAGACAAAAAGCCTGAAGAAAATAATAGACAGCCTTCTCCTTTTTCGTTGTTTCTCTTATTTTTCCTCCTCTTTCGTCTTCTTCTTTCCGTCGATTCTTTTCCTTCTTCGCCTTCGTCTTCTGCTTTCTTTTTTAATATTTTCTTCTTCTGCTTCTTTCGTCCTCCACTACTGTCTCCTAATTCTTTGCTTTCTTCATATTTTCAAATAAATTCCTGGTTTAATTTTGATTTGCCTCTATGTCAAACCTCAACGTTTCATTCTTTTCCACATGTTTGGCGATGGTCACTGAATTTGATTTACTTCCCATTGTAGTGCTGGCAAATCTATCTTTACTTCTTCATCTTATTCTGATGGTTCCTCCATCGCTAACTCCTTCATCTTACCTTCTCTTTTGACGATTCCTTAAAAATTCAAAATTAGAAATCACCCGTCGTTGATAGAGGAAGAGCTAAGGGTTGCCAAATTACACTATGGGGCCACTAATGGACGGAAATAATAAATAGTTTAATTATCCAGCATAGACTAACATTTATTTTCAACGAATATTTTATTACTAATATTAGCTGTTTTTTTTCTGTAAAAGTTCATGTTGGTTGTTATATCCTGGCGTTTTAGTACCTAATGTTAAAATTTAAATGTTAATATATCATATATACATAAATCTTAACATGGTAAAGCAGCAATCTATCTTGATTAACATTTCACTACAGGTAACTTACTTTAAAAGAACACATAAGCGATTTTAGAAATCATATTGTATCAGATATAAATCCGCGTATTTTCTGTTTCCAAATGATTCCTTCGGCTTTCACATTTATAAAAGTATTCGTATAAGGTACTATTGATAATCACAAGCAAATAGTTAAATAAATTTTAGGCGTATATTTTTCATTTCCAATTCTTTTACGGCATGGTACGCTATATTGAGGAGACAGTTTCGCTTGTTTTCGACCTTGATAATATTTATCCTTGTTAATAGAAACGACCCTGATATAATTTTAAGGCTATAACTCCCAAAAATCAACCTCTAAACTGAATTCTAGCATTTAAATTAGCGTAATTTAAATAATTACAGGCCATATTTTGTGCCAAAACTCAATATTTGGCAAAGTAACAAGGACTATTTTATTTTAATAAATATCTAATTCGTAATTTCTTAGTTTGAATATCAAAGTACGCTGTAAGAATTTCTTTAGATTTTTTATATTATTATTATGTATACTTTCGCATTCGGAACTATGGAATCTCCTATCTCAAATACATAAACCGCTAAACTATCGCAAAGTAAAGGTTTGGTTTCAAATTCATATAATATTAAAACAGCCCCCGTTCCTGGGTTGAAATATCAAAATCACACAACAGATTGCAAAATCGTTCAAAATACAAATTAAATCTTTATATCAACGGTCAATGGATCATAAAAGGAAAAAATCATAAAAAAGGCAAATAACGAAATACCGAAGTAATATCCGTATTCGTTTATTTCCATTTAACATTTGCTCGAATTCCCAAATATTCTCTTTATACGTATAACGGTTATAGGGATAATTTGAATTACTGGCATAACTGAATTATTTGGACATTTAGCAAACGTTTACCAGGTTGTGTATTTTACATTGATTAAGTGGTTGATTCCTTGATAAAATTTTGTTTTGGTTAAGCTTTGGTTTCCTAGGAAGCGGTGCCGCCATTTAACGGCCGTAAAAATACGGTGGGTGACGTCAGAAAAACGGTGAAAAAATACGGCCGTTGCGAATTATTCCGAACTGTTATGTCTATTTTGACTGGACTATATACACAAGACACACCGCCAAAAACCGTTGCTGAACTGATTCGTACCGTACTGGCCCACCGCTTCAGATGAGACGGCACCGCTCTATTACGTTCGGTGTGCGCTACCGCTCTTTTGGAAAACACTTCGCTTAAAATACACGATACCGTTTTTCGTGATGTCACCCACCATATTTTGACGTCCGTTAAATGACGGCACCGCTTCCTAGGAAACCAAAGCTTTAGACTTACTATTATTTGTTGTAAAATTTGGTGATTTATTAATTTTTGGTTTTTGTGATTCAAGTGCATTTCGTTATGTACATATACTTATTTTGAGCAAATAAATTAATTAGTAAATCCTTAGAATGCGGTGGTTACTTTAAATCAGTACTGAGGAAATTGATTTTAATCGTAACTTTACAGTAAGGATCAATAATTTTATATATTCATAAAACTTGGCACAACTTGGGCAAATACTAAATGTGAAAGTTATTAGGAACATTTCTAGAAAAACTTAGAAATGCGTTTTGTTAACTTTTTCAATCTTTAAATTTTCTTTTTTGTGATCTTTTAGAGTGGCTGTTCGTTCTACTATTTGATTTGATAATTCAAAGATGGCAACTGTCATTGGTCAAAACTTAAATAGAAAACGTTTCAAAGACTTCAAACTTGGGCAAAAGTCACTTGAAATTATAATTTTAGAAGTTTAAAAACATATGCGTCTACAGAACACATATCTGATTAATTTTCAAATACGAATGGCTATTTTTAAAACAGTAAAATTAAATCTTTTTGTTTGCAAAGAACTTTCACGAACTAATTTTTAATTTTAATAAAATGTCCAGTGTACTTCGTCCAGAAAATTTAAAAATATGTGCATGATATTTTCTTACTCCCAACAATTGCTTCAATAAATTCTGTCTGATATCATAAATTGGTATTGTTTATTTGAAGAAACTTTGGACTTGCGAACAGATTTATACATTTATCAAATAAAGAGACCAATAGACTTACTTGTTTGTTTCAGAACATAAGAATCTCAGCCAATTTCATTTCCAATTTAGATGTTAAAAATAAATTTATTCTAAGTTCAAGTATTGTTACCTAATGAAGTGTGTATCCATTTGCTTAAAAAATATTAATGATAGACTCTGTTAAAACTAAAAAGATAAAACCTTAATTGATAAATCGCAAGACCTGTAGCGATGCTGATGAAATCGCGAGTTAATTAAATATTACAGCGATGAAATTTCAGATAGTGGTTGATCAGTTAATTACTTACTAAATTAAATTAGTCATATAATTACTAACCAAATAATTCTGACAGCCCAATCAATGCTGTTAATACTACAAACAGATCAGTTTATTTGATATAACTTCGCTGATGCCGGTGTCTAACCATTAAATGTTAAAACTAAAGTGTTTGTTTAAAAATTTAAAATTTTAATTTAGGTTTATCAATGTCAATAATTAATGTTAGTAGATTTTATAAAGTGGTAAAGAAATTTTTTATTTAATTAATCAAGCAGTGGGAAAATTGATTGATGAATTTTTCAATGTATGTGATTAAAAAATTATCATCAATATTCCTTTTAACGTCGGTACAAAATAAATGTAGGAAATTTAGGCCAGCACATGTTTTACTGAAAGTGAGTTAATAATGAACCTAACTAATGCGCCGGTCATTTATTCAGATACACAAATGGATCTAAAATCAATCGTACGCGTATTAAACGAAAATGTATCATGTCTGAAAGTGATTTCAATTTCTAATACCCAATTTTTCCCCATTTTCATTGGAATAATAAAACAGAAACATGTAACGTACATAAAGCTTAAATTTCACATTTTTCCAACCCTCGAAAGCTTTGATGTAAAGGTAGGAACGAGAGAAATTGATTAAAATCGCACATGATACGTCATCATACATGTCGGGGGTATAAATTTGAAATGAAACGGCTGCTTCTACTGGAGTTCTACTGAGTGTGTAATAACTGCAGAGTAATAAACATCACCCGTTGGCGTTTTGCAGTCACAGACAGTTAGGCTAACAAATGAAAGTCTTCAAATGCCAAAAGAAGCAGGAAATAATTAGCAACTGCAAGAGCCCCAAGCGACCCACGGAGATGACGAGTTTTAGGAGGAATTCTTAAAGCACGTTCGGGACAATGTAAATTAGACGCTCCGGGGGTGGTGAAATGCGATCGTTCCCGAAAAGAATGACCCCAGGAAGTCGAAAAGTTTATAAACCACAAACGTGATGCTGCTGATTGCTCACAGCAGGTCACCCTATATGCCACCATTAGCATCCATTGACTTCAAGCTGGGCCCGCATCATCATTATTCATTGCTTGCGACTTCTACACATTTAACTTACAAACATGCTTCCATCTGACTCTAAATGAGAAGTTAAAAAAAGATAACGGAAGTTTATTGTAAATCCTCCGACTTCTTATTATAATAATGTTAATAATGAGCATAAAAGGGCGCTCACGCTAGTCGCGTTAAATAAGGAGAAGATCAAGGAAGACTCAGTGGAGAAGAACAAGATGCAACCTTACAGATGGGCAGATGTGCCTAAAAAGACCCGCAAAATAAAGGGCACACGCACCGGACTTTATTATAAATACTTCTAAATTGTGATAAATTACGGACGGTTAAGTACAAACATTTTGTCGACGGCACGTTAGTTTGCCTTCATCAAAACCGTTTATACGGTTCTGTTTTTATTACCTAATAAAATTTAAATGGGCTCTTTTTTATTATGGCCGTTGTCCACTTTTCAAAACGAAGCGTTGGAATGCGTTTATAATTATGACGATCAAAACCTTTTTTATTAACGTAGGTAAATAAATTAAAGCCCCCCGACAACGTTGACAAAAAAAATTATTTTTAGAATCAATTTATTTTCGGGAAATCTAAATGAACATTTAATCGTTGGTTTTCATGCTAAAGTGCAATAATATTTAGAAACTAATTAATTTCTACTGCTTTAATTAGGAAAAAATTCAAGTGGTTCTGTAACCCAATAGCAATACGACATTAATTAATTACAAAGACGGCGTATACAATGTTCATTTTCTACTCCAACAATAGTTGGCCATGACTTCGATTTACCGAAACTTGGCAGTTTAGCATTGCAACCTTTGCCAAGCTTTGTTACCAAGTGCTTCAGTAAAATGTTACAGTTAACCTGCTTTAGCTGATTTTTCCGTGAGATTTATTTTTCGTAAATGCAACATTTGGCCACAACCTACATTCGTAGATAACCTAAAATTTACCAAATATAGCAGTTACGGAGGATTTTCATTACTAACGTAACAAACTGAAATTGTGGCCACCTAATATCCAACTAAGGAATGAACAGTGTGAAATGTACCCCAATTCTTCAATACATAATTATAAAATCTTCAACTTTGTTGTATTAGAATTTAAACCTTTGATAGGCTGGGCATAAATTAAATAAACAATAAATGAAGTTGTGTACTTTTAAAAGACACGCCAGAGAAGAAGGCATTAAAAAGCGTTGAAACATAAAATAAATAACTGAATTTTTGTAGGATTTACCTGTTCACGCCAGGATAAAATTAAAAACGACATTAAGTAGGTAAAGCCGTAGAAGATATGAATCAAGGTAGTGATTAAGGTTTAAATGTGCTTAACATGTCAGCTTTAATTGGTGTTAAAAACATAAAAGTGTTAAGTTGGAATTTTTAAATTAAACCTGAGATATTCTTGAGTTGACTCAAGATTTCCTTAAATGCTGGTTATGAATAGTTTAATATGGCTAAATTTACATTATCGTTATTTACTTTGCACGAGTGGAAATTCTTGAATAATGAAACGCTTGTCTTTATACTCCTCGTAACGAAGACTATGAATATTAAAGACGTATTATAGACTTTGTACATGAGAAATGAATGATTATTCACTCGTACACTCGACTAGAAACTTGTACTAACGTAAAACACCACTTTATTATTAATTAATGTTGTCATCTAAAAGAAAAACGTAACTACTTTTCATGCGAATCGTTTTTGGGTTCTTTGGAGATTTATTTTTACAACCGCGTTTTCTGGCATTCTATTAATTTTACCATATTTTAAAAATATTTAGTGCAGTTAAAAGTAAATAGTAAAACTAAGGAATCGACCCAAGGAACCCTTAAATTGCACTAAAATATGTTTTAAGTCGAATTTATTGCTTTTAAATACAAAAATATGATGGTTTTAATTCATAAATAATTAAAAAGTTACATTAATAAATTTTAAATAAACTCGCCATGATTTAGAAAATGATCAGTTAGATTTGAAAATTTTCTAAGAAATTCGATTTTTATGATTAAACTACGATTAAACGCAATTTTTAAGCTTAGAAGCTCTAAATTCGAACTACCTCAACACCACCCCTTTCAGATTTAAGAAACGGAACTTATATCCGTCATTAAAATTAAAAAACTGGTACTTTCTCCCAAAATAACTTTGATCAATTTCGATTCATATTTTAGTAAGCTTTTGAATGTTACTAAAAAGGATTCAAAATTTAATTGGGGTGCAGCTTGAACCGACGGCCCTAATCTAATTTAAAATCCCATACCTTCATGTATTTCTGTTTTAAAATCTTGTTAGTTAAGTCATATTACTTGCCATAAATTAAAATAAGAAAAATTAACCTACAGTCTAATTTAATGTTTAATAGGAATTATTTATTTTTCCGAGTATAACATGTTTATGTATTTAGTAAATTAAATTTTATAGGAAGTTTTAATAATTTAGCGTTTACATTTTAATTTCTGAAAGCATTATACAAAATCTTGGCTTTAAAAGTTTAAATGTGACAATTAATATTTTTATGTTAAAAAACAATCCTTATGTAACCTATATTGTGATATGTTTGCTAGGATTTTACTTATAGGTGTATTCAATTTTGAATTTCGGCATTGCATAAAGCTCACATACGCTAACTCACCACTCTCGACACCGAAAGGTAAAAGAGGTTACGGGTACAGATACAGATAATTGAAAAACGAAATAGAGCAGCTCGCAGTACAAGATGGCCCCAAGCATTTAAAAGTGTCCACATGTTAAGACATGTTTCACCTGTTGATACAACGGCAAACAAATTTTCCACAAAAATTTTAAAAATGAATACGTAACAAGCTTTCGGAAATAATTCCTTAGAAAACTGAAGGGGAAGCAAACTGAAAACAGAACCGAAAGCAAGCTGAATAGGAAAAAATAAAACGTACAGGTATGGAAAAGAAATGAATAAAAACAACAAAACTAAGACCATCCGAAAGATAGTAATAGAAAAGGAAGCCAAACTTGTTCCAAAAAATGTGTTGAAAGTAATTTCTTCAATATTAAAATGCAAACCATTCTTTGATAGCAACTACAGAAATTATAAATAACGGGTATAGAGACGTGGTTCCTTAGGTAAATGAAAAGGAAAACCAAAACGTCCAGGATCAGAAGCGAATTTGGCAAAAACACAATCGATGGGACTTTTCAAAACAGTCAAATATTTTGATTTGTACGTTTTATACCTACATGTTACCCAATATGTAGCTGAAGCTTAAAAGATCTTTAAATACTAGCTACACTCAGGATAATGCCAGAATGTGGATTCGAATAATATTATCACCTGTGGAATACGTTAAAAAATAAGAAAACATTGGGACCCCAGAAAACCAAAGAAATTAAGTTATGTTTAAAAAGCTTATCAACACTAAAGCATGATGAAGTACTGATCTATTATTAGTCAATTATTATTAGTAATAATAGTATTCGACAGTTTTTTTTTTTTTCGTTGGGAAAAATGTCATAATCACCACGTTTGCCATGCGAGTTGGTGATAGACAGCTTAACTAACTAAGGCTCTATGACTGCTGCCGTTGCCGTAACAAAGCTACTGATCTTCCACCACCAGTCTATGTAACCATCCTATCCAGATTATTACAATCTTATACAGCCAGGATGAATCCCTTGTTCTGTACCTACTGCATAGGATTTAGGTTTGAGCTGGTTTTGGTCCACCCTAGGTATTTTATTTCGAGCAACCCCCGAGAGAATTCATAATACAACACAACAAAAAATAAGAACAATGCTACCTCAACTAAACTAGCAATCAAAGCAAGTAGGCTTTAAAATAAATACGGCAAAAACTAAAACCCTAACAACAGAAGACAATGACCCAATAATACTCGAAAACAACGTACTGGAGAAAGTACTGCATACGTGAAACATAATATAATGCTAAAAAAGGGAAACCAAGACGCCCAAATCGAAAGAAGGATTAAATTGGGATGGACAGCGTTCGGGAAACGATTTAATATAAGTTTCTCTCTAAAACATTTTCCAGAAAACTAAAAGCAAAAATCTTCAATACCTGCATTTTACCTGTACTAGTTAGCATACGAATTTGGAACTATTACTTTCATCCGCAAAATTATTAATTAAAATACGCGAAATGCTCAACAACCTATGGAAAGGCACGTGTTAGGTGTAAAACTGTAACATCGTAAAACTAACGAATGGGTCAGACAGTAAACAGGAGTGGAAGATGTTGTAAAATGGAGATGGGCAGTACATGTCATAAGAACGACAGATGACAGATGAACCGACCAACAGGCTACTGGAATGGAGACCAAGACTAGGAAAGCGAAGTGTAGGTTGACCCACT
This sequence comes from Melanotus villosus, assembly GCA_963082815.1. NCBI lineage: Eukaryota > Metazoa > Arthropoda > Insecta > Coleoptera > Elateridae > Melanotus > Melanotus villosus. The sequence continues at coordinate 59,745,344 of OY720425.1, forward strand.
CTGGTAGGGGTACGATATAAAGAGAATGGCTGGGAATCTATGGGAACGATAAACATATGACAGAGAAGCGTGGTGTACTAAAGGGGAGAAGAAAAATAATATTTAAAACTCAACTTAGGCAAACTATTGATATAAAATAATTCAAATTTAACTGAAGAAACCCGTTTCAATGTCAAATAAATTAAGCAAATAATCCACTCAAAGCCTAATTGCGTTCAATTGAAATCGCACAGAACAGTAACTACCCAAATTGTCCAAGATTATTAAAACACAAATTCTCAAAAATGTGATGTAACCTCTCAGCTTCGTAATTTAAAAGGAACAACTAAAATATTCCCCAATTAAACTAACAGAGAGTTCCGAAATATCCAACAAAAAATGCACCATAAATTCCAGGAATTGCATACAAACAGAAGTAAAACGAAAAGTAGCAGAAGTTAAACAAATCTGCGACAACCTACTTAGAATGGAAGAAGTCCAAAAACTTATAAAACTAGATTTTTTAATTAGAAGAAAGGAAGGCTGCAGAACGTATAGAATTATAGATAAAACACGTTATAACCGCAACAGAAGTAAAACAAATCCCAAGGCAATTCGCTACCACAGAAAAAAAGTTAAACCAAAGGAGAACCGTTGACCCAATATTAGAATTTCAAACAACCGTTAGGAGTATTTAAAAGAACAACTATGAAGGCACGGCTATATAGGAAAGTAAATAGTAGCAAAGTTCAATTAATTGAAGAGTTATTAATTCAGACAAAGAATGAAATATACATGTAATTAGACAGTGGCGCAGAAAGCATATTCAGTTGCTTCCCCTTCCATTAACAAAATGGCAAAGCCTCTTAAAAATCCACACAATAAAACTGTTGCTATTCAAACGCCAATTCAAAGTAGGTGGCAATTTTGGACCTTATATGTTAGGCTTAATCATCCTATACATAATCGTAGTCGCTCTTTATCCGGAGCTCTTCTGACTTCTTTCTTGGCGGAGAATCACTCCTCATAGTTTTCGGTGTTCTGAATTATTTTGTTCCAATTACTTGTCTTCAGTTCATGTTTAATTTTCGGATGTCCTCGTGTATTTGATCTATCCATCTCAACAAGGATCTTCCTATCGGTCTGTTTGTCCTCGGTTTCCACTCAATTACTTTCCTTATTATGGGGTTAGGCTGTCCTTTTTGTACGTGTCCGAACCAGTACAGTTTTTGCCCCTTTATGAGTTTTACTATGTCTTCGCCTTCTGAAGCTTCTCTGATTTTGTATTTCATTGGACTTCTGTATTCTTCTCCTACTTCTTGGTTCAAGGCTACTCCTTACTATTTTCTTCCCAAAGTTTCGCAGTTTTTCCTCGTCCTTGTTTCTAAGACACATTGTTTCTGCGGTGTATATTATAATCGGCTTGATGACAGCTCTACATATATTTTTAATTTAGTTATCCTGCCGATGTTTCTGTCTCTTAACAGCTTTTGGTATCTTCAGTAACCCTGCTGCCTGCTTGAATACGCTTGTTGATCTCTACTTCTCTGCCGTTGAATTATTTTTCATTTTTTCCTATAATCTTTTTCCTTTTCATTGCGGTGGTTATCATGTTTCCCCTTAATATTTCTTATTAGTTTTTGTTCTTTTTGCGCTCTCCCTAACTTCCATTAACTTCTTTTCAGTGTCGTCCCATTTCATCTCTGTTCCATTAATTAAATTTTTTTGGAATTTTACTTTGACTTTTCCTCTTTCAGTTTTGGCTGTGCCCCGTATGATATTTTAGGCCTCTCCCTTTTTGTCATTTTTGAGGTTAATGTATATTTCTGTTCCTTTTAGTACCTTTTTGCTTGTTAAGCTTTTTATTTACTCTTCGCAGTCTTATAATTGTATAAAAATGTATTTGGCCACGTTTTTTAAAATTATTTATTTAACCTACAGTTAACAAAACCAACAAATTAAACTATAAATAGTTAATCAGCAAAGGGGCTGCCATTTACAATTCGTTGGTGTAAAAAGCAAACGAATAATTTTTCACTTGTATTAATTCGCCTATTAGTTAAATCATTAAATATTACTTATGTAAATACACATGACGGTTAATATACATTATCAAACGAATTTAATCAAACGTGTTTATATGGTAAGACACAAAAAAATGATTGAATCGTGTTAATTTACAAAGTGTCCTCTCATTAAGTCAAACATCACCTAATTCCATGGCAAATAAATAAAGGTAAACGTTTACTTATTAGCATGTAGATATTTGATTTGCGAAGACAATTCAATAGAATTAAACGTACATTTTGTGGATAATTCAAATGCAATTTGCTTTTAGCACATACACGCAGATATCTGATTAACTAATGGATTTCGTATGTTGTAAGGCACTAAAACTGTCGATTTCCATGATTATCGTATTACACCGAAACGTGAAACCGACAAAAAAGCGAATTTATTGCTTATAAATTTGTAATAGAATTTTATTTAACAATGCAACTAATAGTTTTGACTGTAAAAAATCATATCAAATAACAACAACAACAAAAATCCAGTTTTTTTTTTTAATAATTCCATTCAAATAGAATAAGGTACAGTATTTTTCATCTAGCATTTGGGTTGACGTCAACTTTCCCCGTCCAAAAACTGTCTGTTTAGACACGCATTCGTGCGCAGTAGGTAATGAAAACCTAGTTTAGAAAGAGATGAAATATAGAGTATAGTTGGATTGTGAATTTATCAACGCACTGTTGATAAATTCACAATCCAACTGACCACACAACCCAAATCCTAGGTGAAAAATACTTTATTCAGTATTTTCTTTTAATGGTAGGAAAAAAGTAATTTAGGGACTCGTGAATTACAACGATTATTTACGAACATATTTCTCTCCATTGTGTTTTCAAAGTGATATCAAATACGCACAACAGATTAACTTTACTGCTTATACAAAGGTGTAATAAATTACGTTCCCACTTTTAGTATCTCTAAAACCTAAAACGATAACGCTTGTGTTGGTCTAACGAAAGGGATAAAATATTTTACGTTATAAATGTAGTAATTAAAGAATAGACTTATTTAACTTCTTATTTACGCTGAAATTCTAAACTCAAATTTAATGTTTATATAAATACTTTTATAACTGAGTTTACTAAAATTTCTGATTTATTTCCTATACTTTAAGGTTACCGCACATTTTCGTTGGAGATGGGCCAGGTTGAACAATTTCCAAAAAAAAATTAAGTGTTATCATGGCTTCTCGTCGTCCAAGAACATTTGAGATGGTTTATACTCGAAAATTTCATAAATCCGCCGACTATTGATAATCAACTTAATATTTTCTAGATTATCTATTTAAGAATTAGCTTTGGGAACACATTTAATGAACTTGAATAATTTAAACCAAAAAGATTATTTTGAAGCTACTGCTACGATTCTCCAAGACTGTTGGGCCGAAAAATGTTAATACAATTGAACTTCCCCACAAATAAACTTAGTATAATATAATACATATATCCGCATTCAAAATTTCATCGAAACTTGTGGCAGAGTTTTGTATATAATTTTGATTTAGGATTACTAAAGTTCTCCAAAGTTTTCAGGGAAGTTCTTATCTTTCTAAACAAGAACTTAATTCGAAACTGTTTGCATTCCAGTTATTATTACATTTAATAGAAATTAAAAGGGGTCGATAGTATTAAAAGTGAAAAAAGATTTGATTTGACTTTAACTTTTTATTTTTAGATGTTTCCAACTTATTGCAACTGCATTGCACCTCCCGAGCATTTAATACTGTAATTCCATAATACTGTAATTCTACAATCTTTTAAAACAGCTTTGATTTGAAATATGTGAAATTTACAATAAGTTGTAGAAAAAGTAAAGAGAGGGTCTGATTGACAGAATTTCAAAGCTGTTTTCGAAGATGTCAAAATATTGCGTTGCCCGAAGTTCAGGAAAAATTATAGTTTCGTGGAAATGCATAGTAATATTCATTAGAAAAACATATTGCATCTAAAGAGCATTCTGTGCTGGACATTAAAACTCACTATGAAACTAATAGAAAACTAATTAAATGTTACTCTATTAGAGGACGAACAGCAAAAGTTTCATCTTGCGAATATACAACAATTAGAACGTAGTAAATTGCACACAACATCATGAAATTTAATAAAACTAGCTACGTCGAACTTAAATGATGACACCAAATTGAAAGAAAAATATAAATGAATGTTCTCAATTTAGAGTTATTTCGAAAAAAGAATAAATCACGTACTAGCTAGATGAATACAAGATTTGCTACCTGAAATCAATATTATATCACACACAATACTAATAATAAAATAATACTAAGTTTGAATGAATTAGGAATAAAATTATCTGACTTGGATAATAAAAAAATGAAAACATATCGACCTGAGAGCTAAAAAGGTTAATAGGCAGATATTCTAGACTATCATTAGAAAGTAAAATCTTTATATACAAGTACATAGGGATTTACAGATACGCTACGTCCAAGAAGTCATTCACGAAATAAGCGTTAAACAGCACAACAAGCTATAAACGCACTCAAACCCTTTAATAGATACATTATTAACCCAAGATAATGGAAGATTGAAGAGGCTTTGACTAATCGACGTAAAATAAAATAACCGAGGTACGTCTGTGGACGTTATCCTCTTCATGATATATTGTATGTTGTCATAAAAATTAGCCTATAGAATGAATTCTTCTGACTGCTAAATAAACGCATAAAGAATATATATTAAGGTCATTTTGTATATTGGATTGGGGAAAAAGTATCGCGCCTTTTGTAGTCAAAATTCAAACAATTTTGTTTCATAATTTAAACGAACTGTATTAAACCAAATATTCTCCATTTTGATCGAGAACCTTTTGCCATCTTTCGGGTAGAGCCGTTATTCCATCGGTGTAGAACTTCTGGAATTTCTGGGTGAAAAACTGCGACAAGTGATTTTCACAGGCCTCGTTTGAAGTCAACTTTACACCATTAAGGGAGTTCTGTAGAGACCGAAACAAATGGTAGTCTGATGGTACAAGGTCTGGCCTATACGGTGGATACATCAGAACTTCCCAGCCAATTTCTATCAATCTGAGTCACCAAAGATGTGTGTGGTCTGGCGCTCTCATAATGGAACACAACGCCTTTTCTATTGATCAATTCTGGCCTCTTTTTTTTAATTGCTTGCTTCAATCTTGGCAATTGCTGACAGTAGAGTACATAATCAATCGTTTGGCCATGCTGCAGCACCTCAGGATGCACGATTCCCTTCCAATCTCACCAGACACACAGCATCACCTTCCTTGGCGTCAATCCGGGCTTTGCCACCGTTTGCGGAGCTTCCCCTCGCTCCGTCCACGATCTTTTTCGCACATTGTTGTCGTACATGATCCATTTCTCATCGCCCGTAATCAATATCTTCAAAAATGGCTCGAATTCGTTCGTTAGCAGCGATTCGCAGATGGAAATTCGGTTCATTAAGTTTTTCACTATTAATTAATGTGGCACCCAAACACAGAGCTTTTTTTAATCCAGTCGTCTTCAAATGGTTTAAATGGTTTTGTGGTCGATGTTATTAGTTCCAAAGCGATGCCACGACTGCTTAAGCAATGCACTTTATTATTTTAATGGCCAAATTGCAAAGATCTGTTTTTAATTTTTTATTAAAAAAGGGATTTTAGATAGCATTTTGGCATCGCATGTCTAAAATATCCAAACATTTCCCATATTTAAGGGAACTCGACTCATTACACAGATAATTCAAATTTCAAGCATTTTAAATTTTAAGTAAATGTCAGGGAAGTAATATATTGCTTGATGGCTAACATTTCTCTTTGTTTTTTTATTGGATACGTTTTTAAAAATTTTATTTAATGATAATTTGATATCAAAATCCAAAAAATAATGAAAAACCCGTGTTTACAAAGTGGATCAAATATCTGTTTCATTCATTTCGATGTTTTCGGCATTTTAAACTTGATTTATTTACATCTGAGTTTACTTATTATTGCTGTATATATTTCGTGTTCTGTTTGTGTTTGTTTATTTAAGGGAATTTTTGGATATTACTTTACGGATTTAATACCTAAAATTTTTTCCACTTTTTACGCAAGGAAAGGTTCGTCCCTTCCACGTGAGGATAGTTAGGAAGGAACAAATTTGAAAATTTAAGTTCGAACGTTTGTCTCAGTCATAATTGTATTAGTCTAGACAGTTATAATTTAATTTAAGTGTTTAGATCCAGTTATAGTATCCGTTAAAGCCTCCTTATAGTTTTAGAGGTACTTATGAATAATAGGTGAGGTTTAGCGTGGAACAGTGGTTAGATATTCGGAAGTTCTGATGCTTTAATATCGGGCTAACGTCGGCCAACTCGACGGGAAATTAGCACAAATGTCACAACAAATACAGACGGGGAGACTTGATTATTACCTGCCAATGTCGATGTTGAAACGAGGGGTGTTTTCACCGAGCAATTGCATAAGTGGTGGCCATTGTCAAGTAACTGTTGACAATACTTGGGATTAAATCGGTCTGTGATTATGGCATTGAATGCAATTGTCGTAGCGGAACGTTTCTACATCTGTTGAAACGGGACACCACACCCGGCGGTGGGGACAATCGCAACGTAATTTGTATTACAAGGGAAGTTTAAGGTTGCACGAAATTGAAGGAATTATAGAAACGAGATGTTTATTTTGATAGGATTTTGTTCCTCTCTTTCGCAAGAAGATTGGGTTACCGCGTTTACAAATACCTGGCGATACCTAGGCTGAATATAAAAATTGTGGGGATGAAAGTCGATGCTCGATTTTTATACTTGAAAATCTACGTGCGTATGACTAAAGGTATCTCGAAAACAAGAGACAAACTAAACCCTTGAATAGGCCTTAAGGGATCTGAATAACTTACAACTGTTTTCCAGAGTACGAACTATTTTTCTTAAACCCCTACAGAACTTTTCTCGTAATTTAAGGAAAATTTCTGATTTGTTTCTTGTTTCTGTGATCACAAAAACGTTTTATGGATTAGAAAAATTATTTTTTATGTAATTATGTAATTTGCATAAAACTAAAACAGATTCAAATTCGAAAATACGTTTCCTATTTCAGCTTGATTTTAGCCCTTTAAATTTTGAAATTAATAATATTTTTTGTGAGATTGATTTTTTTTTTACTTCCGAAGATTAAAGTTTTTGAAATTCTAACACTAGAGAAGCTATTTGGATAATAACGTTTTATTCAGGTTTCAACTTTTTTTATTTTTTTTTTTCAAGAACAGCGGAAAATTAACTAAATTTGAAATTTTATACCCAAACTTTAACATTTCACTCTTAACGCTTTAATTTGAAAATATAACCAAAACTAACAATTTTATATTTGTGTTAGATATTATTCAAGCTGTAGTCCTTCCTTATTTTCAGTTATATTTGGAAGACTTGACATTTAACTATGAAATTATTAATCTCCGAATATTTGGATTTGATGCGCAAACCTTTATTTCACTTCCAAATAGTGTCAAGACTGTCAAACGAATACTTGTATATAAAACCCAGAACTTTAAATTTTAAATCGCGGCCTTTTAAAATGGTAACATTTGATTGATATAGGGTATAAACTTCCGATGTTTAGGGATGCGATTTTATGTGAAAGAAGAATTAAAATTTGTAATAGTTTTCTACTAACATTTAAATCAAAGTCGTCTTGTAAAGTTTATTCTTATGTTGAGTATTTCGTCGCATATACGTACAAAATACAAATTAAACTAGTAAGACTATTAAACATCGCAAGTTTACAAAACTAGGTTAAAAAGGCTTTTCAAATGGGAAATATTCAGAAAAAACGTCAAACTCGCCACAGCTTTCTAGCAAAAAAATGTTTTGTTTCAGTTCATCTAAACCGTCGTTACTTCAGGCAATTTGCGCAATTTTCAAAATCTAAAATCAAAGTTCAAAACTTTCCAAAAAACGTAAATCCGCATCTTTTCCTAATTAATAATAAAGCATCCAGGCATGTCCACATGATTTTAGGTGTTATACATAGAACATTAATACAGCTGCAAAATTACACGCCCAGTGTTGCCCAAAGACACGCCATCCATATCCCCATGTTACCTCTCGACCAGAGGATTACTAAAACAAGAGGTATCGCACCTGCGCCAACAGAGGAGGATGTTCTATAAACTACCGAAAACGGACCTAAAACTAACTTTTCAATTCCCATAGAATAATTAAGAAAGCCGGTTTATATCTTTCCCACATCTCGGAAATCCAAAGAGTACTGTCCGGATTTTCCACTACGCTTCAAGTACCGTCAATGGATATTTGATCAGCAAGAAGCCAATCAACAATTTTACACAGGGACCAGCGGTAAAATTTTCGATACACATAGACATGAATAAGCCCATGAACACGCTTATTCCATACGTAACTGGAATCATCGCGTATGGTTTAGTATGAATGTTTGGACAGGGCTAGTTGGAAATCTTTAACTAAACTGGGTATTTCTATTAAATGGATGGGATTCCACTATAATAAAATGATTCAATCCCATTAATCCTACGCTCAGTCCACTAGGTCGCCCAATTTTTAAAATGTATTGGCATTAGCGTTTTGCCGTTTATATCTCCAGATTTTCCTTGCTACGAAAAAAAGGGGAAAACCGAGGTAGCTCTCGGGAACACGCCGCTGACTGCCAGTGGGAAGGTCGGGGTTCTTGTAATAAGCTGTAAGAGAAATGAATGGGCGTCAATCAGTTGCAAGCGTATCCTTCAGAAGAATAGGAACGGCAACTGATAACTAATTCCCTGAAAATGCTTAAAAACACATAAACCCAATAAAGATCCTCCAAGTACTTAATAAAGATATTAACAATATGGTATAACAAGTGAAATAAGTATACATATATCAGGTAGATAGTAGATATAACGAACAATTATATAATATGCCTTATGACGTGTATTTGGACGTCGGGATGTCATTTCTATTGAGAATCATAAATTTAATTTATGTGTTGAGTTTTGGACCCACTCGGTTGATAGCTTCGCTTACAACATTTAGTATAAGTTGGAGCCAAGGTATCTTAACTCTCCTAGGTAGGAGGATGTTGTCGCCTGCGTGACTTCACAAGTGGAAAGCACCGTGTTCAGCCATTGTATCGTTTGTCGGAAATCAAATATAATCAAGTCTACTTTTATATTGTACAGCAAATTACTACAAAAATATTAAACTCTAACAACCAAAACTGCGTTTATCAGCACTTTCTGACCGAATGATAACAGATGACAGATTGCACCTGTGACGTAGCCGTACCTCCCCTCCGACCGCACGCGTCCCTCGCCCGCTTCTAGTACCCCAGTAACCTAGCCTACCTAGGAGAGTTAAGATACCTTGGTTGGAGCTACCCAATATTGTTGTTAAGCATGCAAGTTCCTCGGAGTTTTCGACACATAAGTTAGACAACACTGAGTTGGGCAAAATTCTAATCGAGTAATGCCAATGACCATAGTAGTCAATGCACGTTGAAATCCCTGGCATCCATAGGCCTAAATTTTGCCTAATTAACAAATAACCAATTAAATTGGGAGAAGAATACAAGCTTGTCTCACCCCCTTTTCTATTTTTTAACTCGCCTAGGGATGTAGCTTTGAAGGCGTATTTATGCTGTTTGCCATCTAACCTCAAATCTTGAAGGTATTTCAGTAGAAGATCGCGTTTTTTGTTGTCAAAGACTTTTCGTAATCTATAAACCCTGTGAAAATGCCTCTTTCCATTTTTGATGCAGCCTTGTGTGTAGAACACGCTCGTAAGACTAATAAAACGCTCATCATTTTACATTAGGTGATTTTGGAAGAGTGATAAACGTAGAATGGAGCCAGTTTTTGAGGATCTTATAAATGATGTTTCAAATCTTCATCAGTTTTTTGCTCTTACTTTCGTTGAGCATGTTTAAAGTCTCCGAATTCATACTGTCAGATCCAAGGGCTTTATTATTTCACATCAGCTTGATTGCACGCATAACCTCACTCTGTAGTAGGTTTGACCTAGCCCGTGATTCATTTATGTCAGGCGCAGATATCATCATTAGAAGATTTGATGTGTATGTTTTCCAGGTTTCGAATAATTCAATAGGTTCTTTTTGATTGTTTATAATATTAGTCATTCTCTTTGCTATATAATTCAGAGATATCATTTAGTTTATTTTGAAGTTCCTTGGCCAATCTAATATTTCTACAGATTTTCGTCCTAAAATTTTCTGTATTTATACCTAATGGTCTTTAAAAATTTTACAACCATTTATTTTTAATTGCTAATTTTTTGTGGAAACGAAATGCTTTGCTTGCTTCCTTAAATACTTCATTGATGTTAGACCAGGATTCTTCGGTATTATCTGAAGTAGGAATGTGAGTAAATTGTTCAACTGCTGATGTTCGAACTGCAGTTTGATTTTAATGGTTTCAAGCAGTTTTGGAGTGGGCGTTTTTTGACACCCTTCCTTTTGGCCTTAGCTAACCGTAGTACTTTTGGTAATGTTACCTACCCTAAAAGTCATAAACTTTTTGATTTTTAATTTAACCAACATTGAATTTCCCATTTAAAAGCCAACGTGGATTTTGTTACTGAATATTTACTACTACTGGTAAATTAAAAAGCAAAAATCATACCTTGTGGTTTTGTTATTTCAAAATATGACTACTTAGAAATTTTTATTTTAAGTTACCCTACAAGTTTTTTAAATGCTAGTATCTCTGAAATATAGTATTTCAGTGTAAATTTAAGTTAAGATTAGCCCAAGCGGGCGTAAACTGTGGCTTAAGTAAGACGCGCCTCAGTTTAAGCACCGTGAGCCTAAGCATTTGCTTAAAGTCATACTGTATTACCAATCTTTAATCGCTACTCCCTACTCCAAATGTTGCGTAGAGCTAGCAACCTAACATCTATCGAAGCGCGTTAGCGCCTTATACTCCACTTGGTGTAAAAGGAAGAAGAAGAAAAAGAATCGCTAAATTAAAACAAACTGGCCTTGGAAGGATTTGTTCTGCATTTCATGAAGGATATCACATATTTTTACTATTATATAAATGGTATGTTCCTGGTAAGAATTTATCTGCCCTAAATTAGAGCGAAGTTTCATATTTATTCTATACAAGATTTTAAACAAAAAGGAACACAAGTCTTAAGGCCTAAAGGGTAGAAACATCCTATTTGAAATGACGGTTTGGAAGCCAGGAAGCCTCTAGATTTTATTTCTAGCAATGTTAAAACCGATTGAAAACAGTGTTCCTTGTAGAATTTTGATTAAACAGCGAGAAGTTCCCTTATTCAACATTTTGATCAAATGTACTTATACGAATATTAACATTTCCTTCTTTAAAGCGGCATCTAAAAATAACTCCCGAGTTAAACCGCTTTTAGGTAGTACGAGCGATTACTCAATTTAAATTCAATCAAATATGGTTCCTATCTTAAGGGATCTGAATTCTGTATAATAAATACCGTTAAGCGATAACATCTTCAATAGAGGGAGGCCTTTATGTATTTCATTAAAATGTTTCTTTGTGCGATGGCAGCCATTATAGAAGCTAGAAATGCACCCGAATGATATCTTAAAAAACGTCGAGATGGAAATGCATTCAGTCCGACGAACGTATTTTAATTTATAATTTAAAAACTTCAGTTTTTCCAGGTAAAAATGCGACTTCGGATTTCGAACGATTTGCTTCCTTCGATAGTGGGGCGGAAGTATTATGCATGTAGATCATTTATTTTCATGCCGTTTTCCTTTGGGATTCATTTTGCATAATGTGGGAGATATGTTAATGCTCGCATGGCTGTATTCTGTTTCCTGCCTAATGTGCATGCGAGTTTTAAAAAATAATAATAAACGTTGACTTTCGGTAATATAATATGTGCGGTGATAAAACAAAAAGTTTCACTAACGTCGGTGTTAATAATTTTCTGACCTTTAATCTCATTAATTACGGTTAATACAAAATTAACTTTCAAATTACTTGTTAAGTTAATTTAGGCAGGGGTTTTCATTTCCGCAAATATTTAAGTATCAAAGTTAAGCTTGAAAGGGTTTTAGTGGAATATTGCGAGTGAGTGGTTCGGAATTACGACTGTTCAATTCGATTTAATAGGTAATCAGATTGTCGAGTGAACTCAATAACGTAAGGTGGAGACAATGAAACTTTCTTGAAAATTCGCTTCCTGTCGGGGAAATGGTCTGAAAAAGTATTCTGTTCTGAAAACGAAAAAGGAAGCCTTATCCATCCATCATAAAATTGGCATTTTGATAAGTCCCGGACGTCTCTGTCCAACATCGAAGTTGATACGGACCGATAAGGACGAGTAACGGAGATAGTCCCCGAGGAAACGCGGAACGCAGCAGACGTAGGCCGGACACAATAGGCTCAGCTTGAAAGGACAAAGCAGCCGCAATTACGGCTAGAATAATCAAAGTCTACATCCTGTAATGGGCCGAAGACTTGAATTGTTCTCCCTTATACCGCCGAGGTTACATTCATTTTTGATATGAAAGAGCCGCTATTAAAGTTTCATTACTACCGCAGATTGAATATGTAGACCGATTCGAATGAGAATTCTGCGTTTATCGTTTCAATTCTTACCCCGCAATTTACTCACGGAGTGTTTCGAGGAAATTGAGAATGTCTGACGCAGTTTTGTTAAAAGTAACAAAACGATCGAAATATCTGTCAGAATATTTTAAATTTAAGGACGTAAATGTTACATATACACATCATGATTAAGTTTCGTAGAAAACCTCTTACTTAAACAAATTAAACATATGTACTACAGTTAAAGTGCGAATATACTCGCTGGGTACTCGGGGTAAATGAGCGTGAAAACATAATTAAACAACGCTCTTTGGATATCACTTAATTCTGGTACCAAATTAATGTTAGTTAGCAACATTACGTCGGATATTCCGGCTTTCCAAAACTTCTTCCAAATTATAATTTTTAGATTATGAATTACTAAACGTTAAACGAAGCGGAAAATTACTCTTAACAAGCATAATCCAGTTTTAAACCATTAACACCTCTTAAATGAATTCAAAATTTCTTAAGACGAATAATACAATTTTAAGTTAAAATTTTCCGTTTTCCTTCTGAAAATGTAGACATCGGTTTGTCTTTCTCTAATATAATCATTAAGTCTCTGTTTTATCAAGAAGTATTCAAGTGAGATACAAAAATGAACTTTTTCTATTCCAATTATGAAAGACTGCAGCGAAAGTACAAATCCAACACATTAAATTCGACGTTCTTCATTTGAATATTATTTGCGATGGCTTTTTGAAGAAGATTCTAATCCTAATCCTGATTTGCTCCGCTTTTTAAAATGTATTTCTTCAACCTTTAATTTTTAGCAATGCTATTAACCCTTGAAAATGTTTTGCAGTTACTTTACTTTACGTTTTAATAGATAAGTTAAATAGATCAAACCCAACCTAAAGCAATGTTTAAATATTTTAAAATTGCCTCAAACGTTCCTAATGAAACTTTCAGATTCTGAAAAGCTTTCAGCATATTTACCATTTCTGTAAAACTGGTTTTGAAATTTCCATATGATTTTAACAAAATTATTATTTCAGTAAACAAGTGGGCTTTGTTTTGCTCGCTTTTATTAGTACAAGTTGAAATTTGTTAATTTAGCTGGCTGTCCGAAGTAAAGCTATTTACAAGCTTATGTCTGCTACTGGAAGTACGGCAAAGTGCATACAGGTAAATATACTTTGGGCAGTTGCAGTGTTTACCTTGAAGGCCACTTAGGTTGCATATACACATACACAGCTCTCTAAACACAAATTTATGTAACATGAAATGCAGCTTCGGTTAATGAATTTCCAAGCAAGGTAGCGTACTGAAGAAAATAGAGAAATAAGTTACGGCTACATTAGTATTATTATTTATTACTTATTATAAGTACGCAGCAATTCGGTAAAAAACTTATTTTGCTTTAATGGTTTAATGAAATATCTTTTTACTTAATGAGAAATAATACTTCACCGATAAGATGCTAATGCTCTAAATCCTTTTACAGTTTGTTATCGCTAGATCTAGTTTATCTACTAACAAAATCCGAAAATATTTTTGAAATAGATACTGAAATATTCTCAATTTATAATATTTAGAACTATTTAAAACGTAAGATCCAAACATCTGGATGTTTGCTATTCGTTACTTAAGTATCAATTAAAAAACATAATCCTTAATCTGTCATACTCGCTGGACTTAGTTCCGTGTCGTGTTTGTAGTGTTTGTACCACAGATATATCGAACGTCAACCATACCCAACCCTAATTACAAATTTATTGAATATCTCCAGAGTTTGATTATAAAGGTTTGATCTCTGAACAGCGTCTTAAACAACCTCGAATGCAAAATTTTCATATTGTTTACAGCTTTGACTTTTATTTTTTTAAATAAACCTTATCAAGAATATACAGAAAATTACAATTCATAAATATTTCAGAAATATTTTGCTTTGTAAATTAGCAAATTTAATTTCGTAAATGAATTGATTAACCCTTTTAGCTGTTATTAGAATAAACCCAAATATCACGTGTGTAACATTTAAATACGTAATATTTATTAAACAAACTCTCGTATTTATTAAAATTCAAAATAAGAACGAGCCATTAAAAGTCTAAAACGGGAACAGTAAAAACCTAAAATGTCAATATATTTGAAACGTGTCTTGTATTCTGAATTAGATATACACTGAGATTACGTCCAAGAGTTCACACATCTTGGGGAACTCTAACGGAATTTCGATTTTTCATTATTTCCTTTTGCTACATTTTTCAAAGTATCAGGTGTAGTAATTTCATCTGTGTCATTTATCTAAACCCCATACGTGTCGTTTTGCGTGTCGATGGTTTATCTTTGTTTGAATGGGAAAAAAGGTTGAAAGTAGTTACTTTTGAAGTATTTAAAAATGTTTAGTGTTAACTAAAATACTGGTTAACACTTTTATTTGGTAAATGAAGCATTTACCAGTGTGTAAGTTAATGTAATAAATTTTTTTTCCAAAAATTACAATTTTATGCAATGAACTTTTCAACTGTTGGCTTTTGAAAATTTAATTATTACTTTGTCTATTACAGCAGCGTATTAGTCAGCATTTCCATCATATTTTAAATTTTTTCCTTTCCGCGGCAGAAAATTTTGTCAACTTCCACCTAGGTACTTATGTTGCTTGCTTCTGCTTTCTTTTCTTTGGGGACGTTTGCCTTACTGAGAAATTGTGTTTTCATGGCGTTAAACAATTTTACCAGTTTGTCGATTCTTTCGTTTATTTCGTCTTCCGGATTTCCTTTGCTATTTATTATTATTGTTAAATATTTAAACACCTCTAGCGAGCAATGGAAGAAATGAAGGTACTATAAAAACTAGTTAGACTAGTCAGAATGGCAGTAACTGGTATGGAGTTCTGGAAGAAGGAACCTTATTACAAGTAAAAAAAGAATTAAGGCACTATCAACGGTGCTGTTCAACATACCACTCAAACAAATTATGAGGGAAAGCATAGTAAACATGGCAGTGCCAATATATCACAAGCGTCATCCGTGTTTGGCATTGGGAAATGATGGTACTATAATAACAAGAAGTAAAATAGGAGATTATGGTCAGATTCGAACATGTAGCACAAAATAGAATGATGAAGAATATGAAATGGGAAAAAGTTTAAAGACAACAGATAATAACGAAAAAGGATACAAATTTAAAAAAGTTTCAAGGTTCAATTATTTAGGAACGGTAACTATAAGAAAACCAAAAATAATTAAAGAAATGGAAGCAAGAAAATAGTGCCACATGCTATTAAAATTCGTATCTATGAAACGGTAGCAAGACAAGTGGTAACATACATCAGTGAATTGTGGACTTCGCAAATCAAACCAAAAAATCCTAGGTGTGTCAGAAAGGAAAGTGTTGCGACAAAAGGGGAAAGGCCCTGAAAGCTAGAAATACAGACATTTTTTGAACAAGAATAAGATGGATAGGTCATTTAAGGAAGATGCAAGACGAACCCATTCCAAGGCAGGTATTACTGAGCGAGTTGGGAGGGACGAGAAGAAGAGGTAGACCAAAATCAAAGTGGAGGAATCAGACGAAAACTTAAGCTACATGGGTATCGTAAGATGGAGAGAAAAATAAGTGGATAGAAAGAAATGGAAAATGGTGGTAGTGCTAAATATGTATACATAAGTACATTTAAACATACTCGGTACTTGAATTTTTTGTTTGATTGTTATTATCATCATTTTTGAATTTTCTGTGTTAATATTCATGTGCAATTTTGTCAGTTGTTGGTTAAGTTACATATGCTGTTTTCCGTGTAATTGGATTGAACGGTCTTAAGACGTAACTAGCCTTAAACCTATTCTGTTCATAATTGATTTTTCGTTTGCTATTCTTACGTAATCTGAAGTGTTTTCACATTAGGCCTTCTTTAACTTCTTTCGATTTGAGCTTCCGATGCCTTATTATTATTCTGTTAAAAGCCTTCTCCATACCATACCATACCGACAAAGCATACTTGTACTTCTCTACTTGTGTTTGAGCTTCCACTGACATACTGTGTGCAAAAATCTGGTCCCATACTTTTCTATTCTTCCAAAATTTGCTTTGTTTCTTCCAAGATTTTTACAAAATATCTCGTATGCTTCCTAACATTCTCATGGATATTTTAAATCCTTTGTGGTCGACTTTAGGGTAGAGCAGAAGTTTGCTGCGGTGTACTCTAATCTTGGTTTACTTCATTAGGTATTTAGAACAATTCTTCTTATTCTTCCTTATTTAAGTGTAGGCAAAGTGCAGTATAATAATGTAATGTTTCTAAAGCGTTTATTTAAAACTTCGGTCCGTGGTGTGAATTATTTATTAACAAATTTAAACAATGTAATAATGAACACGAGACAACTTAAACACTAAAAAACACAACACTAATATTATCCTGAAACACTAACTAATTTATTTATACAGTTTATTTATATTCACGCGCGCACTTGTATTATACGTATTCGCACTTGGTCGCGACGGTAGACTTTAGTAGACTGCTCGCTTGCCAAAGTAACGGACATTATTTTATACCAAACGCGGCCTTCGAATCCAATCGAGAACGCACCACAATATTCGACATCATTCCAGAACGATGACGTTATCGAACAATCGCGATCACTTGAGAAGTTTCTGCCGACGGATGACGCATACGGCTGAAATCATCCGTGCGTCTCGTTACAATAAAATGGGGTAATCTAGCCTTGCTTCATTTGTTTGCATTTCTCCATACATCTCGATTGTTATACCCTCCGTGTTGAGTGAGTATTCTCTACGATGTCTACGTCTTATCTTCTTAAAAATAATCTTCAACTTTCCTCAAGGAGCTCGTTAAAAATAGTGAGAAGTTGAGTTAACAGAGAAGAAACGTAATTTGTAATCGATATATCTAGCACGATATACCTAATGGTTTTCGGTCTTCCCGGTTCGATTTAAAAAAGTATAAAATAAAAAGTAATAAAAGCGGTTAAATGCAAAAATGCATTTAGCAAATTTGAATAAATCTTAAAAATTCTGTAAATAGAAATGTATTACCTGTGCAGGGATTTAAACCACGGATCTTTGGCTTTTATGCGCCAACGTTCTAAAATAAAAGTATTGGAGTTGGGGTTAATTTTATGTTAGTTATAGTTACTGCATTTCAATTTTTGAAAATTTCATTACGGAAATATATGGTAACCGCTAATTTTATCGTTTAATACAGGAATTTTGTAGTAAAAACGGTTAGTCATTTGTTTTTACATAGATCCAGTTCTAAAGTAGAACCACTAAAATCACTTGGTTTTAAAACAATTGGCATATTTCAGTTTTAACGTGGCTGTAAACTAAAATGTTTATTAAATTTAGGTCAATTTATTGTACAATTATTAACTATGTACAGATAATTTACTGTAGGTACATGATTTTACAAAGTTTTTATCAACACCGTGTCATACGAGTTTAGTACAGTTTAACCAGATAAATCCTCCCGTTGATCACGTAAGCACGGCACAGCATCATTATGAGAGTAAATTCGGCATTTGTTATCTCTGATAATAAATATCAAATTCACTCGAGGGGGTGATATGCACTATGCTTGAGTAATGAGCAGCAGAATTTATCCTGAGTAAATACAAAGCTAGAGTAGTATTTAGCTACATTAGTTCTCTAATGTGACATATTTGTTATCGTTGCCGTGGTGGTGCAGTTCATAATTTATGGGATTTACTAGGTTGGTCTAACACTTCGGGTTAAATGTTTTTGTTAGTATGTCAGATTTCAGTACTTCGTTTTATTTGCGACTTTTTCCTCAACTCTTACACGAACGCGGAATTATTTCATAAATAATACAAGAAAGAATTGCCTTTGACATTTCTGAATAATTCAGAAGGTTTTCATTAGTACACACTTCGTATTTATTCATCTTTATGAATTATTTTTAAGGATGACGACCTATCAAGGTTACTACTACATTTGGTAATTCAAAACTTTGTCAGTAATAATAATACTAATATAATAATGTTGTTGTAATTTGCGATAAAATTATCTCGTCTGGGAATAATTTAATTATTAGCGATTTGTAACGAAGGTATTATCGTATTAATATAGTTATGTACAGTGTGTCTCCAAAATGGCATAAAATAAGTATAGTACATATATGTTAATACCATTTTCCTCGTGTTTGCTGTATAAGTCAAAGGTCTTCCGCCATTTTACAGACACCCAGTGCAACTGTTTAGCGTTTCGTGGTTGAATTTTGAATTAACAATGTTTATACCAGTCTCAATTGCCAACTTTTAACCTTCTGACTTGTCCTTAAATTAACTGTAAAATGAACACCTCCGTTGTTAGTTTTTAATCAATTTAGCTTTTTTATCAATAAGTTTAGATCACCTTCTTTTATACGATTTCAGTTTACATAACTACAAAAAAAATTACGAAATTTTTTAACAATCCTTTAAGAAATCATGAAAAGGAGTACAAATAGGCGAACCCTAAACATGTAAGTTGGGACAGTTAAAAAATGTATAACTTAACCGTAAAATGTCAAAATTAAGAGAAAACAAGACAAAACGTTGATGGAAAACAGTCATACCAACTCTAACTTATATTTGATTATCAGTTTCCTGTTGTCATACTAAATTAATTTAACCCCGATCAAAACTTATCCTTGATTTAAATTATTGTCTTTCGAGAGTCATCTCTACGAATAACCCAACCTTGACATTTCCATTACTTCCCTTGGAAAAATCAATTGTTTTTCCTAAAAGGCGTAGACCGTACGTTAGTTAAGTGTTAAAATATGACACTCAGAGCTGTAGTTCGTTGAAATTAAATATAGTTCTATGTAGGAAGCGAAGTAAAGAGGCGACACTCGCAATTAATTGCTGAGAACAGTTTTAATTATTTGTCCACTGCTGGATAAAGGCCTCCCCTATTTTCTTCCATGAGTCCCTGTCATTTGCCTGTTGATACCCGGTCTTCCAACACTTCTGCTCCATGTTCTAGGTCTCCATTGTATTAAGCAAATTGTCCATTCCTCTATTCCTCAATTTCTGTTTAGCGATTTGCTCGACGACATCCGTTATTGTTTTTGCTCTAATATCTGTATTCCGTATTCTTTGTCGTAGACTTACTCCCAGCACTCGCCTCTACATGGATCGTTGTGTTGTTCTTAATAAATTATCACTTTTCTCCGTGAGAGTTACAGTTTCCATGCCATAGGTTATTACCACCAGTATGCATTGGTCAAAAATTGGGATATTATTATTCTGTAATATATACGCCATTTTTCGAAACGCTGTTCAGCCGAGTCTCATTCTTCGTTTAAACTCTAAGGTTTGGTTAAACTTGCCTATCGCTGTTTGATGACCCAAATAAATGTATTCCTGAACTTTTCTGTAGTTCCTCTTACTGGGAACTGTTTGCAGCTATTAGACATTATTTTTGTTTTGTTCGAATTCATATTGAGTCATATTTGGCAAGCTTTGTCGTCAAGTTCTCGGAGCATCTCCTCTAGTTCGTATTCATCTGAACTAATTAGGATGATATCATCTGCAAACCTGAGGTGGATAAGGTATTTGCCGTTAATATTAATGCCCCTATTTCTCCAATTCAGTTTTCCAATATGTCATTAGTTGGTATTTTTGCCCTCCGAAGCAACTTTAGTCTTTCTATTTTGATGTTGACGTGCGCAATAGCCCTCACTAGTCTATGGTCACTCCCTGTGTGAAACCGGTTTAGGACTGACACGTAATTAACAATTTCTTTTTGATTACTAAG
This sequence comes from Melanotus villosus, assembly GCA_963082815.1. Classification (NCBI taxonomy): domain Eukaryota; kingdom Metazoa; phylum Arthropoda; class Insecta; order Coleoptera; family Elateridae; genus Melanotus; species Melanotus villosus. Next base: position 59,765,694 of record OY720425.1, read on the forward strand.
GATAAAATCGATTTCAATCTTAATGTATCCATTCGGACTTCTCCACGTCCAGTCTGTTGGGTGACTTCTTGAAGAAGGTATGCATGCAATATAATTGTTCACTTTGCATTAAGTTTGGGAGCCTTTCACAGCAATCGTTAAGATCTCCGATGATGTTGGGAATCTATGTTATTTTTATTTCTAAGTTAGCAACTTAATAGAAATGCTTTTTCTCTGGTTGTCTTCTTAGAACTGGAGAACAGTAATAAAAGTCCAACATTAGTAAACTATTGATTCAATGTTGATCGTACATACTAATTGATTTTTTTTGTTTTTCAGGTAAGTGAGCTACGCCTCAGGGCCTTGGGTTTTACCAAAGAAGAATTTTCACACCGGTAAATTTTTCGTATTAGAACTCTCAACTGGTTTAGGCCCATTTGCACTAAACGTATTTTAAATTTTGCTTAAACCATATCAACTCAATGAGCAATAAGGAAAATTCTGGTTTAAATCAAGCTCAAAACTTTAATGACTGGAGGTGCAAACGGTGCTTGGAAACCTTTCTACTTTATGTGGGGAAAAACTGTCGGTTTACTCAATAAATATATTATTACACTAGCAAATACACTCTTAGTAGGGCTTGGTCGTCTGTAATTTATTGGCCCCCATCGTATCGACTTATAGCAGTCAATTCTTATTTCCACTAGAGTTGACAAAGTAAACGTCAAATATAACTATTTTAATCCTTGTACGAGATATAGGAAGGGTTTTAAACAAGGTAACAAACGGGATTTTCATTTATTGGCATATTTCCACATTAGCCTGAATATACTTGTAGCTATTAGATAGGATTATTCTTAACTTTAGATGTAAAGAACTGCATTTTAATCTTAAGAAATACGCCAGCAAGGATTAAAAGCAATAAAAACCTAAGACTTCCTTAACAATCCAACCATGTTAGCTCAGACTTTTCAAATAATACTTCAAACTAAAGATCGTAAAGTTCTATTTAAAAGTTCCAAAGATAAGAAGGTCAAGTAAGTTTTACATTATTGGTTTTCACTTATCAAACTCGCCTCCTAGGTTATATAATACAACAATTCTTTCCATTTTTGTTCTTAAAAATTACATCATTAAACTAACATTTACCGTTTGCTTTCTTTTGCTTCGCAAACTATGCAATACACAGTGTTTGGAGCGTTCTACGAGTAAGAAAATTTGGTTAGTTGTTTATGTAGTTCAAACAATTATCTGCTGTTTAGTTATAACACAAAAACTATTGGCTAACTTAGAACTCCATAACTGTCTAAAATTTATGTAAACAGTAATACATTTCTTTAGTAGATTTTTGTATCGTATATTGAACTTGAACTAAGCCGTTTCTTGCCAAACCCCCAGTTTTAGCTTTTCCAAGTAGCAGTGTCAAACTTTTTTTTGAAAAATATGTTTTCACACCAGGCCTTAAGAATAAACTGTCTAAAATTAAGATTGTAATGAAGCGACGTTCAGGAATCGCCACGCGTTGATATGACGTATTAGCCAGGGTTATTACACGAGTCAAGAATAAAGGCATCCAAACATGCACGCGAATGACCGCTGTTAAACTGAACGACGATACTGCACAGCTGTGTAGATGCTGAACTAGAATTCTGTCAAATGCACAGCTCAGCAACTCAGCATGATTCACGGCAGGTATGCCTCTATTCGACAGGTGTGCGTTGGAGTTGACTTCTTATACTTATATAAGCAACTGCTCCAAAAGAGCTCATTATGCTTAGTACCATCACGATGTATCCTACGATTTTTATGTAAGAATATTTTTCTATGTTTAATTCAGTTTAATTTAATAGTAAGACTTGCTAATAGTTTGGATCAAACGCTTTGTTTCATTTTATTAACTTTGATGATTGTATATACTTGGAACTTAAATTCAAAATTGTCTTAGTGTTTACTTTTAATTTTAACTCTAAATTATATCTTGTGAAACTTAATCAAAGTCGGGCAATATACGTTATGTTAGTTGAACCAGAATTTTAATAAGCACGTGGCGTAGTGGTCAAACCCACTTAAGAATGATCACAAATTCTTATTTTTACTAACTCTTAACATTATTATTGGTGGCAAGCACTACGTTACAATATCTCCAATTGAAATTAAATAATAATTAATTTTTGCACTCCCGTTCGCCCGCAAAGAAGGGCGTAAAGACAAATTAATTTAGAATATCACAAAAATACCTTAGTTACAATACAATTTTTATAAAATCACTCTTGCCGTGAATGCGTCAATTTGACACTTTTAAAAATGTCATTAGAAAAATTTTGTTATGAATTAAAAAATTTAAATAAAATCTCGGTTCGTGCAAATAATATTGTATGTTCCACAGGCGTAATAAGCGACTTTGGCCTTTGGCGTGTTATAACCCTCGGCTAAAGCCTCGGGTTATAATATTCACGCCGCAGGCCAAAATCGCCTTCTTTACGCTCTTTATACATAAATAACTATTATTTGTTATATAATAATTTTAAACAAATATGATCTTCAGATTGTAGTATCAAGCCTAAAACTGTTCGTTTATTACTAATAACTTTCAGTACGTCTAAAAACTAGAGAAACGGGTATTAATTCGTTTGAATATTTTAGGATCGTGTTATTGTAATTTTATAGAAACGAAAGCTTTAGTGTTTTTCAGTAACACAAAAGAAATAAACAATACAGTAGCAGTTATGTAGACATCATAAAACAAAAGAGTAAAGCAGACCTTCAGAGCAACTGCTATTTTACTGACATATAAAACTTTATACCCTCATAGTTCTGTTATTGCTTGAAACATAAAGAAAATATGTCACCTAAAAGAGAAAGAAAATGCTTGTTTCATTGAGTGAAGCTCCAGCATGGTATTTTAGCTAAAAACACGATTTATTGAAAGTACAATCCAGTTATTTGAATAAATAATTTAGTAAGCAAATAAATGAGAATTTTTAAGGGGTAATTTTGGTAAACCGAATTTAGATATTTCATTAAACATCGGAAGCCTAGGTAAACAGGAAAGGTCAAGTTATTAATTCGAAAGAATATTTGCAAATCGATTAGCTATTTAGTTAATAGTTTATCTGAAATTCCCTACCAACCTTTAGAGATAGGTAGTTAGATAGGTAAAATTTATTACGAACCCAAGTTATCTCGCACGCTGGTAATAGATAAGGATTTCTAGGTAAAATGAAAATTTAAACAGGCGTAAAACTGTTAATGAATAATTAGGGCGAAATTTACAAGAGAAAGGGTGCGTCTGAAAAGACAAAGGATTACATAAAAGCTATGCATAATATGTTTGACATAGTTTAACAAAGATATTCAAAGGTAATGTTGTGCTGAATGTACAGAATTGGAAGTTATGAGCGTTCACTGGCAACGAAAACGATTCTTTGAATGTATTACAGATTTACATATATTTTCGGTTGGCTAATTCTACAAAATACTGTCGCATTTTAACAATGCCCCACCAAAAGCCAGCTTTACGTAACGAAAAAATCGGCCCCCAGATTTTTTTATATAGGTACATATAGATTTATGTTTCATTAAATATTGAAGTTTTATTTTCTTTTATTAAAATTTAGAAGTAGGCATCTTTTAGATTTTGGAGGGTCTCTTTTAACGGAAATTCTTTGAACCCGCTCAGAAACAGACATTTTCAACTTAAATGAAATTGACTCAGAAAATACGAGCTCCGTCTAATTTTAGACATCCAATTTATGTTTAAATTCTGGACCGTTTTACGAATTTTAATTATAAAAATTAAAATTGTAGCTTTCACATAAATCTAGAACTTACATACCCTGGGGTTTTATTTTATTATTGAAAACATTAAGCTCCTCAAATAAAAGCAATCGGTTGTTGCACATCATAAAATTACACAAATCTAGAAATAAACACGAAGTTTATATGAAAAGCTTTCCTAGAAGTGCTCATCCCTAATGATCATCATTTCCAGGTTTAGTTTATTTTAAATAACATCAAGTGCGTATAATTTTACAATTATGATATGAAAACGTTGAGAATTGAGAGTACTTAGTGGAAGTTGAATGCTTAATTAACTAAAATGTAAATTTTCCAAAACATAGTGCAGTTGCAAGAGAAGCATCTGTTTCGTTCGTGTATGTTTTTTTAAACTAACTAATAGTAACTAAGGGTAAAAATAAACAATTAAAATAGTACGAGGGTCGTTTGAAAAGTAAGGTAAAGACGCACATATGGCAGCACCATGATCGAAATCGATGCACAACCTAGCCTTCAAACGAGCCCTTGCTGAGTTTCAGCTCAGTGCATTATAAGGTTATTCTTTGGTCACGCGACCATGCAAGCATTTTCAAAGATGAAGCACCTGTTCACGCAACAACGGTTTCTATAGCTAAAAGCATGTACTCATCCACCCTACTCACCTATTTAGCCCTATCTGACTTCCATTTGTTCCCGAACCTCAAAAGATGGCGTGGAGGACAGCGACTTTCCGACAACAATGAAGGGGTTCATGCTGTGGATGGCTATTTTGCACACCAGGAGAAATCATTTTAAAAAGGGTATAATGGCTTTGGAACATCGTTGGGTAAAATGTGTCGAGCTCAATGGAGATTATGTTGAAAAATAAATAGTACCTACAAGTCAAATTTATTCGCATTTTCTTTTTCGTTGACTTTACTTTTCAAACGGCCCACGTAGGTTAGGAGTTGTCAAAAAAACTTCTTGAAATTAAAATTGTGTTCGTATATTAAAGCGAAAACTAATTAGTTGTTATATTTTCATGTTTAAGAACGAATCTTTTACCTTTATTTGTAATGAATAGCTCCAAATCTGCTCCGAATTTTTAAAAGGGATTATCTATTCACGTACTTAAAAAATTAAGCAGGATTTTGAATGTCTGAGAAGAACTTTATCCTTATCTACATATTCATTAAAAAAGTATTAAATCTAATTTGAGAATGAAACGAAATTTGTATCGTTCCGGCCACAGCTGTAATTTAAAAAATGTAACTTCTGTATTCTGTATTGTTATCCTGTCCTATTCTTATTTTCATCCTTCAGATGTAATATATAGAGATAGAAACCAACTACAGAGTAACAATTCAGTTAAAGGATTCAATTTAACGTTCTATTCAAGAGTTACTTTCGAAACTTAGTTTCTGTAACGGACGTAATGTTAAAGACTAACTTTTATATTTATTTTAACAAAGTCAGATCTCGTAAGCTAACAGCAGCGAGCAACATAAATATAAATCTATCTATCTTCTGTTCTACAGAATTAAGCGATTTCTTTAGAACAAAGCAACCTTGATTTAAGGTTCACGTTAATAAATTTATTCTGAACTTTAGCTCTCTTGCATGATGTTGAGTAAGTTTGAAAGTTTTGAAAGTAATAATACTTGTGTAGTTAGGTGAAATTTTTATTTTGAATTAATATCCTTAAAAACTTTGTGGACGGACGCTCAGTTTCATAAAGTTTTGGTAGTTTCACCAATTAAATAAGTGATTACGAAATCAACTTCAAGCTAGCATTCCTTTCTTTGTAATAAAAAACTGCCAAAGAAGCTAAAAACAGTAGTTATCAAATCCGACACTTTTTAAAAAAATTGCCTTTAAGTTTAGAACCATTTATTTATATACGACTGAAAAATGTATTAACAACTCCAGACCCTTGTAAACATTGAAATTTATTATTTGTAAAACTAAAGCTCAAATTTATATTCCTTTGTATTTACTACCGTAAGAATTCAGATCTTACTTAACCTAGCTCTTTTTTTGAAACTAATTTTAATCTAAAAAACGACGAAACACAAATAATTGAATTCAAGTAACTAAGACATTTGAGGAGACTGTGTAAAATTCTGTCTAAATTAAAATTCAGTAGAAAATCTGATGTACTCCTTTCAAACAGAAGATCTATAAGCTTAAATAAAAATTGCTAAATAAGGCACAAAATGAGACAAGTATGATTGGTCTTCATGATGTTTCAAAGAACAGTCTTGAAAATCGGAAACATTTAGGAATATGATCTGTTTATAGCGGTTTTCGGCAACAATTTGAGGTTATGGAATTTTGAAGTTGGTACCCAATGCAACGCCAATTTTTTAGTATGAAAAGATGAATATTCAATTTGTTTATTGCTCCACCTTAAATTATTTTTCACTTAATTTTCTTAGTACAGATTCTCAACATATTGGGGGGGGGGGGGGGGGTGAAATGTTTTCTAACTTTAGCAGAGTTGTTGCGCTTTATCTTCTTGCTGTTTTTAGTCCCATAAGTGTGCTTCACTTTTCATCCAGTTCCTATATACCTCAACGTTTTGCTATTTTTCGTAAACTTTAGAAACTACCTTGATTTCTATTTAAGATATCTTCTCTTCGGTATTACGTTTGCCACATAATCATCTAACTTGTAAACACTTCCTTATTACTGAATTAAGACAACTTTCTTTTTATTTGCAAAATTTACAATCTACTTCCACGGGAAGTAAATTCGTGAGGGGTCCGTTAGTGTATAGTTGCTCTCTCAAATCGTTGTCGTGGTTTATTATTCGTTCTTGATATTTAGAGGTGATTCGCTAGAGCTCGGCGTCTGATTGCTGACGCGAAATAGGGCTTCCACTAGTGCTCTCGGAACTTTGGATTGGAACATCTATATAATGGTTAAATTTGATAATTTTTAGCATTCCCATAACTGGAGTCCGTAGGTTGGTATAGGTTTGATTACAGCTTTGTACAACAATAGTTTGTTACGTATGGAGGAGCTTTGTTTCGACCAATTAACCAATACATTTGACGAAACTTTTATCTTCGTTGTTTCTTCCAGGTGAGCTTCTGGTCAAGAATGAGTCCAAGGTATTGATTGTTTCTGGCGGACAGGTACTGCGTCTGTTGGTAAACGTGACATGAACTGATTTTGCTTAATTGATCTTGGTTTTCCATCTGTGGTACAATTCGAAGATAATATCCAGGTGGTCTTGTCGGTTTTCGGACGGCGCTATTGGGTCATCATTTATAGATAGAACAGCCACGTCATCAGCAAACGAGGCAATTATGGCATTGTTTGTTTCACGTATGTCGGCGGTGTATAGCAAGAAGAGAAGTCGTCCAAAGACGCTACCTTTCTGGACACCTGATGCGATAGAGGGGAAGCTAGATTGGGAGTAATTGTAGGTTACAGTGAAATTTCTGTCGGTTAGGTAGGCTTTTAGAAGGAGATAAAAAATGTGTCTTTCAGTTTGAAGAGTAGACCTGGATGCCACACTCGGTCGAAAACGTGAGATATATCGAGAAATACTGCACTGCAGAATTTTTTATCTTTTATGCACTTTGCGATTTCGTTGATTATTCTATATACCTGTTGGGTCGTGGAGTGCCATTCTCGAAATCCAAACTGGTAATTGGTTAAGATTGTCAGAAAATAATGTTCTTCATGGATCCTTTTTAGCAGAAGTAGCTTGAACACCTTGTTTGTTGTGGGTAAAAGGCTGGTAGGCCTCTAAGACTTTAGTTCGTACGGAAGTTTGCTTGTTTTGTGGATCAATATTTATTTATTTATATTTCTATATGACAGAGAAGTAGGATAGACTTAGCATGCGGTTGAAGATGGCTGTGAGGAGAACGATAGCTTTTCGAGCTATTTTTTTAAATACGTATCCTGTTATTAAGTCATATTCGGCGGCTTTACGTGCGTTTCATTTATTAATTTATTTCTTGGCCTCTGCTAGCGAGAAACTTTTTACAGGAAGAAACTACCAGGCTGCTTCTTGCACTATTTCAGTAAAGTACTGTGCGACTTCGTCCAAGTCTTCAGGAGATTTGATTCTAAGTTGAAGGTTTATGTTGGTTTCTACATGTTTTTGAAATTCATCTCAATCAGTCTTTTTTGACGTTAACCTGTGAGGAAATGACTTGTTGATAATGAATGTGTGACCAGTTGAGAGTTAGATTCTATTGCAGAATTGTTTTTAGGGATCCCGTTTATTATAAAAAGGTCCAGGACATCCGAAAGCTTCCTGGGGTCTGTTGGCCAGTATGTGGGTACTGCGTTGGCAAGGTGGTCATAATTATTTTCAGTGGTAGTATCCAGAAGGTTTCAACCCTTTATAGTAATAATTCTCGAATCCCAATGCGTATGTTTGGCATTGCAGTCGCCCCCGACGATGAATTTGTTTCCAAGGTTTTGGAAGAAATGCAGTTGCTTCGGATAATTACGGCAGAGCCTCCATGAGCAGTATTATTAGGGCGAGAAGTATTATAATAAGCAGTATTGTGAAATAAGAAAGGTTGTTCGACCAACTAAGACAACAGAAGCCTTTTGAAACCTTCAATTTGTGGACAGCAGTAGCGAAGGTTATTTTAACAACTAATTCTCTGAAAACAGTTAGATTACCAAACGACAAATTTACGAAATTGAAATTCAAAATTACTTAAAGTACAGTTAAGTAAAACTATTGCCGTTGCATTTTATATTCCTATTGGTGAGACATACAATCAACATTAATAAAATTTTAAAAATAAAAATTGTACAAAACTACTTAATACTTCAACGCCTGAGATCTTTGCGGTTTATTATTAAAACTAAATCAAAACATAAATTCAGAAGAAATTTTACCTGATTATACAATTCGTTGCATCTAACTTATAAAATTCTAAAATGTAACTAAGCTGAGGCTTCGATACCAAACCTTTAGTAAAGAGGGAATGAATGATTTTGTAAAAAAGCACTAAAATTCTCTGCAAACAATGGCAATCTTTATATTATATCTACTAATCTATCGGACATGGTAATAACAATAAAAAGCTCCCTTCCGGGTTTGAGAAGTGCTGAAATGACAAGTACACCCTCGACGCAGCAACAGATTTTTTGCATTTTCAGATAAAGCACAACTAGCAAGAATAGTGCCCATTTATTCCACATGTCGCGAGAACTCACATCTTAACTTCACATAACACTCGTTCCTATTTCCGAACGATAATCTCTTTCCCTAAGACGTCTTTACTTGTCATAACGGACAGACGCTTTTAGTAAGTTAATTTCCTCCTTGATTCGACTTTTTATTTCTTTTTCAGCGTATTTGTTATTTTTTAATGACTATCTATTTGGAAATAGTTAATTTTTTAGTGCTTATGATACCACCGTTTACTTTTACAAATGGTGGTTTTGAACTATTCTACATTTGGCCACGTTTAGGCGGAAGATTTAGTAATAACATTACGATTCCAGAGGTAGTATAATTGATTTTTACACTGTCCTAGTTTCCGCCAAGAAATTAAACCCAGGAATAATGAATTAACAACTCATGCATCCTGACAGGGGTACGGTCGGGTTATACTATTCGGTTTAGTACATTTGTATATGTTGATGTTGATGGTGCTACATTTTATGGAATAAGTTTAATGGGTCCAGTATAATGAGAAATTTACTTGAATTACTGCAACTGTTACTACTATCTTTAGTATACAGGCCTGGAATACATGTTTTTAGACTAAAGCAGCACGCGGCAATACAAATATATCTATTTTAATTGTTATTATATTAATTTTGCTACGAGTATGTTGGATTTAATATTGTATTATTTATTAAAAGCTGCCGGTGGGTTTTGTTTTAGTAAATAAGTAGTTAAGCTTTCGAGTACCGATAACCTTTCTTGCATGTTTTACCTAAATAAGAAAAATCTAGTCACATAACTACATATTTTCTGTGTAATTACAAATTCTTCTAATTTTCCTGAAACATTTCATCTGTCTTGTAATTTTATTGTTTATTTAGGATCCTCCGGAATTTGCATAATGAAATTCCCTCTATTCACTTTATTTGAGTTTAACTTATTAAACTTTTATTCGGGTAAAAGATTTAAGAAGCTTGATCTGCATACATTCGTTGCTCGATGTAATAGACTGCGTTGTTTGAATCACGCGCATGAACTCATCGTCGAATTCTCATAGCGTCGAACCAGTATGCGTCTAACGGAACTCAAGATAGGGCCACATATATACGATACAATACACCACAACTAAGTTCGGTGTAATCGAATTCCATTTAATATTTCGTAAACTAATTTGGACCGTTAATTGAGACTTACAGGAAGTGTTTAGGACACCTCGTTCTTCTCCTCCACCAACATTAAAAAAAAAGACACCACCACAACCTGTTAAACAGGAACTTAGCATTTGTAACAACGATTGGTCCGGTAACACTTCCCTATAACAATATACGAAAAATTAAAAATTACAGCACTACACCAAAAATGATCGCCGGAGTGGCTTCGGCACACGGCTTCAGTGCGGACGGTCTCGGGGTCAAACCTGAGTCTAATGCTCGGCGGATGGCCTATCCTATCACTAAAAATAAATGAGAACGGAAACAGAGTGCTGGAGTAGGGAAGGTGGGCCTTGCGGACCTTTCAAAATAACCAAAACGCATGATCTAGGACAAATTCGCACTAATTTAGGTAAAACTGGACACAAGTTTATTTCATATGTTTTAAAGTACTCTGTTATTGAAGAAAATCAAAATAGTACACATTTCTTCTACTTGCCTACTTGATTGTGTTATCAGAAAAAAAATATTAACGTACTTATTAAAAACTTTATAAAAGTTGATCAATCATAAAACTATTATCTGCTTGTGTTTTGCAAGCATTGTTATAGTTAGTAGTGCATGAACGACATTTACATTTAAACCTGTCGGGAACTGTGTGGATGTTTAAATAAAGCTCACATCACGCTGTGACAAACAATGAATGGCCAGAGAGCGTTGTGGGCATTTTATAAGCAGCTACAACACGACTCTCTTATTTTGGTTATTTTTGACAGTCCAGAACGCATCGCAGCTGTTTCGGAACGACTAAGATCCAAAATGTCAGTATCTTTGGATGTTCTAGTCAATTTTTCCACTCACTGAGCAAATTTGATCTTTGCTCCTAATACACCCTTGACCAAAGTATGAGCCATCCGGTATTTTTGCTATATCAAAAAATTACTTAAGAAAAACGAGCTTTTCTTCATATTACTTTATCGGCACTTTCAAAATAATATTTAAACTGTAATAATATGTCAAGGGAAGCAATTAAACATCTTGTTCACTCAGTTGCAAGTACAATAATTGTAGTTTTTGTAAACACGAGGTTGTCTGCTATCGAAAGTATCGACGTAATGTTCGTGTTCTATTGTTTATAGTTATAAAAATATTTATCGCCGCTGTGAAAACTGCATAAAAAAAATCAGAACTAAGTCTCCAACAACACCTTCGCATTCAATTATTGCATAAAATGGGGAAAAACTGAAATTGTTAAAGAAGTAAAATGTTCACGCTGTGCCATCCGATATACCACAAAAGGTTTTGCTGAGACTGATGATAGCCCCGAAAACAAACGTAGCACACGTAGGAGAAAAGTCAATTCAAAACGTGCGGGCAGTTGACCAAGAATCGTTAAGAAAGGAAGTAAACCTTATTTGAGCCCCTTGCGGCTTTTTCCGGGAGCTTTCAAAGACCGATCAACGTTCGAACAGTCAGAAGCAGACGTGGAGAAGCGGGACTAAAAGGATGCAAAGCAAGAAAGAAGCCATTGCTCTTCAACAGAAATAAGAAGTCGCGCCTAGAGTGGGCTATATCTAACTGACGAAGCTTGGTTAAGGGCCGGTCTTTCAATATCCTAATAAACCTTCTAATAAGCTATTTGGCAAATATTTTCTATGGAAACGATTGCATTAACAAAGGTTGCCATAGAAAATAATAGGAGGATAAATTTATTAGGAGATTGAAAGACCGGCCCTTAATGTTGTATAATCCGACGAGTCAAACTTCGAGGTACGATCAATTTTACTTTAACTAGTCGTATCAAATCTTCTTCTTTTTTTCTTCCTCTTATAGCCGTAGCCTAGATCACTGACCTGTTATTGACTCATAAGCATGCATTCTGTGAGCACTCTTCGCACGTTTGCCGGGCAAGAGGCTATCCTTACCCATCAAAAGTGGCGAAGTTAACGGTTATCAAAGATGTTAGTATGGTAACCGGGGGCGCCGAGCTTAACGTGCCGTCCGAAGTACGGAAAAACGTACGACCTCTAAAATTCCGCCGGTGATATCGCCGATCTCCGGAGTCGAACCCGAGATGCCAATGTGATAGACCTTTACATGTGGCTAGCCGCTTTCCTCTTAATAAATCGCGGTTATTAATGCCAATCATCGGTTTCAACTCACTGTGACCTCCTGATATAGTAATGCTCTTTTCACCTAATCTTAGGTGTTTGAAATCCCAGGTGTGCCCTACGTGAGGCGCAGAGTACGTGAAGACCACCTTCCTGCGTCTGTGATACCCACCGTCAAGCACGGTGGAGGGAGTATAATGATCTGGGGGTGCACGACGTCCAACAGAGTCGGCGACATATTCGTTTGTGAAGGTCGCATGAACTCCCAAAAGTACATAAATCTATTGGGAACGGTCTCGTTTCAGTCACTTTCGAAAATTTTCGGCGACCCCGACATGGATATAGTAAAATTCCAAGAAGACAATGCTCCGTGCCACAAATCGACTGTTACAATGAAGTGGTTCTCAAAGAACAACGTAAAGCTCCTGGATTGGCCTGCACAATCCCCGCATTTGAATTCAATAAAGCATTTATGGGGAATTTTAAAGAGAAATATTCGGGAGCACAACACAATAGTATATTTTACAACAAGACATGAAAATGACGTTTTTTTCGTGATATGAGAAGTTGCCCACGAGCTGCGTTAGCAGCGAGTAGGGCAATCACGAACGAAAAAAACGTATTTCATGTCGAGTAGTAAATGCTATTTTTTCTACGACATTTTAATTATCTGTTTGAAATAAGTTTTAATTCGACTTAATTCAAACCGAATTGTGTCAATGCAAATTATTAATTGTTTGTTTAATCGGTTCCATAGTAACACACGCATTTTTTTATTTTGTTGCCATAGATTTGAAATTCTTGTTTTCATCTCTAGAAGTGAATATGTTTTCATCTCTAGATAGAAAATGTAGCGTTTTCGCATAGGGTTTATCGTGAAGAAAATACTTGTTTTCACATCATGTGTAGAAAAAAAATGTTTTTAGGCAAGAATGAAAAGCTATAAGTACGGAGCAGTGTCGCAATATAGTGCAGAATTTACCAACGAGAACTGTTACCGTCGCCAAGGCCAAAGGTGGCCCTACAAAATATTGATTTTGTTAAATAAAAAATAATGCAATTAAAGTTATTAAGTTTCATTTTACCTCTGTTTTACAAATATACCCAGTGACTTGGATATTTCCATGGTGGCAAATACTTTTGCCCATGCTGTATATCTAAATCCACTAAAACCTATCTAAGTTAGTTACTCAATTATAACATATAGAACTTATTTTGCTAAAGGTAGAGTTCTAAAAAGGACATTTTTATGTAAAAATTTTTATTGATCTACATTGGACGTCGGCATGTAGTTTCATTATCAGTTTTTTATGGTTAGGCTAAGTACAACTCCTAAATTAAAAAAGAAATCTTTTTAGTTGTATAACAGTCATTTTTGTTCTTCTTTTCCATTTCTCTTCAATTCGTCCTTTTTCCAGATATTTGAGAATTGTGCTTTATTTGTTCTCTGTTCAATATCTCTATTGACACTACACTACCAAGGTAAGTAAATTCTTCGACGTTTTTAATATTGTAGTTGTCCATATCACTCACGTCTGTATTAATAGTTAATAATTTAGTCTTATCTTTGATTATTTAATTCACTTGATTCACACTATTTAACATTGATTGCATATTTTGTGTGTTCATAGATAATAAACAAACGTCATCAGCGTATTCCAGGTCCTCTAATATCCCAGTTAAACCCCATTAAATTAAATCTAGATATTCTAACCTACTTTTATACAATACTAAATCTTTAACTGAACAACTATTTACATTTTTTTTAACATTAAATTTACATAATTTGCAAAATTTTACTCCTCTTCTACTACCTTTAGTCGCTTTTGTTAATATAAAATCCACTGTTTTTAAAAATAGGATTAGGGATAGAATACATCCCTATCTAACCCTGTCTTAAATAGTACTCTCCAAATATATTCTCTACTCTATCTATGGAATCAAACGCTCTTTGATAATCTATAAAGAATAGTTGAAGCGGCGATTGGTATTCAAGTGACTGGTTTATTATTATTCTGATCGTAATGATATTGTCAACACACGAGTAGCCAGCTTTAAAACCACTTTGTTACTTTCGTAATTATATTATTAAGCGTTGCGTTGATTTTATTGAAAGTAATACGATAGAAAACCTGGCTAGGAACATTCAAAATGCTAATTCCCCTCCAGTTTTCATATTTTTATAAGTTTCCTTCTTTAGGGATTTCAATAATAATGCTTCCAATCTATAGGAAATGTCTCGTCGATCCATATTTTTTTGAAAAAGAAGGCGTAGTATATCTACTGTGTGTTACGCTTCTTCATTTTGTGTATTACTTGAAATAGTTCTTTAGTAGGGATATTGATCTTAAGTACGAGGATTTCAACTTCTGGCGGAATCTGAACACTATCACTTGCAACATTCATAATTTCTTCAAAGCGTTGTTTCCAATGTTGCTCAACCATTTTTATCTTTAATTGGTGATTCTCCAGTTCTTCTTGTTTTGACTGCCAATTTCTGTAAAATCTTTTCTGCACTTGCCTTTTTGTTCGTCAGTTTTAGCTATGAATCCACGCTCTTTCAATTTCCTTCCTTCTTTTAATTTAAGCCATGATTCTTGATTAATCCATTCCATCGAACTTCTTGTACTAGTCGTTATTTCTTATTTCATTACAACTTTCAATAATGGTTCTTTTATCTCTTCAATAAATGTATCGTAATCAATTCTCACTCTCGCTTGATGTAAACTATTAACAAATCTTTCTGTCACATTCGGATCTTCTATCTTCGTACGATGTCATATCCGCTACTGACGCTGGCGGGGGGGAGGGGGCCAAAACAAAATTTTTAAACGATTGGAACTTTGTAAAAAATGTTGAATGTTAAATTAAGCACGTTAATTTTAAATTTTGGAATTTTAAATTTAAAAATTGATCTTGATTGAATTATCCAATTTCAGGTTTAAAATAGAAACGTGTATCCTAAGTCCTAAGTAAGATTTTCAAGCAAGCGAAATCGATTGCTTTAATACAACAGAGCTGTAAAATAGGGAAAAACGTAAAATATTGAAATTAAAAGGGAAGAATAAGTCCGTCCCTGCTTAAACCTAGTCTGTTGCGTTAGTTATAGTGGTCATACATTCACGAAATGTAAACAGTAAAGTCCTGTCTGTTGATTAAACAAAGAGGGCGCTTTAATTGGCTTAATTGCGACTAAATTTAGGTTGGTAGATTATTTGTTTTCGAGTTAAAGTGTGAAAAGTGACGTTAATTTTGGTGAATTTAGGCGCGTCGCGTCCACACGCCCGCTCCTGCGATTTCCTGAACGCTAAATCACAGGGCGTTTAATTATTCATCGAGCTATTTTCACACTATATTTCACCTGTATCGCAGTTCTTATCTGCGCTTGTGTATAGATTACTCGATACTGCGTTTAAGTTTAGTTGCTCGCGTTGATCACGTATACAAGGAACATAAATTAGAGGATTTAACTCGGTTAACTTGAAATTAAGTTCCAAATTCTACCGAGTACGTAGTACAATATATAACGAGGTGAAGTAAAAACAATTATTGCCACACGTTCCGTCTACGTGCAAGCATTCGCGAAATTAAAAGCGAATAAAAAGCCCCAGAAATTAAATATCTACCCAACAATCGGGGAACCGGTAAAATTTGCCAAAAAAACGGAAATGGTAGCGCCCAGGCGCGCATTGTTGAGTTTTTAATTAAGTTCGTGACGCCATAAAACGTGCTAACCTAAAATTAATGAGAGTGTCGATGCAAATTGACAGAACCGACCAAACTCTCGTTTTAATTGTGTTAATATTAATTCTTTTCTGAAATGGGGTTCGACATTTTTCTGTCAGTCCGATCACCATTCTTTCAAAATTCAAAAATGTCATCGGTCTTACTTCTAGAAAATTTGCCCATTATCTTCGGCATAACCCCCTCTAAACGTTCTCGGAAACAAATTGTACCGAGCTAAAGAGAATATGACATGATAAATGTACAATTTTGCACTGGAAAATACAAGTTTAACGACGTCGGACGTACAGAGTGTCTATGATTAACTCAGTTTGTACTCTCCTCGCGTCTCGAATTTGTCTATGTTGCTACACAAGAGCAAAACTTATTATTGCACTTGACGGTGAAAAGGAGCACACATACAAAACGACATGAAGTAGGTCATACCAACTAACTCATGTTTCTAAGGATGAAAATCGTAATTTAATTCCACAAACTACAAATTACTACCAAAAACCATATTTATTTACCACATGTTCATTTAAACTTTTCTAATTATAAATTTCATCATATAACATATTTTCCAACGCAGCAAGCCGTGAATAAAATTATTAGTAGAAAAAGTTAGACACTAAAATTGTTCTGACACAAATTAACTTGCTGTATTGGGGGTTCTTAGATTTTGTTGAAAATGTATTCATTTTCTAGTTTACAACTAAATGAATCATAGTTTTCGACCAATCGAATTGTCTGTTTGAATGAAACCCATTTAAAATATTCCCTATAAAAGTAAGGATTACATCAAAATATACAAAACTGAATATCTCAGTAGGTAAGGATATATGTATAGCAATTACTCCAGTTTTCTTCAAGATTTTCTTCAATAAAAAATGCATTGCCTTCCTGTAGTGGAGATTAAGTTTTTTTAGAGAGAGTACGTACACGTTTATTTTGAACGCCTTTTCCTGTTACATTTTTTCCATAAAATATTTATTATAGTGTGCATAAATTACAAGGCAAAGTTTCAACTTCAAAACACACCTCGTTTACAGTATATCGCGTATGTATGGTGCATTAATAGTTTCTAGTCATGCACCTACCTTTACATAATTAGAACAAGCATTATTTTTGTAAATGGAAGATCGATAATTTTCTAAACTAAAATGAAGCAAACCAAGTATAGTAAATTAACGGACTTATTAATTTTTCAGGCGTAGCTGCAGTAAATAATACAACCGTGCGCGAACCCATCAAATTCTGGAACCACAAGACGAAAGCACTCTCGATTCCTCCTAACTTCATTAATTCAGGCTCTGTGGCGCATTAACTCGTTTCGAATATGACACATAAATTAATACGCGTACGGTTTCGTGCTGAAACTACTTAGGACCGTTTTTATATTATTTCAATGTCGCATTTGTACACGCACCTGAAATAATTAGGTTAGAAAAATTAGGTCGAAATGTTATAAGCTTTATGTCTGTATCAAGTGAAACCAACGTTAAAAGTTACACTAAGCATTACAATGCGTAACAAGCGTTATAAACTTTAGAGAAAAGGCTAAGGTGGGGCTGTTAAAAATGATATTTATACCGAATTCGAAAAGACATAGGAGAGTAATTCGAATAAAACAGTACGTCGTAAAATAATATTGGCCCTAAAATGTATCCCTATGGAGCCCCTTTATTGTTTTATGTTTTCCTTAGTGTACTATTATTGTCTTTAAGTATACGGCTGTTTATTGTCACTTGATGTTAAAACATTTACTACCGGTGTTTACCAAAATCCCCGTGCTTTTTGCACGGTGTAAAAATTTGAAAAATTAATTTTCTACGTGTATTACATGAAATTTGATATTTGAAAGGAATTTACTGTAGAAATTCGATGAAATCACTTTGGGTTTGTTAAACTCCAAATTTAATTATTTTTGTTTGTAACAATGCAATCGAAATATCATTTGGCACAATAACAGACCTAAATAAATTATATACCTCAGTTTCGAATATTATTTCTTTGTAAACCCAAACAAAGACTGAAAGTTAAGTACATTTTTTGTTAAACAATGAACGCCTGTACGTAGTCACGCACAAATAAACTGTACAAAGAAAAGGGTTGGAAATTGTAATATTCATTTAATTACATGTTCAGCTTTTGTACGGGGTTACTAATAGAATACCCGAATGTTTTGTAGAACACCACCGTATCGAGGAAACTGCGCTAACAACTCGACAACGTACATTTGATGGATTATGTTTCAGCTCATACATATCAGGGGTTGAAATCTACCGGTTATAATTATAGTGTAAGCCTTAACGTGGTGACTTTTCACTACACAACAATATTTTAGTTTTAGTTTTTCGTTTATACAAAAAGATATTTCACAAAGTAAAGATGAGCTTTCGGTGAAAGCACCAAACCTCCTACAGAAGTTTATTAAAATTTCCCAAGCTTAAATCGTCCTTTTATTAATGCATTGCTTGTGAAAGATATGAAAGAAGCTATCAGAAATATTTATAGCTGAATTTGGAATAAGTGGGATTTTCTAGACGAATTTTTAAGAAGGTTAGATCGATCATATATTTTAAGAAAAGGTCAAGTTTGGGAAATACCATCTTTAAAAACGCCCTTCCTAAAACTGTAGATTAAGTTGAACACGTCTTCCCCGGAGAATTTAAGTTTCAGAATTAAAACGTAAGTTTAAGATTTCTAAAATAATAGCCTCGTTTAAATTTCTGAAATCACTAACTGAAATTGTTAAAAAATATATTTCCCTAGAAAGGAAGGTAATGAAAATTAGATACCTTGCCGAAAATCGAGTTAATAATAACCAAGTAGCCAGTTTAAAAATATCAAAAGCTGAAATTATTTTTAAAACAATGTTTTCTCAGAAATGAAGATATTGAAAACCACCAAAACCACATAAAAAGCAAAGTTAATAGTGAAATGACTACTTTAATAAATCGGAAGCTTTACAATATTAGTAACTTTTTAAGTAATAACAATAAAATCAAGGTTTGATGATAATACTATTGTTATAGATACCATTAATAAGGTTGTAAGACAGACCCATAAACTTTGTAAAATTTTTGTCCATGCTCATTTCAAAATTAAGAACTCTTTAGGCAATAGTTATTTATTATACAAGACGATAAAATTGTATTTTATCTTCGAGGGCGTATTTTAACGTCGAGACGCCAGTCGAGACGCTAATTACGCTCGAGAAGATAATTAAATTTTATCGTCACGTATATTTATATTAACTTTACCAACGTGTATAATATACTATTATTTGTTTTATGATGATGGCAATAATTAATTATATGACCATTCTACCTTAGTTGACGACTTAAAGCTTCAACAGCCTATGGAAATATTGTTACCATTTTTAAATTTTAAAAACCTAAGGTAAATTGTTCCTGAATGAATACCTTGAGATCTAACGAAAAAATTTACATTCGTTTTTTTTGTAAATTTTGACATCTATCGAGTTTTATAACATATTAACATCGAATTATAGTAAGGCGATTGTCAGTTTAATATCTGGAGAGAACTAAGCTTAATAGAAGTTCATGTAAAGTTCTTCACTTCACCAAATATTCATACATAATATTATAATAATTACACACTTAAGATTCATTTCGATTTAGAGTCATCATAATTAGGTAATTTCAAATTCCAAATTAACACGAGAATATAAGATTCAAGAAGTTTTACGTGAAACAAAAATAATATTCATTTGTTGGTTTTGTAATAACTAAGTGCTTTCTACACACTTTACTTCAAATTTTACACATAAATAAAGTTCTGTCAATAGAGCTAATAATTAAATTTAAAAAATGACTTACCGTATACTACAAGAAAACTGAATTCCATCATACTTTTAGTTCCAATACACAAATATATTACGGACGAAATATGTTTATTTATATTATCGAACGATTCTGTTATATTACAGTAAACTGAAGTTCATCTAATGAATTAATACATTAATTTAATTAATTTACAACACAACACTGACAGCAAACAATAACGATGAAGGATTCACATTAATTATTATTAAAATTAACAACCGACTTTGTTGTAAAATTATGAACATTGTGCATTATGCACAGACTACGACTACACACTACCTGCATTATCTTTATCCCATGCCATACGCCTGATAATTTAGCAGGTGGTCACTTCTTTGTTCTTTGTCAAACCTGAATTTTATTATTTTTACGATATAATCAAAACACATTTGGTTTAGCCTCATAATGTGCTTCACATGTTATCAGAAGTTTTTTTGATGCAAGACGTGTTTACCAGTTATAAAATACACATGTTTTTTAATCATCTTACTTACGTAAAGCTTGTCCCAGAAAAAATTGTCGCCTATTGGTTTTAACAAAAAGCCACATAAACAAATAAATTTGAACTATTTTATCGAATAGTTTTATTATTTAATAACTATACATAATGTAATAATAAACATTTAAACCTTGATTGTGATTCACCCAAAAGTTTTGCAATTCTCTTTTCGCCCCTTACATTAAAATTTGTACAGCGTCATTAGACATCATTTTTGTAGTTTGCTTCGACTTATATTTAAATTTCTTACGAATTTTTCTGTTTTAATTATCTTAAACTCGTCACTAACAGATTTTCTGTCCTTTCCAGAATAATAATGATGACCTGGTAGCGATTTTAAGTCGAGCTTGCAACAAGTCTCATCGTCCATGATCACATTTTTTTGTGTGCCAGTTTTGAGTACAACTTTCTGCATCTTGAGTTTGCAATAGTTTTTTGCTTAGCACTTCTGTTAGCCACTTTTGTTTTTTTTTAAGGATTTTAAGGAATTTTTTGCTTGACTTTCAGCACAGTTTATTTGGTAGTTTCAAATTTTTTAGTCAAGATTCTTATAGGGAGGTTTGGATTGTTACACAGAGCTTTCTTTTTCTCGATATTTTTATTTACGAACCCCGGCTTGCGTCCACTTTAACATTTTCTTCGTATATTACCCATTTCACTATATATTTTCAACAGTCCTTCTTGTAGTTTTTAACTTATTAGGGCCACTTTTATCGTGGAAATACCCCGATTTTTAACATATTTGTACAATATTTTTGCAGACAATGCTTCTTCTTTTGATTATATCTCTCTCAAATTTAATATGACAGTTGTCAACTAATTGTTTTTATTTACTACTTAGCCAACTAACAAAAACGGCTGATTAATAAATTTTTTAAAATTAAAATGGCATATACAGTAGGGGCAAATTTTGGCGACAATTTTTTCTGGGACAAGCTTTACTTGGAATATTATTGGAAAACGGAAAAATAAAGCCTGTAGATAAAGTAACAAACGAAAATAATAGACGTGATAAAAGTTGCAGCAAAACAGAACAATATCGAATTAGTAGTACAGATCGTCGAAGTAAAACCATGTAATTTGGAGGTCTTATACATTTAGCAAATCTAGAAGAAGGCTGAAATGAATTCGAAGACTTCCGCGGTCACTATTAGTGCCCCCTTTTTCCTCCAGTTGAAATCTGTTAAGAAAGTGGGCGAAACGTTGGAGTTCTTCTTTCTCAACAATGACTAATGACACTGTTCCAACCCAAAAGAGGTTCTTTTAACACTAGAAGAAGACCACTCATGAGAGGAATCGCTGAGGGTAAACTAATAACTAATTTTAACTGGATGGGAACAGCGCAGAACCGATGTGTATGGAAAGTAGGCATTGAAGAAGGGAAGATTCAGCAGTGGACTGTAATCACTAACTAAAAGGTAGAAAGGTGAATACAGATAAACCACCGTCAGTAAACACGTACACAATACGTGAATTTGTAAAGCATCAAACTGATAAATACAGGGTGCTAGGTAATGCTCTGCCAAATTTTGGGAATAGCTTTATAATGACAAATGTAGTAAAAAAGTATTATACCTTATACAATAATTTTTTTCTAATATGCATAATGCATAGTTTCTGAGAAAAAGCATGCTTTAATATTACTTTTTATTCTCGGGAAAAACAAAAACAAAGGGTTAAAAATACAGGAACAAAATTTTTACGGATAAATAAGAGTCTAATACACCAAGTAACAATAAAACTTTATTAACAACCACAAAATAATTAAAAAAAAGAATCTGAGAAAAAAATGGTATAAGAATTTTTTATTCCTTTTATCGTTACAAACCCACCCCTAAAGTTTCGCAGAAGCGTTACCTAACACCCTGTATATGACCCATTCCCCATTCTTCTCTATATTATTTAATTGAGAACTTAAAAGCTAGTGCATTAGCAAAGTAGGTCTCTGGCACCAAAGCAGTAACCAAACCCCAAAATCATATGGAAAACCATAACCCCAAAGTAGAAAATATACCTTTGCAATGCCGTAAATAGACAAATAAAGAAACAGAAGAAGACTCTCATAAGCTTCAAGTTCAGCAATGTTGGGACTGCATTACTTAAAGAATTTACTGTTTAAAGGGGTTGGCACATTGAATTTCAAGCTAAGCAATAATTAACACACTTTTAGTTCGCCAAATCCTTTCCATAATTTATAAACAAGAAAGTATTTAGAACTGACCAGATCTCTATTGCCTCGAGAGCTTTCTGGTAGTCGATAAAAGTCAGATTGTAGTATTCATTACATTTTGCTACTTTTTGTTGTTTGCAGGGGTTTTTAAAGCCTGCTCGGAAACTGGTTTGCTCACGTTGAAAGCAAATGCGTGGAATTAATGGGCGCAAGCATTTGTCATTAGCTTGAATATCTCGAACAGTTGGTTTTCATGTTTCATCGACGAAAACTTACTTGTGCAAGAAATCTTACTGTTAAAATAATTGTTTCTCCTTCTTTTCGGCTGAGAGTTGGGAGTTCCTCATAGGTACCTCAAACTAGCTTACGTAACGTGTTAGATTCGTATTTTAGTACAGGCTTAAGCAGGCACATAACTTATGTACGCTTAAATTGCAGCTTATGTTGAGTAATTTTGCTTTTAACCCTACCTTAAGCCAGCCTAAGCTATGCCTTCTACTTAAATACATGCCGCGTTAAGTAGCAGTCAATAATTTCAAATATAGGCTTAAATAAGTCGGCTTAATTTATGGCTTAAATCAACTTTCCATAAACTCAAGATATGGTTCAAGAATTAATTGAAGACCTACTTTTAAATATTGCATCATATGTGGTATTGTGGTAAGTAATAAAAATAAAATATATAATATAAGTAATAATAATAATAATAATATTAAATAAATTGAGTTAAATCAGTTTTGAACAATAAAGTGGAATCATCGATATGGCAGAAATGCTTCAAAACCAAAAAGGGAAACAAAGGAGGAGAAAAATGAGAAGGAAAAGAAGCAGAGAAGAAATGAAGAACAATATATCCCATCCTTGAAATACAATATTTGACACAAGTTAACAACGACAAATGAAGTTCCCAGAAAAACTTCCTACTCAATTTTGTCAAGGATATACATACATACATACCTTCGGAAATATTGACATGATTTTTGAAAATAAAATAATAAAATTTTCTCTATCTTCCATAAAAAAACGAGGATTTCAACTAAAAATTCGAAGTGAAATCTTTGTTTTCCTAAAGAAAATCTTTTATCTTTTGTTAACTGGTGCATATTAAAATACCCAACCAATCGATCTAGTTCAAAATTTCAGCATTGTTAAAAATTAACGAAAATCTTCTGAAAAAGAAATTATCTTCCCAAGAGACTGCATTTAAAATGAGCGTATAGATTTCGAATAATTTAGGAGTGGAATAGTATGGGTTACAAAGAGAAGCATTCGTTTTTCTAAATAATGATCTCTTTTAAAGAATCGCGAGAACGCGCATTTGACCGATTGGTCTAATTATGCGAAAGAACGGAAGGGGGTAGGCGGTGACACCCCTGGAAAATATTCACCGAAACTACTTTAAAAGCGAGACCCCGGCGTTTATCGAGTCCTCCATACGCTTTTATTTCAATATTTTGCATTTATACGATCAACTCAATTTATATTTACGTATTTCCTACATTTACTTTTATTATATCGGAATAAATTTCCGTGCTCTGTGCATGTGTTCAGGCACGAGAAACATTCGCATCATAAAAAGTATCAAAACATGAATTTATAAACGTGTGCATAATATCGTACAAAATACACCAAACCTCAGAAATAGGTCGAAATATTTAAAAATCATACGGAATTCTTTATAATTTACGACTGTGTTCGAATTGTGCTTTTGCCTTTAATTATAGACAACGACTTGCCTTTGTAATCACGTACCCTCGAAGTTTCGATTGTTCGAATTTCCGGATGGTCAGCAATTCAATTGCAAATCCGGCGTTGTTGTTTATGTGGCAGTCAACAAGTAAGCAGACCGGTGGTTAGGACCAAAAGCTATCTAAAATAGAGGACTTTACTGGAGGATTCTCCGGGAACACCCATTTAATTACACGATTTACATTAATTTCACACGTGCCAAGAATATATTTTAGTCTTATCATATCGTTTGTTTCCATTTGTGTCTATCTACTGTTAATATTTGCGAATTCAACAAAAGTATCATGAAATTCAGATATAACTGAACTCTTTAAAAACAATCAACAAATCAGTTCAAAAACCAAAAACAGTCTACTCAAAAAGTGTATTATCTTTACCCCACTTAAAATTACCACGTTAAATTCCAGACTTTGCAAGGCTTATTTTTTCGTTCTATTTATTTCTATTATCCCTTCTGATTAGGTTTTAAATTTGCTTTGTGAAACTTAATATCGTTACTTTTGATCCGTTTGCAAACGATTTCTTTTTTGTCAAATAAAGAATTTTATTATTCCACGCAAATAAAAATTGTTATAGCATTGTTGTTTCAACAAAGGATCATTAAATGTATACGCTTTATGATTGTTTGTTGAAAGTCAAGAAGTTGTTGTAGAAGGTTGCCATTACAATCAGGCTATTTTAAGAACATACGATATTTCCATAATGGAAAACAGAATTGGAAAACAGTAGGATGTCTAAAACCGTGGAGCCCATTTTGTTTGACTGATCGAGCTGGGCTTCCGGTCCCTTCTCAATGAAGACAAGGTGGAATATTCATTCGTTTGACAGTGAGAAAACGTGACGTTTACGTATTATTTTCGTCTGTAAGATAAGTGTCTGGTACCACAAATATACTGGTCATTTCGCACATCCTAGTCATAAATACTTTACTTTATCATCAGGATTAGCCATATCATCTTATGCTTTTTATTTAATTTCCAAAGTAACAACAAGTCTAATAAAACATGTTAAAATACTTCCAGATAGGTAACTGTATACTGCTATAAAAGAGATTGCGATTTTTCATTTAATTTCAACGCGGATGTAGAATAATTGTTTCGTTTCATTTATTACAACTGCATTTTAAACGTCAATAAAAGTGATAGGATAACATAAAAGGCTATAAAATTCCTGTATGCTGTAAACGAGATAAACTCCATTATTTCTTTTCATTTAGCAGTCGAACCATTTCAAAATTAAACTTTTAACACCGGTAGGTAGCAGGTAAACTGTCCAATGATGAAATATAAACAGAATTCTACACGTCTCTGTTAAAACTAAAATTAAAATGCACGATTGCCATCCGCTTTCATCATTTTGACATTTTCGGCTATTAGCTTGATGATACGATTGCTTATCGTTTCAAAACAGCGATGGAGCTTTTGACATTATGCGCATATTACCTATGCACTTTTTTCAATATAAAATTCCCCTCGCTACTTTCATTTATTTTCATAAATATAAATGATTTTTTTTAATTTGAGCTACACAAAATTGTTTGCAAACAAACTGTGTTGAAATTTGAATCATAGATAAAAAGACAGTTTAAGCAGAACGAAAAGCTCTGATAACAATTCGTGTCCTAAATCCATGGCCAAGGATTCTTACTTTTCATTATTCGCCCTTAGTTTGTAGCCTAAATTATTCCGTACGTAATTTAAGGGTTTGTTTGATAAATTCGCCATTAGAGCAGGTATAATTTAGATGGCCTTGACTTGAGGTCTCCAAAGTAGTACAACAAACTGGTAAAATCCAAAGACTTGTTTGCCTTAGTAGTTGGTAGTTAAGAAGACATCGTCAACTGTTGCAATGGAGAAACCTTTGGATCCCGTATTAATACAGGGAAAAACGAGACTCCACAAACTGCAGCGTTCTTTGTACCAACCATGGTTACGTATGCACAGGGCAAACAAATTTGTTAACTGGAATTACCGAAGGATCTGTGGTAGTGTGGAGTGGACTGAACATCAGCAAATGTTTCCTTCCATTATCCTTTTCGAAAGATCCAGCTCTAACCCTTAATAGGGCTGGATGTTCAAGAGGCATCCGCATATGTATGTAAATTTATAATAGCTGAATCCTTTAATGCAGGGGTTCCCAAAGTGCGGCCCGCGGGCCAAATGCGGCCCGCAAACCCTAGAAATGCGGCCCGCGATGACAGATCATCCGCGATCTTGAATTCATGGAGATAATTTGCAATTTACATTTTTACGAATAGATAAAGGAAATGTTATCATATTATAATTAAAAATTGTTCGTTTAAAAAAATACTAAATTTTATATGTAATATATCTTGTTATTATAATTATAGATTGAATATATTTTATTGTCTTAACGGCCGCCCTATTATGAAAAGAAAATAAAAGCTCATCCGCGATCTTGAATTCATGGAGATAATTTGCAATTTACATTTTTACGAATAGATAAAGGAAATGTTATCATATTATAATTAAAAATTGTTCAGTTAAAAAAATACTAAATTTTATATGTAATATATCTTGTTATTATAATTATAGATTGAATATATTTTATTGTCTTAACGGCCGCCCTATTATGAAAAGAAAGTAAAAGCTGCATAAGTCACACACTTCAGATTGATGAATTTATTTATTTTTTCTTTTTATATTTAAAATTATTTAGTTATTTTTGTTTAATTATTTTTGAAATGTGTTAATAAACAGTTTGTAATAAAAAGTAATTATTGTCGTAAGTAAAGACTGATTATGTTATAAAATTAGTATAAATCTTTCCTTTGTGTCTAACTTTTTATCGATTTAAACGTATTTTTCCATAACACTTTTTTTTGGCCCGCCAAATATTTTGAAATTTACAATTTGGCCCACCTAAGCAAAACTTTGGGAACCCCTGCTTTAATGTATACAAAAATAAATAATTAGAAACCTACTGTTCGAAATGACATGTCCAGCCCTTCATTTGGCACTAAAAGCATACCTTGTTATTTGTCGTTAAAATTCAAAGAGCAGTGATATATAGTTAAGTACCTGTAATTGATGTGATACGTCGCTTAAGCCTTGGTCAGTTTCAAAACTTAGAAAGCGTCTTTCACCTTGCAGTCTACTGCATCATCTTTTACTAGTTCAAATAGAATTCGTTAAAGAATAGACGTGTTCAGACCATCACGCTTAGAAAAGGAAATCAATCTGCAGTGATCTGCAAAAGAGTTGACAGCCTTCCGAAAACTAAGACAAATATTAGGCAATAAGAATACTTCCATTAACTTGAAGAGAAAAGTATATGATAGTTGTCTTCTCCGGTGACAAATTATGGAATGCAAACATTGACGGTTACATAAAAAAGCGCAGAAAAACATAGAGTGACACAGAGAGCCAGAGATAGTATAATGCTTGGTACAAGTCTTCGAGATAAAATAACAAACACAGAAATAAGACTCAGAACACAGGTAACGGATGTCATAGAGATACTTGCAAAGCTAAAGTGGCAATGGGCAGGGCATGTCGGCATGCCGCAAGGCACGATACAGACAGATGGATTGGAGTTGTAAGGTGGACGCCCAGACAAACGAAAAGGCCTCTTTGGTAATCGAAAAGTTTATAAACCTTTTTTCCTGGTGTTGTCTAAGGTTTTCCACAATAAGATTCTTTTGTCATTTTTATTTGTATTTCTTCCATTACGTGGCTTTTGGTGAATTCAATACATGTTTCTGGGTCGATAAACGGTGTCTTTACAGCTTTTCTTGCAAAGACATCGTCAGTTCACTTCCTTTTATTGCCTAGTGTCCTAATACCCACCTTAAGGTTAATGTGTTATTAATAGACAATGGCGTTAGGTTTCGAGCTATTTGGGATCTAAAGATACCAAATTTGAGAG
Source organism: Melanotus villosus (assembly GCA_963082815.1). NCBI lineage: Eukaryota > Metazoa > Arthropoda > Insecta > Coleoptera > Elateridae > Melanotus > Melanotus villosus. Next base: position 59,793,723 of record OY720425.1, read on the forward strand.
CTTCTAAAGTTGCTTACCTCAGTTCAGCATGCGTCCGATCACTGGGATGGCTCAGAATCGATTCCCAGGGCCTTGGGCGAAAAGTTCTGTTACGTAGATTTTTACTTACAAAATAGTAGCGTTATTTCCCCCTTTATGGCTATTGATAACCACTTCAAAAAACCACTGAAGCCGTGTCGTGTTGGAATTATGTCAGTGGATTTGGTCGCGTTCTCTAAGTAAACTTTGATCATTGTCCTTAAATGACTAAATAACTCTTTAGGTTTGTATTAAGTCAACTGTTACAGTCTTAATGCCTGGTTTTCCTCCTCACACATAAATGTAAAGGCAAAAGGTTTAGCATTGTTGTCCCTAAACTTCAGCCTGCTGGTAGCTTGTTCAAATTTTTCCCACCATATCAGAGAGATATACGAGACAATGGGCTTTACATCCATTTCGTATAACTAACAGATAATTTTTGGCTTTAGACCCAAGACCACAGGTTTTGCAGTAACTTCTAAAAGAGTTCTGTTTTTGTAAGAGTTTCAGGTAATTCCTTCTTCTTCTTCTTCTTCTTAATGCTAAGATATTTTTCTTATTTGCCGGTTCTCTTTTATTCGACTGATGAGGAAATCCAGCTTTAATCGCATCTCTCGGGCTTCAGACTATAGATTTCAGACTTGTTAAAACTGATAAATGGCTTGCAGGAAGGCCGTAAGCGGCCATTACTGTTATTTAACGAATTCATGTGGTACAGTTGTCACCACTAAATTAAAAAGTAATATTATTAAATGATATAATAATATTTACCCATGACTATGTTCAAACTACACTGCAAAAATAAAAAATGTGGAATAGAAGTAATTTTCGCCAAAAACCACGTTCAGGGCAAAATCTGTTGGTCAAATCCATTCCACAATTCAATTTAACTACCAATAATAACAATCAAAACACAATTTTTACTAGGTTTATCACTATCAATATCAATCATCACTATCACCCTCGCTATTTAGTAAAGAAATAACCCACAATTTGTCTAACATTTTAACGTGCCGTAGAATATTTTTACATTTTAATCTCTTTATTACTACAATTAACAACATGTTAAACAATGACATAAAAATAACGCATGTAAACTTCGAAACATCTATCACAAACGGTCCAATAATAATTAAATCTGTCATACGTAAATGAAAACCCTTACAGTTCGATAGAACTATCAATTTATAAACATTATAGGACAGTTTAGTTGACAGGATAAAAGTGGAATGCGTCATACACGGAAATCATAAAAAAAGTATTCATTTTCAGCTTGTGGATGTGAATTTCAAAAATATTTCCAAGAGTACTCTACAGCCCCCTTCTTTTGCATACATTTGAGAGAAATAAAGAAGATGAATAAGTGTGACAGTCGGCTGGATTCAATTCAAATGAATCGCAAAGGCTAACCATTTATTACGAGAAGCATAAGGGTGTTTATAATAGTACGCAATAATAATAATGATTGTTGCAGTTGACACATGCATTTATTTAAAATGGGATTGCATTATGCGTAAGTGCAGGAAACCTCTTAAAATGTCCGTCAAAATTCCTACAAAATTTATGTGTTGCTTCACGTGGTTTATTAAGGTTTTCAATTATTTTTATATCGATTTAGATTTGATAGCCTGCTTTTATTACACCTTTCAGCAAGTTAATTACATAAAAAAGTTGAAAAAAGTTCTTTGGCGTTTATTATTCGAATTTCGAATAAAAAGGGGATACAAACACAAATATAATAAATATATAACTGCTTGTAATCGCCGAATATCGCTTAGTTTGCGAAACATGGAAGATATTTACAGATCAAACCCACAATTCAATACATAATATATTTGAGTGGATTTATGAGAACCGAACAGCCGAACTGCTTGTAGGCTAAATAACAGGAAATTTTCAGCTAAATAACTGATCGGTGAAAACGTGTCCTCATTTTATTGTAGCTCGAGCTGAATTATTCCAGAAGGCTGAGTGAATTTATTTCGATTTAGATTTCAGCCCATTATTTACTTCTGGTTTTAGTTTTACGCGTTGTTTTTATTTATTTTCTAATTATTTTAAATGAGTTTCTCTATTTAACAGGACACGCTCGAACTTCCTTTTTTATTCGCAATAAAATCCCAAAATAAGGAAGTTAAAAGAAATTCTTTTCGAGATAAGTACGTATCAAAGCTTTCACAAAAGCCCAAAATAAACCACATAATAAAACACTATGGGGTGTGTATATCTGTTATAAAGTAGTTCTGCTATATTTATCACAAATTTATGGCTTTATATAAAAACGACCGGGTTCTAAAAAAAGGACGCGAGAAAATTATTTTCGATAAATGTTCTTTTTATAGCTTTAATACACACAAAAATGATAGGTAAATGATTTTATTTTACAAACACGCCTAACCTCACTTTTCTTAAAATAATAAATATATGTGTTTAAGTTAATTTTTGAATATTTTAGCGCAAGTGCAATTTTTAAGTTCAGAAAGTAACAGAGGGGAGAATATTCGGAAAAACGTTTTGTTTATAATCAAGTGGGCAGTGAAAAGGTTAGAATGACGAGGAAATGCGCGTAAAGGGCCGGCGTAATGGGCATAATGTGTTAGAAAGTAATTAATATCACAAAAAGGGTCTCCGTACAAAAGGTAATATATATTTTTTATGAGGAATTAACATAAAGTCATTGCTAAAACTGCTAACGTGACTCTTAAGTATCGTGTTACGAGTCCATAAATTACAGCGTCGTTCCATTCGAGTCCCACACCATAAATTTGACCGATAAACGAAAGCATGTTTAATATATCGCCGTATTTATTTCTTAAATTCACGAATATAAGCTCTTTCTCGGTGTAAAAGCTCCGGTTATTATTTATAAGCGCGAGCATGGCTCGCTATTAATAGTGGCCCGAACGTTGTCAAATCGGGCAGTCGGGGTGCAGTTTTTTGTCTTGCCCCCTGCTGCTAACGCCGCGATTTTTATAAATGATAAACCGCTTGGGTGATCATTTTTCATGGACCTGCGGTAATAGATTCAAACATGTAAATTTCGCCCCCTACAGTTTGCAAAATATGAGTAACCTTACATAACAGGGTTGTTTTCATATGACTGCTGTTGATGATGATTTCTTGCTGTATCATCCTGGAAATTGGTATTTTTTCCTTGACATCCACCAACTTAATATCTAAACCCAAAGTACGTGTTTTAAAACTTGCCCTGAAAAAATTATTAAGAAAATATTTTTATTGCTGTAAAAAAAACTATACAACTGGCAATGGAAATAGCTTGGCTTCTATTTTTTAGTAGTAGCCTTATCGTAATAATATTTGTATGTAATATAAAAGAATATTATCAAAAACAAAAACTATAGTTCATTGTTGTTTGAAATGGCAAAAAAAAACAAAAACGTTCACCTATAATATACCCATTTTTTACAGGTTTTTGTAAACGGGGTCGTTTACTTTGTGATAAACAAAAGCTGGGGATTTAGAATAACAAGAATATTAATTAAATATGTTTTGAGCTTTATACTACAGTTGATAAAGAGCAGAAAAGGGCATTATTGATTTTTTTTGCTGTATATTTTATGTTTTCATTTTCATTAATAATATGTCCCTTCCCTTTTTCCTTTATTAATAAATTAATTGAACTGTTTTTATTTTTAAAACGCTTTTATGGACATAATCAATGAAGACCGCCTCTTAATTTTGTAATTCGCAGTTTTTAAATATTACTGAACCCTTTAGGAGAAAATAACAATTCTTTTTTTAACAAGTTCAGCACATTATTTGAAAATAGTCATCTTCAAAAGAATGTTCGTTGACTTCTCGACATTTATTATTTTTATGATATTTGACATCCTCGTAACATTCATCGCTTTACTTTTTAGCTGTTTCCTTCTTTGTCTATTTTTCGTTCTTTTGTTATAAGCGTCATATCGTCCTGAAATGTCTTCATAAGAACTTTGGAAAGCTTAACTGATGCTTTGATTTTCACATTGTTGAATTAGTTTATTTAATCTCTTTCCACAGTAAATAGTTTTCATGAATTTCTTTTTCTTGTCTTTATTATTTCGTGTGCTTAACTTTTTGCTATTAATGTTACTCAATTTTTATGTTTTCTTTCACTTCAAAGATCGCTAATTAACTTAGTAATTTGCTTGTTGCAGAAGGTATACTTTAATTATGTATAATTATGCTCGAATTTATTATCAAACGGAGCTTTATTATTTTATTCTGTTATTTTTTTAAAATCAGAAATAAAGAAGTACAATGAAAAATTCGGCAAGGGAGAATTCAACGTTTTAGAGTAAGCAACTGCACAAAGGAACACAAGTATGGGCACTAGATAAAGGAATGGAGAATAGGCTAAAAACTCAGATAATTTGATGAGTGAAACAACTTTGCGTTCGATTTTGGAAGTGTCACTAGGAACAGGGGTATACGCATTGTAATGAACAGAATTCGGAAAAATATGCACTAAAAATGACAACATATGCAATTTATGTGCACTAAAAGATCATGTAAATATGCACTTATTAGGCAATAAAAACTGAATACATGCACCAACATTGACACATATACGGTTAATATGCATGATATGATTATAAGGATTTAACCGTATAAATAAAGTAATATCTACAAATTTAATTTTTAAATGAGTACATGGCGATTTAAAAGTATTGTCGTTAAATTAAATCGGTACATGCTGACCTTAATATAAGTACGTTACTGCAAAAGTTTAAAGCTTGTCGCGATTTTCGATATTTCAAATTTTGTTACACACTTTTGAGAACCGCTGGCTAATATGCATTTAAAAAACCTGCAATAGAAATTTGACCCTGCAAAAATAAATGAAACATTACACAATTATGTAATGAACTGACATTAACCTACGTACAGATACCTGGAGTCTCTTATCAGTATAAACAAGAAAGGCGTTTGATAAACCTAGATTTTGAATGTAAACAGAATGTACCTATTCCAGTAACCCCCAACCAATTTTTGTATTGATCTTTTAAATGTTTTTCTGAGCTTACGGTTTATTTGCGGCAAATGGTTTATTGAGAAAAGTTGTTGTATTTGATATGCTCTACCTACCCTTAAAATTAATGACAATACTTTTGAATAACCCTGTATACAATATAACATCTAAAACTGTTGACATAAAAATACCTACGAAATTAAAGTGTTTACTAAATGAAAGCTGAAGAATAAATGAAGTAAAATTGTAGTTAAATTTTTCAGTTTTGTTGTCATCCCCGGTCAGTGTTTCTGTTTTCGGGAATTCTTAATGGAAATTCCCATAATTTACCAAAGTAACTTTGCATGTATTTGTCTAAGGGAGATTGTAAAGAATTTAGAATTTACCGCTACTACATATCATGTTATGTTATGTATGTTGGTAATGTTGTTATGTTATGTATGTTGGTAATGTCACTTCAGTCAGTGACATGCGGGTTGACATGGAGCAACATGAAGACAATAGTAAATAAAACAAACAAACTTTATTAATAACTGTTTTATTAAATTATCATAATTATATCCAATGGGATATAATATGTAGAAACTTTTGTCTTACAATACTGTAGCTATTTATATGACAGTAAGCAGAGTTTAAGGTCTTTTTAATCCCTCACTGTCTTTAATGGTCTTGCAAAACGTTTAAAAAAATTTAAATATAACATTTCACCACAAACCACAAAATTCGGTAATTTTTTTAAAGTAGATTTTATAAAAAAAAAATAGCGAAATTCATTTTGCTGCCTTATTTTATTGCAAAAAACGTAAAATATGCGTTATAGATGCTGTAACACGTTGAAATATTCTCACTTATGCACTGTAATCGCCAAAAATGCAAATATTTATGCAAAATAAAATTTTCAGAATTCGATTTTTTAAAAGTTAATTAGGATAAATACCAAAAATTACAGCGCTGCATATAAGCTAAATTATATGCAAATGCATATATTTCCGAGCTCTAGTCATGAAGAAGTTCATTCACTTTAGTTTCATATTGAGTTTTACCAAAGGTTTTACTTAAGACGACAGTGGCATTACCCTTGTCAGCTGGTAATATTACAATGTTAGAATTGGACCGTAGACTTTTTAGTGCAACTCTTTCTTCCTTTGGGATATTGCAAGACGGAAGTTTCACAGAACGAGGATACCTGGTTGTTTCGAAGCAAACAATGTCGGCACTACTTTTAGGGAGTGTACCTACGTATTGACGACTTGACTGAACTAACTTCGGTGAATTTTGGAGGGAGCTACAGAAAATTTCAGACCTTTAGATAACAATGAAGACTCAGCTGAAGTTAAAGTATTTTGGGAGGTACATTATTGGAAGAACAGTTTTTGGGTCTAATGAAATCAAACTTACGACGGTGGGCAGCAGTAGTGGCTTGGGCCTGGATATGGGTAATAACATCAAATGAAGAACAATAATCGCCGCTAGGAATATTAGAGAGTTCCAAATGAAGACTCGACACAAGGTCAAGATTCCGCCTCGTTTGTCTTGTGCATTCCCGGATAAGTGCAAAGTTGCCACGACGAAGAATATTCTTAAGAAGTTGTGAATAGCCTTATTATCACGGCAGCGATAAGAAAAAGCTAATGTATAGATGAGTTTAATGAATTTGTGACGAAATTTACAAAAAAGGGAAGTTTTATGAGAGAAGGGATACTTTTTAATACAAGACTATAATTTTTAATACGAAATAAATAAAGCAGTTCCATTAGGAAAGATAACAGTGGCTCCATGGATCTCAACCTTACTCAAAACCACTACAGTGCAGTGCAGAAAATTGAAATTCCTGAAAATAGAAAACCTTATGGTAAACAAACCCATTCTGGGATATTTAATAGGAAAAAAAGGAAAAATTGAAAGACAAATTGTTTCGCAAGTCTACTAAAGAGTTTTCGCCATAGTTGTTACATCAGCCAACCAATATCTTCGTAAAGAAATAGTAAAATAGTTCGAGTAGGGAGAGAAAGTTTAAACTTTAATCACAAATAATTGTTTGTTAGTAATACATAAATATTATGCACAATTCCCTAAATCACATTAAAATAAAATCTTACGAGTTTAGACAGACCCTCTGTCGAGGTGGAAGAACTCAACGTTGTGTCCACTTTCATAAACAGTTCTCCTAGCCCAAGACCTAGAAGAGTACCATAACCCTTCGTAGCAAATCCCTTGAAGAAAAGGGCATAATAAAAATAATTATTGAAACCCATTACGTACGTACCATCCTAAGGACCTTAAAACAATCGGCGTCTCCTCTTTAACCCAGAGAAAAGTAAAACAAAACAGCATAATGTTTACTGAACGTTTCTGATCAACTAAATTAGACAAAGGTTGAGTGCGGTAGGAATGAAGGTGCTAGTAATGACAGACTTCCATATACCAAAAAGTGGCGCAGTTCGAATTGCTAGTTTCGAGAATTTCCGGAACTTTTCTTTTGAAAAAAATGAGGGGACAGGGATAAGAATTTTCAATTATTACTCAAGCTGTTCAGCGACAGCAAAATATGAAAAAAACAAGATCTTAAACACCGCTTGTATTCAGGGATACGGAGACATACAAATCGGCTACTTTCTCCGATATAGTTAAAGTTACCAAATCACATGAACACAGAATGCTATAAATGCTTTTTCATTCAAGGATTTAGAGCTTGGAGTTTCAAGTGAAGGGCGGATTTATAAGATTATTAGCGGATATTTGATTCAAGAACTCCACCTATGCGGCCAATGACTTTGTGGGTGTAGGGCAAGGGCTCTAAATCACATATCCTTTATAAAATTCCTGAATTATTACAGAAAACCTATTTTATTAAATTTACTTAAACTAAAGCCGTTTAATATAATCTTCTTATACCATAGCTTAGATAGTGTGAATCTATAAAATATTAAAGTGGTAAAATGCAAAACGGAAAACTTATACCCAATTTGCAGCTTTTAGATGTTTAGCACGTAATAATATTAAATACAAGATCTAATTACGTTCTTACTTGAAAATTGCAACCTCGTTCGTATTCCCCATCTGCAGGAAATAACTTCGTAATTAGTGCAGCAGCAATTTGCTTAATTTTCAGAAAAACGTTCAATTCCGGAAATGGTTAGGCGCACATTTATTTTTCAATTTAATGCCTATATTTTTATTCACCAACAATGACTTTGTTTTACGAATGTAAAAAACTTTGATTTTTAAAAAAATGTATGCTCGTTGAAGTTTCCAATTAATTATCGAGAACATTTTATTTCTCCAGTCTTTAATTTACTGCTCCAAGTTTAATCTGCGACGTGAATTTTTTTTATTTTCTCTCAATTTTTTCGTTTTTTTGTAGTTTAAACTAAGTTTTAATTATAATTGCGGTTAATTAATAGAGGCAATAAAAACGTTAATTAAAATGCAAATAGCCGGTGCATTTCTTGGACTTTTCTTTTTCTCAATTTTCTTGTTTCTAGTGCAAAAATTAATTGCAATTCCCAGTGAAAATTGCGCTAAATCAAGCTTAACAAGTATTATTCAGTAATTTTCCCCCATCGAATGTACGAAATCAGCAGAAATATAAAATAATAACACGAATAACTACGATTCAAGGCGGTCATATTATTTTGCTTCGCTATGCACAATTTAGTAATTCGCGTCTTGTTCGGACTTGAAATGTTCCCACTCTCGTTGAAACCACGCCACCGGGGGTATGTTTAGCGTTTTGATGGTTGTTTAGCTGGAAATGCCACACAGCAGCAGAATTATGCGGCTTAGCGCAGTTCATTTGCATATAATAATGTATTTACCGGCTTGGCTTCATTAGCCAAATGAAATTATAACATGGTGGACCCCAGAGAAACCCCTTTACATATGTATAAACCGCATTCGGACAAACAACAGGACACAGGCTGATTTTTTTTAAATCAATATTGCCCCGACTCTTCTTCGCCCTTCATCATCGACGCGTCGATCTCGAAAATAAAGTTATAACGTTTAGCTTTCCCTTTTACCCGTTCGTATTTAAGAGATGGGTGAAAATCAGCTTTGTAAAGCCTGGGAAAATAGGACCTTCAGTTTTCAGGTGTGGTGGTTTAAAACACCAAGAGTGGTTGCCACTACTTTATACCTTCGTGACGCCCCCAGAACAAACCACTCTAGATAAGCCGAAAAGCAAACATGAGCCGAAAAGACAGATGCAACGCAAATACAGAGCTTAACACGGCATGAAAAGTGGTCTCTATCTGTTTCAGGGAAGACGAATAGTATTTTGACATGTCAAGTCAGCACTGTGTAAGAACAATGACCCGTGAAATTCTGCCCTTCAGGAAATTCCACCAAATTTGTAATATTCGACGTTAGAAATTACGCGTTTCCATGGGATTCAGCTTTAAAGGTAGACCTGTCCGGGTTTCGGAGAGAATTTAACAAAGTTTCCTTCGATAATTTCGTTACCAAACGAACATAACTAACTGCTTTATTTTACTCGAAATAATTGAAAAATAATTCAAGAAGACAAGCTAACGTAATTACAACGATATATATCAAACTAAGGGGACCAAATTGAAAATTGTGGCAAGATTACCACATTTCTTGTAATTGACCGTGCACAATGAATTTTAAAAGTAAAACCCTCAGGGCAGTAGTTAGCGAGGAAGTTTGAAATATAGGTGCCGTAACCCACATTAATTTAATGGGTAATTAGAATGTTAGTAAGTGTGGTTCATGAATATTAAGAGAGCACTTTTAACGTCTTAAGAAGCTTTTGGTAAAACTTTAGAACTCGACCTTGCCTCCTTCGTTCTATTAATATTTTCGTATCACTTCCTTGTGATATAATTAGGAACAGCACGCGAATTTTAAACAAATCGCAGCATAGCTTTCCTTGGTATGCTTAGTCATTTAAGAAATTTCTAAATTTTAAAACAATTTCTAATAAAATTTTATGCTTTATTGTCTTTAGTTGGAAAACTCCACAAAAAATATTTTATATGAATTTTAAGTAGGCGGATATTTCTGGGTCAACGAAAGAATTAATTCTTTGGATTAAGAAGGCTTTTAGTTGAAATAAGTCTTCAGTCCGTATCTTCGTGTTAACTAATTCTAAACGACTGTATTAAAATTGCTTTTCATTAAATTTGCTTAAGGTATGTATTGTAAATTTAAACAAGTTTTCAGATTTCTGGCATTTTCACCTTCGAAAAGCATGCTTCGCCTAACTTCCATTTAGTCAAACTTTGCTTTATGTAACTGCAAAAGTCCGTTCTAAATATTTCTATCATTGCTAAAGAAAAGCGTTGATTAACAAGCACCTAACTATACAAGAACTGTAAATTGCAAAACTTTACTAAATTTTAAATCAGTGCCTACTTAATTTGAAATATAAGTTGTACAAAAATGGTTTTTCATCACTGAATATTATATAAAAGGATTAGCATGAACAAGTTTAAATTGATTGTTTGATAATTTCACGATTAATCGTTTTATTTACCAAGCATGTATGTATCCTGTCGATAAAAACTGTAAAGTTCTGAAAAAATCATCATTTTTCGATTGCCCCTACAACGTGTTTCTATTCATTGTTTACAATTTACAATTGACTGATCGAGTGGTCCATTAACCATCTAGTCAGACCAATTAACTACTAAATTAATCAATTCTTCCATACAAAATTAAAGGCTGTCAGGACTATTTGCCAATTTTTATGGAACGTCGATCGCTTACTTAAAGAAGTCCTTTTAATGCTTTTTGCTTTTGCATTTACAAAACCTAGAGGTTGACAAAAAATGTTTCTTGTTATTATGAATTTTTTAGAACTTTACGAAACTCTACAATATGATTTAGTTTAGATTACTTGAATACCTTGTAAATTAAAACCTTCTTGCTTCCACTTTGCAACATATCAAAATTTTAAGTTTATCTTTATGATTGAGTAGTAATTAATATTATTAAGTCTTTAACCTTGGATTAACATATTTTAATTTTGAAACCCAATTGCATCTAATTACAAATCGTTAAATTTCAACTTTAAAACTTAAGGATTTGGAATTCAAAATTTAAAGGACAGGTATTATATTCAAAGCCTATATTTTCATTTATATTTAAGCGAAGACGTATGTGAGTACTTAAAAAACAAATGTTGCGTTTATTTTGAAAATTCTCAGCTTTGAATTAGCAAACTCGCATGTTAAGTATTCGGATTTTACGGGTACAAGAAAGAAAACATTTACCTAAATTTTAAATCGAAGCTAACTGTATTACATGAAAGCTGTATAAACAATTAGAAAGACAAATTATCATAGTGGCGATTTTCAATAGTTTCGGAGCTTTTGCACGTCATCAGCCATATACATGACCAATCCATGCTGTTCAAAACAAAACCTAAAGCTAAAATTTAACGAACGATAAAATACAGTTAACGGTGAGAACTGGAGTTAAATCTTTTTCTACTTCCACCTTTTGAAATTAAACTTTGGCGAAAATTGAAACTCAAATCTTAAATCACTATTGATAGTCTTTTACAATTTTTGCCTAATTTTAATCTTGCAAAATTCAGATTCTGCTTTAATTTTTTTCACTATTGTGGGATTCTAGGAAAGCTAAACAGAGCCTTTACCCAACTTCTTTATTTTAATTAAATTACATTTCATACTTTTTTTCATATTTTTCCAACTGCCTCGCAGTTGTCGTACATCTCGCGCGCCCGGCTTAGTCCCTCACACTCCCGATACACGCCGGACCCCCACCTGAACGTTGGTCGTCTGCTATAATTCCCACATTATTGTTATCTTCAAATTATCTTCTAAACTCAAAATTTTAAATAGACCGAAATTGAAATGTCTTTGATTTCATAAAAGGTTCAGGTTTAGAATTGAATTCAAAAAATTCCTATTTTACATGCAGCTGAAAGTAATCCTAAAGCTTTGATTTGAATTTAATTTGTAAATTTTCAGATTTAATTTTAGCTAAAAATATTCAATTTTTAAACATTTAATCTTGATTCAACTAACTTATCTAAGCAACGTTAGATACAAATTTTAGTCCTAAATTTTAGCTATAGCATCGAGTTTTAATTATTTCTATTTTTCAAATCGAAAGAATTTCAATTTTGAATTGCAAATATTCGCAATCTTGTGTTTTTAGTCCTCAGCTGAAAACCACAACTAACTAAGATTGAAAAACTTCTGCCAACATTCTAAATTTAAAAAATCGAATTTTATATGTGCTTCAGATAAATTATAGCTATTAAGACAACAAGTGTTTTATAGAAGGTTTAAAAATCAAGGTCGTAGTTCAAATCCGAGCGAACGAAGTGAGCCGAGGATTTGATAGACCGAGATTTTTAAACTATAAAACACGAGTTGTCTTCAAGATTTTTTCTAACACTAATATCTTTCACTAATATATTATGAGAAATTTTAATAAATTATTATTTGAGACGCGTTGCAATACACAAAATGCGAAGATTGCTAGGCAACGACGTATGTTATAGAGAAAAGCGTATTTTAAAGGCCTATAAAATACGTTGTCATTGACGACGTATTTTATAGAGAAAACGTATTTTAAAGGCAACATAACAAGTGAGCTCTTATGCACCATAGAAACAGTATAAGATATTAGTGTTAGAAAAATGTTTTTAATTTTCAGTCTTAATCCTCATTTGAAATATTCCCAGTTTAAATACTCATATTCTTCAGATTGAAATCTTTTATATTCAGTTCTGACGTAAAATTGAATTGAAATAAAATTAAACATGTGAAGCACGAAGCACAAGTGCGTTTGCAAAAGAAACAGAAAAGAAAGAAGAAAACGTTTATCGTTTATGTGAACGATTTCAGTCTTTTAGATTGAAAGAATAGGAATGAAACATTAATAATCCCCAGATTTTTTGATTTTGAATCTTAAAAACCCTCAAAACTCGAATGCTAAATGCTAAATACTTTAGATGTTCGGTATTTTTTTCAGTATTAATTTTTTATACTATAATTCTTGAGCTCCCTTATTTTTAAACCTGAGTTCTATTCATGCATATTTTTAATAACTATGTATGCAGTATATTTTTTTAAGAAATTTTGAATTTGCCAACAAATAAATAAATTCAATTTTATTGTTGTGTATTTGTTTTATATTTAATAGTCAGTCACCACGAATATTGTTAACTATACCAACAACTGTAGCGACTATTAAACAGCATCAGTAAATTCCAAGCTCAGGAAAATCATCGATAAATAAACAATCAAACTCACGAACAGCTTATCCTATCAAAATCCACGAAATTAAACGTTTCCTTCGACGTTTATTTAAGTAACTCAACTTGTGTGTGAGCTTAACCTTAGGTAATATTTGTAATTTTGGTGTCACAATTTTATTATAGGACTCCCTATTTCATAAAATTTCCCTTGACAACATTTACAAGTTTGGCCTTTTGATATAATTCCGTATAAAAAATGTAAACTTATGTTAAGTGGAAAGAAAAATATATATTTTGTAAACTTCTGGCAAGGAAGAAGCCGTTGGCATCTAGTGTGACATGTTGTTGTGCCATTTTTACTTTGTGAAAGCTTCTTGTGTGTATCAACATATCAGGGGTAGTAAATAAATCAGACTAGAAATTCCTCTCGTGTCACGCTACTATATTCAGGCAAGTCGCAAATCAGACGTAGATTTATGAATTAAAGTGGTAAATTTTAATCTTTTCTTGTTGAAAGAAAACGATAACGGGCTACGAAAAAAATATATAACATCAAGGGGTATAATTCGGCATTTGAAATTACTCCAGTCGTTCGCAAAATAAAAAATATTTTTGGATTGCGTGGCGATTACAGGGTTGTATTGGGTCTTTGCGACTATTTTACTGCTTTCTCCAGTAGTGGAGTAATAAATCAGTTTTACAGCTCTGGCAGTGTGGTGTGTAAGTGTGCAGAAACTCGAAGCATTTTAGGGGTTGTTTGAAAAGATTCGAACTTGAAGCTTTAACTGTTAAACACTTATCAACGATAAACCAACAATTTTATTTCGTTGCAGTAAAAGTCCTCGTTGGTAATAAATAAACGTTTGCAAAAGTATGCGAGAATCGTCTGCGTAAGGTTCGTACGGAAAAAAATGCTGACCCAAACCATCTACATTCAGTTTTCTCTGTGGTTTATTGCATTCTTTATTCCATCCACAAGGCCGCAAATAAACTGACCTTTTCCAAATAAGATCGTGGCAGCGTACAGTCGTATCGTACTGTTAAGACTAGGGTTCGATGCGTAAATTTCAATTGGAACGGCCATCAGCGGTGCTGTGTGTTCCCATTTCGCCTCTCTCTATCCTTGCTTTATGTTTATACAATCTGTTACGCGTTTTGCTTTTTCTTCAACTACGAAACGGCGAAAATGCCAAGACCAGGCGCTTATGCCCTCCGAAAAAAGAAACACGACCCCGTTCGCTGTTTATACAAACTCTCCGTTTCGAATAGTATCCCGGGATAATCTCCTAGTATATGTGTTACGATTTTTGATTTAGGTTGAAAAACGCCTCGGAACTTGACTGGGTTGTAGAAATTTGAGGGAAAACGCGTGTTTAGTTAACAAGGTGTAAGTTAGTAGAGGGACTCGTCCTGGTGCTCATCCCGGAGTGGACCGTTTGTGAAGAGCACTTCAACCACTCGACGACTTGCACCCCCATGTGCTGCATCCGCGGTCTCTTTCAAATGCAATGACATGGCCGTTCTCGCTGAATGGTCATTGACATTCTCGCTTGAATGATGAAATTCTTTGCATTTCAAAATGACGGAAGATTTTAGATAAATGGCTCGCTGTTTGCTCGCCGCAGAGACGAGAAAATATTAAAATGAGGGAAAATAGGGACCAAGAACTTGTTCATTTGACTCGATGGAATTTTTAAAACAATTTTATTGTACATCTAAACGTGCAAGATCGCTGAAATTTGCATAAGCATTAATTTTAGATTAACAATTCTGCTTTAACCTCATAACATTTAAAAAAATAATTAATAATTAAATTATTTTATAGACTAGTAATATTTACATAGAACGGCCCAGTTTTTAATTATTGTTTTTGCGAGGACATAGAATTTACGTTTACAGAAGCACCAAGGGCCCACGTTTATTCCAACTCAATTAGTTTAATTCAAAACCTTGACCAGACTTCGTAAACACCCTGAACTCGGTACAAACCAGCGGCCCATTACTACATATATTTAACAGAATATATCGGATAGTGTTACTTAACATGAAGAAAGGGGTTCCCCGTGGAATCCTAGACTGTATGTATCTATTAGAAAATCCTCTGGGATGTTCGGAAGTATTGACAATGTACCGGTGCACGTTAGGTACCTATAAACCTGTTATGTGTCTTATTCCAGCTAGGACGAAATACAGCCGACCCGAGGAATTTCAATTATTTCAATGGTTTACCCAGGAAGGTCGAAGAATCTGAACTGCGAAAAGCGAGCCTTCGTGACCTACACCAGTAGGAGTCACCGTCTGAATATGTTACAATCAAGTCAATGGCCTTTACTAATACCGCTGAATTACCAAATTCCCAGGCAAATATCCAGCTAAGTGGGTCTCAACGAACCTTATGCTTACACAAAATAATCTGCCTTTCAATAATAATAATTACACCAAACGTTGCTATATACAATATACTGGCTTCGTGCAAGTAATTCGATCCATACAGACCACACAATTTCTTTGTACCAACTTATCTGTAGAGAAGCGCATCCTACGATTGACTAATCTTGAAATTTTGACCTGGGTTTAAGATCGCAAAAATTTCTGTATTTTAAAAACTCTAGCTTGCTAGCTTGCGTATGAAACGTGCGAGTTTGATAAACTCGATTTATATTTCAAAAAATTCTATCGGCTTTAAAAGTTTACGTGCACTACTAATTTTTGTATATTATAAATTCTGGCAATTTAGAAAGTAAAATAAATAAGACACACGAATTTGTTGCAGCCTTAACGTCAAATAATATGTGTATTACAATACATAAGTTTACTGTTACGATAAGCTTTCTACAATAGGTTAGGCGTTTTCTAAATTTGAGATCAAATTAAATAATAAATTGATTTTTTTTAAATTCCATTCCATATGCACTCACACGTCATTGCATAAAATATTTAGATGGTTTAGAAGCGAACTTCTCACTTTCTTAAAGCTTTAATCGTTTACCTATGGTCACACGATGCATTTGAAAAAACCTCTAATTCATCATTGATGAACATACTTACAGGACTCGATAATATAAGCAGGAAATAATCGTGGTCCCAAAAATGAACCTTGAGAGACTCCTCTATGCAAAGCACACTTATAAGCCTTTAAAACATTCAAACAAATATTAAGCAGGTTTTTAAAACTTTGTTAAAGCGTTCTATCCGTCACATTCAGTCGTTCTGCATACATTTTGAATATAATATCAAGTTAATAGTTTAAATGTTTACATAGGAAGGGAGGTAAGTGAAATTTATTTTGACGACCATGTAGAAATGCATTTAGAACGTGAACGTTTACAATCAAACTCACCAGAGTAAATCGGTTTAAAAAAGATATTTCAACTAGCATTTAAGAAAGGGTTTAAATTAAGCCAACTTAAATTACAGTTTAAACCCACAATTCGACCCATCTAAACTTAAATTTTAGGTTGAGCAGGCTTATGCTAAATTTCTGCTTCAACTTGCACTGAAATTCCAACCTTTGCTGTAATAAATTTAATTTCTAAATTTGGCTCCACGTCTACTAAATTTATTATTAGTATTAAAGGCGTTTCAACTTCAAGAATAATTAATAACCAAATATGTACGTATTTTGGCTACTTAGATTTTACAAGCTTCCTGACGTTTGATTGGATAAGGTATTATAAACAGAGAATACTTTCCTCAAACAGTTGATCTCTACAATATTCACAATCAAAATCTAATTCGCCTTGTAGAGCAGTCTTAGGATTATTCAAACTAAACGAAATTAACACATTTCATCCCACTGTGAGACCCTTTGTAGAGCACTGTTTTCATTATACCACAATACACCCTTGTTTGTTGCATCTACTAGCGTTTGATTAAGTGCAATCTACGCAATTAAGAGCATCAGTGGGTGGTCTTTAGTCTTCCATACTGAAGCAATATGACTTAGGATATTAAACTACCAAACAAGTTTGTCTGATATGTTACGTTTTACCCTTGCCCTAAGCTAATTAAAACTAATTAATATCTAGAGACCAACTGCCTTCAACTTACGTGTATGACTGTGGAAGCTTTGACTAAACAAAATTGTTTGTTTACATTTTAGTAAAAGTTTCTCAGCTGCCTGAAACAATATTTGCAAAGCTTAGAAATTGACTCTAAGTTGTATATAATTCAGTTGCCTGTAAAAATTTAATAATAATTAATAATTAACGAATAGGTGTTCATCTTAACGTTTATTTAATGTTTAATTTAAAGAGGAGGTATAATAATAAATTCTTAACTTTATGCTTAAACTCCACAGTACTTATTTTAAAAATTTAGAATTTCCTAGTTTATCTTTAAATAATATAAGTGTTGTGGTACTATTAAAGGCACTACAAAAAACTTAAATGATCAGTATGATTACTAACAAAATTATTTAGAAGTTCAGATATTGTTTTCAAAAGTATTTACAGTACTGTTTTTATTGTGAATGTAGTTAGGCTCTGAAATAAAGGAAATTTTTTGTGTATGTATGTATCATAATTCGGCTAACCTTTCGAAAGTCACAAATATTTGAAATTCGAAATTTTTTTACAATCCTAGGTCTGTAAATACGAATGTCTTATATCAAACAGGATAAATAATCTATATGGTTTCAATATACAACTTTAGGTAGGAATGTCAATTAATAAAGTTACAGGTCCTTAAATTGCACAGGCGGAGATGTTTATGTCCTTTGATCAACCAGCTAATAGTTCTCTCTAATTAGAATAAATTTCAAGGAGTTGCCTTCCTCATATAAACATTCTGAAATGCAATATTACCTGCTTTCCGTTTTTCGTTAACATATCTTTTAGTGGTGTCTACGTAGCGTGTTAAGGTCCAAAATATTGCTTTGAATGTTATAAAATTGCATGCACTGTGGCATTAAAACGATATTACTTCCTCTTTAGAATCAGTTCTAATTAACATAATCGGTAAACAACGCCTTACAGAGTTTTACAACTAAAGCCGAACTCGATATTTGTTTACACAAACGAATTATTGTTGTATGTAAAATCAGTTTGAAAAATACTGCAAAAAGGTAAGATGGTAAAACATGTACCTAACAACAATAATTCTTAGTTATTAAGTGTGTGGTTTTAGAGTTAGAGTTAACTAATCAGTTATATACATCACAAAACTAAAATAATAAATCGTAAAGGATACTTTATATAAATCACTTACCTAACACTCACCGGAAATTCATAATTAATTCTATTAATCAGATGCAATGAACTGCAGCTTGCGTGCTTTGAATTATCCATATTGCATCTGAATCAAATAATGCAAAATTAACAACAGGATTAATGGATATCGATGTTGATCTACAAACTGAAACTTACAATTAATTACAATTGATACAAAAAATAAATCGTTATAAAAGGTGCTAATTTTATATCCTGAAATAACGGTACGAGTTTTGCATGAGTCACATCAACTGAAACGTTCCGTTCCGGCGAGTCCTAGAAGCAATGATTCACAAAATTTTTTTTCATCTTCTTTTAATCTTTTATGTAGTCCATCTTTGGACATAAGCCACTCCCAACTTTATCCATATTTCTCGATTTTGTGATCTTTTCATCTAACAGAACCCCGCTTCTCTAACTACGTCATCTTTTCACCCCATTTATGATCTACCTCTCTGCCGCTTGCCTAGCCATAGTCTCCATCGCTGCACGGCTTCGTTCCACCTTCCATCTTTTTGTCCTCCAGTTTTGCAGCATGTTCAGCAACATCTTTTATTTTTGATTTCTATCTTATCCAGACATTTGTCTTTCTGTCTTTTTGCTTTATATTCAAGATGCACCGCTCCACTCTTAGTGCTTAGTTATCTTTTGTGAAAGTCGAGGTTTTGCAACCATAAATCAGTATTGGCAGTATGCATTGATCAAAGACGCGACTCCTTAGATGTTGTATTTTCTTATTTCTTAGGATGTAAGCCAATTTCCCAAAGCCTGCCCATGCCAGTCTCGTCCTTCCTTTCTAGTTTGATTTAGGCATATACGGACCTTTACCATTCGATGGTCACTTCCGGTTGTGCAATTTTGTAGCACTGTGACATATTCAAATAATGACTTAGTGGAACCTAATATGTAATCTATGTCATTTGTTGAAGCCCCATTTGGTGACATTCCATTCCATGTCCATTTTCACCGATCATTCCTTTTGTAGAAGGTACTCATGACATATAGTTTGTATTGTCCAAGGTAATTAATAAGTTTTTCTCCTCTTTCGTTAAGGGTGCCATACCCATAGTTTCCTATTTCATCTTCAGTATTTTCAACTTTTTGTCACAGTTTGTCATTAATCGCCCATTACTACGGTCAGCCTTGTGATTTTGCCCTTTAATGCACTTGTTAAGTCATCATAGAAAGAATCAACATCTTCGTCGTTGTAAGCTGTTGTGGCAGCGTATATTTGTATGATCTTCTAAGTGCAGCTTTCGTTTATTCGTAGAATCAAATCCTACGTTACTTAATCTGAGACACTTTTGAATGTATGTATGTAGGGCACTATTCCTTTGTTTATTAATAATCTTGTGCCACCATAATTATTTTTAATTTTAGACAGTGTTAGCCTTTTCTTCTTATTCTTTGGAGATTCCTAACACGTCCCAGTTTACTTTTGTTTAAGTTCTTCTTCTAGTTCATGCACTCTTTCATCGTCCACTATTGATCTGACGTTATAAGTACCCATGTGTATTCTTGTTTCTTCATTGTGTTTGTACTTGGTTTATCTTATTCTTGTGTTAATCGAGTTTTTGTCTGCCCCAGAGTCCGCGAGGCTGACCTATGCATTGGTGTAAGATTCTGGGTATCTTACCCTACCCACCTGAGGTATTTTTGTTTTTAAACTAGATATTTCATGTTTGTTGGGAGGCTTGGCTATTGAGACACCACGCCTGCCGTCCGTCTTGGTGACTTAGTGGTAGTCTATCTAACTATGAGGTTGCATACCAATACATATATTGTACTGCCAAACATTAAACGTGGCCCCACATTCAGCCCCGTCATTGATATCCAGCTCTTGCTTGTTGTAACAACTTACTACTATCTGAATTTCAGCCTGTTGGTTCACAGGGGGTTACTCTGGAAGCCATTCTTGGATCCGCCACCTGGGAACGCGCCCTTTTGGGCGTACAGGCTCCCCGAGGAGACGGATATACTACGGCTGTTAGAATAAAACGAAACATAGTAGCTATCGAATAACTACGCCATTTTATCACTTTAGCAGTAGGCATAAGTAGTCGGAGACATAATAATAATAACCAACAAAAAAAGTATATATAGAAATAATAAGCGTAATAGATTATCTTTAACACCAAAACAGAAGCCCTTTTTGGAGTTTATTTTTTATATAAAAAGCTCAAATTGAACAATCTAAAAATGATCAAGGTATTCTCTTTTTGGCCATCATAGTAAAAAAAGAAGGGGCCTCGCAGGGGATGAGATAGTTCAGCCCCAACACACAGACGCCCTAACAATCAATAAAATAACAAGGTCCTGTTTGAATATTTGAGATTTACTTTAGTGTTAAGTTAAAATGAGTTGTTTAAAAAAACAAACTGCTAAATATTTTTTTTCGGCTCAACGGTCCTTGAAGGATTTTAGCCTCCTCAATGATCATCTTGCATTCTTTGCTGTCTAGAGTCTTTCTTCTCCAAGTTATTACTGCCAGTTCTTTTAGATTATTTTCTACGTCCTCGCACCATCTTTTCCTTGGTCGTCCTCGCCCTAAATATTATATTCAGTTACATTTTGAATTCGCAAAACATTATAATAATCTTATCGAATAAACGTAATTACTGAAAGTTTTCAATTGAAGCAATTTAAATCTTTAAATTTAGATAAACTGTACTCCATTTGCGTTTTAGAAAAAACTAATAATTTAACAATTAGGGCTCTTTGTTCAAACAAAATAGGCAGCACTAATATTTGCACATACAAATCTAAAGCTTTATTTCTATCAACTGAACAAGTGGTCCTTTTCGGGTACCTACACGTTAGGCATTCGCTCTTGCAGCAAAATTGAAAATAATATTTGGAAAGTAAGTATGTTTGGATTTTCCGTTCAGTCCCGGATTTATAACGAATCAAAATATGAAAATATAATATTGTTAAAAATGTTGGTAAAATAATTTTGTTTGCCTTAACAAGTTATTGAAGACAACACAAAGATGTCCGAGACTAAGAGAAAATATCCACTATAAACTCTTAAAGGAGTTCCTTAGAGAGAAATACGTCGGGAAATGAGTTTCTTCCATTAAGTTATTATTTACGAGAAAAACAAAAGTATATCGATAATTCTTATTGTTAGAGGAAACTCATCGATAAATAAATTCTTTCGATGAATTCTCAAAATATACTCTTAATCCTTGCTTTTACCCTTTCTGGGATAATTTAATATTATACTGCAATTTAATGCAGTTTGAAACAGCGTTAAAAATCATCATTGGTCAGTAATAATTTGTTTCCACTGCCGATTCGGTAAGTTACCTATTACTTACTGGTTATGTGGCTTTTCGTCATATTCAAGGGAAATATGCTGAATTAATTTGTTCATTTTAATTGTCGCAAAACTGAGTGTGCGTTTACCTCCCTTAGGAAGTAAGCGAAATGATTAATTTACTTACAATTAAGTATCAAATTATTAAGTCGATCATAATTTAACTGCTTAGTTTTGTTCAACAGTGACAAAAGTATTTGAAAACAATTTTTTTATTTCTGAATCTGAACCTTTATTTACTGTGTTGTAAAACTCACCTACCATCCTT
This sequence comes from Melanotus villosus, assembly GCA_963082815.1. Lineage (NCBI taxonomy): Eukaryota > Metazoa > Arthropoda > Insecta > Coleoptera > Elateridae > Melanotus > Melanotus villosus. Next base: position 59,815,713 of record OY720425.1, read on the forward strand.
GCTATGTAACTGCAAGAAGCACTTTACACACCAATATACCTCGTTTTTGTGTAACTGAAATCATCATTATTTTCAATAAATTTCGAGGGTATACGTGTGTTTTGTTTTAGTAAGTTAAAAGCATCAACATTCTACAACCATGCAAATTTTCGGTTTTCAATCAAATGCTGTAACTAAAATACCCTTTTTAGTTAATTAATTAATTAATTACAGTTTCCCAAATTCGATTTTTCAGCAATTTCTACCGTCAATAATAATTAATTATTGTATTATCACAGGCTTTTCCCTTTTTGTTATGCAACTCCAAATTGTTTAGTCTGATAATAATTAAAGCAGTTTAAATTTAGCACATCGTTTGTCCCATTACACCCTTTAAATATTCGACTATCAGGCAATAATCCTGTTGCACGTCGACGTATATAAACTAGGAAATTTCAGTATCGACGTGCGCTAAAATTGTCGCCGAAACATTTATCAATTTTAAATGGTTTCTGGTAATACACAATACATAATACAACAATTAACCTGTTCTATATAAGCCCTTTATTTTGGTAAGGGTTTTTGTATTTTAGTTTAACCGGAACTATAAAGTCCACCTGCGGTTGTCGGTCAGCTAAAAGTAGACAAGGTGAAAATAAAATTAACTACATAGACCCAAAGAGAGGAAGCGGAGTATTTAATTAGGTCAGGGCCTTCCAATTAGACAGGCCATTTCACATTGCCATTATTGTCTCAATATCTGTTGGGATAAACTCTTTATTGGGCGCAAATTATGCAGATATTTCCTTTTTGCATTTTCGCTTTCCAGAACGACTAATTCCTCGTAGTCATTCGTTCAATTAGTTAATACGAGGGCTGACAATAAAGTAAGGTCTCCAATTTTTTTTTTCATAGAAAATGACATTTATTTACAAAAAGCGATACACCGTTGGAAAGGCCAAGGTCTTGGCTACTTTTCTACATAATCGCCATTTTTTTCCAACACCTTGCGCATCCGCACGATGAACTTGTCTATGCCGGCAGAATACCACTCTCCGTCCGCCTCACGCAGCCAGGTGTTGACCTCTTTCTGAACCTCCGCGTCACTATCAAACTTCTTCCCTCCGAGATGTTTTTTCAGGGCGGGGAACATGTGGTAGTCACTTGGGGCCACGTCGGGACTATAGGGAGGGTGATCGATGATTTCCCAGCCAAATTTCTTGAGCAGGTCAAGGGTAACGTTGGCTGTGTGCGGGCGCGCGTTGTCGTGGTGAAATTTCACTCCTTTGCTCAGCAATCCCGGGCGTTTGTTTTTTATGGCACGACGAAGCTTTTCCAGGGTCTCACAGTACCTTGCTGCATTGATAGTGGTTCCCCTTGGCATGAAATCCACCAACAATACCCCGTGGCGATCCCAAAACACCGTAGCCATCACCTTGCCGGCTGACAGTGTCGCCTTAAACTTTTTGGGTTTCGGAGAATCGCTATGGCGCCATTGTTTGGACGACTCCTTTGTTTCGGGTGTGTAGTGATGAGCCCACGTTTCATCCCCCGTAACAAACCCTTCCAAAAAATCATCGCCTTCCTCTTCAAAACGGGCCACAACTTTGGTCGCACATTCCACGCGCCGCTTCATGTGGTCTTCGGTCAGCTGTTTCGGCACCCATCGGGCAGAAACTTTGTGATACTGCAAGTTGTTCACAAGGATATGACGGATTGTTTCGCTGCTACACACTCCTCCAAGCTTCTCTTCCAAGTCCCTAATTGTCGCACGGCGGTTTTTGAGCATTTCTGCCTCCACTGCTTGAACAATCGCATCCGAGACCGACGGTCGGCCACTTCTCTCCTCGTCGTGAACATTAGTGCGCCCGGAATTGAACTCGCGGCTCCACTTACGCACGTTTTTTATGTCCATACACTTTTCCCCGTAAACTTCAACTAGTTGACGATGGATTTCAATAGGTGTCACCTTTTTCGCACTCAAAAAACGTATTACAGAACGCAATTCGCACTTGGACGCTGACGCGAGGGGTACCTCCATCGTTGACGGCTGCTCAGCCAAGACTGAGCGGTCGGGGAAGCCTCACCCAGCAGCAAAGTGGTAGTGGGGGAACCAAGGAACACGGCGGTGTTGCCAGATTTCGCCTAGCGCGTGATCCGGCGAAGTTGCAGCGTTGGAGACCTTACTTTATTGTCAGCCCTCGTATTTACGGTTTGTCTGCTTTAAAAGTAAGTTTATTACTGATGGATAGTTCCTGAGGGAAATAAAACGAATATTCTCTATCTTCTAATAATCAAAAGCGCTTTAGTAACACGTAACTAATTAACATTCAGTGCCTTTGCCAAGTTAAAATATAGCCTGTTTGTCTCCCTTGTTTCTGAATAAAGTTAAGGAGTGCAAGCAACAAGAGTAGGACAATTAACTGAGACATATACTGCAGCAGTGGAAATGAAACCGTCAACTAAAGTAAGAATGTCTTGCGCCAAATGTTCTGATATGTAATTCTCTTTTGCAGAGTCCTGGCAAGCCAGCCAAATAAAGGTTAACCCCGCGGACCTGCCAACCTTCTTGACTTCAAGCCAAGTGTTCAAGGTCACCGAAAAGGACACAGTCATCCTACCTTGCGAGGTTACCAATCCAGGTATTTATCAGTTTAATTGGTAATTCGATATTCCGTTCGCCGTATTAGGGTTAATTTTTCGAAGGTTCCGTAATAACTTTTTGAACTGTCAACAAATTAAAAGTCTAATACACGCCCGCTTGTTTCCGCAAATTCCCGAACAAGTCCTATAAATCTAGTCAAATGTGTTTTATGTTAGAGTTTCAGTCGGTTTGAAAGTAATGCGTTGTTAAATTGGAACGGAATCCGGATGTTCTTGCTTTAATTAAGCGTGTATGGATACCCGTCCCAAACTAACAGTTTGATTTTTCCTTGTTTTCTGTAATAAAAACAAATGGTTAAAGCATTACTAACTTTAATCGTAATAATGTGAAAATCGATAACTCTTTTCGTTTAAATTTAACCATAAAGTGAAGATTACCCCTTTATGGTGAGTGGATTTTTCATTTTGATACTTCGTCAAACCTAAGGATTTTCTATTAATGAAGACGAAATGTATGAGAGAAATACTATCCTAGTAAAATCTTTGCACAATAATTCATTTAATAACTTTTGTAATCCAAAGTTATGAAAAGTGAAAATCCAGGTTATAAAGGTATAGCTTCCGTTTTGACGTTTTGGATTTCAGATTTCGTTTAATTTAGTGAAAAACGAACCTTGCTAAATTCCGAATAACGTTCTTTAGGTATTTTAAGGATTAAACAGGCTGAATGGTATTTTAATTTTGTCGGCGGAGTTTCCGTGAAATTTTATTCGTTCCTTTATAATCTCAATTTTGACTTTGTACTTGAAAATATTCCTTTCTGAATTAATATGGAAAAAATTCTAAAAGCCGATATAACTATAAACGGGTGCTGGAAAATCAAAGAGCAGTTTTCTCTCAAAGGGAAGGCATTTTTAAATCACTGTAACTCACTTCAAAGCCAATCAAATCTTTGTAATTCAAAATCCTCAAGATTAAATTTGTTATCCAAATAATCTTTTTAGTCTAAGAGAGCTGGAAGAAGTCAATCAATAAATCAGCTACTTAAATTCTTTCGACTCCCCGATTTTCCACTTCACTTTAACTCGCATTTTCACACATTTTAAACAACTCAGAATCACCCGGCATTCCGATGGTTAGGGAAATCTCCCGCCTTGTGGATAAAGACGGTGGAAACCTACACGCCGACCTACAAATAAATCATTACGAGGGCGGGAACCGATTATCATTTCTGCATTCTAAGCAATATCACATCGAATTTGCATAGGTATCAATCATTTGTGGACGTATTTAAAGGCATTCGGGATGAGCCTGTGAATTCGGCCGGTATCGATCATTGACTTCCGGCGGAAGTGGGTCGACGGAGCCATCGGATTATTATCTCACTTACCGACTGAGCGGAACTCTATATTTTATTCAGGATATTCTAGTTATTTCCACTTCGCAATTGCTGCTATCTCTCCGAGGACGCTAGGCGCTGATTTCGAATTGAGATTTCAACTCGGGAATACTCTCGAACATGCGTCATTAATTTTTATTCTATTTAAAATTTAGAGAACTATACAATTAGAAGCTTTACTTTCCGACGTTTAACAACAATATAACGGAAAGGTCCACTCTTAACACAGAAGGACGGCAAACATTTTCCTTGAAAATTTCGAAGCTTGCGGTTTGTAAATACCATAGGCTGACTAACGGACAATTAAAAACAATTACCGAAAATTACAGCACTCTAAGGGTTCATTCATACACCAATAGAATCACCCTTTGAATAAGGATTAATATAAAATAGTCGTTAAAGAGTGAATTAATCCTTCGCATAGTAATATTTCTCTGGGCTGGTATTAACGAAATAAATTGCTTATTAAACAAATTTTGTTTGATAATTAAGTCCTAATATTTTATTACATTGACATGCAGAAATTTGGACAATTTTGATTCAACTATTTCCAGGTTAACACCGATTTGCGATTCATTCATGCACAAAAACTTTAAAAGCTCCATCTCACAAATATTAAAACTTCCCAGACGAATTCATCTGCGAACCACTTACTTAATAAACTAATGTAAATAAATGCAAAACAGTCAGGTATGAGTTGAGTTCCATTAATTAAAGATTTTATATTATTAATGTACATTAAAATTAATTATTGAAGCTTAACATTACGGTTAAATAAGTATACAAACATAAAAAAAAGGTTTTCGGTATGCAACGTTAAGAAAGCTCTGAATTTAAATAAATTTCAAACACGAAAGGTCGTGACTTTGTAAATAAACAAACAACTCCTTTACTAAAATTTCCATACGTTTATTTATTTTGCATAAAGGCCACGTTTACAGAAATAACAAATTATGCTCCGCGTTTCAAGCCTGAACTCATGGAATCTGCTTATGAAAGCTATAAATATAATTTTAATTGTTAAGATTTAATGATATCGTACACTTACTTATAAAAAGTTCACTTGTCGTAAAGCCAGTTTTAATGTATTCTTGAAGAAGTTGCAAGTTTAGAGTTTAATTAATAAAGTTGTTTACATGTAAGTACAGATAGTAGACTTTGTAGTTCTTACCTATGGCCAGCTGCAAATCCATAATCAAAACAATCATGTAAATAGCTACCCATGTCAAAGCAGCAGATTTTTTAATAATGTGACCTTAACATAGAATGTTACTATTTTTTTTTAATTTCGCCAACTCGTTAAATGATGAAGTTACGAAATAAAGAAATGCATTGGTTATTCGTGTATAATGCAATCAACTCGTTTTCGATCACAGTTGGCCATGCTAAACCGTCAGTTTAGTTTATGTAAAGAAGACTTTTACTGGTATAAATTTGTCATCTCGGTAAAATTTACAAGAAATTTAAAGTTATGGCTTATGACAGAAACAGTCGGTTGTGAATTTAATTCTGTTAGTGTGGTGATTAAAATCAAATCCCTATACTAGCAACTAAGTTGCCACTATTAGTGGAAGGCTATTTCTGAAAAGAAATGAATAAAATTGTGCGTAAAGATGATCGCTTCACGAAATTTCAAAAGTAAAGTTAGTTAACACAGAATTTCGGAAGATTTGCTCTTCGGCAAATTATTATCAAAGCAACATATGGCAACAGGGCATCCAATATCCAACACATCTGGCCAAATAAAATGCAGTTATCTATCATATGATATTTTTTCAAAAATAAAATAATACCAACATAATAATTAAAAGGCATGGCTTAACGAGGTCTAAAAATATGACGCTTTTAACGAAGCTTACACATGATTTCATGCAAAACTTTAATAAAACTAAAACTGATTTTTTTTATTAAATGTCGGGTTTTAATAATTTATTTATGGCGCATCGCGTAAATGCCGCTTAGCTAAATTACTACTTAAACATTCATGGTCTTAGTTTTACCACTGAATAAATTAACAGTGCTGTTGTTGAGTAGATGAACGAACTACTGGCGTATTTTTTCCATGCCGATATTTTTTACACAGCACTGGTGATATTCGAAATTTTCTTGGATCAGCTGTGATACTGAAGTACTTAACCTATTTGTATGTTTTCACAACATTCTGTGAAACTGAAGCGAAAGCCGAAGGTTTGAAGACAATTCAGGCCAAATTATTTCGTAAACTTGTAAAACCTGAAACTTTAAACTTCTGTCAAACATAAAAACCTGAAGCTTTTCATGCAAACTTTAAATTTTTTAAACCACTTTGGTTTAGGTTTAGATTTTCACATAAAAATGTTTACACTGAATACTTAACCTGAAAATTTACAGTTATAGGAACATAAAAGTGATGGTCCATAAACTTAGTTTTAATGACTTTTTAAATAAAATTTTACGCAAGTTAAACCACACCGTCAAATTTAATTAACAAAACATTTTGTGTAGCGCATTAAATATGTAACAAAACAATTACACCAGCTAAAGTGTTATTAGTTCCGTAAAGTTCTGGCTAAGATTTTAGTCAAATTACCTAATTAATTTTAACTTGATCCGCTATCTAATCAAAATCATTTTTTCGTATAATAGGTTTTATTTTAGTTTGGTTAAAGTACGAACCTGAGCTCCTTTAGGTAAAGTATCGCAACTCTGGGAAAGTTTTGCTTCGATAGTTTTGTATCTAAATAAAGTTTTGGCATTGAATAATTAATGTGAGAAGTTGCTCTACATAAATAAACAAATAGAGCCTGCAGTACAGTTTCTGAGTATTCGAATTTCACTATAAAACAGATTTTAAGGGTTTTGGAAATATTCCCAGATGGATAAAGTCTTAACTAAAAAAAGAATAGGAAAATAATTCACTTAAAGAAATGCTTTTGTGATATTTTCAACGTAACATCACAGAAAAAGTTTCTTTGATATTCGTAACAATAACTAGAAGAAAACTCACAGAATCTCCAACAACTTTTAAGCAGTTTCTTTACCTTTGGCAAACTTCTCGTAAAATTTTAATTCTATACGTGCATGAAGCTGCGTAAAATGTCCCCACATTAATTTCAAAAGGCTTCACATCTTATTTTTATATGAAATAAATCATAAAAGTTCAGTGAAAACTCGGTTGAAGCGTCCTCTGTTTATTTACAGAGCTGTAACTTCCCACATTAATTATTCAAAGTCAGAACTTCGTATACCAATCTAAATAGGACTTGAACTTTCTCAGAATTTTGATATTCAGCTAAATGCAACCCTGGGGTTTAGTAATGGACTAAAAATTCTCACATTAAAAATGTTTTCGGAAGTTTTAGGGGGATTCCTTGAGGACCGATTTAAAGTTTATGTTATTTAAATATTTTTCTACAAATGCTAACAGTGTGTAGTTGATGAGTCCAGGAAAAAATAATTGAGTCTGATTTTAAGCTGTGTTTTGGTTTCAGCAAGAGCTTTAGAAACTTCAAATTAGGTTTATTATCTCTCAAACAAAGACAATATATGTTTATTTTTGATAAACAGTGGAAATAACCAAAAAATTTGCTTTTCATCTGTTTTTTTGCGAATTTTCTAAATATTTCTTCTTCGCCTCAGATGCAAATGCTAAAGCTTTCCTTTATAATTTCTTTCGCATTTTATAAACCTTTACTTTGTATCCCACTACGTTCTTATTTGGCTGCTTTTATACTGTTTTTTTATTAACATTTTTGAAGAAAAATTCCATGGTTTTGAATATGAACTTCTTATTTTAAAAAAAATCGAAATGCTTTTTACAGACTCACTTCCTTGAAAGTTCTGTTATTTTCAGACTGTTAGTAAATAGCAAAGCACAAAATTATGGGCTCCTTTGTTACGTTCATATCGCAACATGTCCTTGTCCATACTTTAGCATGATATATCTTGAATGGTACTGATAAAATAGGACATCCTTAATGTGGTCCTTTTGAGTCATAAAACTCACTTGATAAGAAGTTACCAATTCTAGTTGTATTGTATTCATTTTCATTGTTTATTTCTGTACATATTATCACGTTTAAATCTTCCTTGTGCGAACCTTACCGTGATTATATTATGATATTTTAATCTGGTTATCTTATTAATCTTGACTTTTGAGACTTCGCCAAATAGGTTTATAAAGTAAACAGCCCGTTTAAGTATTTGATTTCCCTTATTCCTAATAAATCGATTCCTTAATAGTCCGTTAGTGACCAACGTGGGATTAATAAATTATTTATATATTTACCTTAGTTTAACCAACTTCGTATCTCTTTAACCTTTGCTAAATTCCCTTTGGTGAACCTAAAATTTACGGCACCCTGTATAACTATAACTTAACACATTTACGTACTTTCACCACATTGGAGTTTTCGTATAAATAAATAAATAGGTTGGATAGTAATTTCGAAATTTAATTGCTTTTTAGAAGTTTATTAAAGTAAGGAAATTTATACGTACAACTAAATTGGATACCCTTTTGAATTTTATCTAAAAATAATACGACAATTAAGAACTTTGAAACTTTTGCTGAAATTTTCTTTAACTTACTAAAGCTTTTACAACTTAATTCATTTGTAAAATAATATTTTAGGCTTTAAACACCTGTAGATATAAGCATTACTAGCGTATTAATTGATCTTTACTAAGAACCTAAAAACCTTGTTCTAAAGTCATTTGTCAGGCAAATCACACAAATTTTACATTTTAAGATTCTTCCCTAGTTTTGTACGTAAGTAAACAGATTATGATGAATAATTAACGTAGGAAGTTGGAAATAGGTAAACAAAGGGACATAGTCTGCATACTTATTTCAGTAAATTTTATAGTCGGCAACCTTTAAAGTTTAAAATGTCAGATAATAATAATTCTTACTATTACTTATATTAAAAACATAAGGTTTTGATTTAATTTGAAGAAATAAAATGAAATTTAGTTATTAAATACAGAAAAAAGCAACCTTTTACTTTCTGTGGCTGAAATATTCACAGATTGTTATCTACTGGAAGAAGTTACCAAGAAACGTACTTCTTGAGTCTTCAAATTTTGCTAAATGTAAGTTTTATAATGAATCACAATATTGTACAAATATGAAGGAATTAAAAATAAAGGATTGGCATTTGCAGTTCGCATCTGCCACCAATTTTTACTTGCTTGACCAAGTTACCAAGAAACATAAATTTTGGATCTTTAGTTGATGCTCAAAGTTTTAAAAAGAATCATAAAAGTTAAAGGCTTGACTGATGAATGGTCCTGGACGAATTTAAAATGGTATTTTCAGTTCATATTTGCCATAAACTTTTAACTGCTCAACAAAATTATTATCAACTTCTTTCATGCTTCTCTCTTTCTTTTACCAGGTGGTGGCCATTCGAAAACTCATCGAGGCCATCTGTCATCCTTCACACGTAGTAGATGACTAAAACATCTTTACTATTGTTTCTTGTGCATCCATTTCTCTTCTAATTTTTATGTTGGGACGTGTTCCAACCTAGATGTTCTCGTACTTCTTACTTCCGTATGTTATCACTACCATAGTTCTGCCTATCTGCTCTTGCACATTTTTGAATATATGTTTGTCCCACCATAATATTTAGACAGACAACAACTTTTCGCCCTTGCTGTATTCTATTTCTAATTTCATTGGTACTTAAGCCTTTTTTTGTGAAAGTCACGCCCAAATATATAATTGTTTCACTTGTTTAATGCTAATATTGTCAGTAATGAAAATTTGAAGTTGAGCTTCTGAATTTACTGCAGAATATTTTATTTTATTAATATTTAAATTTGCCCCACTCTGTATAGTGTTTATATAGTCTTTTCAACATAAATTTCAGATTATAGGCATCCTGACCGATGACTACCTGATCGTCGGAAAAATTAAGTGTGAATAGGCATTCTTCTCTGATGGGTACTTCCATTCCCTGTACTCTAAGTTCCCATTGCTTAATAGCGGTCTCTAAGTATATGTTGAATAAAATGAGTGACAGAGAGCACCCTTGGCGTAACCCTTTTGATGTTGTTATAGGTTGTTATATCTTTTTCCAATTTCTATCTATACTTTATTGTCTTCATAGAACTCTTGAATCTATGCAATTAGTTGTTGATTTACTCAAAATTCTCTTAAAGCTTCCCATAATTTATATCGCGGTATGGAGTCGTATGCCTTTTGTAAATCTATGAAGGCCATGGGTTTCCTGTCCCACTGCTGCTCTTTCTTTAGTTGTTGGAGTATAAATACACTGCCTATGCAGGATCTGCCAAGAGTAAACCCGCGTTGGTCTTCGCTTATTTTATGTTGTACTTCATCTCGGAGGTTGTTCTTAATTACTTTCCCATATGCTCTTGCCAATGAGCTGTTCAAACTAAGACCTCTATAATCAATGGACTCCTTTCCCTTTTTATAAATACATGTTAATTAAGATGGTTTCCATTGATTTGGAATTTGTTCCTCATTCATGCATTTATTTATTAGGTTAATTATTCTCGCAACCAGGTCCTTCCGATTTTTATAGTCATCCATGCTTTAGACACTTCTTCTGTTGTAACAGTTAAAGTGTTACTATAATTGTCAGAATCGGATCTGTTATTAGTATTAAATTATATTATTGTCTCCGTAAGTAATGAGTCATAAAGCTTTGTCCACTCTTCAATATCAATTCCGGCACATTGTCATCCCATAGCGTTTTTGTTCATGTTTTTTATATTATGCCATACTTCTGTCGATTGTGACCCACCTATTAAATTTTGGATTTCTAAGCATTTTTGTTGCCACCATTTCTTGTCTTACTTTGGTAGCCACTTGTCTTTGCTATATGCTTGTAAGTTTTCGGGTGTTCTATTCCCTAACCACTTTGTCCGCTACCATTGTAGACCATTGGGTTTCTGTTTTTCACCTAGTATTTCCATAGCAGCTCGATGTATTGCATTAATTATGATTAGATGGTCTTCCTCAATATCATCTTTATTAAGCAGTGTTAGAATTTGTACTAACCTTCTTTTGTACTGAGTTTTTATACGTGGTAGAATAGATTTAAATTATATAGTAACCACTCCCCAATGTTTTTCAAGTTTCTGTTATGTGAGTTATTGTGTCCTGTAGGTTTTTGGATGACAGGGAACAGTACTTTAATAGCTGCAAGGTAATCGTCCGATTTAGAGTGGCATCCTCTTTTAACCATTACATTCTGAGTCTTAACCGATGCCTTCTGTCTTAGTATAATATGTAATCAATAATTGATTTTTGGTCCAACGATAGTCCCTCCTATGAAAATTTATGGATTTCCTTGTGGTTGAAATATCTTACCAATTTTATGTTAATACTGTTTACAGAAATTAATTAACTGTTCTCCAATATTGTTAGATGTTTTTTCTCGGTGCTGTCCGACCACCTCATCGTTAGATCTTTGGCCAATTATTGCATTCAAATCCCCAGCAATAATAAATTTTTGTCTATCCTTTATCTGCTGTAATTGTTTAAATATTTTCGCTTAGAATTCTGCTTTAATCTGTACTGGACAGTCAACAGTAGGTGCATACACCGCTAGTATCCCTAATTCCCTGCCAAAGATTTTCATTTCAGTCAGACATCTTTGTGTTACGTAGTTGATGTCTTTTATTTAGTTACTGTATTTCTTCTTTGGCAAAATGGCAACACCTGCTTTCGCTCTCTGGTTCTTATCTACTTCTGACATAAGTATAATCTCCTATAACATTTGTTCTGTGTCTCTTCTTTTTGGTTTCTGCTCACAATGTTGTTCTTTTAAGTTTAACACCACCTCTTTCAGTTTATTTGCTATGCCTTGTAAAGTTTCAATTTTCATCGTCCCTTTTCGTAGCTTTTGTCGCCGTCCATTAAATCCAACTGGATTCGGAGACTTTCTCTAGTTTCGCGGTTTGAATAAAGTTTTGCGAGGTTGGAGTGCTGGTCCAAGGCATTAACCTCCAACCTGGAGGGCCAGGGTCTCTGTAAACTTAGTCTGTTTTCTCCCCTTTGACCTTACTGGCATGAGTGACCCTACCAGGAGCTTTAGCTCCAGCCAGTATCGCTTTTAGGATCCTTGGAATGCGCAAGCCTCCTCGCCCGGCAAAAGATGCTTTCGTTAAGGTGATACCAACTAAGGACGCTCAACAAAATTGTCAGAGAACCAAATTTTTATATTTTTAATTATTGTTAAACCCAAGTTTTGTAGAATGTTACAAGACTAAATATGCATCTTTTAAATCTTTTTATCTGCCTGATAAAGTTGCTAAAAAGCAAAGTTATTGGGCGCATTCAGGGACGCTCAGCGGCTGATGCGCTAAGTTAGCAAAGTCCCTGAACAGACTCGCTGTGAAAAAGCTTGCAGTAAGCCGCTGAGAAATTCGCTCAGCGTATAATTTTTTAGCTGACTTTGTCAGCGGTGTCAAAAAAAGGAGCGGGAAACACACAAACTTAATAATTTGAATAAAAACATATTAATTAGGGTGAGGTGGTACGCATAGTCCATAATTTGAAGATCATTAGCCATAATTTCTTTAATTTTTGATTTATTACATAATAGTGAAAGTAACACCTAACCTTACAAAACAAATAACAAACTGTCAAAACAGCTTACTATCAGACGTTTCATTCAGGGAAATACCGTTTGCTGTCATTTAGCATAAGCTGACTAAATTGCCGCTTAGCTAAGCAGCTGAGCGTCCCTGAATGCGCCCATTGTATCTCCAACTTATATTAGACCTAAGTTTTATAAAGAATCCCCAAAGACATTATGTAGCTTTTAAGATTTAAAACCTTCTTTATTGAACGATTGTGAACAAATTTAAAATAAAGTTTTGCAATTTTCAATTTATATCTGCCACAAATTTTTACCAGCTTGTCATGTATCTTCAACTCTTACTAAACCAAAGTTTTAAAAAGAACCACAACAGGAAGGTGATATATTTATCTTTGAAAAATTAACGTCTTCGTTAGGGAATATCAATCTTATATAAATTACAACTTTTAAAATGTTTGCTCTTCTGAACACCCTGTTTATAAAAGTAATTCCTTTGATGCACCATGTATTGCTTATCACACTTTCTTATTAAGATAAACACATAACCTGAATCGTTAATTCAAGTAAAAACTATTCAGAAAAACAATCTAATGAATTTTTAACTCAAACTTACAGGTAATACATAAATAAAAATCGTCACTCGCATCATAACCACAAGACCCTCTACCTAAAGGTTTATAAATAACGCGAAGACATTGAATAATTTATCTGTTTGGGAAACGTAGCGGTGTACACAAGCAAATGGTGCCTTCGCCACAGTTTCGTACAAACTTCTGCTTGGTTTCTTGTATGCAAATTCACCCTCTGAATAAATGATACTAAATAGCCGACTCCATTACAACTTCGATAAGTTTTATTTAGTTTCTTTTGCCAACAGTCTAGCCTTTAATTATTAATCTACGAAGTATAAAATTGGTATTTCTAAAGTTTTCTCTTTAAGAACATATTTTTCCTTACCTATTAAAAAGTAGAAAGGAATCCTTTTTTCCTTTTTTTAATATGTAAGCCTTAACATTTGCTTCGATTGATATTTAAATGCAATTTTTGGCCATAAGAGGAAGAAGAAATGTACAACCCCTAATTACGCTTAATTTAATGAAAGAATTTCAAGGTTTGGCAGTTTTACTGAAAACCATTATTTGAAAATCCAAGCAGATCTAAAATTTACTTGTAGTGTTTGAATTTTATATCTACACCCCTCGGATTACTAATTAAGCCAATAACTTAGTTATACATGAAAAAAGAGATTTCACACCTTTAGTAATTTTTTAAAGTCTTTATCTGGTATACAAATAGTAACATGAATTTGTCAAGTTGAAAATTTGTACGTAAGTATGTACATACGTAATTGACACATACATCACGAACAAGATACAGATCTATGTACCTAATTTCGTGTGTAAATAATATTCTGACATTGAACCATTAACCTGAAAATTTAGTAATGCAAATAAACGTTTTGATGGCATTTCTAAACTAAATAATATATAAAAGTATGCACTAAATAATTCACTAGCCCGAGGGTTAATAGCTAATAAATTCGAAACTGATGCGTAACTATTATTATAATTTCTGTGAACAACCTTCTGATTGTTGGAATTAATGGCTTTCTCCTTGAAATATATATCCGGGAAATATTTAATTAAATATTGAAATAATTTCTACACATAAAGACACTTTTGAAATATTTTTTAGAAAAATAACTTGCAAAAGATTTTGTTAACCTAAAGCTCAAATAAAGCTTACAAAAATAACATTAAAGTATCATAAAAAACATGTAAATTTTCAATGTTTTCATTTAAAAAAAAACTTTTAAATATACATGAGCACTTTATGTTCTTAATCCAGAAGATTTTCTTCGAGGTAAAACAACTTGAAATGTTATACTCTACTCGAAACATTCGTGATACACGCATAAGTTTTATTGCTTGTACAAAAATTAAACCTTTAATAACGAATTCAATGTCAGAGCAAAGTAAATAGACAGGGTAGAAATCCGTTGACGCAATTTAATGGGTTAATTTTCTGTTAGTCCTTGCTTTTATTATAATTGCCATCGTTTTCTTTGTTCATAAAACTATTTTTATGTTTCGGTCAACTTCCATCAGATTTTGATAAAGTAATGTTTTAAATTACTGACGAGTGTAAACCGATTAGGTATCCACACACAATAAACTTTACTAACTTTACTTTACAAACATAATTTTGTAGTAATTTTCCTGTCTGGGCCATCTTTCCATGAGTAATAAACTTGGAAAAGGTGTAAAAACTCAAGTGGATGGGTATTAAAGCGACCGTAAAGTTTAATGGTATTGTGCCCACTAATTATATGCACTGAAGAAATAAACATAAAGGCATGTGGTTACATTTAAAGTGCTTATTTGTGTGACTGGTCTACGTTGAACAGAATTTCGCGCACCCATCTTGCGGTTTCTCCTTATTATTATTAACAAACAAGTTGGATAATATTTTACGACATTTTTTCCTGCTTGTAGTAACTTTTTCAGGCTTAATATAGACAAATTCTTGCTGGTTCTTTATTTTGCCATGACGGTTACTTGGTAGTTTCTGTCTTGATATGACACCTTAAACTTTGCCTTAGCAACAAGTCATTCCAACCTAGTAGAATTCTCCTGGATATATCTCAAAATATTGTAAAATTGTTGCATATATCAAAATTAATTTTATTCAGAACAGAGAGGTTGATTGTACAATTTAGCAGCTCATAAAAAGCGTAGTGTCTCCAGATTATAACACATACAAATACAGTAAACATAATCTCAATTATTAAACGGAAAAAGTAGTGGCAGATTAAGGCATAAAAAGAACATGAACTAACAAACATAAGGTGTTTTTGATCAGGTTTCTTAGTGGACGTACGTTATATTAATTTATTAACTGCTTCCAGGTCTATCCATGCTAGACGGACGAGCTTAATATGTAAACGTGGTTTTTACAAAAAAGCGATAATGCTTTTTTGATTACACGCCAACAAAAAATAAACTAATGGATACTTTTAGAAGTCAAAACTTTTAATTTTGTTTTGTTTGCCGCATTTGGAAGTTTTGATAAAATAATCGTTACGACACCAAGTTGTCAAACAAATAAGATTTTGAGATTACTGTAACATCAAGCAAATAATCATAAACATTTGTCAATTAAAGGCATTTTTTTTAATTTATTGGCTTGATGTGGATAAAATATGTTTTGTGCCAAAATTTCGAAACAAAAAATTAAACAAACTCGTTACGTTGTACAAAGCTTGGTTTCTGCCACATTAGGTTTGTCAACAAAGGATTTGTAAATACGAAAGCTTACATAAAACACAAATAATTGCGTATTTGTTCGCATACTTTTGTGTGTAAATGATAATTTGTTGATTAATAATTAATTCAGCAAATGCAACCATACGTACAAATACACAAACAAACAATACAGAAACAGAACGTGATTTTACCAAATGTTTTTACAAAACATGCCAAATTTTCAGTTAATTTAAGTAATTAGTTATTTACTAATAATTTGATCAAACATTAACATTAATTATATTATTAAATGATAATGCAAACTTTAAAATCATAACAAAGAAAGGACTGGATATCGATTGGCACAAAGCTTGAATCCTCAGAACATTTTTTAATTTTTCAGACATTAAATTCTTTAAATTTATTTGTGCCATATTTATTGAAAGTACTCAAATTAAAAGTATATATATTACATAATGTAAACCTTAGTGACAAGCTTTACATCCAAAAGACCCTCTTTTTAATTAAGCATTGCATTATAATTCCGTAAAATGTAATATTTTAATCATTCATTTTATTGGGTGGCAAAAAATTACCCAGTTCTGGAATTAGATTTTCCACTGTAAAGCAAAAAAGGTATTTTCAGCTCCTCACAATTTCCATATCTAGTCCATTTAGTCTCTACTCTGCACAAGTAATTAATTTATGAAGCAACCACAAATCCGTAGCTACAACACTGTCGCCTTTACTAAGCTTGTAACAGGTTTTCTTTCATGTTTTATTTAAAAGTTGTATGAATTTACAGTCTCGTAAAATTAAAGCATGTTCATCCATGTCTCTTATTATAATTATCAGCATCTGCTAAATTTCGTGTTTTATTTAAAGAATTAATTGTAAGGTGAAAATGAAGCTTAATTAGAAGCTACAACTATTACGGATTTTAATTACGTTTACTTCATTTTTCAATTTAAATTTTAATACAAAATATATTAAAACAAAATGCCGCTACTATGTAGATATACACGAATTTGCAATTCTACCACATTTCCAAACTTTCAGTTTGTTATTATTTTCATTTACACAGAAGTTTTAATTTTATGCCATATCCATAATAGACTGGCATGACAGCTTTACACACATAACATTTCAAAACTTTTTTGTCCCATTTTATTTCGAGCATTCGATAATGTAGTTTTTGCGTTAGGAAGTGAGGAAATAAATTCGTACCTACGTTATTTTCATGCCTTTTCATTTTTAAAGCTTGTGTCGTGACTATTTCTAATTATTATAAAATGAGGACAACCTCCATCAAACGTTAACAGGTAGGGAAAACATTGGAAGCCCTAAGAAAGTTGCAAAAACGATCAGGAACAATAAAATCGGTGAAGACGAGAAAAGCGAAATGGATTGGGTTGTAAAATGCTCCGAACGTTGATTGTATGCATTGCACAAGTAGGTACAAATAACTCTTCGCTCGTTAAAAGATACTGTTAAATGTTAAAGCGTTGTAAAAGAATTCTCACAACGCTTCTGAACACTTATCTAACAAATAGAAAATCTCGAAATTATACTCGCAGATAGTGAATTCTGAGAAGTAGAACATTCGGTTCATGAAACTGCACCTGAAGTTCGTCATTTGATAGAAATACTCTGTGTCGAGCAAACCAGAATACAGCTTAACATTACCAGCAATATATCAGTAGTTCTCAACAGAATTATTTAAAGCTTTTATACCTATAATTAGTCAAACAAAACTTATTAAATTTGATTGTCAACAGTTTAAGTCTAGAACCTTCCATTTTTTAAAACTTTCCTTAATATGTATACGTACAATGGTTTGTTTCTCCCCAATGTGGGGTCCTTTTTTAGTACTTGTGACGAAATTTTTCAAACTAATAGTCTGGAAAACTTCCTCTTTTTATAGGCTAGCTGATTCCAGCAATCTTGTGGAATTTCTTACGTTCGATAAATGCACATTCTGATATTAAATTTTTAATAAAGTATTCGGAAATATTTCTATATAAACTTTATTTCAAAAATCCGGTTTAGAATTATCAGTTAGGTTACATTAAATTTATAAAAACCCAGTCAAATTTATTATTTGATCTTTTATAACTATGTAGAAGTATTTAATAAGTAAATCCATGGCATTCGCAACCTTAGATTTCCCCCAATTAATAACTGAACAAACAAACAATAATTAATGCAATATTTCGACATAGGTAAGCGTACATTCTCTAGGTTATTACATAATAAATCGACCTAGAAAATCTAGAAATATAAATAAAGTGGCACCTCCACCAAAAATTTCTAAAATATTCATTTACCTTCAAACACGCTATCACAGAATAAATATTTTTCATAGTTAGGAGTCATAAATAAGTAGGTGGCCGTTGGACTTTAACATAGTATTTTACATTATACATCTGACAATAATAAATTTAGGTGCAATAACCTATGCAAATGTAATGTTATCGCATGAACTCGAAATCTAAACTGTTTATTTGTATACTGAATTAGAATTATTCTGATGTTTGTACGATTAACATCCCACCATGTAAATTTGTTAAATTATTTGTGAACTAAACAACCTGCTTGAAATGCTCAAAGCTTTCTACGATATAGAATTGTTTTGTTTCACAATTTTAAGATCATGCTATTGTGCGTTGAAAAAGTTTGGTGTAACTTGGTTAATCTTCAACAAGTAGGCAGGTTCAGGTTGTGTAAATTATTATTTCAGGCATGACCCAGGTGCTGAATTTTTTTATATCTGTATAAAGCAGAAATTGTTGTTGTAACTCACTATTAACACGCTTCCACCCTTATCTTCGAGGGAAAGTAATTTAATATATAATGTACGAATATTTGGCGCTGAAACTCCTATCTCAAAAAATTTGTTTTTTAATTTAATTTGTTCCCCACACGTATGCATTTTTTATATGGTTGACTGACGTATGGGGCCTCTAAAATTTTGATGTGATTTATTGGAGAAACAGGTCTAATAAAACGTTGAATTTTATTAATGTTATTGAAAAGGTTTCAAATGTACCTACCTTTTTATTAAGTTTCCAAAATAAACCATAAAAACTCTAGTACGGCAAAGCAATATCAATAAAGGATTTTCTAACAATATGGGTTTACCAAATAAATCAAACAATCAAACATTGAAACATATACAGCCCAGATTTACTAATCTAGAAACCAAACTACAATTTCTAAATAATTTATAGACAAACCTTCCCAGAGTCCACATTCAAACAAAATAAATTATTCAACAAAAAATGTCGAAAGTTCATTAATAGAGCCACAGAAGCAGGAACAATCGTAAAACCGAAAATTCATTAGAAGGAATTATTTTCAGCAAATAAATTTCGACCAAAAAACAGATAAAACAGCTAACATTTCTTCCGCACAGAAATGAATTTTTACCGAAAACACTACTTTCGATACACAGTTGGGAAATTTCTCCAAAATCTCCAGTTCAAAACTAGCGCGAGAATGGAAATTTCATATGAAAAAAAATTAATTTCAGTGTAAAACCAGGCCAAAAACCTTTTTTTCGCAAAGAAGTCGCTTTCTGTCAAAAATAATAAATTACTTTTGATATAAAAGCTGCCGAAGAAGCCCGAAATTCCTTTACAATAAATTATTTTTCAGTCAAAAATAAGTAAGAAAATCAAGAATTCTGCAAAAATATGTAATTTCTATCCAAAAACAGACAAAAAAGCCTAAAATCATCCATCGAAGAAATCATTTTCTATCACACACAATTATTTTTGATACAAATACAATTTATGTTACAAGAAATTAGGTAATTTCATTAAAAAATTCGCAGAAAATTCAAATAATTCCCCTGAAAATAATAATTTTGGCTTAAAACAGATATAAAGGCCTAAAATTCTTCCTCGAAGTAATTATTGTCTGCCACAATACAATAGCGATCTTAAACAAACGAAAAACCTAAAATTCGTCCGCAGAGAAATTATTTTCTGTCCAAAACAATCGAAACCAAAACGGAAATGGAAATTAATTTCAGAAGCAGGAACGAAGCAAGAATTCTTCTACTTATAAAGGAAAAGTAATTTCGATCGAAAGACAAACGTAAACCCTAAAAATCTTGTATAAATAAATTATGTTCTGCCAAATATATTTATTTTCGTTACATATTAGAAGTCAAAAAAGCCCAAAATGCTTTTAGAAGAATTAGTTTCAACTTAAAACAGGCACAAGAGTTGAAAATTCTTCTG
Organism: Melanotus villosus; assembly: GCA_963082815.1. Taxonomy (NCBI): domain Eukaryota; kingdom Metazoa; phylum Arthropoda; class Insecta; order Coleoptera; family Elateridae; genus Melanotus; species Melanotus villosus. Next base: position 59,835,745 of record OY720425.1, read on the forward strand.
CAAAAAAAAAGAATTTCGGTCCAAAACCATACCAAAAGCCCCAAAGTTCTTGTTCAGGGAATAATTTTTTACCAAAAACAATTTATTTTCGTTATGAAGTCCAACATTTTTTTCAAGAGAATAATTTTAGTCAAAAAAAGTCACGAAAACCAAGAATTCTTCTATAAAGAAATTATATTCAGCCATAAATAATCATTTTCGATACAAAGCAGTCAAGCCCAAAATACTTTTACAAGAAATTATTTTTAATCTAACACAACACAGACACGAAAATTGAGAATTCTTGTACAACTAAAAATTAATTTCGGTACAAAAACAGACAAAGAGCCTCAAAGTTCTTACTGAGAGAAATCATTTTTTACCAAAAACGATTATTTTTGTTACAAAATCAGTTTAGAAAGCTCAAAATTCTTTTACAAGATAATATTTTCAGTCAAAAAAAGGCACGAAAACCAAGAACTCTTCTGTAGAAAAAAGCAATTTCGAAAACAACCAAAAAAATCTACAAATCTATAAAGAAATTATATTTAGCCGGCAATAATTAGTTTCGATACAAAGCCCGAAATGCTTTTACAAGAAATTATTTTGAACCGAAAACAGGGAAGCAAGTTAAGAATTTATTTTCGTTAGAAAAGCAGCTTAGAAAGCCCAAAATTCTTTTACAAAAGAATATTTAAGTATGTATTTTATTCAATTATAAAAATTCTACATATAGAAAAATATCACCTCCCCAGGGATTTGAACCACTGAAAGAATATTTTCAGTCGCAAAAGGCACGAAAACCAAGAATTCTTCTGATTCAAAAACGAATTTTAAATTTTTCCACAATGAATTTATATTTATAACTATTTTCGTTAAGAAAGCCCAAAATTCTTTTACAAAAAATCATTTTCAATCAAAAACATGCACGAAAGTCGAGAATCCTCCTGCAGAAAAAACAAAATTCTTGGGCAGAGAAATTATTTTCTATTTTCATAAAAAGAAGCAGGCACTAAGGCCCTAAAATTCTTCTAGAAAAAATACAATTCAATCCAAAAATAGAAAAAAAAACTAAAATTCTTTTCCAAGATGTCATTTTTCGCCAAAAACAATTATTTTTATACAAGAACAGTTTAGAAAGCCAACAATTTCTGTAGAATAAATTATCTTCGATTATAAACAAGTACGAAAACCTAAACACCTACAAAAAGAATTATTTCAGTTCAAAAAGAAGAAGAAATTTTTTCTACCAAAAACGATTATTTTCGATACAAAAACAGTCGACCAAGTCCAAAATCCTTTTGCGAAAATTTGTTTTCAGCCAAAAATAGGCACTGAAGTCAATAATTCTGCAAAAATAAGCAATTTTGGTCCAAAGGCACATAATGAAACTTAAAATGCTTTCGAAAAAGAGCATTTTCTTCCGAAAACAATTATCTTCAATACAGAAACAGTTGATAAAGTCCAAAATTCTTATATCATAAATTATTTTCAGTCAAAAATAGGCACAAAAAACAATTCTGCAAAAATACAGTCATCCCAATCCACAGACAAAAGCCTAAAACTCTTCTGCAAAGAAATTATTTTATGTCAAAAACATTTATTTTCGACACAACAGTCGAGATAGCCCAAAACAAGCACGAAAGCCAAGAATTCTTCTAAAAAAAAAATTAATTTCAATACTAAAACAGACAAAACTTTCTTTGGCAAAGAAATCATTTTTCGCCAAAAACAATTATTTTTGGTACAAAAACCATTCCGAAAGCCAAAAATTCCTTTACAAAACCAAAAACATAATTTCAAAAACAAACAGAAACGGTTATTTTCAAGACAACGATAGATAAAGAAATCTAAAATGATTCCGTACAAAAGGCATTTTCCACCCAAAAACTATTTTCTTCGATATAAAAATAGTTGATAAACCCCAGGAAATTATTTTCAGTCGAAAACGGACAGAAAAGCTAAAATTTCTTCTGAAAAAGAGCCTCAAATTCTTCAGCAACTAAATTATTTTCAGTCAAAAACAATAATTTTCAATACAAAAACAATCGAGAAAGCTCAAAATTCTTTACCAAGAAATTTTTTGAACCAAAACTAGGCACGAAAGTACGAATTCTGTGGCCAAAAATTATTTTTGTCCAAAAACAACTAGAAACACCTAAAATTCTTTTGCAGGAAAACCATTTTCTCTCAAAAAGAAACACGAAAGTCAAAATTCATGTGACTTCACGTGGGAACAATTAAATGGCAGTATATTTTAAAAGCATTTCCTTAAATTATTTTTTGCCGAATTTGTTTTAAATTCGTATGTAAATAGTTTTGCGCACACCGGAGTTACTGAAATCTTCTGCTGTTAAAATTAAAACTGAATCGCCAAATAAGAGAGATTTCCAACAGAAGTCAATACGACGGTGACAAAGAAATACTATAAAAGTCTTAATCAGTGCAAAAACGCAAGTCAACAGGCAATAAAAAGTCTCGTAAAGTTAGTTATATACTTTTTGTTAGTTAATTAAACCAACATAAACACCAAACATAAACCGTAATATAAATAGAGAGCCGCGGTTGCGTTTAGTAAAACTGCACTTGAAATGTTAACCACACTTTAAACTAGAACATCAATTATCATTTTGTGAAAATAACGCTCGTTGTCATTTATTGAAAAACTACAGCTTTTGATGGACGCTGAATGAAACTGAAATAAATAAAATTTATAAAGCTTTCAGCAGTCACCCATTCGTAGATATTAATATTAACAACCTTCAAAACGTTGTAAAAGATTTGGATGCATTTTAATAGTCCTTTAATAATCAAAACTTCGATAAGTTGATGGGTTGATGATAAAACTAAACTTTTCGTTCTCAAATTTAAATTACAAATTTGCAAGTAAAAACTACTAAAATTAAATTAGTTATGACTATCGTAGTTGTTATCTAAAACGAGGAATCAGTGTACTTTTTCAATATTTCTCGTCCAACTTCATGTCGAATCTACAAAAATTCTACTAAAATTTATGACGGCTTAATTTTAATTTAACATTCGATTCCACTACGGTGGCACTTTTCAGATAAATGGCTCGCAAAGCGCAGCTTTTTACAATAATTTGTGCGAAAAATCTAGCAAATTGGGATTTATTAGGTTTTATAAACCGGGTAATTTATAGTGACAAAGCCAAACGTAAACTGGATGGTCGGAATATTACACGAAATTTTAATTTTCAAACGCTGTAAATTTTTAATTTGATTAATGCTGAAAAACACGTAGAACGCCAATTAGCTTTACTTCCTCATAAGTTCACGCAACAGTAACTGATAAGAAAGCCTACCAAACTACTCGTTGTAAAAGTAAGGCCGGCGGGTGTTTTTATTCTTTTAAATAACTCGGACACGAGCTGTAAAAAGGCTTTTGTTGTTTATTACAATGCAGGTATTGTGAAGCATTTCATAAAAACAAAGCCCAAAGTTCGGCATAAAGCGTTATTCACAATTTCAAAACCAATTTCAGCCAAACGTCAGAGCATGAGATATGAAATACGATTCACTTTCCCAATTTAAAATCAAAAGAATGTCATTTCCAAGACACATAAATGTATTTATAGTTTTCCTATCGGAAGAGATTATATTTTAGAAGGTTTTTGGTCCTAGAAACGAAACTAAATTGAATAGTTTTACGAAATTGCCGCACAATAGGGAAGTTTATGCTCGTTTCGGGGAACGAAGACGACCCGGAGTCTTTCCAAGTGGAAAAGGTGGCAGGTTTATTAGAAAATACCCAATACTAAAGTGTCGCATTTTTAAATTTAGACATTTCGATGTGACTACAGTGCAGAGAAACGCGACTCAATAAAAAAGTTGATGAAGTCGGCGACTTTTTCTTAAAAGGTTGCGCATTTGTACGGAAAAAAGGGAAAAGAAGCAAACGTCTAAAGGATGAAGAAGAAGGACGACTTAAATACAGTTAGGTTTCCTAGGATTGTACGTCTATAATAAAAAGCTCATATTTCGTAAAGCTTTGTCGCATGATAAATGTTTAACATAGGAAGGGAAAGCTTTTTCGTGTAGCTATTCCGCTGCCCGTTTTTATACTACTGTGTTATGGCCATAATTTTGCCTTACTTATATTATTTACCCATATCCTCAAGGAAGAGAACACGAAAAATGTAATAAAGGGAATTTTCAGTAAAAATTTAATAAAGTCGGTATTAAAGGCGATGCATAAATGAATGCGAACTAAATTGTGTTAGTGTATACAAATACCTGGGCCTTACACGCCTGAGCACTTTATAATATTACCTGTCGTAATATTCAGCTTAATAAAGTTGCGCCGCTATTAAATTAGTTTGGCAGTTTATAATTAAAAAAGTTGCTCGCTTTTGTGGGTCCCTCGCGGGGAAACACAAATGACGTTGCTTTCTAATTTTTTTCCACATTAATGTCGGCTAACCGCACTGCTGTTGCACATCCAAACCAAACAGACTGCATTTACTTTACCAAACTCGTATAATTAATCCCTCCACATTAAAACAACCCCCTTTACGACTGAATCGTACAGAGGCCCTACTGGAAATTATTCGACAACTTCTTACTAAATTTAATCAAACAAAACTCACATGTAAAACTTTAATAAAAATCCAGTTGCATTTTTTTTAATACACTTAATCCAGTTGTTAAAGCAACAATGTCAATGAACACGAGTACATGAAAGAAAGGTTTCTCTAAAACTATTTTTTTTATTAAGTTACACAGACACAGATCGTTTTTTAAGTTAGTAAGGGAGCAGCTCCGAAGACTACACATCTGAAACGTATTTTAATTAAAACCTCAAAAAGGTAAATTAAGCAAAATTCCCGTGAAAACTGCAACTTAGTGCTCTCATCTTTAATTTAACCGTTCCCATTAAAAAAGAGCTAAAAAGATAAACTTTAATTACATAAAGCTTTAAATTAAGCATTTATTAGTATACAAGGCTTGCTGGAAAAGTATTTTCAGTTGGTTCGAAAGTGGTACTTGAATACAAGAAGCGTTCTGTTTTGTTCGACTAAAACTTTAATTATTGCTAAAAACACATAACGCAATGGTTTGCTGCTGTAACTGACTTGACTTTTAACAGACTTGCTGGGTATGTATAGTCTACACATTTTCAATTGGCAGAATTCGATTAGTAGATCATTAGGGTTACAGAAGCACACGTTTATCTGCTTATCCGTTAAATACAGTCTATTGAAATATGAATTTTCAACACGATTCGCCTGATGTAAATAGCCAAACTCAAAGTATTTTGGGTTATAATTTGCTCCGACCGACGTGATCCTAAATCAACTTAAAATGCATAATTTTACACTTGTAGCATAGTTTTATTGAATTATTTGTTGTAAATCTTTGAGAAACCTTGGCCAGACACTTCTCAAATTAATGGCTAAAATGATTTTTATTGTTAATAAATTACATCAAGTGATATCAACTGACTTAGATGGCCAACCATAGTGTTCAAATGAAGATAAAAGAGACTATACAGTACAGGTGGAAATTTTTATAATAAATTCGAAGACTTCCACGGTCAGTGTGAGTATTAAGAGAACGTCTTCCGGGTTGGGACCGTGTCATTGTTGAGAAGTTCTTCTGTCTCAACAATGACACTGTCCCAACCTGGGAATTTTTAGTTTTTTTAAGCTCGGTTCTGCTCGGCTCGGAGAAAATTTGATACATTCAACTTAAAGATAGAGTGGATGTAAACAAATACATGCACTGTTCACGTAGTTGAAAGGAGCAGGGTAGTATTAAGATTAAGGAACACGAGAACGCGAGACTCCGTAACGTTAGTAAAGATTTGAATACAAGTTAAAATAGCAAAAAATATTTAAAAAAACCATTTCAATAAATTAACAAAATAAAAACAAGTTTTAAATGATGTTAATAATAAAATAATAAGAGCAAATGAGCAAAATAATTTTAAGCTGGGCATGGACTGATATCAACGTCGCCTCGTGTAATTCCCGCTGCAGCTATCGAATGCTTTCTCATAATCTATTAGTGCTATAATAGTAAGTGGTATTCATTTGCTTTTTCTATTAGTATTTTAATAGTTAACAGGTGGTTACCAGGTTACCCCTTTCTAACACAAGCTTGTTCGGCTGATGTACATTTCTATTTTGTTGTTGATTCTTCTAATATTATCGAGACAAGTTTGTATATCTGGGATAGGGTGGCTACTATTCCCGTTTATCCTTTCCTGGTGTTCTGTGGTTTTTCGTGTCTTTCAGTGCACTTTTAATTTTTTCTTTGTCTATATCTGATAAGTCTTCAGACTTTACATTTATTACTTTTTTCTTCATTTTCTTCGTTCTTTCTCTTGTTTGTATGGGGGTTCTTGTTGGGACTACTAAAAATCTTCATAGCATTCTTTGAGTCTTCTTTTTATTTCTTCCCTTTTTCGTTTTTTGCGCACTATTATTGTCTTTTTGCCCATTTTAGGTTTCAATACTTTCATAATTATGCTGGTTTTGCTCGACAAGTTTTCTAATATTTTCGTCTTGTTTCTTTATTTCGTTTTCTCTTATAGTTTTTCTTATTAACTTATTTAATTTCGCATGTTCTACAGTTTTCTGTTTACTTTGTTGTACCAATTCTCTTTTTCTTATCAACATTTGTTTTACTGCGTCTGATTTTGTTTTTTTTTTTTTTTCGAAAGATTTTTTGGGATGATTTTAGTATTGCAGTTGCTAGTGATTTGTTAGTTTCATTTTTTCATGTCCATGTTTCAGTAGCTTTTATTACGTAATCTGTTTTTAATTTCTTCTTGGTACCTTTCCATATTTGCTTTTATTTCCAATTTAAAGAGCAAGTTTATATTTATTTATATATTTCCAAGAAATGAACTTAACCACCTTTTGTCCTTCTTTTCGAATTCTATAATTGACACTGCATAAACTATAACCATAACTGTAGAAGATAAGTATTAACTAAAAACGATTGACCAAAATCTGTCTAATATTGTAACGCGACGCATCAGCAGTCGGGGAGAGCACGTGCGAGATCGTTTGCGTAATCTGCCGACTGAAGTTTTTGGAGTTACCGCGAGTATTCGATTGCGTCATCGTTTCTGGCGGGTTCTGGAGTTATTTTCGAATACCATAGTTGGTATATATAAGGCACGTTTCGTTTAGAGAGAAGCAGTCTACCAAGGTCTGCCGTCGCGACCAATATGAATATGAATATAAATAAACTGTATAAATAAATTAGTTAGTGTTTCAGGTTAATATTAGTGTTGTGCTTTCAGTGTTTAAGTTGCTGTTTTTTGTTAATTATTACGTTGTTTTTTTATTAATAAATAATTCGCACCAAGGACCGAAGTTTAAAATAAACGTTTTAAAAACGTCACAATAAGTATAATAAATATGTTACAGATGGGTCGAGTCTTGGCTTTAACATATAAATTCAAGGCATTTTTACTTTTTTAGTTACTTTTCCTTTTTGTAATAGAAAGGTTTGTCGTTAAACCCTAATCCTGGCTTTTAATTTGAAAACTTTGGCTTAAATAACCCTTTCTAATACTTTTATTCGTTTAGAAAAGCGGAAAATAGTATCTTAACAAAGTAAGTCAAACTTTCATTCATTAACTAGGCATCTTTGACCTTTTTGAAAGACCTTTCAGGTATTTTAATAAATATTATTCGTGATTTTATTACATTCTGTAATTTCACCAAGAATTTAAATTTACGAAATGCTTTTGTGTATTTCATGCAATATCAAATTAAAGCAGTAAGATATTAACTTGCCAGTTTTATTCTTTTGATATTGCTTTCTGCCTTGTTAAGATTTTTTAATCTACTTTCTTTCCATCTGTTCGCACTTCTTTTTTCGTTAAATCTTCTGCTTTAATAATCAAACCACATAAGCTTAGCTTCATCGTACGCTTTTTCATGGCTTTCGATCGTTTTGTATGCCAAGTCAAGGGTTTCCACTTTCCACTTGTATTCCATGCCAATTAAATCGAATTTTATTAATCAAAATAATATACAAATTAACTAAACTTTTACATTTGTCGTATTTGACGTACTGAAAACGTTGTGTGATTTGTTTATAAACGCTAATATCAGCCTAGCCTGATGGGAATTGTTTTATTGAATTCAGCCCCTCGTTATTTATAGAAACCACAAAATATAAAGCTTCGTGATATAAACCTATCAATGTCTGTATTATATTATCCCAAAAGACGTCAGTTATCTATTCAGGGCTACGGACCAGATTGTTTTTTCTCGTTTCCTGCACACATTTTAACTTAAATCGCTAATAATTTTCGAGTTCATTTTTTATCAGAAATAATGGTATGTCATCATTTCAAAACAATAGAAAATATCTGTTATGTCTGTTACTTAACATTGAAACTATTTCCTTTTGCATTCGTTTCATTGGATTTGTCAAAGATGGATTTCTAGTCTTAAAATATCAAAAACAAAATAATATAGGTGCGTTAATGGCAAATTCATATTTATTAAAATTAATTACAGAAAATTCGAGTAATAAATATAAAATTAAAGTTTATAACGAAAGCTGTCTGTTCCCACAAAATTAAAGACCTTTTACATAAACATGCGTAAGTAACGAAAAGTTTCAAGAAATAAACCCAGTAAATTTTAATAAAGCACGTTAAACTTTTTTCTCGAGTCCCTTTCGCTTAAAATTGCATCAGAGTTTATAATGAAACTTTTAGAACTGTTGTTTATACATTTTCTGACAATTACTGCCTTGGGATAACTCATTACGCAAACTTGGTTGGCTGCTGTGCCTTGCCACCGAAGCATTTTAAGAAGGGACAATTGCGTCAAATTACCTCGAAATGGTTGATAAAAACTTTTCGAATACCTAAAATACATTAAAATAAGCTCCAAGTACGTAACGGTAAATCCTACACCTAAACCTACAGAGAGACGTTTTGGTTTTAACAACAATACCAGCTACTTTCGCGAACTGTTCCTTTAGTAAATCAGTAGGACTCAGACTTTAATATTGGCTTCAGTGGCGTGCGTATTAGCTTCGTGCAATTACTTTAAATGGAAGAAGTAGGCTAAAGCTCTGAACCTAATAGAAAGGGCAAATTTTTTTATTAGCATCTTCTACGGAATTTCAAATTACAAAGCATGCTACTATTATTTCCTTTACTTTAATCTACAGCTATTACAAAATTTACAACCTTAATTGCTTTTCTCAAAAAGAAGAAACTTAAAATCGGTCAAATAAATCAAGAGAAAATAATATATACAAGTTTCTCAAGGAAGTATCCAGTGAAGTTTGATTGACTGTGAAGTAGATATGGTAGTTGATATAACAGATGCCTGCATAATTGAAGACGTATATGCAAGGTGTTTCAAAATTGCACAACACTATTTTATGAACGTGTAATAATAATAATATAAACAAAAAAATTCAGATAGACCTATTATCTCAAATTGATGTATGTACTATTACTGAAAAATTAGAAGGTAAAGATTCATATCTAAAATTGTGATGTTAATCAAGAGGTTTTCATGGCGATCACATATCGTTTATTTACTGCATTAATTATCGAGAATAGTCACAGATCGGCAACGCCTTGTAAAGGGTATGCCACTCTAAAAAGAAGTCACAGAATTGTAGATTCGAATTTTACATTCAAACGGTGGCTGGCTGGCTGGCCACTTCGAACATTTGCTTGGAATATTTTTACTGTTGAAAACGTATTTTTACCCTTTCATTTCTCGCCATAAATCAATTTGAAATTATGTTTTATGTCAACTTTTTTGTGTCTTTTGGCCTTTAAAACGCGTGCCTTTCACTTGTCAAACACCTAACTATCATTCTACTAAATCATAAACGTTTTAAATAAGAATTGCTAGCTTCAATTCTTTAATTCAGGATATCTTTGAATGATTTTCGATCGTATGTTTACCTATTAAGCTTTTTTTATTTTTTGCTGTAGAATAAGCCCTAATATTTGTGCCGTGCAATTTTGAAATACCCTGAATTTAATATAAAAATAGAAGATATTCAAAATAATGGTTCGTTTACTATAGTCTAATACTAAAGCTAGTATTCCCCGAACCTTTACGATTACTATTCAAAGAAACGACAAAATTAATTATTTGTAGAGTTATTAGAAAATATTTAGAAATACGACCAGAATATTTACAATTTTTTGTCATTTTTTTGGCAATAAGCAATGAAAAAGTCACTACTCAAATAGTGGGCAGAAATACAATAGAAATTTGCTCCTTCAAGATCACACAATGCCTAAATTTGGTGGACCCACATTCTTATACCTTTGACTACCTTTCTGGCGAACAAAGCTGGTAATGATGATCTCCCCCACCCTCACTCTTGTCATTTTCTCCAAATTCCACTTTATGTGGTCATAAAAATCTTATTTTTAACCCTCTTTCGTCCATTGCTTTGTTTATCACATGTTTTCCATTTAAATCTTGGACCACGTGTCCTCATCCATACGTTGTATGTCCATACCATTTTAGGGTTTATTTTCTAGTTTGGTTGTAGTGGGCCTTGTTGCTTCCATTTCTTATCATATTAATTCTGTTCTTATTTTATCTTTTCATGTAAGCGGTAAACATGGCCTCATATAATCGAGCTCCATCGCTCTAATTTTGCCTCGAATTTTCTGTGTCGTAGGCCAAATTTCTCCTCTGTATATATCACGAAACCCTCTATTATGCTTTGAAATATATTGTTCTTAGTTTCAATCCTAATATTTTTGTTCCATATTATTTAATGGAGGGCTCTTGTTGCACATCTACCCATCCCTATTTTCCTTTCCACGTCTCTGTCAGATGTTAGAGAACTTGGTACACTACCAATGCACATGTATAGGATTTTCTTTTATCGCCATTTTTCGGATTCTTCATTTAGTTTTCCTTTCATCTTGGGTAACAATTACTGGATCATCATTATAAGAGCTCTAAGTACTCGTACTTCGACTGAAGCTGCGACATACAACATGGAAAGCATTGTGTTAGGGAAGAAGACTTACAGCAAACATTCGGATAGCATTCAATAATTATTGCTCAAATTGTAGTTTTAGTTTTAATAAAAGTCCATTTAAAGCTCTAAGAGTCATATATTTATTTTCCACTATTTACTTACCGCCTTCCGATCGGTAAGTAATCACCAATTAGTAATTTGTTAGCATAACATTATCATTGGTAAATCAGTCAATGCCGAATAGGACATATTCTTCTCGGAGTGGCGTTGACAGTATTCTTTCCGATAGTACATAAATAGCATGAATTTTATAAATTTAAGGGTGGGTTGCACAATCATAATTTAACAGCTTCGTCAAATTAGTAAACAGCTAATGCATTTTTGTTAACTGTAATCATTCGTTAGCTTAACAAAAGTTTGTTGCACCCCAACCTAAATTCGATAGATCACATCCGTCACAACAATTTTTGCACATTGAGATATTATGGCCTTAGTAAGGCATTAATTTATTAGCAGTAAGAAAACACACAGGTCCGCATGCTATTCAGTCAAAGATTCTAAAGCAACGTTCGTAAAAACTATTACTTAATATTACACGTAGGATGTCCCCCAAAGGTATGTCGTAAATTTGTGAATATTTTCAGGGACAAATTAAAATAAGCAAAATGTTTCATATGAACATTTAGACTCCGGCTATTTGTTATAAAGATACAAATTTACGACATACCTTTAAGGGACACACTGTATACGAACGAAAGCAATACCGATTTCAATTGTTCAAAGTTGAAACGTTTGAATCTGAAAGGTATTTAAAATAGTTAATATTATGATTACATATTTTAACACAGAATATAGCAATTAATTTGTTCACAATTTTTTTTTGCATATGTTCAACAAACAGTGCATAAGATGACTAAGCAGTGGTTAACTTACATAGACTGCACTAAAAATACAACATTTTAATGGTAGCGATATCTTTAAGTTGCTTAAGAGTTACGTATGATGACGGCAAGGGTGTTATATGTTGCAGATCTATCCCGCAAATATGCCTGTTAAATTAAAAGTAAGAGTTTGATAATAAACCCAAATCCTTGATGCATTTGCTTCGCTCCAAGTCTTTTCATCATAATAATAATTATATTCCAACAAAAAATGTATAGGTATAATAAATAAGCTTAAAATAATTGGTAGGATCACGAGGCCAACTAACTTAGCATTTAGTACATTCAAATCTAGTTAATTTAGTGCAAATAATTAATTAGTAGATAATGTTATCGCAATCTGGCTGCAGAGTTCCATAGTCCTTAGGCAATTGAATAAATCAAACAATTTAACATAATCAGCATAAATCAATACGCTTCATTAAATCTGTTATTTGACGATATAGCTTTAATGAACAATGTGAAAAGCAAAGGTTCTATATTGGCCCCTTGCGGAACTCCACTGTATGTAACACAATTTGGACTATTTATTAAATGAAAAAGAAATTCACTATGCATCTACTTATATTATTTAAACTACTAATAGTTAATAGTTTAAATTGTGTTGTAAAGTGGTGATTTTAAGGTTTTGAAATCAATTTTTAGAAAGAGCGTTCCATGCTGCCATAAAAATCTGCAGTTCTTTGGAATAATTAGAATGCCCCTTTGAGTCACTTTCAAATTTTAAGCTTGATGTACCCTTGATTATCATTGTATTAATTTGGCGTTTCGTAGTTGATACCAAGCTAAAATTTTCGGTAAGTTTTCTTTTATCTTTTTACTAAACCCACAAAAGATCAACAAACACCAAGAGGGTGAACCTTTGGTAAACATTTGCCCTAAAATTGCAAGACAAAATTAATTAGAGGACTTGGCAAATTCAACGGTCTTAAAGTGTTAAAAAGGTACGCCACTGACTGTGGGCGTATCGTTGTATTCTCTTCGCGTGTTTGCCTCCCTCGTGTTGTTCCGCGTAACTTGTGTTTTGATTTTAAACAAACTTCTTAAAGGCCCTTGCGTTGTGATACGGAAATTTATAACCCTCATTGTTGCCAGCTCGCATTACGCCCGAGAAAATTATTAGCGCACGGTTCTTTATATAACTTTCTTATTTGCGAAGTCCTTTTCATATTTTAATCAAACGAGGAAAAAAATAATCCCTTAAGAATTACCCCTTCCGCAATTTAACAGAATAGAATTAAATTAGTGCAGATTTTACTTGTTTTAGTTTTCTCTCTAATTTGTTGAAGAAGGAGTGTTCGTACAAAATTGATTTCCCCTGCCGTATTTAATTCTGCAACTCCTTCAAGGTAAAGCATGACTGTCGAAGTTTCTGAAGCAACTTGAGATCGTGTTTGCAAATTTCTCACTTGAAATGCAATAATTAATAAAACTCTCGAATAATTAGGACTGTAAAGTATGTTCTTATAAAGTTGCAGGGGGCAAAAACATGGGAAATTGAAATAGCGATGCTATCTGAGCTTTTTTTTAAACGCCCGAGTTTAAAAACTCCATTTTTACACAGATTATGAACATAACTCATCCCCTTTAATTGGTTGTTCCATCCCTTTTCCCCGATCGCCCCGAGCCCTCGTTAAACCACATGCTAGACCGGGTTGTTTGCGAAATAATGAACTTCATAAATTTACCTTTCGCCCGAAAAAATGATTATCTGACTTCGCAAAAATCGCGGCATAAATTTTACCCTTTACTTTGGATTTTTATATTAATAAGTAATTCCCGTTCTATTTCGCGTTTCGTTACGTTTCGCGCAATTAAATTTACCTAACTATTCATTTTGACGTGTGTTTTTCGTGCTTTGCAGGGCCTTACGTGTTGGCATGGAAAAGGGGCATCGCAGTGCTTTCGGCAGGAAACGTAAAGGTCTCTCCTGACCCTCGTATCAGTTTGGTAAACGGATACAGCCTCGAGATCAAGGATGCAGGACCGCAGGATGCTGGAGACTATGTCTGCCAGATTGGAACACTGGAACCGCGGGAAATCACGCATACGGTGGAAATTTTAGGTAAGGGATTTAACATGAATTCACATTTCACTATCTACATCGTTTTACACTCCCTAACCGAACTACAGACAATGATTTTAATTAAAAATCAAAGGGAGTCTCATCTATTTTCCATCGCAATTATATGAGTAGCATTAACGTACATAAAAACGTAAAAGGAGAGTCGGCTACTAAATTAAACATAACTTTCATGTTAATATGTGACAGTATCCTTGTAGTTTAAACTAATTTAATGTAAATTCATGAAAATTACTGGTTTTGATTACATTAACGTTCATGTTTCTGTAGAAGTTGAGCGAAGAAGATGTTTAACGAGAGCCAACTAAACGCGCTCCTACAAAATTAAATTTGTATAGGTACTAAAATAATATATCATCTGCAAAAATATCAAATTAAATGCATTAATGGGTAGTTCATAAGCCTTAAGAACATATGTTGTATTTTTCTGTTAAATAAATAGCGAAGAATCTTCACTAGTAAAAGAAAGAACTTTATTTTTTCCCCATTTTTTTAATAAATTTGTAGTTAAAAGCACTACATATAAATATTTCTGTCTTTTAAAACAATTAGGTCAGACTAAAGTAACATTAATTTGGAAAAATTTATTCACATTCAGATATTATAAAAGTCAAAGTTCTTTCTTTTATGGTTAATTTCCTAATTTTGGGATTGATTTGATCAATTCATAATCTTCGCTAGTCTTCTCGTGCTTGTTAATTACAAACTTAGTTCGCTAAAATCGATATTCTACTTAATTATAATAAATAAAATTACTCTTGCTATATCATACTAGATATTAAGGCTATCAAGGTTCGAAAATGCCGAAAATTTGAATCTCGAATCCGAGATTAATTGAATCTGTGATTTCAAGCTTGAGTTGAGTTTCGTATCATTCAATGTTAATTCACGATTCGATTCATCAAACTAACATAAAGATTCTAGTCCAGGTGTCAGGTTTGCTTCTTGAGTCTCCAGTTTGAGCCTCAGAATTCCTATTTATTAGAATTTGATACTCCAATTTGGAATTTCATCTTTCAATTTTGACCTAGACGCGATTGAGACAAATTGGCATATTTACCACAAGAAAGGAAAGTCTTTAATTAGATGAATATTTAACTGAAATTTAAAAACCAAGTATGACCTCAAAATTAAAATTTTCTAGCCAAATTTGGTATTGTCACTTTCAGTTCTTATTCAAGGATCAAACGGTAAATTCTAATCTGAATTCGGGTTAGATTCTCGAAATTTGAATCTAAATTCGGAAGGTTCAATATTCGAATTTTATAATAGCAAATATCCGAATTTGAGACAGAAATACTCAAACCTAAGATTCCGATTGACAGCCCTACTACATACGAAGACAGGGCACATCCAGATGATACAGTACTTATAAATAGATCGCAGATAAAAATATAAACACCATTTAGAAAAGCACAACAATAATTGGGAAAATTGGAGATGATGGTCACCGAAAAGGATGCGCGAAGTAAGCGAATTTAATGTTGCAAACCACAGGGAAATCAAAAATATAAACGACACAAAATATAGAAACACCATAACATGGAAAGAATGGGCATAATTCTTAATCTACTTAGAACCGTTATCAATAAAATTAATTATAATGCCTCATATTGTAACGTAGTGGTTAACACCAAAAGTAATGTTGAAAGTTATCAAAAATAAGTTAGTTAAATTTAATAGAAGTACTGATAATTCTTAAGTACCAACGTGGGGGTTTGCTGCGAGAAGTTTTATATAAAAATTCTATGATAGGCATGTGTAAAGCACATCGACCTCTTACGTAGGCATTTCGGGTTCGATTCCTGAGACCGGAATTTATAGAAGGTCATACTTCGGAGGGCAAATTAAACCGGGGGTCTCGGTTATCATACTAACACCTTTGATAACCATTAACCCCGCAACACTGCGGGTCCATATTCTTCAATTTTTTCGATGGGTAAGGTTACCTGTACAAAGAAGATTTACAGAACTCACACTTATGAGTTAATAACAGACTATTGACCTAGGCGTCCGCCATAGGAAGAAGAAAGAAGAAGTTAAAAATTATTATCTAGGCATGACAGATTTTATGTTGATACCGGGATTTGGTCTGAAACCTAATACTTATTCAAAAATACCAAGGTAATCAGTAGGTACATACTTGCTACACTCCATCTTGATGATATTGCTCGTGCAGGAATAGCACTCATTGTAAAAAGCAAGCAAAAGCAAACATTACGAATTATTGCAATCTACGAAGAAACGAAGATATTTTATTTCCATCGAAAAGCAACAATTTGCAATTTTCTCGGCGCCGTGGAACCCTATTTCATAATTGGGGCACGAAAGAAAACAATTAACGATTTCAATAAAAACATAAAAACTAATTACTGATGTTGAGTACCTTCATCAATCTGCAGAACCGTTGACATGGAAGGCTACACCAGACTACAGAAGCCAGAAAGTTATAAATTCTAAAAACTAAGCTGCTCGGTAATTAGCAGGTCTTCTAACCAATTTTAGAAATTAAGAAAAGTAAAAATACCTAACCTAACCCCTTGTAAGGTCACTGATTATTTCTTACTTTGGAATACCACCCGAAAACTAAAACGACCAAAATCAGCACCATTTAGAAAACCTAATAGAACGTGTTCAAGGGCCTAGCAAAAAACCTTAGTATTTTACTCCCACGATAGAAATAAAACAATGATAACCCTTTGTGATGATACGCTTTTGAGTACAATATCAAGCAATTGATATATCAAGAAGAATAACAACAAGAAGAAGTTGAAGAAGAAGAAGAAATAAAATGGTGGCGATAATAAAGAAAGAAGGAAATACGATGGAAGGTAAAATAAACGGTGCACGATGCAGGATCATTCAGCTCAACTATAGTAAATTGTAATCTCTTTACCAAGATGTTACCTTGCACTATTATGTATAGGTAGAATTGAGAGCTTATATTACGAGTACATATTATCAAGTCGATTTTTCAAGATAATCTACTTTATATAGAACTGTAATTATACTTCGTGTGAATATTTCAATCCGCCTTTATTTGCTTTGTAGAAGCAGAAAAAAGGGCTTGCTTCGCTGTACTTGGACTTCAGTATAAGTTTAGAATTATTGGGCCATAGTGCCAAAGATGACTGAAAGTTCAATACTCACTGCAATTTTCACAAAGGTACTTATTTAAAAATTAAGTAAGCTGATATACATGAATTGATAGACAATCAAAATTCCGTAACTGAGGGCAGAACTCATAAATACACTTTCTTCTTCTTAGTGCCAGATTATCCTTTTTAGGATGTTGGAAAGGGGGATCAAAGCCACAATTTTAAACAACTTGGCGTAGTGAATTTTGTTATCTCCCCCTCATACTAGGGAAATATGTTCTCTGCAGTGATTTTCCGTTGCCTTCTGCAGAGTTTGTGACCATGTATTAAGTGTATCGTGTATGTGTCCTGTTATCATCTGAAGTCGACCACTCCGTAAACAGAATCGCTAATTGTAACCAAACGATTATATGAATTCACTCACTCATCATGTACCAACCTCTCGAACAGGGACGAATACTTTCTAAAAATCCTTGCCGTTGCGTGCGATTGGAGCCCAAGACCCCTAGCTAAGAGCCCAGCGCCTTTACCGCTGCCCCAACGAGCTTCAATTACATCCTAGAAGGTTGTCAATGTTTTTTAGAATTTTGTAAATACATTTAAATGATAAGCTTCAAAATTATCAATACATAAAAAAACAACAAAATTTGTATTTCACTTCACACACAATGTTGCACAAATACCGTGTGCCCATTTTAAATCGTGACCCCTTACTGGCTCTGAATATGCAACCCATATTACATTATAGGTATAGACTATACATGTAGTGTAATATGGGTTGCATATTCAGAGCCAGTAAGGGGTCACGATTTAAAATGGGCACACCGTACAACAAAATTAATCATTGGCGTTTCTGCTTAAAATTCCTTAATTTTCTGAATGTAACCCGAGTCCAAAATTAATCATAATTTTAAAACAACAAAGGATCGTAATTAAAGTTGTAATTTCCAGGAGTTGCATAAACTAAACAGGAAAAGAATGTTTAAGGGAACAAATCTTAAAACGCTTAAACAATTCTATGTAGAATTAAACTTCACAACCAAAACCTAAAAATTTTTATTCGTTTTACCTAATTCGTACAATAAATCAGTTAAAAAAGCATCAACTTGTGTAGACACGACGTCATAAACCTCTTTCATATCTAGATGGATATGAAAGGGTCCTTAAGCTCTGCTGCTGACGTAATATTTGATGAGCAGACACGCTTGAAGGGACTTTTAACACCTACATACAAAGCAGCATTTGTTTGGCACTCAAAAAAATATGTATAACACTTTTGAGAAGTATAAAAGTGTCGTTTGTTCATACTTGCGTAAGATTGCAAATATTTACGTGTGGAATAATATAAGCAATAATTGCTTTCATTTCTGGCTGTAATTTTGTTGGTTTAGATTTAATTTGGATACTAAATAAGCGCAGTACGTTATTCTCCTTGAAAATCCTAACTGAAAGGCCATCTTGTCCGACGTTTGGTAGTTTCCATGGAATTTATGTTAAATATTTTTAATTATTTTCTATATCTTTGCCAAAACACGATAAATGTTATCAATTTTACTATGCTGAAGAGTCGAAAACTATCTTTAAAAATTTGGGTATGTTTTGAATGCTCTACTATTTGAATTAAAGATTTTTTTAAAATTATTATTGCTTTTAACGTTTCTTTAACGTTTTGCAACACTATAAGCAAATAGGAGTAACCTTTACGCACTTACTATATTATTAAATTGTGTAGGTATACAATGTATGTATGTGGCTTTGTGGCTTAACACCCCAAGTGCTTTCTAGATCAATTTAAGGTGGCTTTTACTCTATTTCTTTACACATTCTTCTCCATTGATGCCTACTCCATATTATTTTCTTTGCATTGCGTATTCCTGCCCTGACTAAGTCTTGTTTAACCTCTTATCTTGGCCTAACCTTTCTTTGTTTTCCGGCTGGTTCCCAGTTCAATACTACATTTATCATTTCCTTATGTCCAGCTCTCCATACGTGCTCTAGTCACTTCAATCTCTGCTGTTTAATTTTCCTTATTTCTCCTTCCAGTATTTCTAGGACTTCTTGGTTATATCTTGAGCTATATCCATTTTCGTTTATTTTGATTGGTCCAAATATGTTCCTTAATATTCTTCTTTCCGCTATTCTCAACTTCTCTTCTTCCTTCTTTGTCATGATCATAACCTGAGCAGCATACATGATAACTGACCTAATTAATGTTTTATATACTCTTAACTTGATCTTTTGCATGATATCTTTGCTCTTGAAGGTGTTTTTATTGGCATGAATTGCTCTGTTCACATTTATAATCTTTTCATTGATCTTATCTATTCTCCCATTTTTGTTTGATATTATAACTCCCAAATACTTAAAATGACTCAGTTCCTCAAATTCGAATCCTCCTACTCTTACCTTTTTATTTCCTTATTCATTCCCTATCCTCATTAAATTTCTTTTATTCGTGTTTATTTTTTATTTTTAGTCCTAGCTTCTTTCGTTCTTTAATTAGCTCTTTCAAAATTTGAGTCATTATATCTCTTCTTATTGTTATTAATCGCACATCATCCGCGTATGCAACCATTTGTCCCGCTCTTGTTTGTCTTGTAATATACTCCAATGCCATGTTAAAAATCAACGCAAACAGCGAGTCTCCTTGTTTTATACCTTTATCCATTGTAAATTGCTCACACTTTTGCGTTTTAACACTCACTACTATTGTTTTCATCGTTAAACAGGAACCCTTAATTCTTTCAAGGTGTACATTAGCCTTTCTCTATTAATTAAATCGAATGCTTGTTGGAAGTCAATAAACAATAATTCAATATTCATTTTATATGCATACCCCTCCTCTATTATTTGCTTAATCACATGAATTGCATCCGTTGTCGATTTACTTTTAGTGAAACCGTATTGGTACTTTCCTATTAAACTGCCTGTTTTTCCTATTTTTTTTTATTATTGCCGATAGACTCTTTTCGGCCTGCCTTCTTATGTATGACTATTATCTGTGCTTCTTCCCATTCTTTTGGCATTTTCACAATCTTCAGATCTTTATAACTAATTAATATAAGCTTTCTTTTAGATTTTCTCCACCATATTTTATTAGCTTCATATTTATCCTATCTTTTCCTGGTACTTTTTCATTTCGGCTGTTGTGTATAACCTCCTTATGTAGGTTCCTCGATTTCTGCGTCATCAGTATCTTCAACTTTCAGTTCTTTCTGATTTTCTTTTTCTTTCGGCAGTTCTATAAAATATTCTTGCCATACTAAATTATACTGTTGTTCTTCCTCTATTACTTTGCCTCCCTTATTTTTAATTCCGCTTGATTTTGGCTTATCTATTTTGTTTTGTTCCTTGATCTTATAATAGAATCTTTTTGTATTGTTATTTTTACTATTCTTCTCAATTTCTTTTAATTCGTCTTCCATCAATTTTCTTTTACTTGTTCTATTTATGTTCTTGCAGTCCTTTCTTTTATTTCCATATTCCTATTTGTGTTCCTGTCTCTTTGTTTTTATCAATTTTACTCCTGCTTTTATTTTGTCATTCACACTCCCACAGGCATCATTATATTATTCCTTCGTTTCTTATACGCATATTTTTCAATTACTCCTTCCGCCGCCTGATTTATTGTATTTTTTATCATATACTACTTTCCTTCTATATTATGATCTAATGCATCTTCTATTTTCTCCATGTACTGCTGTCTTGTTTTCTCATCACTTAATTTCTTAATACTCAACTTCCCTTGAAACTGCTGTCGCCCCATGATGCCATAATTCTTTTGAGTTTCTATCTCACATTGCTCTCTACCATGAAATGATCAGAATCTGCAGATGCTCCACGGTATGTAGGTATGTCCGTTGCTGAAAATAAAAATTGTTAAATTATTTCAACTAATAAAGCATTTTGAAACTGCCTTTGTCAATAACTTTCTTATGAAGCATTTTCGAAAAAAAATTATATGAATTTTTTTCTTATTTTGGGCTGTAGAATATACCCCTAAAAGGATGACATTACTTCATGTTACACCCTGTATAGCCAAATTGCATAATCTATATCCATTGTTTGTGCGTTCGTGAATTGTGTATTTCCCGGCTATGTAAGGTGCTATTCTTTATTCATTTCCATTATTTCACGCTCTAGCATTTCATGGAATCGGTGTTTTTCTTTTTGTTCGGCAGTTTCCATAGGTGCATAGACGTTTAATATTGTTTCTATTTTTATCTACAATATTCTTGCACTTATTTGCTTTATTTCTATTATTTTCTTTCTAGCCTCTCCAAATATTATGAAGGCTACCCCTTGATGTCCTTGTTTTTCATTTCCTGAGAAAGTTATCGTACAGTCTTAATTATCTATCCTTCTTTTGCCACCCCACCTCACTTCTTGTAAAGCGGCAATATCAATCCTATATCTTTGTTATTCCATTTTTATTTCATTCATTTGTCCTATTTCCAATAAAGTCCTTATGTTCCATGTACCTATTTTTATTATTTTCTTCTTTTCTTTCTTGCCTTTTTTTTGTAAAAGTTATTGGGTTATTATTTACTTTATTCTCCATACTCATCTCCTACGTAGCTTGGGTTATCATCTGCGTTCCCTCTTTCTTTTTTCTATCAATTAGTTTTTTAAGGGTTAAGTGGTTCTTTTTGTAGGTCTTAACCTCATTTTTGCTTGTTCAGTTTCTGGAATCCTACTTTAACTTTATTTCCTGCCAGACACTCCTCTTTAGCTGTCACCTTAAATGCTGCTTGTATTTTGCTCTCGTTTGGTGTCATATTATTCTCAGCGAATACTGTGGTATTTCTCTATTTGCTTTTATTTTTCATTATCTGTAGTTTCTGCTCTACCTTTGCAACTATTATTTTCGTATCTTCCAGTTTTCCCACTCTAATTGACCTGAGAATCTTCACGTTGACACCAAGTTATTCACTACAAACTCTTCCCACTTTTTTTATCAAATTTAGTTCATTTATCTTGATACCTTTAATTACCATGTTATTTCTTTTTCTCTCGCGCTCGTGATCTTCAATTTTTTCTTCTAGTTTCTCTTCTTCTTTTCCGTTCCCTATTTCTCCTCTTTTTTCTGAAATTCTTCTTCATTTCTTCGCAATTTTTCTGTGTGTACAATATAGCCAAGTTTAATAAACTTTTCAAACATAAATGTCTCAAAAACACTTTATAACAAAACGATATTGGTTTTAATAATTTATTTTATACCTAAGTATCACGCTGTGCAGATATATTTCGCCATGTTTAACGCCCTGTATAATCATTTACTATTTGCGTTCATTTTCTTTTACTTCACCTCAGAAATCGTAGACATATCGGTGTTCTTTGAGATGTCATTTTTCAATAAATCGGTGGTATGTTCAGTTTTTCCTTCAGTTAAACGAACTAAAGGGGTTAGTCAAGCCAACATAAAAATTTTATGTTTTCGAGAGACAACATTAACCAATTTTATTATAAGTCAGAAACGTAAACAGGAAGCTTAAAATATTGCTGAATACACTTAGAATTGTGAATTTAAGATCCATAAAAGTGAGGATTATTGTAAAATCTCAACCAGATGTTAGTAACTTGTGGCGGCAAGATTTTTATTGTTATTGCTTGTTTGGGTAAAATTTTTCAAAAACAAACAAATAAAGCGATATTCCACCTTTTACGAATGTAAATTTCAAGATGTACAAGATTACACGTCACTACCGTAGTTCAAGCGTTGCATTTGCATAGTCTCGAAATATATTTTACATATTCACAGAACTACAAGGCACTTTACTGCGTTACCATTTTCGTTTATGTATTGTTGTGTATTTTGAGCATAAAACATTTTAAATAACACTAATACATCCATACAATAAACACAAACAAGTTTATACACTTTATGAACATTTTATTAACACAATTTTACATACATCAAGTATATAAAATTGAATACCAAATTGATTTTTGATGTAAAATCATTTTATTGATTGTTTACGATTTATTAATACAAATTAATTACAATAAAGCAAATATTAACAACAATTAAGTTATAAAAACGATATTTAAAGTTGACAATGAAGGATAGAAATTCAAATATCCAGATTTTTATTTCAATTTACAGTACAAAGCTGATTTTTCTTGATGAAGTAGTCTTTTGGAACACTTAGATCAGTTTATTGTGCTAGAAATAATGATTAAAGTTAAAATCATAACGTATTATCTGAAAAAGGTAAATTTCAAGGACAAATGTATGTGAAAAATAGAAAATTATAAATTTCTTATTTTAAAAGGTTGAGACAAGGTATAAAACATAACTAAAATGTTTTAGAGCATATAAGATTTAATTTTGTCAAGAATTTAAATGTTAAAAGCAAGAATTATTGAAATTATCAATAAAAATGTAAAATTGAGTAAACGTCAGATTTCAAATGCGATTATCAGTCAAACTGATAATTTTAGAGAAAATTGATAAGAGACAAAATCTCATTATTTTGTCATAATTAATATAATTACATAGTTTTTAGTTTAGTTATTAATAATTTTGAAAAATAGGTAAATCAAGTAGAGTTTTAAACCAAAAACGAAGTAAAGAAACTTTTTCTTTAAAGTTAAGTTTAAATAGGTTTAGTTTAAATAAAAATTTAAATTAAAAGTTAAGTTTAGTTAGTATAAATAATTTTCATTTAGTTAATAATAAATTTTGATTAATAATTAAGCGTAAATAAGTAATTAAAGTTAAAGATGGTTTGAAAATTGGCTAGATTTATTTATTTTACTTGGTTTTAACAAAAGAAAAGACGGCAGTTGCTCGTAAAAATCCATTGGGGATGCACGTATCTAAAACGCTCCCAAAGTTTGTTATTATGACGTAGTAGAGTTCTTTTGTTTTTATTCTAGAACAATAAGACAGATGAATATCGGGTAGCAACTGAAATGTGGTGAAACAGATATCACGTGATCTAAGAATGATTTAAATTAAAAGTGTAAAATGAAGTGAATTAAAATAAACAAAACCAATTAAAATAAATAATAAGAAAGTACTAGTAAAATTTACTAATAATAAATAGTCGTAAAGAAAATTTGAGTGTAATAATAACAATAATATTTACATTTATGTAAACGTTGATAATTAAACCAAGTGGGTTATTAAATAAATGTAATGTGAATTTTCTTCGTTGAAAATAAAATTAGTTAAATTGTTATTTGAATAAAACATCGTTTTATTTATCTACGTATTTGAAGGGTAATCCTTAATCTAAAACAAGGAACCTGGAAATTTAAACAGTGATTAATTAGTGAAATTTAAACAGTGATAAAAATTATAAAGACAAGTAAAAATACAAAGACTTACCATTGAGAGTGTTGGGGTTGGAATTCATGGGCATCAACGCAGAACAGCTGATTATCAATGCAGCTGTGCCAAACTTCGACCTTCACCAAGATTTACCCGGATTTTAAGAAGTCACCAGATAAGTCAATTAAATAATTTTTTTTTGTGTTTTTATAAAATTAATTTGAATTTTGATTGTTGTAATTGTTAATAAGGTAATTGTTATAAAGTCAGATTAAATATTGAAAATTTTATGAAGTAATTGTTAATTCGAAACTTGATGAATTTTTATTGTGAACGTATGATTTTAAATTTATTCACTATTCAGTTATCAAAAGTTTATTTGTCAACATTAAATTATTGCAATCTTTTGAATCCTAACTACAGCTAGAACCCATGTAAAAAAAACTTAAATTGAGCTTGTTATGAATTTTCGTTCATGTATTTTGGAATGTGATGAATTTGTTGTTGGTGTTTGTTTTTTGCAGGTGGTTTAGATACGGAATATTTATTTGGTATTTGGTTTTATGTATTCACACACACATCTGCACACAACACATAATAAGTTCAATTAAAATGTATGTTTTCAATCAGAGAACATAACATATTTTTGGAGCCCAGTAATGTGGGGCATTTCAGAGGTAATTAATTATTTTGGCTGTCCCAACGTGTGGCGAGTTCGAGACAAGTTCAATAAAATTGTTCTGTGGTCACCTTGATTACACAACATAAATTTGGCGCCCAAAGTCGTGTGGCTGTGTTATTCTGAGGGTTGCATATTCATATTTAATTTGATTTAATTACTATTGTAAAGTTATATGAAGAAATTTTTGCTTCATACGGATAAGAAAATTTTAAAGCATAAGAAATCCAAAAGTGTAGGGGAAAAACCTGAGTGTGAATTCGAAAAGATGGCAGGTAAAAAAGATAAGGCAGGTTCTTCGGAAGAAAAAGGTGAAGGGGGGAAAATAGAACCTACATTTGAGGATAGAATGATGGAAATGATGACGAATATAAATTTAAAATTAGACAAAAATAGTGAAGATTTAAATAGTGTAAAAACAGAAATTAATTTAAAATTAGAAGAAAATAAGGATGAAATTAATTTTAGGTTAGACAATTTGGTTATGGAAAATAATGATCTTAGCTCAAAATTAGAAAATGTAAATTGTAAAATAGATGAAAATAGTAGGGAAATTGAAAAGTTAAATAATAAAATGGACAACGTGAATACTAATTTAGTAGATAGAATTGAAAAACAAGAAATTAAATTTAATAACAAATTACAAGAATCTATACAAAAAATTAAAAATGAATTTTATAGTAATTTAATAAACAATGAAAAACAAGTACAAGAACAAAAATTAGAATTAGTTAATTTCAAAGATGAAGTACATGTAGCAATGGTCAAAAATGATAATGAAGTAGTAAATATTAAAAGAGAATTAGGAGGTAATTTTGAAAAGAAAAATAAAAACAATAAAAGGTCCAAACATAAGGGAAAACATAAAAGTTATAATGAAAGTAAAAATTATAATAAAGACAAACATAGGTACGATTCCAAAAATAAGTATTTTATTAAAAGCAAAATAAGGTATAAGAATAATTTGAAAAATAAAAATTATAAGAGTAATGTGAGAAATAAGAAGGATAAAAATAAATCCAAAAATAAGTCGAAAAGTAAGAGTAATAAAAGCAAGAGTAATTTTGATAATAAAAATAAGTTTAGATTTAATAATCAGTATTATTCTAAAGATAATGATAGGTATAGTAATTTTAGAAGAAAGTTTCATAGTAAATTTAGGAATAATTATCTTAAGTTTCAACGCAGAAATTTTAATTATAAATATGATAACCAATGTAGGTTAAACAGAAGTTTGTTGATAGGATTCGCTTATGATAGGGAATCAACCCCTAAAAAGAAAAAGAAATAAAATTTAAAGTTAACGGAAAAATTTAATGTTGACGACTTAAAGCAATGAAAAAGAATATTCAAAGTATTAATATTATGTACAGTAAAAGTAGTTAATTAAAGTTAAAGTAATTATTTAAAGTTAAAAATAATGATGTAAATAAGAATAGATTAAATGATAGCTTATGATGATAATTTGAAAAATAAAAAACTCTTTATTTACCTAGTTTGCCAAGAATGAAAATTTTGAAAATAAATAATGAAAATAAAGGATTGAAAATTTTAAAGATTTTAAACAGTAATATTTTAAATAAAAAGAATTGAATTTAATGACAGGGATGACAGTAAAGTGATATAATAATTGGAATAATAGGAAATTTTAGATTAATTGATACGGATAAAAGAACGGTTGATTATGAATTTTGATATAAAGTAGGAGAAATATAATTTTAATAATGATTTTGATTGATTGAAATAGGAAGTGAAGGTATAAGAAAGGGGGGTAAAATGAATAAATCTACGATGATATAAAATAATAATGAAATATAAATAAATCTACGATGATATAAAATAATAATGAAATATAAATAAATCTACGATGATATAAAGTATAATAATAAAATATAAATAAATCTACGATGATATAAAATAATAATGAAATATAAATAAATCTACGATGATATAAGGTATAATAATGAAATATAAATAAATCTACGATGATATAAGGTATAATAATGATGTATAAATAAATAAATCTACGATGAAATAAATATGAATATAATAATATGAAAGATGAAGTATAATGAATATAATAGGTATGAAGTTAGATATTGGGGGGAAAGATATTTAAGAAAGGTAATAGAAATCATTATTAAAAAAGATTAAAAAGGTATTGAATAATAAATTATTGATTATAAAAGATTATATTTTTGAGTTAAAGGTAGTAAAGAAGGTTCTTTTAGAAGTAAAATATCCAATTAAACGTTTGTAGTAAAATGAAATGAATAAGAAAAGGTTAAAGCTTGTTAGAAAGTAATTTGAGAAAGTAGAAAAGTCATCAATTAATTATGGTAAATCCTCTTGATTAAGTAAAGAAAAGAAAAGATATTGTTATTAAATAAAAATTTTGAAAAGGCAAAGTAGTTGATTAAAGTCAAAATATTACAATTTTGAAAATAGGTAAATAAATGAGATAGGCAAATAAATATCAAAAAGGTAAATAAAAGATATTGTCAGTTAAGAGGGGGATGTAAATATTATTTATGAATAAGGTAGGATTTAATTAGAAAAGTTGATAGGAATTAAGATTTGTAAATATTTTATTAATAAGCAAATATTTGAAAAATGGAACATTTATTATAAATCAAAGATTTGGTAGTTCTTATGAATTAAAATTTGTAGATTCAGATAGAATAAGAGGTAGATTTAACATTCAAATGTTACAACCTTATGTTGAAGAATAAATGTAAGTCTGTAATTATTCAGAATAATTTTAAAAAAATTTACTTACCAGTTAATATTTTTGAAAATTCTTAAGAGGGGTAAATGTTGTGTATTTTGAGCATAAAACATTTTAAATAACACTAATACATCCATACAATAAACACAAACAAGTTTATACACTTTATGAACATTTTATTAACACAATTTTACATACATCAAGTATATAAAATTGAATACCAAATTGATTTTTGATGTAAAATCATTTTATTGATTGTTTACGATTTATTAATACAAATTAATTACAATAAAGCAAATATTAACAACAATTAAGTTATAAAAACGATATTTAAAGTTGACAATGAAGGATAGAAATTCAAATATCCAGATTTTTATTTCAATTTACAGTACAAAGCTGATTTTTCTTGATGAAGTAGTCTTTTGGAACACTTAGATCAGTTTATTGTGCTAGAAATAATGATTAAAGTTAAAATCATAACGTATTATCTGAAAAAGGTAAATTTCAAGGACAAATGTATGTGAAAAATAGAAAATTATAAATTTCTTATTTTAAAAGGTTGAGACAAGGTATAAAACATAACTAAAATGTTTTAGAGCATATAAGATTTAATTTTGTCAAGAATTTAAATGTTAAAAGCAAGAATTATTGAAATTATCAATAAAAATGTAAAATTGAGTAAACGTCAGATTTCAAATGCGATTATCAGTCAAACTGATAATTTTAGAGAAAATTGATAAGAGACAAAATCTCATTATTTTGTCATAATTAATATAATTACATAGTTTTTAGTTTAGTTATTAATAATTTTGAAAAATAGGTAAATCAAGTAGAGTTTTAAACCAAAAACGAAGTAAAGAAACTTTTTCTTTAAAGTTAAGTTTAAATAGGTTTAGTTTAAATAAAAATTTAAATTAAAAGTTAAGTTTAGTTAGTATAAATAATTTTCATTTAGTTAATAATAAATTTTGATTAATAATTAAGCGTAAATAAGTAATTAAAGTTAAAGATGGTTTGAAAATTGGCTAGATTTATTTATTTTACTTGGTTTTAACAAAAGAAAAGACGGCAGTTGCTCGTAAAAATCCATTGGGGATGCACGTATCTAAAACGCTCCCAAAGTTTGTTATTATGACGTAGTAGAGTTCTTTTGTTTTTATTCTAGAACAATAAGACAGATGAATATCGGGTAGCAACTGAAATGTGGTGAAACAGATATCACGTGATCTAAGAATGATTTAAATTAAAAGTGTAAAATGAAGTGAATTAAAATAAACAAAACCAATTAAAATAAATAATAAGAAAGTACTAGTAAAATTTACTAATAATAAATAGTCGTAAAGAAAATTTGAGTGTAATAATAACAATAATATTTACATTTATGTAAACGTTGATAATTAAACCAAGTGGGTTATTAAATAAATGTAATGTGAATTTTCTTCGTTGAAAATAAAATTAGTTAAATTGTTATTTGAATAAAACATCGTTTTATTTATCTACGTATTTGAAGGGTAATCCTTAATCTAAAACAAGGAACCTGGAAATTTAAACAGTGATTAATTAGTGAAATTTAAACAGTGATAAAAATTATAAAGACAAGTAAAAATACAAAGACTTACCATTGAGAGTGTTGGGGTTGGAATTCATGGGCATCAACGCAGAACAGCTGATTATCAATGCAGCTGTGCCAAACTTCGACCTTCACCAAGATTTACCCGGATTTTAAGAAGTCACCAGATAAGTCAATTAAATAATTTTTTTTTGTGTTTTTATAAAATTAATTTGAATTTTGATTGTTGTAATTGTTAATAAGGTAATTGTTATAAAGTCAGATTAAATATTGAAAATTTTATGAAGTAATTGTTAATTCGAAACTTGATGAATTTTTATTGTGAACGTATGATTTTAAATTTATTCACTATTCAGTTATCAAAAGTTTATTTGTCAACATTAAATTATTGCAATCTTTTGAATCCTAACTACAGCTAGAACCCATGTAAAAAAAACTTAAATTGAGCTTGTTATGAATTTTCGTTCATGTATTTTGGAATGTGATGAATTTGTTGTTGGTGTTTGTTTTTTGCAGGTGGTTTAGATACGGAATATTTATTTGGTATTTGGTTTTATGTATTCACACACACATCTGCACACAACACATAATAAGTTCAATTAAAATGTATGTTTTCAATCAGAGAACATAACATATTTTTGGAGCCCAGTAATGTGGGGCATTTCAGAGGTAATTAATTATTTTGGCTGTCCCAACGTGTGGCGAGTTCGAGACAAGTTCAATAAAATTGTTCTGTGGTCACCTTGATTACACAACAGTATATTCACATTTGCTGTATTTTTAAACTAAAAGGATCGCGATAATGTCTTCTTTAAATTTATTTTGATATGTTATCGTCCGTATTCTTCGGAATGGTCTTGTTTAAAAAGTGTGCAACGAGTTTTCTACAAACTCACTTTGTTATTTTAATACGAAAATTTTCTATAAAAATCAATACAAAACAAATAAGCTACATTTGAGCAGTAATTATAACCGTATTTTTGAAACAGAACGAAGGGGAAAAGGAATCACAGTTTCGTTGGTAAGAACCCCTTCACTTTCGTAATTAAAATTTTCTTTGGCAAATGTTCCCTCAGGGAAGTACAGAATACACATAACGAAATTAATTTCTCCAAAAGTGTTAAATTTATTCTCTTAATGTGTTTGCTTCACTTTTCGCTTTTAATAATGAGGCAAAGTTATGGTTTTACAGTTATAGTCCTTGCGTTTGCATTTCTGATTTGAAATGTTTTTTTAGGGAATTTTTAGCAATCTAACAATTGATTAAATTAATCCTAATTGGAATTTGTTAGAAGCGTATTTGATAATATTGGAAAATAATTTGCGACACAAATTGTATATTCCAAAATTCGTTTATTAAACTAAAATTGGTTTTATTTGTTATGTACGAGGCAATTAATAAATAATTGTTATTTATTACAAAGGAATGCACAGCATTCTTATAATAAATATTGTAATCCAAAGGGTGGGCTGTCTTTTAAGTTATTTAATTGAAAAATTATTTAAAATTTCTTTAATATTATTGCGTTCGAAAATTTTAATTTTTTTGCAAAACTACCTTCCCCTGACATTTCTAAAATCCAAATTCTGGATTCTGCAATTTACTCGTATGTATGTAAATGAAAAACTTCAAAAATCTGAAGTTTGAATTTTAAAAATGTCAGAGGAAAACAACTTTGCAAAAAATATTTAGAATTTTCGAACATTATAAATAAGAATTTTTGCTTTTTATACTATTCATTAAAATATTTTGCAGTTTATACTAAAATTATAAATTAATTCGTCCCTTAATTAAACAAGAAATTACAAAATAGTTAATGAGCAGCATAAGAATGTAAACTTTTTAAGCTTGGTAACAAACTTAAAATATGTGGTTAAACGTTTACGGTAAAAGTTAATTAAAACTAGTTTTGTTAAGTTAACTTCTAGCTGCAAGGTGTATTTAAAGCTAATACGACGTCGTCAGTTTCACATACAGGAATTTATCCTTTAATGTTTAAGCGCCGGTTAGCTATCCAAGTTGTATTTAGAATTTCTCTCAAAATTATTTCTAAATTAGTTTTCTTCTTATGGAGTGTTTAAATTTGACGGTAATTTTTGAAATAGTGTCTAATATTTTTAAACGAAGTGAGGTCTCAATAAAGGTGCAAACGCGTAGAGGGGAAAATATTTTAAATCTAACAAATATAAAACAGCTTCTTCTTTATACGTAAACTCCTTTATTTTCTGTAATGAACGTCTAATCACAGTTATAAAAAATACTGTTGATAATGTGCTGAGAAAAAGCGTTACATGAATAAAGCAACCCTATTTTAAAACTCGGAATTTTCTAATTTAACCGAAACTCCTCATCTTCTTTCATAATAAACTTGATATTTACATTACCCCAAGAAAATTAATCGTTAAGAACCGTGTTTTTTAAAACTCAAGGCTGTATATTTTTGTAATAGAGGCAACCGCCAGTTACTTTAGCACGAATGCAACTTATTGGTTATTCATAAGGTGAAGTGATTTACGTTACGAGAATTTTCGAGAGTGAAAATAAGGTTCTTTGTTAAACTTAAGTATTATAAAGACCTTGCTAATTTTGTTGATGATTCACCTCGTTATTTAGCAGTTTGTAGGAAATTTTTATTTGTTTGATTGTATTCAAAAATTAAACAAACAAAATTACGAAACTTTCTCTAGCAGTTTAATTCGTAATTCTTCTCCGAGTTGTACATTTTCCGATTTGTTTCCGCTCCGTTTAGTGTTTATGTATATAAAATGTAAATCTATCAAGCTGTCAACTGATAATCTTTTCCCCAAGAAAAGGCGTTTTCCACCCTAAAATTCGTTGAGACAAAAGACCTAATTTCTCATGCTATCGCTGCCGTAAAATCACTTAATGAAAAATAAGCACTTTTCCTTAAGGGAAGTTAAAGAAAATAAACGAACGAGGTGTTCGAGCAATGAAAAAACAAATTTGTGTATACAAAAGGGGGGCATTAATTGTGTATTTGTAAACCTTTCGGATCAAGAAATCAGGCAATCGCGGCAGGGAAAAGAAAACAGTTTAACGCTCTGAATCTCGCTTTTAAAGAAGATTGAATGAAAATATTGACAAGAACCCGAGTACCCCACAAAAAAGAGGTTATTCTAGAGAAACTGTTTCAATTAAAGGTTCAATATGGGGGGCGACACTTGGTGGGACGAGACGCGCGATTGGAAATCTCCTTCGCCTTTCACTAAACCACGAACTCATACGAAAAGTATAAACGGGCATCCTTTAAAAAGACCAACACAAAAATAAAACCTTCCGAAGTTTCGCGGCCCGGTTCTTATTTCACCACCATTTGTTACTCGAAACTCTTTGTTGCAAGAAGCATACAAGTCCTAATAGTTTTAAGTTGTTGACTACAACTGCCTAGAACTCGGAACTTCAACAACCCTAATAAGCTCTACTTACAAGTTTTTGTACGGAATTTAAGTTACCTTCTATCCTATATCAGTCTAATCATTTTATGTTGGTTTATAAGACGAACAAAAAGGATTCTAACAAACAAGGTCGTTGCTTTATCACGTCGATTTAAATTTCAGACCTGATCGTTATTGCCCCTTTGTAATACCGGACTCCTGGAAATACTGCCAACTAGTTCGAAATCTTACTAAAGTATGTATGTGAATAGCCTAACCTTGTCCTAGATTCATAAATTAGATGCAGTTTCATGTCAGCACTGCAGTATAGAATTTTAAAGCTTTATCATTATCCGATGTTTGCTAACCGTCCTTCAATTAAGCTTTAACAGAGACAAGTGTTCCATTAAATACCGTAGTTTCCTCAGCGTCAACTAAAAGTTGTCCGACCTCCAACCTCTAAACTAAACTATCAAGGACCAAGAACCACTCAAAGGAACGCTCCAAGGTATTTCCATCCGCAAGATCGAATATAATATCTGCTGCACAAACATTATTTTGCTTTCGAAAATAAAACGTCGATGCAGTCAAATAACTTCGGGAAGTTGCTGTCTTCTTCCCAATAAGTTCTAACATAATTTTATAGATAGAATAATGCGCAGGAAGAAAAAATTGGGTACAAACTAAGTTATTATTAAAGATTCCCGAAAGTCTGAGTTTTATTTGGAATAGGCTGCTGTGGTCTTTCATGCATGTGCAAAAAATGTAACATTTCATAGGCGACCGAATTTTCGATCGGGGTTCGGCTGTACAATATCACACCTCACCGCACATTGTCAAAGCCTCCAAAGCTGTCTTTTGATATTTCGCCAGCGATAGAATGTGTAGTTTATACGGCATCCCATACTTCTTGTCCTTTACGTCACTTGCACTCGTCTTCACGTTCGAGTGGTGCGAAAGGGTTGCCACTTTTCCGAAACCGTAGAGAAAATATCGCGGCTAAGTTCATATAGAAGAGTCTAAAAATTGATCACCGCTTTCGTAGGCTTGGCACAAGTTCAAATAGTCAATTTTCGAATATGTTTTTCTTAAACGAACCGACAATTTTGGACGATGCGTGTTTTCAACAACCTGTGATGGAAATCATAAAATCGATGACACAATTAACCTGCTGCAAACTGGTTCATAATTCTGACAATTTAAAACGGATCGTGTGTAGTGCACCATAAATAAAATTGTGAAAACTTATCAGATCCTTCAAAATATGGCCGAATAAATTTACTCTAAAACGTCTCCGTTTCTATAATTTTTCCATTTTTTCACTTCGGGGGAGAATAAATTTCCTAAAGGAAATTTAGTAAATCACCTTGTTATACATCGTTAAATCTTTATCTTACTTCCTGAGATTCTTTTATTTACGTCATCCAACCGAACTTCAAACTGTAGTTTGATTTATGAAACGAATGAACGCCTTAATTGACACACCTTAGTTAATGAGAAATTGTCTAACTATAAACCAAAAGATTTTTTCGTTAAAAACGCGGTCTAGAAATACCATTAGTATAAGATGAAGAAACATGTTTAACCATCTCGGTCATATATTCAACTCCCATTGAATATGTGATCTGCTAACTACCTTGCACTGTAGAAGCGGTATCTAGCGGCTAGCGTCACATCCTAGTATAACAAATCCCTCCACACTCTATTGGCATGGGGTGGGCCTGGCGTAATCCAAAATTGATTCCCGCTCCATGTCAATTGATGATGATGAGAATTAAGCAGTTCTTTGAAATAGAAAATGTTCACGAGATTTCATACAACAAGCTGAAACGTTTTACGCTTTAAAGCTTACTTACTCAAAAAATCTTACACTTATTTGCGACTTTAAAGCTTCCAAAGCTAAAACTAAAATCTTAATAATTTCCTATCGCTATCCTGTTGTGCGATAATTTAAATTTTAAAGCCAGATGTCACCCAATATAGTTATGTGTCTACTAAGGCCACGAAATTCCATTTTAGCGTACCGAGAGAAAAATTGTCGCCGAGGCCGCTTGCGGCCGAGGCAGGACAATCTTGAGGGCGCTAAAGAATTTCGTGGACGAAGTATACACAACATTTTTTGTGCAGCTGTAAAAAATACATAAGTAATTACAAGTTTTTATCATAAATGAATGTAAATAGAGTTGGCTTTCACGTCACAATGTTGCAATACAGGCCGCGAAATCGGATCTCGCGTCCTGTATTGCGTACGCGAAATGACCACTTCGCGTCCGGTTGCACAAAAAATAAATTATACTAATAATAATAAATCAAAGGTGACTAAGAAGAATTAGCTACTGATCTTAACTTATAAAATTATACATGCGACAATTAACAAATAAACTAACCAAAAACACTAATTTCCCTGTTCTGGCCTAACAACATTTCAAGAAAATAGAAGTAACAGAAATATAAAAAAGATGAAGGAAAAGGATGGACATGAAAACAAACATTTTGCTTTACTGTAACTAGATTTCGAGGTTATAAAAACACGGAGAAAGGTTTCAGGCGTTTTACAATTGTTACGTTATGGATTGCAGCGTACGCTTTGTTGTTTTTGTATTTCAATGTGGTTTTCAATATTCCTACTTTCCTAATTTCGGGCGCAATATATGAAAGGCATGTTGAGCTTAAACGCAAGACCAAGGGTATTATTGAATCGTTTTACGAATTCTAAAATTAAACGGATCCTAATATTTAATCTTGATTTGTTTTTAAGGCTATTGAAAAACTATTCGAACATTCTTTGTATTTAGTTCAATTTCATACTGTAAAGTGTAAATAACAAAATACTTGATTACGTGTGTCCAATGTGCGTGTTCATTAATATCACATTTGTATCTACCACTAGATAAGCACCATCCAACACTGGAGGTATCATGAAGTGCGATAATAAAGGAAATTAAACAATAAACAATACAATTATAGTAATAGTAGATTACGTACCAAGTGCCGAAAAGTGGATTTTTACTAGACGAGTATGTCAGGTTTGAGTACGAGCGATAGCGAGTACTTAAATGCCGTACGAGTCTAGTTAAATCACTTTTCGGACGCGGCGCGTATACTATTTTTTCGCATTTTATATTCTCACATAAAAAGTTGTCTAAATTTATTGAGATACATTCTGAATAAAATTAATAAAAACACTGAAAAAAGTAGGCGGATTCTCGATCTGACAGGAACTGTTTTTGACATAACAGAATTCAATTCAAACAAATAAATGCATTTATTTTTGGAAATCTAATTCCGAAATGGACTTGAGTGACGAAAATAACTTGTAAAACCATTCAGAAGATATTTTAAATGCTGCCCGAGAAGCTATCAAATTGTATTTTAATGAAACCTGACGTTGCTATGCTGTAATGGTTGCTATGCTGTAAAGTGGCCCATTACATCACGATTTTGAGTGTCGTAAAGTAATACATTACAGTACGAAATGCGAAAAAGGTAATTTTTTGGGTTTATATTATTTACTAAAAAATAATTAATTAATCGTTATTAACTCATCAAAAATCGGAATATCAAATTCCAAAATCGGGAAACTATTATGTTTATCAAGACACAATGTTAGAAATATTGCGCGATTACACAAGGGGTTTAATTACTTTAAAGCGCCAGTACGTAAAAAGCTAAACTAACAGACACTGACAAACGGGCATTAAATAGAATAATAAAGAAAAACACACATGCTAATTGCAGCCGCCTGAGCGTACTCTGGGACGATGGTATAGGAAGATGTGTTTGGAGATCTACGTGGTCTCTACGTACGGGGTGATGTATTAAGCACCACTTTAAAAAGCTGCATGATAATAATACTAAGAATCAGCAAAGAAAAAACTCCCGTATATTATAGAAACACTGATACAAGATGATAACTCAAAGACCATCTACCAAAACAAGAAAAATAATACGCTGGTAAACGACAATGAAGAAACGACAACATTAGAAGATAGGTGCCATGAAATAAAGGTAGCTCCAAGAGGGATCTTAGGTGAAAGCTGAATCAATGGTAGACGCAGAACGCAAAAAGCACATAAAATATAAAAAGATGGTGAAGGATAAAAGAAAACTATCACAAAAGAGAGAAGCACATAACATATGCCGAAGAAAGAAAAGATAATATGAAATAAAGTAGTTAGAGGCAATAGAAGGAGAATATCAACGATTCTATAAAGACTTAAAGAGAACAAAATAGAATATCAAGCAAGGACGAAATACATTAAAAATAAAGAAGGGAATCTATTAGGAAATGCAAAAGAAATCATGGACAAATGGAGGAGTATTTTAAAGAAGACATGCACATAGAATGCAACAAGGAAGTGTACCCAAATGTCATTAGAGAGGAAACCAGAAGAAAGACGTTTAAGCGGAACGCCTAGAAAGAGGTGACTTAATGACATGGAAGAGGATTTAAGATCGTTAAGTATATGAAGATGCAGAACGAAAGCTGATGAAGAATGCTAGAAAGTCGTGAAGCAGGCCAAGGCTCTTTAAAAAGCTGTAGTGCCAGGAAAAAGGAAGATAATTAACTAACAAAAATTGTTAAAGTTCTCAACCGCCAAGCTCAACAATATAAATGAAGCACATTTATTAAGCACTCCTTTTTACTTCTTTGAATTATATCTTACAAATATAGCAAATAGTATGAAATAGAAATAAGTCTAACAGGTGTCAAGCCATATCGGGAGTTCCTCGGGGTGCTATATTCGACCGCTACTATTTTTTTAATGACCTGGATTTTGTAAAGAGTTCAGAGCGCCTTATCTGCCAATGGCTTTAAAATGTGGTCCATTTTTACACAACTCAACTACAGGTCACACACAATATCAATATTTATGAATGGAGCCAATGAACTTTATTATTCTTTGTAACATCAAGTTACCAGTAATCATTTACTAAGACAGTGACTCTTGTTAACTTTCAAATGCATGAACGATATTCCACTTATAAGAACCTATTGAGGGAAGGGTTAGTATTCTATTTGACAGTAAATTAACATAAATTGTGTGCTTATGTAGATATTTTCCCAATTTCAATATTGACATAAACGTTTTCTTTCCCTTTTCATCCCGTTTTTCTTTCATTAATTAATTAATTAATTAATTAACATTAGGATGTGACTAATTTACATACTTTCACTTTTTACTCACACTAGCTTTATCTCTGCTTATTTGTAATACCATGTTACTTATTATTGACTATATACTGTTCGTAACAGTTAAAGAAAATAAATGAATGGATAAATAAAAATGTTGAACTAGAACTGATTAGCTTGGTTAGCTAGACTCTCTTTTTATGTATTTCTTTAGTAACTACTTGATGTTGGAGGAGTTTTCTACTCAATAATTAACACTGCTATTTTTTTTTGTTTATTTACATCGTTTATTTACTGTCATTTAAATAAAAAATCAATAATACGAATATTGAGAACTATAACATAATTATTGGCGGTTTTCTTGCTTCCG
Source organism: Melanotus villosus (assembly GCA_963082815.1). Classification (NCBI taxonomy): domain Eukaryota; kingdom Metazoa; phylum Arthropoda; class Insecta; order Coleoptera; family Elateridae; genus Melanotus; species Melanotus villosus. The sequence goes on from OY720425.1 coordinate 59,873,969, forward strand.
AATTGTTAACTGCACGAATTAACACATAATAAATAAACAAAATCTCATGTAAGAATCGCTAATGAATGTTCTAATTTGTTTCAAAATACACATAATTAAATGATTCGATAAAATAGACTGCTTTGATATAAATAGTTACTTAGCTGCTTTATAATTTATAATTATTTCATCGACATATGAAGGTGTAACGTCAGGGTTTTAAAGGGCATACACCCTTACTCTTGCTAGATAAATAATTTGACAAATTCAGGGGTTCGTGGGGGTTAAGCTGCTACACATTGGGCTCCATTCATCTTTACAGAGGAGCTCCGAATTCGTTTAGGAGGTGTTAAATCGCCTGCCATTCATCAATGCGACTTGTTTTAATTAGGAAAACGAGTGATTGGTAGCTCTGTCTGTCTTGCGCTGCGCGAACAGAATTAACAAACTTACTTCGAATGCAACCACGGAATTTCACAGACGGGCTCGAACATTTGGTACTAAAATTCAATCGGTTCGCTAAAAAAATATATATTAATAAAAAGGGAGCAAACTCTTATCGTGTTCCACGATATTGCTGTCTGGAAGCGAATCCGAAAGCCAAAAAGCGTTGTAAAGAACAGCTCGAGCGGACGAGAACTCTTTATTTACCAGTAACAAGAGTACTGGTCATCGTCGATATATAACACGGGCTTTATTATTTTCATTTTGCAGCTTATGAAAGAATATACGAGATATTTTATGGGGAATATGTCAAGGCTCCACTGCATTGTGTTCCACTCGCGCAGGAAATAATGCTCTTCATAGCGTAAAATTTATTTCCACAAAGGGAGTGCCCTAATTTGTAAAAATATTAGAAAATTTTCCCTTCGGTTTGTTGCTACGCAAGGATGATATAATTGTTAACCGAAAATAAAATAAAATAAACATAAAAACCGCGATCAGACCAAGCAAGTGAAAAATTGAATGGAGAATATGGTGACCTAAACAATACTTTAATCCGGATTCCAAGTACCGGAGCTTTACATAATATTCGGCAGAACGGTCCCTGGAAAATTGAAATTCACATCCCTGGAATTCCTCTATAATTTCATTTTACTGTAATCAAAATTTTGACCTCGTACCATCAAGTTTTCGCTCTTAAAAATCCCCCGCTAATATTCCAGACCTCAGACGCACGCGAAGCATATAATTACGCGAAATTACTAAAGTAACTACTTACTAAAGGGCTTATTCAAGATCATAAGTGAGAAGACTGGTAAACTAGCGCATTTAAAGGCAAAGTACTCCAGTTACGCATGGAGCACTTTATTAACTCCTCTTACATCATTACGAGTCATTTCCCTGTATTCACTCGTATTCATTATTTAATAAAGCGCACTCGAGCACCATTGCGAACTGAGCATTCGCAAATTGAGAAAACGTCATAAGAATCGCAACAAACGTACATGTTCCATAGAGAACCATTAACGGACAAACAATCCAGAACGGCGCATCATGTAATCTTATTACGGACAGAAATGCTCCCAGGCGAGAAATTTAAAGGCATGTTAATCATTCAGTCATTATCGTGTTGCACAAGATGCAACATGCAATCATATTTCTAAATTATACGTAATGGGAAAACTTACCATTGCAGCGAAATTAGTCGGTGGTGTTTTGTTTATAAGGGATATTTTTTGAACTAACCTAAAATACTTGAAAAACTACTTAGGTACTTCAGAAATTAATATAAATGAAATGCTTAGGGCGGTTTGCCCAGACATTGCTTAACAGCTTCGTCGAATTAATCATTCGTCAAAATGACACTCGGGAAATTACGACACTCTTTCGCTGGTGTCCCAAACTTCGCCCTCATTGAGTCAACAATATACCACTGTTACATTATTATTATAAGCCCATACAGGGAAAAGGCCTCCCACTTTCTCTCATCTTTTGTAATCTTTTTCAAATTTTTCTCACTTTTTTGTGAGGGGTTTTTGGTCTACTCTCCCATAGTGACCGGTCCTCGTGGGAGAGAGGTGCCGCGTTAATGGAGCAATCGGGCCACCCATCCCAGCACTGATCTGAAACGACGATGCTTAACTTTCGTGATCGTGCCGGAATGGGGTGCCTAACTACCGCAATTGTTACATTACATTACATAAAACATAAACACCAAATTTAACAAATTTGTTTAGGTAAGCATAATGTTTGATTGAATTTTTAATTTAAAAAGGTATACAAATTACTAAAACGAATCAGTTTCTAAAATACTAAAATAGAACGTCAATCCGAAGTTAATTATCGGATTATGAGGTTGTTAACGATACAATTCAAACTTTTCTATGTGAAACTGTTGGGCAGATTTAAACAAAAATAGCAAAATTGTTACGCTAAATTTTAGTTTCTGGATGTTACAAGATTTGTGGCTCAAATTGACTTGATTCACAGGTTGTCGGAATGAAAAATGAAAAAGACACCACTGGTTTTATTTTGAACCTTAAGACTGTCACTTATTTGACCATCGTTTACGTCCCATTCTTGAACAGCGTTTTTTATTTAAATTTTGGGAAAGTTAGAAAACCAAAGATTTTATTTTAAACCTTCAAATTATTATTTGTTTTATTTTTAAATTTCGACACGTTCGTTTCCAACATTTTTAGTTTTGTCTAAGTTATCGAAATGGATATACCCAAAATGGTGAGTTACTTTAGTTTGGACGAAAAGGCGTTGCCAAACAATTCTTAAATATTAATCTTGACTTTTTCAGAATAATTTTTTGTTCTGAGTTTTAGACGAAATTCTTCGGAGTTTTTCAAAATTTAGAAAAATTCGTCGCCCACAACGATTTAACTCAGCCGATTGTTTGCTAAAGAATAAAAAAACGATCAATTTTGTTTTATTACGAGCATGGAGACTGCATTTCTTTTAAATAGAAGCTTCATTTGTTTTCAAAACTGGAATATTTTGATTATTTTTTTAAAAGGGTACGAATTCGAGCAGGTTTAAAATACCAGCATTTCGACATTCAACGTATTATTTACGTCATTGTAAACCTCCACATTGTCGTTTGTTTTATTTTAAAGCATTTGTTACCCAAAATTGAAGATTTTAAAATTTGTTTGAGGAACTTACTGATCAGTGGATTTAAACAGTTTTTAAGTTAACAGATCTTGAATATTCGGGCTGCTTATTTTATCTTGAATTTACAGATTGTTATTTATTTTATTTGGAATTTTTGGGCCGTTATTTGCTTCCCAAAATTTTTTAATTTAATTTTCGTAACCCTAACAAACCGCCATCGCCAGGTTGAAACAGTTTCTGAGTATTAAATTTTAGATATTCAGGTTGTTTCTTTTATTTTGTAGCTACGGGTTGCCATGTTTTAGTTTTGAAGTTTTGTATACCGTCATTTGTTTTTGAAAATTTTTAGTTTTTTTTTTGTTTGTCTGCTTGTTATGTGTATTGCTTTAAGTTTTAAAGTGTTTATGTATGCTTGCTTAAAACGATCACAGTTAGCTTGATAATGTGATCTGAAAAATCTTTAATTTTTTCTGAATACACGTTCCGTTCATTTGTTTTATTTTGAATCCTTGGACCGTCACATATTTTCAAAATTTTCAGTTTTTGTATAGGTATGTATTTTTTGCTAGCAATTACGCCTGCATAAAACGATTGCAATTAACTTCAGATCTCATACGAAAACTCTTGGATATTTTCCTTATGGTGATGCTGGTGTTGAATATCAATCCAATTAAATTCCATTGGCTGTAATCGTGTGTAATGATAAGCAGTGGCGTAACTGTAAAGGTAATCGGATGGGGTTTTACTAACAAAAACGTTTGTTATTTTTAATTTTTAACGAATTATGTAAATTTCATATACGTATAATAATTTATTAAAATTAAAAATAACATAATTCTCCAACGGAGTGAATCCTACAAAAATTTAATTTATAAAAACGTTTGTGTTTAATGCCAAGCGATATTAATTTTTTACAGAAAATAAGCTTTAAAATACAAAATAAACAATGAAATACCTTCGGTCGGAGTATTCTTAACGTAGTGACTCTTCATTTTTGCTAATTCGAAGAAAATTGTAGTTCATTATACTCGACTAAACAACAACAGGAAATTACGTCAGAAAATTATCAAAAGTTAAGAATTACAACCAAGCAATAAAAAAATTAAATGTTGTACGGGCATGTACAGAGAATGTCGTCAGAAGCATTAACTAAGAGAGTAGCTGAAGCAAAACGAATAGGAAGAAGAAAAAAGGTAGACCACGGAAGAGGATGGAATCTAGATTGGAAGAAATATCACGAAAAAGGGGGAAACAATCAACGAATTAAGAAACATGTCTACGGATCGAAAAAAATTGAAGAAATGGGTCGAGACACCAATCCCAGCCAACGCCATTAAGGCATAAAGTTTTAAGCTAAAGCAGAAGAAGAATAAGAAGTAGGCTGCCCGAATATATGCTGTCTTTTTCTTGGCAACGCATCACACACACACACACAAAATGTGTGTTACTGTTTCCTTATTGCAAGGTATTTATGAGTCATATAATCCAAACTCATTTCAAGTAGAAGACCCTGCTACCAGCTATACTTGTGTGTTGTGTACCTAAACGAAAATGGTACAGTAAATTTCGCAGTTTATGGATGCCCAATCTTGCCTCTCCCTGTATTACTATAAGAGGAAGGTCTAGGAGATCCTCCGTAGCGGCGGCAGCGGGCGTTGTTCTCATTGCCCCTGTTATGCCAGGACAGGCAAGGCTTTGCATTTTGCTCAGTCTTAATTTGGTGGATTCTTGCTTGACCTTGGGCCACCACACCAATGCCGCATACATAATAGCTGGCCTGATCATTCTAGTAAATATATAGCCAATACACCATTCCTGGCTTGAGACCAAATAAGATTTATCGCACGTTCGTCTAACTATCACTAACGTAGTTTCCGATTTTCTGATAATTTTGGCAATATGTTGGTTGGCGCATAGCCGAAAGTCAGTGGTTCGAATCCCTGCGGAGGTGATATTTTTCTATATATGGAATTTACATAATTCGATTTAAAAAAATGTTAGTTCCAGGTTAGTGTGGAGTCCAATATGACTCCCAGGTACTTTACTTCTCCCGACAAAACAGTTTCTTTAGCGCAAAATGTAAAGGCCTCAAATCTTCTAAGTTTTTTCTTCGCGTAACTGTTATTATGGTGGTTCTTTCGGGACTGGTCCTAAGGCCTTCCCTTTCAGTTCACCTAAATAAAACATTCAGGGCTTGTTGCATACGCTCCCTGACCGTGTTGGCTCTCTTCTGCTACTATGACAAGATCGTCAGCGTATCCTAAGGGAGAAAACCCTTTGTTGCTGAGAACTCTCACCTGAGGAGGCTCTCCTGCCATCCGAACTGCTACGGTTTCGTCCAGCAGTGATGTATACACCATCCATCTACAGCAGATTTCCTCTAACCCACGATTTCGTAGGGCTGTTGTAATTGATTTGAAAGAGGTGCTGTCAAATGCCCCTTCTATGCCTAGGAAAATTCCAAGAAAGATCTCTTCATTTTCCAGCGTCTTCCCTATCCATCTAAAAGATGATGGAGCGCTGTTCCAGTTGATAAACCTGCTCTATACGCAAACTAGTTCTGGTGCAGAGGACTGTTTACGGGAACACTATCCCTAATATGCCTGTCGAGAGTCGAGCAGTTTCTCCATTGTCTTAAGTACAAATGACAAAAAACTAATGGGTCGAAATGACTTTGCCTGAGCACAATTCGCCTTATCAGCCTTTAGTATGAAAACCATCCTAAATAGTCTCCATATTCTAGGCATATAGTTCCGCAGATTTCAGTAAGAAGTAGATTCGAACCCTTCTGGAGCATGGCTGTAACAAGCCCGTTCTGTCCCGGAGATTTGTACGGTTCAAATGAGGCTATCACCATTTTCTTTATTATTAATACGTTGTATTATTTATTAAACACTTCTGCCAAAATTATTACAGAAAATATTTAAAGAGGTAGCAGAGATTGGAAAATTGAAAGTATCATCCATGAACTAAGAATCCGCAAGATTATAAAGAAAACCGCAGACTATCAAAAGAAAAAATATTGTAAATCTAAACGAAAAATCACGTTGTTAGTGGACGGGGAATATTTTTCCAACACAAGCGTGTTCACAGGTTGATATAAGAGAAAACTAGGGCAATAGCCTTAAAGTCCTGAAATCCAAATCAGAATATTAAAAAGAATATTAATTCAAAACATATAAGAGCAAATATCATACAATGAGGAAGGATGTATAACAGAGTCAGCTATTCGGAAACAGAAATTAAGGATTTTAAAGATATCGAGAAAAATAAGGAAGACCCAAAAAAAGGCCATAAGAATACAAAAATATAGAAATTGTGTAGGAAATGCCTCACTTATAAAAAGCACTAAAATTTACAAACGAAGCCATAACGAAACAGCAGAAAACAAAAAGTTAGGTATTATAAACTATTCTTCATTATCGAAACCCCGAAGATTCGAAATATTAACCAAACTAAAAGATTTAAGTATTGAATTCGCTACACAACCCAAACGAACTGCCTTATATTGCAGGGCAGAAAGGTCTTACATTAAAATGAAAATAAAGAGAAAACATCAATCAAAATGTAGTTCAGAAAATAAAAAAAGGGAAGCCAAAACAAATCTCGAATTCGAGTTTATTCGATTTAGCTAAACCAATTTTTTCAATAACTGGTGATAACCCATCTCTGTCAGAAATTTTTCCTTCATTTTTTTTTTTTTATTTTAATATGCTTTATAGGTTCAAAACGACATATTCTTGTGGAACTGTTAAATTTGCTGTATTTTAACGAGGACTCTGTAAAGCCGAAGGTCAGTGGTTAAAATATCTGCTGAGGTCAGGCTTTTCTATATACGGAAATACATTAAAAGTATTTCCCCAAAGAAGTAAATCGCTATATTTATGTACTTATTGTTAATGTTAATATAATAATTCATTTAAAAAACGGCAATTGAAAAACATGTAGAACAGTTTTAAAAGTGAATTTTAAGACATTTCTAAAAACGTACTTCATATATTACCACACGATTTTAATTTGCTACAATTTTTCAAAAATTCTATGAGGAACCAAAACCACTATAAATTCCGGAGCAAACTTTTTAATAAAATTTAGTTTCACAAAGATGTGCTTTTACTGTGTTGTTACGGTTTTATATTTAGTTTTACACTCATATAGGTGTTCTTAAAGCTGTAATGTTGCACCAGCATCCATTTGTTTATTATTAACAGTAATAACGCCGTGTAATAACTGCAGTTATGTTCTAAATCTAAGCAACTTAAGACATTAAGGTCGTTTAAGGTAAGGAACCTGATTCAGAATTTAGCTTTTGAAACACATCTGGTGACTTTATTTACTCGTAAATAAACCGTACTCCTCCTCAGAATCTTGTTAGTAACTTTAAGCATAAAACGTCTTTAATAACTATTAAACTTGCTACATTAAAAAAAAGACAAAGCGCATACTTTATATTTAATAACTTTATTCTCGTCATTTATAAAGAAAATTAGGATGACTAAGCCAATTTAAAAAGTATTGGGTGTAAAGTGTAATAAATATCAGAAATTCCAAACCCGGAATTTTAAATTGTAATCAATTTCAGGAAGTCATTTTGTTTTTTCATCATAATCAACATATGTGAACAAGAAAACAAATGACCGCTAGTAATGGTAATGATAGGGGCGGCAAACCACAAAAAGATTGCGTTTAAATTACGGGAATGTCATGAACCTAATTAATTCCTATATCCCCAACCTGCCCGGAATTTAAACGTTTTATTGACTTTGCTGGTAAAATTTGCTAATGAAAAAACCCTGTTTCGTAAAAATGGAGTTCGTAACGCGTATGTTTATAATTGAGAACAATGGGAACCGAAAAAACAAGACTTCTGAATTGAAAGTTGAAAGAATTATATGTTATAACAATGCGTTTCAAGTTACTATACGTTGTGATTTTTAAATTAATTGGTTTTACTGGAAAAAGAACTTTAACAACCGAAGTTTGGTTATTTCATATTATACTAAAGGTTTTGCCATATGGAATGTTATTTAAGCTTGTGATTCTTTTTAACTTGAGGTGTTAGAGCCCTGTCTATTTGTAGAATAATTATGTAAAAATACACTTTAAGGCTATCATTATCTGGAAGTGAACTCGTTCTCATTCGTACAGAACCAACCCTCAACATTATTTGAAGTAAATTTAAACGTCTGCAACAACACGTATTAGATTTTTCAGAAAAAGTCGTAGGATATCCCTAACACGCTATTAAGTTAAACAGAAAACTTGTTGAACCCTTCAGAAAGTTCAAGTAAAGTTTTTCTGTTTTAGTACCCCCAAGAATACACTACGTAACGTCCAATGGAAGGGTAGAAGTTAAAAAGGGAACGTCAGTCCGGTTGGAATGTAAAGCATCAGGAAATCCTGTACCAAAGGTGACGTGGTCTCGCCGTAATAATTTGCTACCAGGGGGTGAGCAGACCCTTGTTGCTCCGGTACTCAATTTAGAAAGGGTGGACCGGCACCAAGCTGGAGTATATCAGTGCACGGCAAGTAATGGAGTCGGTGAAGACGTAACGCAGCAGATTGTTCTCCACGTTTTATGTAAGTAATATTTTTTGTTGTAATTTTGTAATTGGTGGTTTTACTATTGGAAGCGGTTGCCGGGGAAGGAAGTAATTTCTAAAATTTAATCACAGCGGTAATGAATAAGAATGCGAAGAAATCCTTTTTAACGCTCACCTGGAGCAAAAAAGGGCTTAGGATTAATGGGAACGGGCTTGTGCTTCATCTGAACTAATATACATCTCAAAGTCAAGCTTCAATTTTAATTAAAAAATTCGCCCCATTATCGTTGGCTTAAAGTGAAAATCCCCAGATATAATATGGCAACACGGTAGCTGCGTTTCCGTAAAATCACATTTTTCTTGCTCTTTACGTGCCCCCGAGATTTTGAAAATTCAATTAACATCATACTCTATAAATACCCCGTAATTTAATGTATTGAAAGTCCTCTCCGAAAGGCATCTCGACGCCTTTCACCTTTTACGAGCTTGTTAGATCGCGCGTCCCCCGCCCCATTTCCGCGAGCGGAGCACAGAGAAGTAAAGAGGATGAAGTGCCAGGTTAGGGTGCTGTTAATCATCCGTCTGCCGGCTTTAATTTGGCGAGGCCATAAACCAGATTGAGTGGTGAGCAGCGTTATGCACACCTTGGGGCCCCTTAACTTGCTACTTCATGTTGCCACCGTACTTACTTACCACCCCCGACGACCCCATTCTTACTACACTTGACCACATTATTCAGAGATTGCACATCCGTTTGACTCCCTCTTCTAGATTTGTTTCCGCCTAATGCCATCTTCACCTTCACGTAGAGGAATTACCATTCAACCACGACGTGACACTTTCGGTATCGTTGCAAAATGAGCTCTAAGACGGAACGTAATTCAAATTTTAATACTACAAGTTCAGCGAAAATAACGAAGTCGCAAAAGGTTTAAAAGCTAAAAGCGAAAGGCGAGATCTTAAGCATGCAATTAAAAGAGTTACAACCTCTAATAGTGTAATTAAAACGGAATGGCAAGGGTGAGCCTACTTTCAAACAGTTGTTGCAAAAAGAAATCGTAAAGGCGCCGAAAAGCATCGTTTAGGGCATTCATAGGTCGAAGGTGCTTATTCGGCTCGAAGGACCATCATCTCGTTAATTTAGCATTCAATGAAAATCTAAGGCACAAACTTATTCTTTTAGTTATTAGTTTGGCATTTATTCAATATACACGAGCATCTGTTTAATGTTCATCCAAACGACCAAACAAAGGAAAAGGTTCTACTTTAAAATACATATTTACTTCCTCTTTTAATTTTAAAAGAGGTAAAGAACTACGAGAAAAAATAAAAACATCGTAAAACTATTTTTAATGATTAATTTTAAAAATTCAATCCTTATATATGGTTACCATACAATTTAAAAAATCATCTTTAAAGATAATTTCCGTTCTCTAACCAAGCAATTGGGGATACCTGAGAACCACAACACTATTATGATTATGAATACGTATTTTGAGGTAAGCTGTCATCTTTAATGAGATGATAAATCTAATAGGTATTTTGTCAGTTAAATTATCGTTCCCAACCTTATTATTTTGTTATTAATATCCACCTAAAAAATCGAAATAATTTAGCTTTAGAAAGCTCGTGGATTAAAATTCAAATGGCACCCCATATGCGCACCAGCTTTAAACAACAGGTTTAAAGTAAAACCCCTAATTTCAAGGAAAACTTAGCCGACGAACTTATATAACCCAGCCGCATAAGCACGTGGTCAACTCTGCTCTGTAATTCCCATTATTAATTTGTGCGTTCTCTCCTACCACTTACGTGCATTAACATTCATCATAACACCACAACAGGTGGTTTTCTTTAAACATAAGTCTTCCAAAGAAGCGCGCCTATTAATTTTGTAGTTCTTTTCTCAAAATCAGTCCAACAGCAAGGCGTACCTTTTATTACTTTTTTTTTTCAAAACAATGACCTAACTGTCAATAATTTAATAACTTGTTATTACTTTCTATAACTTTTAAAGTTTCCGGCATTAGTGGCACAATTTCTTTTAAATTATCTTTTGCTTCAGCATTTTCACTTTTAAGGTTACTTTTTGGTGCATATACCAGCTAGTTTAATTTATTAGATTTCTGGTCCTAATTGGTGGATATTACTTAGAAATTTCGTTAATGTCTTTATGTTCCAGTATTCGTTGTTATTGCAGTTAAAGGTCAAGGAATTTAAAGAGCAGAGTGGAGATAAAATTCGCTTTGACATTTACAATATCAAAAACTTTTTAAAGTTAAAATAAAAATTTAACAACATTAAATTATTTCAATTCCACTTCTGTTCGACTTTTACGGTTTTCACTTATTCGTTGTGTTTATAGGCAATTCGGGCGAAATTTAATTTTTCCCAAAGGATCCTCGCGTGCGTCCTAATTTTTTTCGAGCAGAATAATCTGATAAGAAGAACAAAAAGGCAATTTTTAATAAATATTGCAAAATATATTAGCTGTAAAGGTAGGCGAATTAAAAAACTTCCATGGCACCTCTTGACCTTTAAAACTTTTATATTTACGTTTTAAAAAATGTTTGAAATATAACTCGGGTGTTAGTTAAGACCGAAACCTCATCCCCAAAAGGAAAACATCTCGTTTTTTAATTAAAAAGTCACGGTTAGATGAAAAAAACTTTACCACTTTCCAAAATGTGCTTATGGACCTCCTGCGAGCGGAAAACTGGAAAACTCGTCATTAAGGGCTCAGCGTGAAACTTCCTCCTTGAACAAAGCCTTACAAACAAGGTAACTGCGATAACGGTGTAACAACGCAATAAAACAAAGCGAAATGAGAACGAAATGTATTAAGAACATCACTGCCTACACAGACAAGGCGGTGGAAATCAGAGGGACTGATAACGGAGTCAATGAGGACGTTCATCTTCAGAACAACGCAATACTCCGGTTATACACCGAGTTGGTGCGTCCGTACAATGAAACAAACTTACAATCAGTTATGGGCTCTTAACTGTTGAAAATGAGCCTGATTGTTCGAATGAAGCTATCGATTTTCCGACGACGAAATTTGATAGCGCTTCTGATACTTTGTAAACGCTCAGATACTGAAAAAAAAAACTGTCATCAACTAATGGAAAAACCCTTAACGGTGTTTCTTCACGTACCGTATTAAGTATCGCTGGTGTTTACTAAGAATTTTGCTGTAAGATTCAGTTTCCCCAGATAATTCCTTAATACCAAAGTAACTTCGGAGGACTCAAAGGAATCCATTCAGTATCCTTCAGGCTCCGTTAAGCCGAATCGCCAAATAAAAAGATGTCCAGATTTTAAATGATTTAATTAATCTATCGTTTTTCCCTTACCTGAACTAGTTTTCGTAATCTGGAGGAATTTCCAGATGCAAGCAGGATTTTAAATTTTCAGTAAGAAATTCGAACAAGGTAGATAAGAATTCGAGAAGACAAAGCGACATTATAATTTGCACTTAGCTTGTCACAACAAGAAAATAGTTTCCGTAATCCTCCGGTGGTGCAAAATCTAGGAACTGCAAGCCGGACTAAAGCAAATTACGTTGCTATAGGATTGTCGAGGCATTAAGGACTACAAAACAGGGATATCGTATTTTTTTCTTACAAAACATTTCCCTGAAGCAACGTTCTCCCTAGACGCGTGTCATTGTCCGGCTGAATATTTCAGTAGCAAGTGGCGTACTTTATGAGACAAACACTTGCTAAATTAATACATTAAAATTTCAAGAAAACTAAAAGTGGAAGATTTATTGCAGGGCTTTAACATAAACTTGCATAAGCAGCAACGACGTTGAATGAGGAATCTTGGAATTTCAAACCGAGTTCGGAGGCGTTCGTAACCTTGTCAGACGCTAATTATCTGCAGGTATAATTATTTTAAAATCCAATTAGGAACTCCCAGTGCGAAAAACTTATTACCTGGTAAATTATACGAGTGCTTTAGGCGCGAGCGTTTATTTTCTAATTAGACGCCCTTTCTATAATTTATCTGTTTTTTTTTACATCCAATTATTGTCACTTTTGTGTAATCGAAGGTACATGAAATTATAATGAATTCAGATTTATATGAAAAGTTTCACCATATCTGTGTCAATCCAGGCGAAAGTTAACTTGTCCTCTCGACGGACCCCAGTTGGAACAGGCAGCAGGAATTCGAACTCTCGTAAAAGCAAACTGTGTCAATCATTGCGTCAATTAAGGAAACCTGGTGAATCAGACGAATTTTAAGCTCTACATTTCCCTTCTAAAATGTTATGGTATTTCTAGCATCATCTGCCTTTATCTAAAAATAAACGCTGCTAAAACCGATTTTACAGTTGATATTTCATATTTAAGTGACGTTTGCAAAATATAATCAGCTTCATAGAAGAAGTTCAAGCCTCAAGTCGATACTAAGAAGAAGCGACTATAAATTTCGTAAAGTATTTATAAAGGATTTACATTCTTTTTATTTTGGCAACAAGTATAGCACTCTAATTTAAAAGATTTGCTTCTAGAAATAGGGCGCTGATCGATTATTATTAGTTGAGGTGATGCCTTTTTTGTAATGGTCAACGACTACTTCTCTTTAGAATATGCAACCATTAAGTGACCATGACAATATAATTTATTTAAGGCAGTGTTTATCTTACCACATCAGAACAAATCAAAACCATGGCTTATTTAAGAAAAGAAAGCGGAAAGGGCTTAAAATATTGAGGTAAATACTAAACAAAAATAAAATTCAGAAGTTATTGTATCTTAAACTACAGCAATTTAGTTAATTTTTGGTAATTAAAGAAGCAGATGAAGAGATAAAGACAAAATTCTTCAGAGGCTTGAGATTAGCTTACTGGTACGGCTGTCCAATATATTCGTTGCTGCAGTTCTTATAATTTACTCGTATATACTTCTCAGCATCAATCAACAAAATACATATATTCCTGGACATGCGTTTTCTCTAATTTTTATCATTTCCTACCATCTTCTACGGCTTTCTTCCAATTCTCAATACGTCATCGAACCTTTGGGTGGGCGATCTTCTTGTGCTTTTTATTGAGTATCCATTTTGTGTTCACCTTTCTTCACATTATATTAATCAATTTCGCCCATTTCAACGCTGCGCTGGTTGATTATTCAGATAATTGTATTGTATACATTTTTGTGACTTCCTGCATTTTTATTTGAGATCTTTATTAACTCACTATGTTTTAACATGTGTCCCAAAAGCCTTGGAATCAACCCAGGCCATAATAATTTCTTGCGAAGTGTCTTACTTCTAAATAAAACATTATTTAGGCCTGACTCAAGGTAAAGCATATTGTTAAGAAAGTACAAAGATGGTAAAACAAATTGTTTTGTAGTAATTTTTTCTTATTAAGTGATTGAAGGAATGTGTAATTTTACTTCCTGTGTCTTGTAGTAGATGGGCGTGTTTTACTAATGTAGTTGTCAAAGCAGTGGTATTTACCACACCACCCATCGCTTTGTTGTAATGAAGTATAAAAAAGCTTAAGAAGCAAAGCTATATTTGGTTGACTTTTATCTTACTGAACTAAAAGAATCCACAAGGGGGGAGTAACGTTTGCAAAATAAGCCCCATTTGGTTTACTTTTTATCCTGATAAACCAGAAGAAGCCTTACGGAGTGAGGCCAGGTAAATATGAAGGGGTAAATATCCCTAAAGAAGGGGACCTGCTTGACTGCTATTCCAACCTCACGTTTTACACAAAACTTAAATATTCTCAAAGTTTTCCTATGGTTGTTTAGGTCTTTGCATTTCTAAATGACTAGATTTTCATTATTTTTATCGTTTGTTTTTAACGATCTTTCTTCACTGTTGAAAGTACATACATGTTAAGCGAAGGGTATCTACTTTCACCCTGATATTGTCGACATGTACGTCTTATTATCTCAAATCCTTAAATGTATATTTCAACCATATGTTACTGATTTTGATGGTATTTTGCCGCCAAACCTGTTACCTTGTCTACCATCCCGGAATTGTGTCGAGCCCAAGGGAAATTGTCATCTCCTGCTTGTGTGTGAATCAAAATTATTACTAAGTACCTTTGGTGTGTGCGACTATTACATGAACGAGGATTTATTGTGGGAATTGCAGCAGACGACTGATGTTCAGGTGGGGGACCGGTGTGCAGCGGATGAGTCAGTAGTAAGTCGCGTCTGCGAAAAGTACGTCAACGGCGGCAGACGTGCGAGACAGCTTGAAAATACTAAAGTATGAAATTTAATCTCATTAAAAATAAAAGATTTATGTAGAGGCTGTGTTTAGCTTTCCTAGAATCCCACATTATGGAGATTCTTTTTCGTTTTCCCACAGTGCTTTGTTTTTTCCCTGCAGGCATGACTTTTAAATCTTAATTTAGTTCTTCACTTTTCGTCTTAATCTTTTCAAGCTTACGGAATTTGTTCTCTATTAGTAACAGCCCATCTTGGCTTGTCTTACATATCACATTTGCTGTGTTGAGTTTGGACGACTCTTTGATTTCCCTTACTTTTGACCTTTTTTACGACTTTCATCCTTTTAATTTCTTCAAATGTATGCCAAAATATTCCTTGATTGTAGCTTCCTGCGTCTTTCCTCACGTGTCGAATATTTCGTTGTTTAGTTATTTAACAGTTAAAGTAATCTCATTTCTTGATGTGTCTTTCATATTCCATCTGCTTTATCGTTAGCATGGGCGAACTTGTATTAATTATTTTGTGCGATCCATTCTTTATTTCCTCTTTTCTCAACTTCCTATTGCGTGGTCTTTGTCCATGACATTTTGTACTGTCTTGCTTTACTCGTTTCTTAACTATTAAGACATATTCCATTCACTGATGTTGCTTTTAGGCATGCCTACGTTCAAATGCTTGTAGATTTTTTTTGGAAAAGCTGTTGATTTGAGACAGCTTATATTCTAGTAGAAAGCTAAAAGGTTTCGCTTAGCTAAGTCGCTAAACGGCTACCAAATTTCCATGGTGGTCCAAGCTTTGATTTTAAGCTTTACATTTAAATCTAAACCAGTTACGATAATGTAGAAGGTATCGATCTTTTCATCGGAATAATCAATCCACGACATAGCTTTTATATAAGTAATATTTCTACGCATTTTTGGTTATGACCAATTTTACTTCATCCGTTGCTCTATTTATCCTACCATTGTTGTAAAATTCATATCCTAAAATGTTAACGTTTCTCGTTCTTCTTGTACTTTCACCCTACATGGGTTTTGTCCTAAATAACTTAAGCGCCCAATAACAAAATTCTTGAATTGGAGAATCAGATTAGATATTTGGGCTATGCCTAAATTGTGGATTGTCATTGTCATTTCTCCTTCGTTAAAGTTTAATCCTCAAAATGTATGGGACAGACTGAAATATTACTGCGAGATTCTAAAATTTTACTGTATTTTAATAAAGTTTGTACTTAGAAAACTATTACCGCTACAGGTATTTGAACCACTGGCCTGCGATGCTACTATTTAATGGTGTACAAAATGAACTACGAAGGCAAATCGTTGGAGGAGTGAACCCTTAAAAATTCTAAACTTACTAGGGATAATTCTTCCTGTTTTAGAAACTCCACTAGCTTGTGGTATTAATTTCTGTATTTCCGTTATTTCTTTACATTAATAATGTTTTGTATATTATTTATTAATCTGCCATTGCTCTAATTCATATCGCGTTCATTTTAAAGCATATCTTATACGAAGTGATGTAAGCATTTCAATTAGTGATATTGTATGTTTAGAACAATACGTTAGCTTTCTCTAATACCTTATATTTTTAAACAAAACAGAATTCTTAAAATGGATTTTTACACGACCCAGAAACTGTGTTAAAATTAAGATAATATGCAATCACCCATAGAATATTCAAGAATATACAAAACCTAATATAAAGCCTCTTCATTCAGTTCTTAATTTATTTAATATTGCCCAAGAAATTTAATTTACCTTCGAATTTTGACCCACTTTAAGATCAAAATATTTTAACTTTTTTAATAATAACCACTGTCTGTCCGCCCCAATTCCGTTGAAATATTCCCAAGATTAAATGTAGGTATGTCGTCCTGAATTTCTCCCAAAGTTTATCTTTTAGCTGACAAGAATATTTCGTGTATCTACTAAATAATTTCTTCAGCAGAAATGTTCTCTCAATTTTGCCTTCATATTTTCCTGAATTATTTAGTCGCAGGCTTTTATCACTTAGCTAGATATTCTTCGTAACTGTAAGCAAGTTTTTGTCGCTAGAAAATATCACTTGCAAGTTTGCTTATTTTAAATTAAATTAAATAATTTTAGTTGCCTGAATTAACATACATTTTTTGTATATGTTTTCGAATTCTTTAAGAATCATTTATGATTCTTTGCCCTCGGTACAAATGTTAAACCTAAGGTTATGCTTATTGATCTTGTCGGTTAACAAGAATTATGTGGGTTAAACAAAAATAGCACCAAAATTGCTTTCGCAGACAAAATACCTCAGTTTTGTCCGCTTTGAACTGTATCTTTTACGGCTTCCGAGATGCCAATGGAGAGAAACTAATTTGTTACATTTCGTATAAAAGAGGCTCAATGAAAATTCTGGAAAGCACTAAGAAAGCGAAAAGAAAATCACGACGAAATGGGAAATAAATGTGTACGTTTAGCACAATGGCTGAACATTCACACTATTCAAACTAACAAAATGCGGAAAATACACCACAATAAACATATACAAAAAATATATAATGTTTTGACAAGTGAAAATAAAAATTGCCTTCGACTTGGTTTTCGCAATTTTACCATACAGAATATTCTTATCCACGAAGAACTTTCCAACAAAAATAAAATTTGTTCGTACAAAAAAAGGTTAATAATGTTAGCTGAACTGTGCTGTATTCTGAATAACTAAATTGCCGTTTTAATTAATTTCCCAGAGAACATCACACGCACTAACTAATATCGAATAACCGAGATAACAAATAAATTATATAATCAAATGAAATCAGAAACTCCCACTTTCATTCAACAAACTTTGAAGCAATTAGCAAACTCCATACATAATAGATGTAAACGTGATTTAAAACAGGAAACAATACGCTTCCGAAAATTATTTATGTAGGTACTGAAGTTATGAGATGATGTATCAATTAAAAGTAAAGGGAAAATATTCGCAGGAACGCAATTTTAACTTTAAAACTGTGTCAGACATGTTTCACTAGGAGAGAAACAGAAATAATAAATAATTAGGCGAATGCGCATTAGGATATATCTAATTGTACGAACAAAGCCTGCACATTATTAAAACGTGAAGCACTTCTCTTGGATTCACAATGTCCTACCCTTTTGCCCTTCTGAGATGCAGCTCGATCTTTGTAAGGAAAATCGACGACCGTATCAAAGGGGGAAAATTTGGCTATTGTTAGAGTTGGCGGGCAGGAAGACCGTTATTCAAACCATATTCCTAACAATTTTCCCAAATCGATTCAATTGATAATATAAGGCGCTTTTACGAAAGAATTTTAGTTTTAAGATGGTGTTCGGGGCATTCGAGTTAAATCCAGAAAATGGGTTCCGATTCGGTTCGTTTTACGGCGCCTCCGCCATTTCCTTCGAATTTGTACGTCGGTTGTGGTTACTTAGCTATTCCATCGTAAATATTAAAGAATGTAAGTGCGACAGCTGAGATAACTCGAAACTACTCCGGACGGTGTCAGTTAATAAAGTAATAACGCACCTCCGGGGATTGTAGTACCGTGCTCGCAAGGAACTTCCATTCGTTCCTGACATGCGAGCTTTACCCCACTTATTTTCCTGGGAGAACTCAAACTCTAATCACGAACGAGATAAAAAGAGGAAAATCTTTTTGCTATGTCTCGTCAGAAGTTCGTTACGAATTAAAACAGACGTAATAATAAAAATTAAAGGCTAATAAGAAGGCGCGAGGAAATTTCCATTTTACACGTGTAAAGAGTGAGATTTCCAAATCGTACCTTCCCCGTTAATTGCACGGTTTAATCTGGAAGATTCAGTGAAGTGACTCGAGACGCGTTTAAAGTAAATCTAAGCCCAACACGGAAAGTACGTAATAGTTTCATGTAGCACCGTTGTATGTATCAAAATTCAAATATAAATGCAAATGACGGCTTATCACTGCTGTTATCAGGGTCCTTGATAATCACGCCCTGAATCTGTGAACAATGTCCCAGCCGCTTATAATCTAATTTACCTGCACCTAACTGAATAAACATGTAAATTTCGACCTTAGTTGTATTCCACTGTCACTCCAGAACTCGCCAGATCATCAAAATTCGTCACCCTAACACCTTCACTATAAGCACCAACTGTAAAGCAATTACCAGAGCTGGGACAAAAAGCAATGTCGCTGAAGGACATAAAATCCCTAGTGAGGTACTTGGACTTTCCACCGAAATTTCACTTCCAGGAAAACTATAATCTGTCTTATGACTGATGAAAGCTTTTCCAAGTGGGAATAACAATTCTGCTTAATATTACCATCAATTTTTCATTGTTCCGTGACGTTACGTGCCGATAATTAAAGGGTTTATTTTTGGCAAACCTTTTTAAGCCCATTCACATTCAAATTCGTAAATTACCCAATTATTAGCAAATTAATTATTTCTTATATAATTATTCTAAGATACTAATTAAATTTTCACCTGGAAAACCCCGAAAATAGATAATAATTCCTCAGTAAAATCTTTATTTTTTAATTATTCGTACTTCGAAATTCAATCTTGTGCGCAAAGTAAGCCCACATTATAAATCAAGTAAAAATGTAAAAAGGCGGAGTTAATAAAGAAGGAAAAAGGAAAAACTCGGCTGTAAAAATGTAGGCCCGAAAAAGCAACAACAAAGTCATAAACAAGACTAACAATAACTTACAGAAAATTAAAAGCATAAATATCACAGCAAACCTGTAGAAAAACCGATGTAAGTGGACACTTATAATAAACATAACTAACCCCGAAAAAGCAGGACATAAGGAAAGGGTCATAACATAACCAGCAGAAATTGGGTCAACGGTAATGCGTATACACAAAAAAAATCCGCACTTAACAGAGGCCGAATTTTATTTTTTAGATGAACGTTTTTTAGGAGTTGACAAGTAAAAACTCTATTTCGTTGTGGATACGAAGTTGCATCAATATTTTATAATATGTTAACAGTTTTTACATTTTTACTAGCTACAATACTACATATTGACCTATTTATAAAAATGGCCAAGCCATTAAGATCACACTAGCGCTAAAGGAAAGGCTAAGCCATTGTTATTTAATATTACATGTGAATGACAGGCTGGGTTGCCTAACGAAAAGAAAAACCTTAAGCTCTTGCGTTTTCATCTTTCCACCAAATTCGTACCCCTCTCATAAGAAAACTGCTGCTTTTCATGCACACTATCAACGTTTAACTGTTCAATTTTAATTTTTACTAACTCATCAAACTTAATCTGAACTAAATTCCAAAGATAGAATAAGGGTCCAAAGTTTTCAGGTTAAGTTTCCCTTTTATTTTTTTATAAATTATAATTATATACTGGATGATTCACGTAAGACGCGCCCTGTAAAACCTTCAAATGCAACCCAACGTACATGTTTCCAAAGCTATTAGAAATATCTGAAAATTAAAAAATAAAACTTCATCTAGTAGGTAGATATGTTCGCAAACGTTATTTACTTATTGATTAAAAGTGACAGTTAGAAATTTCTAGTCGTAAGTAAAAGTAATTTTTCATTAAGGTAGTTTGTATATAAAATTGATATTTTTTGTACTAACAATTTATATCAATTTATTTATTATTATTGATATTACTTTCCTTAATTTTCTACTTATTCTTCAGTTTGGAATATAACTTGACATGACATTTAGTTACATATATCCTGTCATTCTGAAGTAAGGTACCTCTGGTTATATACTTTTAACTGATGATTAACATAGATCAAGGTTATTTCCGAATTTATAAGTTAGGTTGCCTACTCAAATTGTTAAGGGACGCATCTTATGTGAATCACCCAGTATGTACTACTCAGTTACTTACGCGATAGTTGGCCATGTTAGGTAGCAGTTGTTCAGGTAAACGTTTAAACTAATCCAGTTTAAATCTCTCTGGCTTAATTGGAGGTTACACCATCATGGGATTTTTTTTAGGTTAAATTTAATATTTTTATCGAGCGTGGTAGTTCAATGGCTGTTTTCAATACAATTTAATTTTTTTCGCTACCAGCAAAGTAAGCAAGCCTTACATCCATGGCAACAGTGACTGTAAGTGGCTAATAATATTCGGGCTCTAGTTACCCATGACGACGGAACTTAATAGTGTCACGTACGTTCCTAGGAAAATAATGAGCAGATAACAAAACTGTACGTTTATCGTTGTCATTGTTACCACTGTTATTATATTGATTTCTTTTACGTTGCCAAGTATTATAGGACGCATAGTTACCATAAAAACTGTCACAAAATAATTCATACTTTGCAAATAATATTTTCTTGTTCTTTTAAACTACTTGCTAAGCGAAAAAAATATAATAAGCAACACGGAATGTATGGACTATTAACATTTTCGGAAGGCGACGACCCTTGGCTTCGCCTCGGCTCGTATTCGCCTACCTCAAATGTTAATACGTCCTTACATTCCTTGTAGCTTAAATAACTATTGCTTAAATCTATTGATAAAACAAAAATGTAGCCACATATTGTAAAATGTGTTATATTCGTAGAAACCATAAAGTCTGACTCGTTCAGTAACAACAAATTTTAGCAATAAATTTTGCAGGTTGTAAACTATGCATTTTACATTTAACATTTAGGTTAATTTTTTTAATTTAGTCGGATTAAATTGGGAACCATTAATTCATGCCTTCTGTGCAGACGGAGAACTAGCAAATTCTTTGAAGTATTGTCCGTTTAAATACAAATTTTTGGCGCCAAAATACGAATTCTTACACCACTTTCACCAGAGCAGTTAAACACATCATTATTTAGTGGGGCATTAGCGAAATAACGAAAGACTTTCTAATTTCTTAATCAAGTCAAATGAAATTACCTTTTCACGGTTGTAAAAATGTTTCCACATTTTGCAAAATTCTTATGCCATAAACTTGCATCCCTGTTTTTAAACAATAGCTGAGGGTTTAGGTTTTTCTTGCAGCATAATTAATTATAATTATATTTGCAATGATACGAAGCTAACTTAAGAACCTTATGTTCGTATTCTTTCTTGTATATTATGTAACATTTCTTGCGTTTTAAAATAATAGCTATTTATATTGCTAGTGGAATAAAAGCATTATTGTTATAATACGAGTGAGAAGAACTGCTTAAAATTTGGGAAAAATCGAATTTATGCCTGAAATAGTATTTTATAAGTCACAATAGTTTTGTTTTAAAATCTTCTTTTTCTTCCTCTTATGGCCGAAGCCTAGGCCAATATTAACTCATAACTCTTAACTATGTTTTTTTTAACCCACTAAGCATACAATCTGTCCACATTGGACAATAAGTAATTTGTATAAGTTAAATAATAAGAATAAACAGAAAAATGATTTATTGGATAACTATGTGTTAAAATTAAAGCTACGAAAGAGATTTGATTTGTTCAACATTGCAAACAAAGCTTTAGTTTAACATACGAATTTATTTTATTATCCAAACATAGACCTGATGAAGCTTTGTAAATTTATATTTTAAATCCTATCACAAATATATTCGTTTTAGTATGTAAATAGGGTTAATTCTTCTCCTTCCAGAGTTATGTTTAAATCATTTAATATTCATGCTTGTAGATGTAATGTAAAATTGTTGATATGGTTGAAACTCATACATAGTATATGAATAGCTCATTGATAAAATTTGAAAAGAGAAACTTTAGTTGTTCTATGCTATTTAGTTTTTGTTAGATTTGCTATAAATTTTGAAAAAATCAGAAGTATTTTTAAAAGGCATTTGTGTAAATAAACTACTGAGATGATAAACCCTTATCCAAGCACTCGCAAATACCAGGCTTTAATAATTCCCACAATTTCCTGTTAATATTTTTACTCTGATTTTCTACATTATTATTGATTAGATATCTTGAATTTCGCTTGTCTGGCAAGCAAATATGACAAATTTATTGAATGATATGGTACATTATTCACAATGACCACGCATTTAGAGTGCATTTATCGAAAACAGGAAGAAGCTAGAAAATCATCAATTAAGACAAAAATCCAAGCTCATTGTTTTTGTAATAATGCAACCTTACAAAAACCATATCGAATTTCCACCTACAAAATTTTAAATACTATCCTTCACTTACAATGTATCGTAGCTTAATTTTTAAATCTGCTTCGTGTTCCCATTGAAGAAGCCCAGATCCGTTTTGGTAGATCCATATTGCGAAATCTAGTTTTAATTTGAATTTTAAAACTGTAAAAATTGTCTCAAACATATTTTTAACTTTAGTTAGGCTGCAAACTGCTGATTGTGATACTCGCAGGTGCAAAAAACGCTCAATAAATAAATGTATTTGAAAAGACAAAATACCTCAAACAGATTCACATTGTAAGGTAACCTTTTAAAATATTACTTTTAGCATTTTATACTGCTGTTGGCAGTGGAATAAATTTTATTAGGTTTATGTTTTCACGAAAATCATAAACATTTAACTAATTTTAGCTAAATAACATTTAACAACAAAGAACTTTCTATATAACCTAGAAATGGATAAAAAATACAATCACAAGTTGTTCCTTTTCACTGCCAATACAGAAAACTGAAATCATGCCCGATTTCTAAATTTTAGTTTGTCATTAAATAAAAACTATATTTTGTGTCCATAATTTTCATTGTTATACAATGCAATTTTGGATATTTCTTCGTAAAGTGTCTAACATGTGAACGTGTGGCTCTCCTAAATTTTACTAAAAGCCTGCATTGTAAATGGTTTAACCATGGCGGTATTAACAACAGATTTTAACTTGTTTTAAGCATGCTGGTCAAAATACTTAAATCATTGAATTTTAAGAGATAATAGAAACACTAAACACAGGGTGGCGCAAAAGAAGCGAACGGATTTAAAACAAAAGAAACAACTTTATATTTAAATCTTCTACCGTCAATTTATTTTAATAAAAGAATATTAACTCTGGTTCTTGGAGATCTTTTTAACCTATTTACAGACAATTAGATCAAGCAAGTGGGCTCCATTTGCTGTCTAGCAAAATTTCAATCTTTTCAGAGCGTTTTCCATAACATTGGTTAACACTTCTGGAGTCTCATCTCTGCCAGAATAAATGGTTTTTAATTGTTGGGTGGTCCTTGGCTTATTAATATAGACCCTCTTTTTTACATAGCCCCATAGAAAATAGTCTAAGGCCGTTAAGTCTGGCGAACGAGGAGGTCAATTAATTGCAGAATTTCTCGAAATTAAACGTTCTCCAAAAATCTGTGTTTAAAGTTCCATACTGACTCGAGCGGTGTGAGCAGTGGCTCCATCTTGTTGAAACCACATATCCTGATTGTTGTCAAGCGCAGGTCGCAAAAAATTCTGAACCACAAATATGTCGGTATCGCTCAGCAGTTATGGTTTCGGCATTCCCATTCACATCCTCAAAAAAATGAGACCCAATAATCTTTGGGAGGTAACACCACACCAGACTGTGCATTTAAGGGGATGTAATTCTCTTTCGTTAATAACTTTAGGATTTTTGAGTAATGTGTAATTGAACAGAACGTCTTTTGTTGATGTTTCTACGTTCTCAGCGAAACTGTCCCGTATCGGTGAATATTTTCCTCGCTTCGGCCACTGCGTATTCTTCTGAATTTAGGCAGATCCTTTACTGATCCTGTTTGCTGAAAACGTTCCACTAAACGCCTAATCGTGGGAACAGAAGGCGGGTTTTATATTAATAGCGGCAATAAGTTCGCTGGGTTTGAATTATCAAACGTTGATTTTCCAAATAAAACTCGATGATTCTGGTTCGCTGGACAACTGTGTATCTTTCCATGATTAATCTCCCAAGTGTCCTCTACAAGGTTTAAAAAAAAATCAAAAATGAGAAATAAAAATTCTATGAATGTTTAAAATCGTGTCGTTTCTTTTGCGCCACCCGTTATAACAATGTCAATACATTTATTTAACCTATGCAATATTTAAAAAAATCCTTTTTAACAACCCTGTTTATATAGTCTAACAAGTTTAGAACAAAAGGGCCAAAAGTCACTTTTGTTGGTAGCACTATTACTTATTAATCAAATCTGGCTTTTGTGGCAAAAACGCAAAAGCAGTGCCAACATTTATAAACCGATCACTATAACTACCAAGCGAAATAAATTAAATGGTTTTAGTAAAACTATATGTTTACTCAGTATATGTAAGTACCTAACCTATTTGTTATATCTTTTACTTATTAACTTTCTAGTAACATAAACCTTGTATTAAAAGTCACTATAAGTATAACCATAAAGCAGCCATGCCCGTAGCAAATTTTACATGTCATTTTTGATTTTTCTGGCCTAAATTGAAATTATAAAATTCGAACTTTTGAATGCATTTAAAGCAAACAACGAAATTGCTATATAAACATAACATCTGGATTAGAAATGTCCTCGTTTTCCATCCCTTTATTTAAAATAAAAACCTGTTCATTGAATCTTTTAATTTAAATATTGTAAAATTGTATTTTACTTACTTACTAAACTATTGCGAAATCGCCGTATCAATTTCGCAAATTTTGACTTGCCAAAATTGTTAGAAGTAATATTCGGTTCATACAATTTATATTTTCTTAAAGTATCAGCCCAAATCGATACTTCCAGCATTGGTATGCAATTTTTAATGTTTAGTTTAAAAAGTAACAATATCAGGATGTTTATGCTCCAGCAATGACATCTTTTGGTGGGCATGTCTTAGAATTTTTTTAATTTGTGAATTATAATCATTATTTAAAATTTGTGTCTGATTACAAACTATTAAGTACGTTAATTACTGCAATTCTCAAATTCTTGTAATTTTTGAAGCAACGAATTATTTAAGAAAAGCAATCGTTATAATCACAAATGTTATAATTTTCGTAATGGCGAATTTCCATGCGTATACGCCTTTCATGAAATATTAAATTAAATTTCTTATTTCCTAGGTTTATAATAGCTTTTAACCCTTTTGTTTAACAAATAACCAAATAATTTACATCGCACTTTATAGAAATCCTTTTATGAAACTGAATTCATTGAGCGAATTTCTGTATAATAATGCATAGAGTCTTGTTTTGAAACATTATTTAGGGTGTTCTATAACGAATAATTAATTTTTGGGCACGTTAACTCAATTAAAACCGTACATTCCCCTCTTTGTAAAGTAATTAACCGAAAACGTAGGGCCGAAGTGTGGCACAGTAGGTAACTAAATCGCTACAAAAAACTTTGTCATTGTTGTTATAACCGTTAACCATTTAATAATTTAGTCGAAAAACAAAGGAAAGTTGTCGTTTGTTTATATTATATCAGTAAAACCCCATTTCCTGTTTTGACTGGTCTGTAAATAGTTAGAATAGATAAATGGGGGGACTTCAAAAACACTCACAACGAGTGACGATCTCATGCAGGCTCAGGTGCTTCCACGTGAAAACCTGATAACTGTGATCTGAACCAATAATGAGCTGTCAATGGCAGGGCTGCTTTGTTTAGCCCGACAACCCTCGTCCTCAGTCCTTCGAAACAAATCCTGACTCTTATCGACAATGGAGCATCCAAGTCGAATCAATTGGGCAATTACACGGATCTGTACATCCTATAAATGCGAATCAAAACAGGTATGCATAAAAATCCCCTTTTCTTTAAGTTTTTCTATAGCAAATAAGAACTTAAATCCCCGGCGCGAACACGAAAGGAAGTAATTACACTGAAGTGCAAAAAGATATCTATTTCGTTTAATTTAGAAACTTCATTTACGTTAATGGAATTAATTGCCCCTACAAAGTGTATAGAGTTTATTAAGTCTGTTTATATAAAAGTTTTAAAGAAGTTTCTGTGCTCGTCTCTGGAAAAAGTTTTTCCGCCGCTGCCTAGTTTGTAAAATAAACATTTTCATATATCTCGCGTGCGCGTTAAAATATTCTAGTTTTTCCATTTGTGGAGCTTCTGTCTACGAGGCAACGCATCATTTTCAATTTGTGATAATGTGAAAATACTTAATGAGAGCAGATAACCCATATCTTTTGATGAAAAGGTGCGCAGGGTCCGGCGTTTGGGTCTGCAATGTTAAAATGTCACCGGAGACACTGGAATATAAATAATTCCCGGTCTGCAAAGGTCGACCCAAGCTGACGTTTTGCTTTGCTCTATGAAGTTCGTTAATTAGATTTTCGAGTCAATTAAATTACTCTGTATATTCACAATTATATTTCCATTGTTTTAAGTGTTCGGCGCCGTCTTTTCAGGGGAACCAAAAGCGAATTAATAATTTAGTATCGAGCTCAAAATCAGCGGCAAGCAAATTTCGAGGGAGAAACAACTTTTAAGCATACGCAATAGAGTTTTCTAACACAAACGGAAATTGCCGTTGGAACCCCGTGGAACTTTTGGGAATTCGTCTCTAAACTCTAACTTCCTACTCTTCTTACTGCTTATATAGCTTGAAGATGTCAGTCAAAACTTTCCCAAATGCGACCATGACACTCGGAGGTAAAATCTGAAACCTTCCGCTAATTCGGTCTCAACAATTTCGGACGATATTTAAAGCAATCGCGAAAATGTAACGCCCGGAGCGAAACTCCATTTTCTCTGTGTTGGAGAGGTCGAGAACGTAATTTATGAGTTCTAACATACACTAGCCGTAAATAGGGAGGCGAAACCATCTTAGAAACTATTAACTGCATGTAGTGAATGCAATGAATAGTTGCAACTCTAAAATAAACATGGCGCAAGATAAATTGCGGCTCTTGCACTTCGGAAAGAAACTTGTGAAAGGAATACTAATTACCTTGCAACAGTGTTCGGCTAAAACTTTTAGGTGCCGCCATAGAGTAACTCGGAAATTTCCGATAGTTTTTAATCCGTTTAATAACGTAACCTCACTACTTAGGGTTTCATACCATAAAGTGCTTGTGCTAACGAGGAGAGGTTGTTGATTATTAAGGATTAATGTGGATAATTCCATCAGAAGAACTTTCACAGGGTGAAAGCACAGGAAGAACATTAATCAATACGAACGTGGATTTTAAATCAACTTATAAAAGAACATCCCTTACAACCTAATAAATCCACGTAAGACCAACTTAATTTTGTTAATTATTCATAAACCCTGTTACGGTAGGAATCGCTCGCTTTCGAATTTAGTTAAATTATTGGATTTATATTGATCTGGTTATTCTTTTATTTAGACTTTCCCAATTCCGTCAGGATTGTATAGTTGCATACGTCATAGGCGCTTCTTTTCTTATTTGGTATTCACTTAGTGGGTTTTAATCATAGGGAATTTTAGAAATTTTAGGTTGGTTCTTCAGAGAATTATGTTGGCAGTTCTTTAGTTTTGCTTTCTTCTGCATTCAACATCGGTCATGGATGGATGTCAACTTTGGTTTTAGTATTTAATTATCCTAATTTAGTTGGATAATCCAAAGTCGACATAATTGGAGATGCTTTTAGTTTGCCTATTGGGCCTTTAGTGAATTTAGAACGGTAGTCGTTTTGGATTGTAAGCATTCTTCATAACCTTGATTGGGATTTGTAACCATTCAAAAGACCATTTTGTAGAAGCTTTACGAAGGGCATTTAAGAACTTTTGGCCCTTTTTTCTTCTTAGTACGTTCTTTTCGTACGTTTAGTAATTTTGTGGTTGGTGCTGGTTTTTCGTGCAGCACGTGTTCATAGACACCACCTGTTGTTTCAACACCACGTTGGTTTGGAGTTCATTAACCTGAGGAAATTACCCCGTGATATCTAGAAGATACGTTTATTAGCCTGGAATTTTCCTGGTCTGCAGTTCGTTATCTATACGTTGTACACCCCACGTTAAGAGGTTGAAGGTCAGATAACTTAAGAGTTAATTTTGAGGTTATCCTGTATTAATTAGTTGAATTTAAATGCTTAACCATTTAGTAGATTGAATTTTGGTATTTAACTTTTGTTAGTAATTTGATTAGAAGCATTTATTAGTAATATTCACAGTAATTAATTTGTATTGTAATTCAAAGCATTAGTAACATTTTCAATTTTCATTTAGTAAATCGTACTCCGTGCGATTATTTAAACATTGTAGTTGCGGTCACAGCAACGGGAATTTATGAACTGTAATTTTTAAATTTGTAAAGGAGTATTCAATTTCGTGGTTCAACTTAGTCAATTATTTTTCTTTAATTTATTTTTATATATATATCATATCGTAATTGAAATTGGGGTTTCCGATAGATCTCGCAGGAGATTATTATTATTTTCTTGTGTTATTATTGTGTTTTTTTTATAGCTGCGAAAACGACTAAAGTGAGCTCACTCTTATCTGTGTTCGTTAGTTATTTAAGTTAATTTAAGAATTATTCTTGCGAACCCTCCGAGAGTCTACGTACGTTTAATTACGATTTGGGTTTATTTGAACCGTAAATTATTTTCATTTATCTTTCGTTTGGTTACATGATTGTCGTTGAACATTCCTCATAGTTTTCTTTTTTTTTTGTGTTTAATTAAATCTTGTTTGAATATTACATTTAAACTTAGTTTGTTTACGATTTTAGTAATTTTCCTTATTGGTTTATTTGAATTAATAACTTGATTATTAATTTTCAATTTCAATTTTGTGTATGTGTTTTGCTTGAGTTAATATATATCCTATTCGTTAATTACCGAGTCTTGCGTTTTATTGTCAAGTCAATTGACTTTTGGAGGTCTATTCTTCAGTAGGTCCGAACTGAAGCTGTTACGTTTTAAGGACTGGCGCCCAAGCAACATCGTTAGTTGAGTAATTAGTGAGCACTACTATTTTCTTTTAGGAACCTCACGCCCACGCAACAGAGTAGCGGGTTTATTTAGTGTTATCACCTCCGGATAACAATTGATATACTATACCTAGTGCTGGTGTAGCAACCCCATCTTCTTAATACAATGCAATTCAGACGTAATTGCACGTGTAATGCGAGCTTTAAAACGTTCATAAGGTTTTAATAAGCGCTTTTAATTACCTCGTAAATTTGAATAAATAAAGAACGGTTTATAAACAGCAACAAAAGGAATTAATAATTAAATAATTAACTGTCAGGAATTTGCTTGCCCCACAAAAGTAAATAAAATTCGAGCTTTTAGTTTATTAAACTTTGAAGTAGAAATAACTTTCATGAACGAATGTAAACAGATATTACGCTGCAGAACTTCAACTTTTACGACTCATTTAAACATATTGCATTTTTCAAACTCTTGAAAAGCTTACAATAAATTTAGAAAATAGTTTGGCGTATAAAATCGCTCACAGTTTGTTGGTAATTAACCTAATTGTACATACATCAGCCAGTATGTTTAAAGCATGTACTTAGGGTTTAACAGGAAACGCTAATGCCTCATCTTTATTCGATTTTTCTTGAATAATCGAAAGGTTTGATAAAGTTTTTCGAAACATAATTTTTTTGAAGTTCAGTATGATTGATTTTGGGCGAAAAAATTCTTTAAACTTTAAAATTTTTATTCTAATTCTGGTTGTTAAAAGAAATTTTAAGACTATCGTAAAGACAGATCTTTTTGACAAAAGAAAAGACGATTGCCCTGTTTTGAATTATTTTGGCCATTCTAGGAACCCAATCAAAGATTCTTGAATTTTAATCAATTTTTTCCAACTCGAAGCGTTTTTCTATTAATTTTCAAGCGAAAGTTTTGTGGAGAACGGATTTTTTTTTCAAAAATGTAGGTAAGAGAACAAAAGACTGCCATTTTTTCAGCCTATTTTAAATTGTAAGACTATTAAAAAATTTTTGAGAGTGAATTGTGCAACAGCTCTGTAGATATCGAGTTCTTTTTTGAAACTATAATTTCCAAGATTTTTGAATTTTAAGTTTTTGCATTGTTAAACCGTAAAGAATATTTCAATAAGAACTGTAAAGGAGCTCGTATATAAGAACTGTACAACATTTTAAGTTTTAAACGAAAATTCATAACCTTTTTGAAAAAAAAATTGAAAATCCAGGCGAAAAACCCTATCGTTTGCTTCGCTGTA
Source organism: Melanotus villosus (assembly GCA_963082815.1). Taxonomy (NCBI): domain Eukaryota; kingdom Metazoa; phylum Arthropoda; class Insecta; order Coleoptera; family Elateridae; genus Melanotus; species Melanotus villosus. Next base: position 59,904,747 of record OY720425.1, read on the forward strand.
TTTTATATTGTTACTGTGGAAATTATAGCAGACGACTGATGTGCAGGTGGGAGTCCGACGTGCATATGGTGAGTCTGTAGTAAGTCGGGTGCGCGAAAAATACAGCAACGACGACAGACGTGCGAAACAGTTTGAAAAATACTAAAGTATGAAATGTAATTTAATTTAATAAAGAAGTTGTGCAAATTGATTGATTAGCTTTCGCAGAATTCCACATTACATTAATATACCTTAGAAAAATATAAGCGAACTGTAATTCTTAAGAACTTGGGAATAATTTCAGTTCTTTTGAAACGAAAATTCCCAAGATTTTTGAAAAAGAAAAATTTAGAAATTTGGGTAAAAATTCTAATTTAATGTGGACTGTAAAAAGGTCTTTGTAACTAAACATTTTAAGCATGTATAATAGATTTGCCAAGCATTTTGCCAAACAGAATTTTCAAAAATTAAAAGAATACAAAATATTAACTTTTTTCTGTTTTCTAGTTTCGATTTTCAACCTCTACATTAACAAACCCTTAAATAGTAATAGAATGTCAAAAAATTTAAAGTTTTATTTTGCTCATTTGTATTTTTAAATTTTAAAATCTGAACAATTTCAAATAGGTATTACGAGACGAGATCAGAAAGTAAGCAGGTATATGTATTGTAATTAAAGATACAAAAATCATTTTGGGCTTTCTATATTGTTTAACTAATGTCCACCCACTGTCCGAAAGCTTTTAAAATAAATTTTTTTAAATATACGAGGCGGGGTTAGAAAGTAAGCGAACATTCAGAACATCTTCAGTTCTTACTTTGCTTATTAAATTGGCAGGGAAAAAATCATTTCGGTGTTTCCGCAACGTTAAACGTTAAATCCTGAAATAGCTCTCGAAGATTTTAAAATAAATCCAAGTCTTCCAGTAGATATTCAGAACATATTTTATTCTTGCTTGTATATCAGAATTATAAGAAAGAAAAAATATTTCAGTCGTTTTGGAACTAAGGCTCAAATACGAATTGTCCTGAAAGTTTCAAAAATAAATTCTAGGCCTTTTAGAATATACGAGGCGAGGTTAAAAAGTAAGCGGATATTCAGGGCATCTTTAGTTTTTGATTTGCATTTCAGAATGATAAAAAACAAAAACATTTCGGTTCTTCTGAAACGTTAAGTTAAGGCTCATCCTACTGAAAATTATGAAAATTCGCTGAAAATTCCTAAATAAACCCAAAGCCTGTTAAAATGTACGAGGGGAGGTTAGAAAATAAGAAGAATATTCAGAAGCCATTTGGTTCTGGCTTTGCATATTGAAATTGTAAGAACTAAAACTTATTTCGGTTTTTTCGAAACATTAAACATTTTCTAAAATAAACTCTACGCCTTTTAAAATATTTGAGGTGCAGCTAGAAAGTAAGTTTATATTCGAAGCATCTTCAGTTTTAGCTTTGCATACTAAACTGGTAAGGAAGGCTCAGCCTACTGAAAATTATGAAATTAGAAAGTAAATGGATAATGGGAACATCGTTAGTTCTTGCTTTACATAATAACTTAGAAACAACATTTTTGGGAAATAAAAAAGACTTATTGCGGTCTTTATGAAACGCTATACTAAGGTTCACCTAGTTGAAAATTCTGAAATTGCCGTGGAACCTTTTAAAATAAGTTCTACAAATATTCAAAAAGTAAGAAGATATTCAATTTGTGTATTCAACTGGTAAGAAATAAAATTTATGTCGGTCTCTCTCATACGCTAAACTAAGGCTAACTTAGCTAATTAGTCTGAAATTACCATAAAATATAAAATAAATTCTACGCTTTTTAAAACATATGAGATGGGATTAGAAAGTAAACGGATATTCACACATTCACAGCATCTTCAATTCTTGTTTAGCACATTGAAATCGCAAGAAATAAAATCATTTCTATCTTTATGAAACATGAAGCTCAGATTCGGCCTGCTGAAAATTCTTGAAATTGTTTTGGAAGCTTATAAAACAAAACCTCAGCCTTTTGAAATATACCAGGCGAGAGCTCAAAAATCCAGCCAATACTCAAAATATCTTCATATTAAAATTGTAGGGAATACAAATAATTTTGATTTTTATAAAGCCTTCAACTACTGATCATCCTGCTTAAAAATTATCCTGGAAGCTTTTAAAATAAATTCTCGGTCTTTTGAGCTCTAGTTTTGACTTTGCATATTAGGAAGGTACTGTTAAGATACCAGTTTTTATGAAAGATTCTCTGCAGCATGTTCTACTTTTTAAACTTAGCATAACTCCAATTATTCTCTTTTGAGCTATAAAAACTCTGAAGCTGTCGGGTGAATTATACCAAAAACAGATACTGTACGGGATTCAGTATCGTTTCCTCCAATGAGGAAAGAAGGCCTTTCAGGAAATTTTATGCAGTTTACTACAGGGTAAGAAAAATTTAATTACATACAATGAGATTTCCTTAATTAAAGCCAAATAAAAATGCTTAAATCGGGATTTCATTAATGATGTTTTATATATCAACTCATCCCTCTGCCTGTAAATATCTCGGCATATTTCAGGAGAATTTTAGGTCCAATTAAGACCTTTCAGAAAATTTTAGGTGGTTCGGTATTGGGTCATAGGAAATTTTCGTAACTACATTTGTGAATGACACTGAAAATGTAGAATCATTCTGTAAAAACTTGACTGAAAATTTTCAGGGTGGTTTCTGTTATTTTCTTTAACCTGTTATTATTTATTAATATTGAATAAGACAGACAATCTAATGAAAACCCTTAGTTTTCAAAACTGTTCTGTTTGTGACTTATTTTTACTTTCAGTATTCATACCTTTTTTGTATTTGTGTCTTTTTTAACTATGTGGAATTTCTCTGAAAATTATTTAGAGTTTACATGCAATTAACAGAGTTGCATCCTTAATAAAATTATAGAACTTCCTGTCCTAAAACCATTTAAAATCACGAAGGTTAATATAATAAGCATACTGTTCCCTGATATTTTCAAAGAGTTTCACAGTCCACCCAAAAATATTCTGCTTGCAAATGTATAAACCTCCGAACTGGTTGTATAAGCTACTTAAGCGTTTAACCTTTATGTTATTAATTATTCCAAACGCATTATTTGTAAGTAACTTCCTTTTCTTTTTTTTTTCATAATTACTGTTCGATAATTTCAGTTCCGGCAACACGATTATAATGTCACGTTTCAAAGGCTTGAAGTCGTAAGATTTAATAAACAGTACGTTAGCGATGCAAAGGCGATAACATTTAAATATAATCGAACTTATGCTGTTTCGAATTTTACGGTCGATTTGAAGTATGACTTTGGATATAATATAACGGTGAGATTTCTACATCAAAAGAAAGAATTTCATTAATTTGAAATGTTCAGGTGCAAGCCCAGGCTTTTAGATTTGCCAGCAACGAGTATCGCTTGTTTCCGATAAGATATATGTTTAATTACTGCAATGCTGTCGCCAAGAATGATTTTAGATTTGGTGATTTTCATAAATGTGGAAATCTTACCAAATGTCCAATGAAAAAGGTATTTCTGGCACAATTTTCAATATTCGATTAAGTCCTTTTATTGTATATCTGTGAACTGCTTAACGTTTCCACAGAGAAATCTCTTTATTTGAAGCTAGAAAAGCACTTAAAATATTTTATCGTAGGGACGATATACATTCTGCAACTGGGCAACCAATTCTCGTAATTTTCCGCCTTTCGTACCAAATGGTGAATACATGATAGAAATTACCCACATGTATAGATCAATTGACCTGGCTGTTTTAAATTTTTATGGCGCTATAACAAGGACTATCCCCTGGTAGCGAATGAACTAAAAAATTCCTTCCTTGCAACTTCTAGAAAATAATCATTTGTTTGTCGTCTTTTCTGTAGCACTTTAATAGTTATTTATGTATCAAGGGCGTAACAAAGGCGATTTTAGCCTGCGGCGTGAATATTATAACCCGCGGCTTTAGTCAAAGGCCAAAGTCGCTTATTACGCCTGTGGTACATACAATATTTTTTGGACGAACGAAGATTTTATTTAATTTTTTTGATTTATAATAAAAATTTTCTAATGACATTTTTAAAAATGTCAAATTGACGCATTCACGGCAAGAGTGATTTTATAAAAATTGTATTGTAACTAAGGTAAGTATTTTTGTGATATTTCAAATTAATTTGTCGCGAGCGTAAAGTGCACCCGAGGTTTGCAATAATGAACTTTACGCCCTTCTTTGCCGGCGAAAAGTAGTTACTTTACGCCCGGGAGTGCAAAATAGTTATTTACGTAATCAGTTATGAAAAGAGCGATATTGTTTGACGAGTCGTAAGTTTGCCAAAACGAGCGTTAGCGAGTTTTGCAAATTACGTGAGTCAAACAATATCGCTTTTCATAACGTATTACGTACAAAATTTTATCTAATTTCGTAATTTCGTTCTTCCACGTTCTAAATAATAATTCATTGTCAATATCTGACAAGCAATAAATTATTTTATTTATTATTATTATAGTAGGCATCTGCGCGGCATTTGGTTTAAAATTGGGTTGTGTAATATTCTTTATTTCATACTGTCTGGTAAATTCAGTTTCCCGGCGCCATTTTGTGTCCGGAAAATGAGCTATTACGGTATCAGAGCCGGAAAATGTTGCTTGGCAACATTTTCCGGACAGTTATTTTATGCACCCAATCAGAGCCCGTAAAAGTCTAACCAAGCCACACCTACCGGCTTTGACACAGTAATGTCACATGTTGACGTTTTGAAAAAGCGTCACATGTAAAAATTAAAAATCAAATTGTTGACAGTATGAAATAAAATACATAACGACATTCGTCCGTGAACTCTTTTTACAGTACTCGTTTCGAGTTTCAAGACTCGGCTCCTTGCGTCGCCTCGTCTTTAAACATCTTACTCGTACTGTAAAATATGAGTTCCCGGACTTGTGACGTTAATTACTATTTTCTGAAATCGTCAAGAAAGCTTGTCATGACAGAACTCAAGTTGGTCATGAAAGTGTCACTTTACAAGACTAGTCACTTTCATGATTTTTACAAGACTCATCTGTCACTTTACAAGACTCATCTGTCATTTTTAGACTGCAATTGAATTAGAAATCGTCACTTATCTTATGAAACGTTTATTTAATATAATTAAAAACACTAACAATGAAATACAACAAATTATTAATTGGTATTAGAACTATTAAAATGAAAATTAATGTTAATGCTGCCGACACTAGTATTATGCACATTAGAAAAGTTTATTCCAGGTATATAATTCAAAGCATTATTATTTCTGTTTTCTGTTGCGTTAGCTATGTTTGACAACACTACTTTTTCGTTGACATCCATGTTAGGAATATTAACATTGTCAGCTACAGCAGTCTGATCAAATGCACTTGTTGAAGGAATTTCACTCGCGCTATTTTCCGTGAATGCACCTTGACCTTGCTGTATCTTTTTGGCAATTTTTCTTTTATTTTCTAATGATTCGGCTACATAGCCCTCCGCTACTCCTGTAGAAGACCATCCGCCGTGTCTTTTAAGGTCTTCTATGCCACTTCCACCATCAATCAACAAAGTTGCTGATGTTCTCCTCAAGGCATGGCCCGTATATTCCGCTGCATTTTGTAAATGAAGAAAACCAGCTATTTTAGCAGGTATCTTTCCGAAGGTATGAATTCCTACAGCCTGAATACTGCATTTACCTTGTCTATATGAAACAAATAAACGCCGGTGTGGTGTATGAGCAGGGCGAAGTGCTAGGTATTTTCTATATAAGGCAATATTTCCGGGTTCGCCAACATCGTCCAAAATTAAAAATCGTCTTCGTTTGTGAGTTTTCGAATCTGGAATGTTCACAATGAGAGTATCATTCTTGTCTTCAATGTCATCTAGAGTCATCTTCGTCAACTCATCGCAACGGCATGCTCCGGCTAGTCCAAAAATTAATACAACCTGAAAATATAAGCCGCCAATTTAGATTATTTTATAATTTATTTATTAAAACTACTTACTTTTAACAATAGGAAGTCGTGATCGGGAGCTTTTCGAAGAAACTCGTTTATCTCATTTCTTGAAAATACTCGGGACTTTTTTGCTTCATATCCTACCGATTTTCTTTTCAGATATGATTTTAACTTTAAATAATTTGCGATATTGATGTTTTCTTTAATTAACAGCACGGCTCTAAGCATTGAATAAATACTCCAGAGGCTTGAAGACTTGTAAATTTTACTTTCTCCAGCAAAAAAAGCCAGCATCACTTCTTCCGTAACTTGATTAACTTTTTTGTTATTACACCAGCTTTTGAACTTTGCATATTGTTTCTCATATCTTTCTTTGGACTTATCCGGAAGCAATTCTTCCACTGCAGCAGCAGCTTCTTCAATTATTCCAGTGGGAAGAGTGTTTTCCATATTATAAAGCACTTTACAACTGTTTACAACACAAATTGTGACGCTTAAAAAATTTGTTGACAATTCATTGTCATGGATATCAACTTCTCATACGACTCTGATGTTGATATATTTTATCAGTTTAAATCTATTTTTAGTTTTTAGAAAAACGATTTCAGAAAAAATATAATACATCACTGGTCATGAAAGTGTCTCTGCTTGACTCGGAGGCTTTAAAGAGATACTCGGACGCTACGCGTCCTCGTACTCTTCAATAAGCCTCCTCTTCTGCAAAGTTTCACTTTCATGACTTGTAATGTAATATACTATTACGTAACTCAGTTACGTAAAGATTTTTACAACACTCGATTAGGTAAAAAGTGACGTTTCATAACGTCAAAAGGTTAGGTAAAATTCAACTTTTCAAAACGGAATTAGATAAAGATATTTGTGTGTTTATTCTTTAACGATTGTAATTAACTTAAATACAGTGATTTGAATTTTGAAACCAGTTTTGAGGACCGACAATTTTACCTTTGCATTCGTTAGTAGTTTCTATGGCTTGTCAGAAAAAACTGTCAATACGATTATTTTTATATTCTCATAATTCAAAAAAGCTCTTACAATATACTTATAATATGACATTACAGTTAACCAGCAAATAGTCACACTTAAATTTAAATTTCTTACAGATTCTCCAAAAGTTTTAAGTTCCTGAGTTAGGAAATTAAAGTAAAAAATGTAGCAACAAAAATAAGACCTACTGCACATACTGCATTTTTTTTAATTAAAAAAGGAAAGTAAACCAGCAAATATTCAAACTTAAATTAAAGTTTCTTCTTGATTTTCGACAATTTCCATTTCAGAGTCTTTAATTCCTGAACAGAAAATTAAAAATAAAACCTTCAGGGATAAATATGAATGACTTCTGGATTCTTTTATTAAGAACGGAAAGTAAATCGGTAACTATTAAAACTTAATTTCAAGCTACTTACAGATTTTTGAAAATTTCAGAACTTTCAGTAGCTGATTCGTCTAATAATAAAGCCAAGCCCGATATTTTTTGAAAAATTAGAGGGCTTTCTTTGCATAAGGTTAGGCTTTAACATCATAAATAAACAGCTGTGTAGGCTTCATGCTTATTAGGCCAATTGGAACTTGAAAAACACTTTTTTCGACTCTCAATTGTTGTTTCACATACCAATAAAACTAATCCTCGATATTTTTGGTTTCTTTTAACTCTCACAATTTCCTTGTTTTATTCGGAAATTTAATATTTTCTTAATTTTGGGACTTGACCCATAGTTTTTTCAAACGTTCATGTACAACCAAAACTATTATTTTTAGCCCAAGAAAAACTTAAATAATTTGCTTTTTAGGCTTCCTGGCTCTTAGGCCTATTGAAGCTTGGTAAACATGCAACTTTTATCGATTTTTAGTTGTTTTTGATCTAACAGTCCAGCCCCGACCGAATTTTTTCGAAAAATTACAAGGGCTTTTTGCATAAGATTAGGCCTTAAAATCATACTTCGAACTTGAAAAACATTAAACTTTTTTCGACCTTCTATTTTCTTTTCAGATAACAATAAAGTTAAGCTTCAACATTTTTGTTTTTTAACTTCACAGTTTCTTTGTTTTAAATTCAGAAATTCGACGAAAATTGAATGTCTCTAATTGAAGAGTACACGGAAAGAAGGGGGAAAGTCACAAAATTTCAAAAATTATGATTTTGACGCCATTTGCTGCTTAATAGGGAATACTTTCATGTCAGAAATGTCAATTACATAAAAGTGGTTAGGTCGTTGATCTAGAGCCCGTTAAAGATTGATATACTTTATAAGAAAGGGGAATGTCCAACGCAAGCAGGGAAAGAACGGGGAATGTACATAGTATTTAGGTGCGTGATTGAATTACACGTTTTTTGGTACAATATTTGAAATGAATTTTTCCCAAATACTTGTTTTTGCGACCCTCCCCCTTTTTTGGTACAATATTTAAAATGAATTTTTCTCAAATACTTGTTTTTGTGACCTTCCCCCTTTTTTCCGAGTACTCTTCAATTACATTTTGGAAATTTTAGAATTGAATTACAATTTTGGTCTTTCTGAAACGTTAAATTAGAGCCCACTCTGCTGAAAAATACGAAGTGTTCTGAAAGCTTCAACGATATATAAATCCTAAGCCTTTAAAATATACGAAGGGAGATTAGAAAATAAGCGGATATTCAGAACACCTTTGGTTGTTGCGTATTAAAATGGTAAGAAATAATAATCATTCGGATTCTTCTGAAACGATCAGCAGACTGAAAATTATGAATTGTTTTGGAAGTTTACAAAATACATGGCAAGATAAAAATAAGAGGATATTCAGAATTCCGTCACCTTTTGCTTCGTATATCAAATTATTGAGAAATGATCATTTCGAACTTCCTGAAACACTAAACTAAGGCTCACCTGTTAAAAAACATTTATGTAAGTTTTACTAAAATTTTCAGAATTTTCTAAGACGCTTTTTCAAAAATTCTGATCAAAGACAAACAGGCTTTATAGGTTTACTCTGAAAAGTCATGGAAAATATTGTAAAATAATGGTTTGCAAATAATATTCCATAAATTACAAAATGTATTATTTATTTTTGACGAAAGTTTTTAAAGCTTATAAGTACAAAATTCGGATTAAAAACAAGTGTCACGCATTTTTATCGTCTGCCTTCAATTTTTACGCTTTCAAAACCTAAGCAAATAGTATGAACTTAGAATTTTCATACGATATTTCATAAATTAAAAAACCTGTAATTTATTTTCGGCGAAAATTACCAACGCTTTCAAGCACAGTTTTTCAAAATTCCGGTTAAAAATAGTGGATAAACGTTGAAAAATCTAAAACCTTAATAAAACAACTATACATTTGACAAGCTCACTAAGAAAAGTTAAATAAAAAAATGTTTGTTTGGTAATTATAATTTTTTATAAGAAACTGCTTCACAGTGTCATAAACTTCATGGTTTCAACGGAACACAAAAAACAATAACAAAAACTTCTGAAAATCGATTTGCAGAAGTTCAGATCAACTATTCTCAAAACCAATATTCTCCAGTACGAGGATACTTGTAAACTCTCAAACTTTTAGAGTTTTACTAGTTTTCAAACACTTTTCAACTTTGATAATTGCTAGAAGTGTCCTTTTAGAACGATTTTGTTTGAAGGTTGTATTACTTAAGGGAAACGGTACAAATAAAGACAGGCACAAAGTGTTACGGATTCATACCATAAATAATCCTGAATTTAAATAAATTCCACGTAATGTTTTGTAAACGAATAAAATATCTTAAAAAATCTTGCATTATATTGCAGAAAGCATCCTTTTCCACAAGTTCCTTACGTTTAGTTACTTAGATTAAATAGACGACTCACGAATAGAGCAGTAATGCTATTAAATTCATAAAAGTGTCTTCTACCGAGTTTCCTCTTATGTGGGAAACTTTAATTTACTTGAAGAACTTCGCGAGCACATACAAGTACACAATTTTGTCTATTTCACACACTACGCTGCTTCTGTATGACCTAACTTTTTATTTTGTCCATTTTTAATATAATCTTGAAATATGTGTGCCTCTAGAAACCTAAGATTTTCTTCAAAGCCGAATTATATTTACCTATTCAAAATAGAAAATATAGAAAAACTTTAACTTCGTTAATTTCATATTCATTTTCTAGTAAATAATAAAAAAAAAAGCCGTAGCTCAAAAAGCCTATTAACAGTAATCCTACTCGCAGTTTCTTTAACTTAAGTTTCTCAAAAAATATTAGAGAAGTTAATCATAAAACGGAAATGTCTTCTTCCCGTTATAGAGACGACATAAACAAATTTGTTTGAAAGAGTAGTAAAATTTATGAATTTATTTTGACAAATATAAAATTTCAACTTTTGATATTTAAGTAGTTCATCAAATTGAAAACTTTCAGAAAGAACTTCGATAAATGCCACTAAAACTTTCGGGGACCGGGATAAGAGCAAATAAAGAAATTTATAAGCATAAAATTTGGGGCAATATTTGAATTGAGTAGTCAGATTGTTGGGAAATAAACAAAACTCGACGAAGACCAACCATAACAATAGCAATAAAATTTGGTTATTTAATAAAGAGGATATAAATTCTCAGAGTTCTCGCTTTTCAACAAGTTAATAATATTTAGTGCTCTGATTTTTATTTTAATTAATAATACAGTATGTTCGCATGGAACTTTGATCTAAGTATTTTCATGTTGTTCATACAAATTTTGTATTCTAAATGCACTTATTTAAATAATGACATAACTGTTTGGCGGTAACACGATTGGTTTTTATCCAAATAATGGTCCTTTATTTCTTTATACATTTGTACTGAATTTATTGCATTTATTTATTTTATAACAATAACACCGTAGTTTAACTTGAACAGACTACCCTATTACCTGCCTGGAACAACATTCCTCAATTAACAATTTTAATGGCATGTTTTAATGATGCTAAAAAATAAAAGAGCTTTCTTCTACAAGTTTTATAGATCCTTTTCAATTCTATCTTAACGTTTAAATGCCGATCTTTTTAATTTTTGTTTCTATAAAACTATAATGTAATGACCAATTCCACAAAATTCTTAATTAACCTGTTACATGCAATTTCAACCAAGCACGTATTCCATTAAACTACGCTGTTAGATAAACATTCGCTTTCCTTATAAATCAGCTGTGTTATAGCGAATTCGTGGCAGCTATTTATTTAACTAACAATACGACATTGTATTTTAACTTCTAAATTAACAGCAAAATAAAAAACAAACTTACTCTTGGCACAAGGCGAATTAAAAGTTACATTAAAAAGAGTATTTTAACAGAAAAATTTAAAAACAAATACATTTAAAAGCGGCTTTACAAAAAAGCAAACTCAACAAAAGTTAATGGCGAATTTTGTAACGATAAAAAGCAAAGCTTCATTGGTATAAAAAATAAGGCGCTAAAGAGATGGAAGAGGCAGTTGTGAAAAGGCATAACTTGAAGAAAGAACAGAAATACAAAAACCCGGAACTAAAAATATTGGAAGTTATTCCATAGGATTATTATAGACCAACAAAGGTTATCGAATCATATAGATATATAGAAGCATAAACGCACACAGCTGCATAAGAAAGTACATAAACTAAATACTACAAACGTGAATTATATCGCAATTTTTAAAGTTTAATTTACAATGATTACTCTTTTGTCACACACAGCCAGGTAATGCAGTGCTTTTCAATCTCGTTTTATTTACGTCCCCTTTTTAATATCACTTCTTGTTGCATCCCTTTCGATTTATTTATCTATGTTTCAGAAAAAATTGAACTTTTTTGGTTGTCTCAATAAACAGTTTTTCATTTCATTTACATTTTGCTCGCCCCCCACCACCCACACACACCCAAGGAGTTGCACTTCACAGGTTGAGAATCGCCGATTTAATGTAATTACTGTAATTAGATAAATAAATCAAACACCTGATTGTTTCGCTAATTATTTTTATTGGAAGCCTTTTTTCATAATGTAAAAAGAAAATTACAGAGAATGGTGACTTAAGAAATGGACACCTTGACGATATCGCAATAACCAGCGGATTGACAGCTGACGGTTAACGCGGATAATTAACCGCTGTTTATACTTTTGACTTTGTGTCTATCAATTTTCTAAGTTGGACAAAAAATGCCGGAAACAGAGATTGCCGTGAAAATTCTTTTCAAGTAAGGTTATTCCAAAACGGACACCCAAGCTCAATTAAAATACAAAATGTGATCCACTGTGAAGATGTACGGCGCAAATTCAAGGCCCAAAACGTTCCTTCTCCGCCTTTGAAATGGAAATCTGTTCGCAAAGTCAAAAGAAGATCTCCAGAATGTGCAGCAAGGAAAACCTGCCGAGTCAGCGTCAAACAGCCAAAGCAATCGGAGTCGATCTAAAAACCATCCGGAAGATGATCTACGGATATCTGGGGAAAAAGAAGGTCAAGAAAGGTAAAGTTCATGTGGTGAAAGCATCGCACATCGCAAACCGCAAGGCATATGCAACAGATGTACGAGAAGCGTCTTGCGGGTCAAAGATTAGGGTATGTGATGTCACTGGATTGACTGGATGAAGCTTGGTTTAAAGTGGCTATTGCAATGGGAAACGTAAAATTTGTTACGTCAGGTAAACGAGTAGCATGTTTAGCCAGCACTAACGTACCTTCAATAACATTTTTCTTTTGGAAATAAATTCAAATGTGTGAAAAAGTTCCTATTTTTACGTTTAGAAGATTTAAGAAACCTATGGTTACAAAATAGACAACCACTATAACCTAGGAAATGTATTGGAAAATTGGAACGTGAAGCCGCGGAGTCGCTTAAAGAAAATGCAGTAAGGCTTACAATGGGTATCTGAATATGGATATAAATGAGAGCAACTAAAGTGAAGGACATGAAGATTAGAAGGCATAAAGTTGCAACAAACGCGTTAACAATACCATCAAATCGATGTTATGAGTATTGTTTATCAATACATTGCTCAAAAAAAGTAACGGACTACTATTTAAACTTCTATGGTTTTATTAGTAATTCACAAAAAAGTAAAAATTATTAGAATTTTAAGACTGCATAGAAAGGGCTATTCTGTGCTGCTAGAACTCTGATTTAACAAATACGCGTCACAAAAGTACCAAAATTAGAATTCTTTGTACGATAAAGTGCTTTTAATAGTGGTCCACTATATTTGTTGTCCACGACTACTCAACAATCTGTCAATTATTCATGTGTTTGGTCAAGAATAATGCTATCCATAATTCACTACCAGCAGTGAATAATCATTATTCACGGTGTCATGGTAACCATCATTGCAGAACTTAAAATCGCCTTAAAATAATTCACAAAATATTCAAACACTGACGTTTTAAAATTTGTTTTGCCCACTCGGAAATGTTTATAATCCTACCACTTTGTTTAACATATAGTCCTACCACATGGTTTTAGTAGCGTTGATACTCGTATTTAAATTGTAATTAAAATTTCTTAGTATTTGTAGTCGTGGACAAAGTATAGTGTACGACTCGCTATAATGGCTACTATTACCTTGAATAATTGCAAAACTCGTTCGCTCCGCTCGCTCGTGTTGCAAACATTATCCTCGGTAATAATAGCATTCATTATAGCATCGTGTATAATATACTATTACGCAGTGTTTTAACGCTTGATTCATTTCTACCATATCTAACTTACCAATTACTTATATTTACAGAGATTTTCGCTAAAATAAAATGATTGATGATTTTCGCTACTGATTGGTTCTGTTAACAGCAAGTTACTGGTCGATCACCATAGTTTGGCGAAATACCTTTTCAGATGGATTATTTAACTCCTAAAACAAATTAATGTGATGAAAGTCACCGATAGTTTAAAATATTTCGGTAATAGAGTAATTAATAGATAATAAGTAGTTGGAGGTACCTAATGCGGCTTAGTGTCTTTCAAATTAGTAGTGTACGACCTATTACCAGAGTTGTTAAAAAAGGCACTTTATTAAGTTTTGGACAGGCCAGGGTCAAAGCTGATAAAACAACAAATAAAACGGCTGATTATTCAACTTAAATTCTTATTTTTACATTAAATTCTAGTTATTACAATAAAAGTATTCTAACACTAATTATAAAAGTTAGCTGTGTTAATGTAACACTTTTTGACGACCCACTTCTCAGTTAACATCTTCCATCTGCCAACAAATGAAGTACATGTCTCTGCCCGCATGGTTACATTCCTTACTCTGAATTGTGATTTCATTGGTCTGATGTGGTTGAATGAAGGGAAAAAACGCAAATTCGTATAGAATGTTAAATAGCAATGCACGAGGGGATTCAGATGAACATGAATATTAATCTCTCAAAGTAATTAGAATGTACTTATATTATCAGTTTTTTTTATGCACAGGGTTACCTTAAGTTTGATAAAATAAATTGACATAAAGGAATTGATATTGTTCATGTTTCTATCACTGATTGGTTTAATATTTTGCTCTTAAAATTCAATGATTTGAAAACAATATGTATTTTGATCACTAATTTTAACTAAGACCTGTGGTTAAAGCCACCATGGTTAAAACATCTACAACCCTGTATATAACTACTGTAAAACTACATCCCATATTTAAGATTTCTCGAACTAAATTGTATTTACACATAAGATCATAAGATGATGTTTTACTTAACACTATTGTATATTATAGAACAGAAAACATAATGTTGCCATTGTGATAAAAGATTAGGTAAGAATACGGACCAAAATTTGAAAAAATAAGATAGTAATAAATAAACCTACATCTAAGAACAAGCCGCAGGCACCTGACATAAACTATAAAGATTGCGATGTTGTGTATATAGGACCAAATGGCCGAACGTATGGTATCATTATAAAAAAAAATGTAAAGCAGCTTGAAATAACAAAAATGAAAAAAAAATTGGTTAAATATTGGTGTAAATAACAACGTCAGTTTTATGCTTAGAAATGTTAAAAGTTAGTAACGCATTATTTGAAAACAACTACCAAACAGAAAAAAGAATTGCCGACCGTAAGTAAACATTTTCATGTTAGTTCACAACAGAAAGTAGTCGTAGTTCTCCGAAACTTGCCAAACCTTAATGTTTGGATTTAAGTCTATTCTTTTAGCAAAAATTGCATTAAATTGATATATAAAAGTCAGGATTAACGACTAGATATTCCGGCTGTAAATGTTGTTGTATTTGGCAGCAGGACAGGCTCTACATAACCCAGTATTTGACACCTGGTAAAATAATAGACTGTTCGGTTCGTAAATAAATTTAATACGACATAAATGACCTACTGTGGTCTAAACAGATCCTGAATGCATTATAAAATACTCCAATAGTATACGTGTTGTTTGAGTATTAATAGGAATTTTTTTCTTTCATTCAGATCTTTGATGCTAGAATTTTAGAGTAGTGGCGATTTTTCACAAATCATAGACATACGATTAATTTTCGTGTTCACACGTTCTATTACCATCATCCACTAATAATGGTTTAGACAACAATAACAGCTCACTAAACTAGGCACAATGATTATTAACGATCTATAAAGCGCAATCAAAGACCACTCGCACGTACACATACACCGCCCTGCATTACTGCTAATTTTAATTGACGCGATTTTAAACGGCAGCTTTGCTTGTAAACCAGATTTATTTATTTAATAGGATTTAGGTCCACGAGTCCACTAAAGCGTATTCAATTACCCTGAAAAACTACTGCCACTGAAAACTACTACCCGGATGGCAAGAGCATGTTTTCCCCTCGGTCAATGCTAATAAACGATCTCAGCAAACAACGAGATTACGTACCGTTGTACCAGATACGTCCAAAGAGGTATTAACGGTGTGAGACTTAAGCCGGTTTAATCAGTCTGTTTTTCAGTAATTAGCCAGCGACCAGGCCGGCACTGATTATGATCACCTCCACCTCCTAGCTGATGCCCTCGCCGAGACCCAAACTCATTCTGGTCTTCAAAACTAATCATCGCGACCTGATTTAACCCGGGATAATGTTCTCCTGCAAGGTTTACAAGGGAAAATTGTCTTTTCCGGGTCCGTTATACCGGGAACTAGATCGTTACTAAACAGATAGAAACAAAAGATTGCGCACACAATATATTGGTAGTTAAGATCTATATAAAGACTTATTCCGAGATATTTCTGTTAGATTTAAGGGCAGTAATCAAAATTAAAATGCCGAAGTTTAATAACTATCCAAATAAGTGTTAATGCCCTGTTAATAATAACAGGTTCATTGCTTAGCTTTACATTCAAGTCTCCAATAGTAATTTTATGCAAAAATTTAAAGTAACGCGCAAACCGTATCGATAATTGTCATATTTTCTTACTGCTGTTTTTACTTTTAATACTAAATAATGTCTTAAATCTCTTGCGCGATTAGTTCAGCTCTTAGCAAATATAACGTTTTATAAGTTTTATAGAGCTCCAGGTAGTAACTCGTTAACTGCTGAATATAATTATTAAGCTACTTCTTTATCTATATATCTTTCTATCTATCTATATTTCTATCTATCTATATTTCTATCTATCCACATTTCTATCTGTCTATCTATCTATCTATCTATCTATCCATCCATCTATCCATCTATCTATCTATCTATCTATCTATCTATCTATCTATCTTTCTAATTCTAATCAAGAAAATTTGTTTATATAGAAAATCTTTATACACCTTTTGTCATGTATGAACGTTTTTAGCAGATGCAAGTTTGTCTGTTTGTCTGTCTCTCTGCTGTTTGTCTATTATAGTCTGACTGTCTGTCTGTATCCTTAACCTTTCATACCTTACGTTATCAACATCGATGCACACCAAAACACTTTTTTTTATCCATATAAAAAACAAAAAACGAATGTTTTTCTCGCTCTATTTTAAACCTTTACACTCCATTAGGAAAAATATTTTAATTTTATTCATTGTGAATAGCTCTTAAGAACTCGAGAATATTTTGAGTTCTCTTATAAAACGAAAACTTTTTGAAAAATAAACTTTACGAAAATCCAGGTGGAAAATACGACACTGAATTCCTCACTACATTTCTACACTCGTAAACATTAAACAAAATTTTAATTGAAGGTGGAATGTGAAAAACATAAGGTAACGGATGAACTGTTTACTCTGTAATTCAAAAAAATTAAATTTGAATTAATTAACGTTTCCTGAAAACCCATTAGAACAGATATTTTTTGAAAATGTTGGTGAAAAACAAAACATTTTTACAACTGCGTCTGAATATATTTAAAAGTTTTTGGGTTTTTTTTCCACAAGCGAGTTCTCTTTTAATTCTAAAAAATCTTTGACTGAAATTTTCAAAATCTTGTTAAGAAGCTTTTTCAAACATTTTTACGAACGAGTTGTTCTCAAATTATTTGAAAAACCAATCATGTACTGTTTCGCTAAATAAAGCATCTCAAAGAATTTTACACAAAAAATGTAGGCAAACTTAAAATGAAGTTTCAATTACAAATAGGTTGTTTAACTTTATGTTTTTACGAAGAGAACGCAAACAATAATCGGTACAAAATTTGATCTCGCGAAATAGAAAAACTAAAGCTTTTGACGCTACAGAGTCGATTAGAAAGAAAAAATAGCACTTTCAAAATTTAAAAATTTCACATCCTGATTCCCACGAAAGATCGCAAAATGCAGAACCAAACCTTCTAGTGTACTTCGTCGCATCTAAAAGTTATTTTAATTATAAGCCAAGAGTTAAATCTGAACTTTACAGGCACATGATAACAAATAAATTTACAGAAACCTAAAAAAATGCTTGTTATACTTTAAATTTAGGAAACTAAAAATTTTCCTTTATTTTCTTTTTTCTTAAAAGGTTTCTCTAGGAATGAATTTTCCAAAAGGGTTTTATTTCACTCAGATTTTACTTAAATTACCAAATGACTTATTTAAACTTTTAAACCAAAATAAGCTTCGTTTGAAAAGCAATTGTTGATAGAATTTCTTATACTAAAACAAGAAATCTCTAACGAATTTCTAATATTATTTGGGCATGGTTTTGTTCTTGGCAATAACCAATTTATTTTTGATTTTGATGATACCGTAAATTACAATTTCTACTCTTATTTACAATTCTGTGGGTTTTACTTATCATAAAGTTTGCTCTGAGTAAACAATTACTTGATTAATTGTTATCCAGAGCTTATTTTGTTCATTAAGCTTATGTGTTTATTATATACCGTACATGTTTCAGGTAAATAGAAACAACACAATAGTATTTCAAAAAATAAAGTTTAGCTAATGACAAAAAAAAATTGTTAAAATCGAAAAAGTGAAAGTTCCATGATATTGGCTTACTTAAGAGCTTTGAAACGTTTCCGAAACGTTACTGAAAAAATCAGCAAATAAATGAGAACGTAATTCACAACGCATTATTCTTGACTGAGCTGTAATGAAACCCGTAATATGCAAACAGAACGAGAAAATGTATTCTTTTAAATAGTATAAGCATCGCATTGGTTGAATTTACTATGCAGCTTTCGCGGGACTATATTTATTCGGGGATTTTCCATGGGATTATGATGGCACCTCTTACGGAGGTTTCTTTTTTAAATTAAACTCATAAGAAATGCTAAACTATAGTCATGGCGTTACAATGGAATTTTAACTTACGACTGGGCGATATATCCGAAGATAGGTCGTTAGTTTATTCAGGAACGGAAGTAGATAATCCGGAATAAATATGGGAGTTTTAAGCAGGAAATTTACGTTTAAAATTTGAAACCGAGTGGCAAAGTCCGGAGAACCAGAAGGATTGGAGAGTTTGGAGAGTTGGTGCAGGAGTGGTAGAGTGGAGTCGGTGGTATTAGCGGAACGGGTCAAATAAACGGAACGACCGGAAAGCTCGTTTAATCTCCCATCCGTTAAAACTCAGGCAGGACTAATGAAACCATCCTAAACGCGAGGCTACATCTGTGCAGCGAAAGAGCGTCCGTCTCTGTTGGGAGCGAGGGAAAACCGACGCCGACGCCGCCAGGTAAAAGTGATAGCGACGGCGGCGGCGGCGGCTTCTGTATCGGACAACGGCGGCAGGGAGTGGATCAGCTTATCGGGCTAATCGCGGCCCCGGGGAGCGGTTAGTTCGCGATACTCCCGCCGCGGCAAAAACCAACCTGATTTATAACTCTCTGGCGGAGTAAACACTGCTAACTAGCCCTCTACCCGCCAGCCAACATAAGCAAGAACAGGTATAAAGCAGGAACCAAGTGAGCTGTGATTCTAGATTCCAAATCCTCCATCCTCTGATTAATCGCCTAACTATAATGCTTACACCCTCATACAACGACGCGTCGGTCGGTTATTCGGTTCGATACCGACACCAGTTGACCGTCAAGATGTCAGCCACGCGCGACAATGTTTTCGTGAGAAAAATTTATGGATTTCCTTTCAATAAACTTTGACATTTTTTTGACCGAAATGTGCCTCGGGAATACTTGCAAACAATTCTAAGCCTTATCTGTTCCACATTAATTCCACTTTTTCTTATTACTTGAAATATATCGATTAAAAAAAATTAGGAATACTTTTTAAAATTTTTCTCTCGCCTTACTGAATTAAAGGCCTCATCTTTCCAGTTCTGTAACGGAACAGGATCTTAAAAAATAAACTTATTTTTCTTCCAATTTCTCCTTCTGCCCTTTAGGGCGTTTGAGATAAATAAACTTAAAACCTTCAAATTTATAAAACATGGAAACAAATATGAGTCGGCTAAATTACTCTCCGGAAACTAAACCAAATAGACAACTAATACTTGAAAATTTTTGGGACATTATTTGTCGGCGCCACCTTTCCGCATTGTATGAACACTAAACACCAACGCACAATAAATTTAGATTTATTAGTTTTAAAAAGACTACACTCACTGTCAAAAAAATGATATAACTACGAGGGCAATCCACAAACTAACCTCCGTTTAGACCTCTGTATAGATACAGAAATTTTAATATATACATCTTAAAACTACAGCTGTTTACTATTTTTCTACATAGTCGCCATTCAAATTTAGGCATTTATCATAGCCTTTAACTAGCTTATAAATTCCGGTAGCGTAATTTTATATTGTCATGCATTGGAATACAGTCACATAGAAAGGGAACCATCAAAGTGCATACAAGAAGATTAACTGCTTACTTAGAAAAGGCATTAATTGTTTTTAAATTTTAAAATTCTAGTGAACACTAAAGAGGAACAAGACTCTCTGATAAATCAGGTCAGCTTAAAATCTTCGTACTTTTGTATTTTAAATAATACCTAATTTATTATTTTTGCCTTTATCTGTACTTACTGAATATAATAAAAATATACAATATTGTTAAGGAACTTAAGACTTCTGGCTTCGATGTTAGAAGTTAAGCATAGATTTCAAATTGCTTCACAACATTCCTTCCATTGATATTCAGGCAGTCTCTTAAATTGTTGAGAAATTGACTTCTACATTCAAAATTTAAACTTTAACTTACTTTGGCCCACATTTAATTGCATATTCAAGTGTGAACTTCAAAATCGACCGTCGTGATTGAAATTCAAACCCTGACCGTCTCAGAAATTAAATATCACCATATTGGAGCATATTTTTAAAGAATTTAAATGACTTTTCAAAATTATTTTGTAGGTACTGATTTAGAAAGAGTCCTCTAATTCAATAATATACCGACTCCGGGTTTACTTGCGCTGTTAAAACGTTTTATTGTAACAATAATACTTAAGGATAAAATTTGCAAGAGATTGTTCTAGGAGATTGTAAGTAAAATGTGTGTGAATGCAAACATCTATCAGACGTACTAATGATCGTAGAAGTTGTGGTGATTCTTTCTTCACTTGGATTACTGTCAATGCATATACTAACCACTTAAGATGGTTTCAAAAATAAAAGATATAAAGTTTTCAAATTGGGTGATCTAGACGGCCAAGATGCTGGCCCCGCTGTTCCAATCTATCACATCTCTAGAAAGTTCTATCATTGCTAGTACATGGTGTGGTGGTACATCATAAATTATATATTGTAAATCATTCGCTGCTTTACATAGAAATGAAGTAATTCTGCAATACACAGTAATATTTGACAACTAAGAGTCGTTCCACACTTTATTATTGGCAATGATAAATCATCGCAAAATATATTTTTATTTAAAATTGTATACATATTTAAGAAATACAGCTTTACGTAAATTGCTTAATTTTTAATATATGTTTACGACGTACCCTGTACATTAAGTGTTAATAAAGTCAATTGTCACTGAAATCCAACTAAACATAAATGTATTTCAATACCTACTTTATCGAATAGAAAATTAAAATAAGGGCACTTCATGTATATTAAAATCGATATCTGACCTGAAAAGTTAATAAGGCCGCCCTTTTCAATTGTTTAATATAAATAACACGGATATACAAAAAAAGGTAATAAAATTCCCAAATTCATTACGATATTTTATATACGTGGGTCGTTTGAAAAGTAAGGTAAATGAAAAAGAAAATGCGAATAAATTTGACCAGCTTCTATTTATTTTTCAACATAATCTTTATTGAGCTCGACACATTTTGCCCAACGATGCCCTTTTTATAAAATGATGTCTGTTAGTCTGCAAAATGGCCGTTCACGGCATGAACCACTTCATTGTTGCCGAAAATCGTTGTCCTCCGAGCCATGCATCAGAGCAGTAATCCTGAACACTTGAACAGCTAAAATCAGTTAAAATTGTAAAATGTAACTTTACGCTTATATAGTTGAAAATGCTTCAATAATAAATAAGAAATAAAAGCTAGCAACTAGCCAGGCAACCAATAAACAGTTTCCATATAAAAAATTTGATAAAAGTCCTAAAACTTCTTACTACACAATTGCTATTATATTAAAAATAACTGAAGGTAATCAATAAACGAACATCTACCAAAAAACATTAATAGAAAAGTGAAATGTTTGCCCTATTAAAAATATAAGCAAGAATTCCAGTCTTTAATACATCAAAAGGTTTATTTACGTTTAAATATTTTTCATTCGTAGCTTTCTTTTGTTTGATAGTTAACTTAGTCACGATTTCAAAAAGGATAATGCACAAATTAAATTCTTGTTTTCTACGTTCAGATCAAAAATATACTTCTTTCAGCACATTCATATTAAAATACATACAAACTGGTAATAATTGTATTCATAATAAAAAATTAAATACATGCCTCTGCGCGAAATAAAAAGTTATATTAAATATCAACAAATTAAATATAATTACACTTGTATTTAGGATAAATCAGTAAAGAATAATCAGTTACCATTATAAACCTCGTAAAACGAAACTTCGCACCTTATAATCACCTAGGTGACAAAAAATTATTTGTTATTCACATGCAGTCAGTGTGCAACCTGTATAATTTATGATGTACTATGATAAATAATAAATATATTTGAAATATTCAGGTCAAAAATAGAGGTTTGTGTCACATAATATTGTAGTTATCGAACGTTTCCATGGGAGACTTTTTTAATTCTGTGATTATGTTTTATTTATGCATGCAAAAAATTAGAAGGACTTTACATGCAAGTAATACACAATAATTTAAAATTTTATTTCTATTTTTTGTTAAGGCTAGGGAATTTGGCGGCAAAATGCAGCGTTTTCTGCTGTCAAGATCAGCGCCAAAACCACTGGGTATTCTATTATAAATGATTCTACATTTATTTAAGAAGATGTGCTGATGAGACTGATATCGATTTTATTCGAAAAAAACATTCTAGATACTAGGAAGTCTATAAAGTATAAACAAACAAACAAAAATAGTGCCTCACTAACTTATACAGGGTGGTCTGTAAGTAATGGGACACAAATCAACAGTAGATTCGTGAGACCAAAATTTACGATTTACCTAATATTACCTTAGTCCAAAAGTTAATATTTAGGGAGATATTATAGGGTATCAAAGTTGAAATTTTTATTTTAATTTTCTTCTGTAATTTCTAAATTTTTCGCAATATTTCTATGAAAATTGGTGAAACCACCTTTTTTAGACGGGAAACAATAACACTGGCCTGCATTTAAAAAGAAGTTAGCTGATGATTTATTTATTTTAGGTGAATTAGGTAAACAATTACGTGAAAATTCTTAAAATTTTCCGCATTTTGCTATATCATTTCAAACTTTTTCACAATTTAAAAAATAAAAAACAGACCGTTTTATTATAAAAATTTATTACGAATTGAACAACTACATTCTTTTAATTATAACAGTTAACAACAATAAATTCTAATTGATTCCATTACTTTTTTGGGATTAACAGTTCCCATTTATTCGTATTCTGGATTAAATTTTAGCTTCTTCGATTTTCTTCAACTCCTGTCAGCTTTTACGGTGTCTCTTTTCAGCATCCAGCAGTAGTCGGCCATCATGTTCGTATTTCATTTACCTTGATACCTCCTCTCCATCTCTTTTATGTCCTGATGGAACTGTTCTCCTTGTTCTTCGCTTACTTTTCCCAAATTTTCGGGAAAATAGTCAATATGCGAGTGTAGGAAATGTAGTTTTACGCTCATATTGCAACCTAATTTATAGGCGAGGATTTTTTGCAGGTTCTGACTTGTTTATGTACTCTTAAACAAGTCTGTGCTTCACCTACGTGTTAGTATGCATATGCTGAAACCATGTTAAGACTTCTTTGTGAGGGAGACCGTAAAGTATATTAATAATTTTAATGTCACTTTCATGTTACCAATTTTTTTAATAACAAAAAACTTTACTTGATACGAGAAAATGGACATTATTTGTGAATTTGTTATGCAAAATAGGTTTAGAACAACTACACAGTTTACAAACATCAAAACTTATGCAGGCCAGTGTAATCCGTTCTCAATTTTAAAATAGCTATTAAAATATCTTATTTTTGCTACACCTAATACCTTAAAAATACTACAACTTTTTTGTACTTCAAGTTAGGACAGATCTAACAATTGCCTCACCTTTCAACTCGATTATGTATTTTTTCACTTTCAGCAAATTTTCGACGTCCAAGCCATCCATTAAATCCAACGAAAAGTTCATGAAAAATAAAAAAAGCTTACTGATCTGTTCAAAATGAAATAAACAGAATTTACTCACCGGGGGTTTAGGCCCCCCTGGCATCAGTGCCCCCCTAACAGCTTACAAGGTAGACACCTACTAATTCTAAAACCCTGAAATGAATATCATTAAATCCTGAAAAATAAGACCTGGTTATAAACAATGCAAATTTCTTCACATCACTTTATCAAATTTAAAAAGTTTTTAAAATGTCGCGAATTTTAAGTCGCCAAAATTTCCGTAAGTTTTGGCAAACAGTCGTGTGTTTGCCTATTATTACACTGAAACCCTCCGACTTTCACGAAAATTCGCTACGAACGAAGCTGCAAGATAATTGTTATAAATTAATGTAAGTAAATAACAATAACATTTTTCTCCTGCAAACTGCAAAAATAACTGTAGTTTGAAAAAGAGAAAAATTAAAGGTACTTTTCTGCAAAATTTAAGTCATTTTAGGGTACTCTAACGTTTATTGCTCGCTGCTCATTTACGAACAGCAGAAAACTTCTCCAAAAGCATGTTTTAGTACAATAATGCAACAACATTTATAAAAATTGTTAACTGTTGGAGAAACCAATCAAACCTCACTCATCAAAGGATCTACCTAGAAACAAACGAAAATCATAGTAATTCCACAAATTGTTAATAACTTTCAATATAATTGCGTTGTTTACTGATGTATAAAACGACATTCAAATTCAGACTAAAAACATTTTCATTCACAAATTATAATATCTGGATTAAGAATTTTACCTCGACTTATTATGTCTGAATCAGGATTCGTAGATCAAAATCCCAAATCAGATTCAGATTCGAAAAGGATGTTTATTTAAAAATAAGCAGGGATTTATAAAGCTTTCAATTCGTAAATACAAATATCCGAATGTAGATATACCTACGATTTAAAAATTCGAATATTGAGTTAGAGTTTGAAGATTCAAGTTATTAGTTAAGATTCAAATTATCATATTGTAACATAATGGAATATTAATTTAATATGAAAATAATTTCATACATAAATTAGTAACTTTCCAATTTACAAGTATGTGTCGTGGTGAATCATTTATTATCAGCTGCAATATCTATTTAGGTAACGAGGTTAAGTGTTCCCTTGTTCTTGTAATGTAAATAATGTTTGAACAATACATGTGATGTAAGTTTGAAACAGGCTTTCAATCATAACCTTTCTAAACAGCTTAGCAAAACACTCGTAGCGTAGCTGGGTAAAAAACTCTACCTATAGTAGAGATCCAATTGAAATCATGAAGTGAAATCGTTTCAGCTCAAATTTTATCTTCAAATTCAAGAACGGAAAGCTCGATTTCTAAGCTCAGATTTAGAAAAGATTTTCATTCTTTGAAAACGAACTTCAAATTTGAAAAGATTCCAGTCGGTTTATAAATATAAATATTTGAATCTAGATTTACGACTTGAAAATTCAAATTTTGAGTTGTGCTTCAAAGAATCAAGTTCTGATTGATTCAAAATCTTCAAATTCGGGCTGAAATGTTTTAATTTGCAGATTTAAAAATTTGCATCTTGATTAAAAACCTGCTGGGGATTAAACTCATAAATATACAGGGTGTCCCAAAACGTACCGGAAGTCATCTGTTATTCTCATGGTATGACTCATCCATCTTACCTTTGGTGCCCTAATTATTTTTATTATAAACATATGAACCTACATACAGTCTTGAGTTTCTCATCCATGTATGGTTTCCTTCAAACATTTTCTCTTTCGTAAATTTCTAAAATCCCGTTTGTTCATCGGTCACACTTTACATTTTCTTACAATTTTACAAATGTCTAGCTTTTACTGCACTTATTTCTCCAGGAATTTCAGGTTGTTTAATGATTAACCGCCTCAGAATTGTCTCTTATAATTACTTACCTTTGTATGATTTTGTGCTCCTTGTCGTTTCAAGTGATTTTTAACTTTCTATTAATTCTTAATCCCCTACTTTTTACAACTTGCCCAAACCTTATAATGTCCAGCAGTTCCCTACTGTCTGTGAATATCAATCATAAATTTCCTACTACAGTAATAGCCTACTATTCACGTATAATGTCTCTAAATACAGGAACACGACAATAGTCTCATCCTTTTTAAATTGTCTTTATTATAAGTTTTTCTAATGTTGATATAAATCACTACAGCTACGAATGGCTCTCTTTAACCCACTTGAAGTTTTCCAGATAGATTACCTTCCATTAGTATTATATTTCATGTTACATTTAGTATAATTTCAACCAATATCACTATTTGTACCTGCCCATTTTGTTTGTTATAAATGATGCTTTTTAATGCCCACTGGATATTTCTTGTATTTGTTCATTGACTCATGACTGTGGTTGTAGTTCTCTTAATCTTAATATGAATAACCGCCTTTCACCGTTTTCCTTTTAAAAATCCACGCTCGTGTTCTAACGCGATTATTACCATTTTTAGTTGTAACTCTACGATGCTATTAATTAAAAGCATAAGCTTTTCGAAAATTTGAGTTTCTTTCCGAGTAGTAGCCTGATGGTGGTTTCAACTAAAGCAGTATGGTAGATAAAGTTTGATTATTTTTCTAATTAAGGGTGAGAATGACCAAAATGCTGAATGTCTTTACTTGATTCGTATTAAAGAGAAATGTTTTTTCGATTATTTTAAATTTAAAATTTCCAAAATAATATTTCAGCATTAAAAAGATTAATAAAAGTTCAATTTATTGTAAATTACTCTAAAAACATAGATATTAATTTCCAAAATACATTCAACAGCACTCTTGTGTTTAAACTAACATTAAAACGAGCTTTGAAGAATGGAAATCCAAGCAACATGAAGTCAAGTTAACAAAAAATAGCCCGAATTATTGATTTCCAAAATTTAATTGATTTTCCCAGGCATTTTACTAACTGCATTAAGTGCATTGAATTTATAGTATAGCAACTAGCGGTAATAACCGTTACTGGTTTTGTTCGTTAATTCTAAATAATGTAACGGGAGTCTTCCGAATCGTCTGTTAGAATAATTACCCATTTATCTACCAATGCGAATGTCTACCTAACCACATTAAGCACACTCTAAAACGGCATACACTATTAAAGAAAAGTGGAAAATTGTGGACCCAATCCATAAAATTAAATGCCATTTCAGCAAAGCTCTACTCAAATGCACACATCTCATTAAATATTCGTGGTGCAAGCCTGATTCCAGTGTAATGTAATCGCGCATATTTAATAGCATACATTTGAATTATGTATTGCTTCCGGGTCGCATCTGATCTGTCTACTCCGCTCGAATTTACTCGAACGTAACCACGAAATTCGCTTAACACAGATAGAAATTTCATCTGGCAAACAGATAAAAAATAAAACAAAGCTTTATCGGCATAGGAATACTTTGTGATTTACTGTACGTTTATTGAACAGGAAACGGCAACATTTTACACTTTATTTATGGTCCCGAAAACACACAAATCGTAAATTCGGACGAAGTCGTATTTAATTAAAAATAAAACGAAGCTGTATGACCATATTCTGTCAGTGAAGCAAGTGAAGTTACTCGAAAGGCGATATATGTAGGTATATAAAGTCATTGTATATCGGACGTTTATGCCCGCCCTTCTGGAGTGAGGTGCACTCGTGAGTTGCATTTAAAACGACCATGCATTTTACTGGCAGTGATAGAATCCTCTTGAAACTAAACTGCCAGGCCGGTATTAATCCTCCCGTCGAATACTAAATAAAAGTAAGACGTTAATATCGGAACGCTATTTTATGTGGAAGCACCCCAAACTTCTGCATTATAAACTTATCAGTTGATGAATATTTTATGAAATAATGACGACGTCGAATTCAAACAAGATAACCGAAATTTTCAGCAGCACTTATGAAATAAAGAACACATTCATTGCAAAATAAAAATATTAAAACTAAGGGAAGATGAATTGCCGCAAGCTCCGCTCTAATTTTCAGAAGTTTTCTACTATTTTTTACTTTCTTGAGAACAGTCTTGAGCAGCCTGAAATTTTAAGGATGATGGTTTATCAATGATTCTAGCCAGGTACGGGTTCGGTACTATAAAACGGCCTGGTTCAAAGCTGTTTAGTTTTACTGCCCTATCATAGAACCGATATTACGCTCAGCAGTAAAAATAATTAAGTACCCACTCACCTCTTTAAATTCTAGTATACGACACTTTAGGGTACTTATTAAGTTACACGGGTTGAACAGAAAACGAGCGTACGAATTTGTATCAAAGTTCGCTGAATTATTTAAGGAAATTTCTTTGAGACGCGAAAAATCGTTATTATTTCATTTACTACACTATTATAAGACTCTGCTGGAATAATACATGACATTTCCAAAGGTTAAAACCTCAAGCAACTCTCGTGTCTTCTGAAATGTAAATAGTGAAAGATTAATCTCTAAAAGTTTGAGTTCTTTAAGGCAATAAATAAAAACTTAATCTGTGAAAGTTTTGGTATCTTACACAAAGTAAATCAAAGCGGATAATGTGGGAAGCTTCGACTTTGCCAAGACAATGATTAGAAAACTAATCCATAAAACGTGGGTGTCTATCAGGCACTAAATGAAAAAATTTGGAAAGTTAAGTTTTTCAGAAAAAGCTAACTTTGTAAATCTGTTGGTATCATGAATCAAATAGAGAAATAGACCAATACAAAGTCGTTGTCAGTGACTCATGAAATTAAAAATCGTGTTTTAACTTGGTTCATGAAATGTTGAGAAAACAAACATTATAATCACATGAAGCGATACCTCAATTTTTATTAGTTGTTATTAGTTAGGGCGTGACTTTTAAATTCGTAGATCAGCGGGGATGACTATAAATTGGACCTCTGACTACAAAAGAAAAGGTTTGTTGATTAATCACAGATTTTGAAAAGCCCACATAATAACTAAAATGGTTAAATATACATTTTTAATGTGTTGTTAACAAGGCAATAAAATACAAAGGCCCAAAACCAGATGCTTCAAATAAGTCAAATTTACATATTCGACAGCTTGAATGATATCTAAAAGCTTCATATTGACCTTAAACTTGAATTAATACTAGCTTAATAACACAAACCCTATAATCTTATATGTAGTTCAATTATCAGTAAATTATAATCTGTTGTATTAGAGACTTTAAGCACAGAATAAAGTCTTACAGAAGCGACAAGACTGAGCGGCTACATCGGTTCAGCAAGTAACTTAGCTGTATGGTTTTCAATTTTAATCGTAATTTCTGCTTTCTGGGGGTGCAAGTGCTGCTAACTTCAGGCACAGCTTCAGGTGATGTTTGAGTACTAACGGAAATTTCTAAAACAAATTAACTTACAGAAGCTGACATTAAAAAATTTTTTACTAATTTATTATACCGGGTGTCAACGAAACCTGGGGCACCCCCATAATTTTTTTATTCTTTAAGATATTTAAATAAAATTTGGCATATGTAATATACTCTTTAAATAGTATTTGTTGACATAGGAAACAAGTTTCTGTCACTTCCGGTTTCGCCGGAATTGACATCAACTTTGTTATTTTAAATGGAACACCCCGTATATTTATACATTTTTGGAATCTCCATTTAATTTTACATATGGTAGTATCAAGTTTGAAACATTTTGATGACAAAGTAAATACTTGCAGAAGAGTTTATTTATTAATCTAGGATGCCATGACCTGCGTAATATGGAAGTCAGGGTGCTACGACACTCAAAACAAATTATTTTAGCACTTCAACTGCGGGAAGTCTGTCTTTTTTTTGTGCATTTCATTTGTTTCACTTGTTTTAAAACCCAGTATCTAGATTTAAATGTCCAAAATACGTTTTTTTTGAACGGAGAGTGTTATTCCGAATTAAATTTTCATATTAATCCCGCGTTATGGGTATCAATAAAATCCTTGAAAAACGCTCCTTTTTAATATCCTAGTGTCCCACCCTAGTGCCATTTGAAAAAATAGAGTTATTCTCGAAAAAGCATTTTTGCCAACTTTAGGCCATTCTAATACAGCAACTAAAATAGTTAAAGTTCTAAAACAATTTGTCTCGAGTGTTGGGGCACCTTGACTTTCATTTTGCGTAAGTCATGGCACTCTAGATTAACTTCTGCAAAAAATTACTTTGTCATCAAAATGATCGAACTTGGTACTAACATACGTAAAATTGAATGGAGATTCCAAAAATGTGTAAATATATAGGGTGTTCCATTTGAAATAACAAAGTTGATGTCAATTCCGGCTAAACCGGAAGTGACAGAAACTTGTTTCCTATGTCAGCAAATGCCTTTTAAAGAGTATATTACATATACCAAATTTCATTTAGATATCTTAAAAAATAAAAAAATTATGGGGGTGCCCCAGGTTTCGTTGACACCCTGTATACTAATTATTTTTGCAATTTGGCCTTGAACACCAATTACCACCTTTTTGCCACTCATTTCCGCGTATTTATGTTTTATTGAAACAATATTTTGAATAAATATCACCCGAACTCTTTGGCGCTGCACTTAAATATACAGCAGAATAGGAAATTTTACTTGCCAGTGGGCGTGTTCTAGTTCACCCCGCTCCCCTTATTTTGACTACCCCACACTCTGAACTTTGTCGCTTCTGTAAGAGTTTATTCTGTGCTTTAAGTCAATCTCAGTGAATAACAAGCGTCACAGGTCATCAGGGCCGTCTTATCCATTAGGCACTTTAGGCGCAGTGCCTAGGGCCTACGAGAATTTTTGGGGACTACGAAAAAATATTGGAATTAGGAAGGAAAAAATTCGAGAATACATATTTTTTATTAAGTTTTAATAAACAGAGATGCCGGGGAGGTAGGAGATCTGGTGCCTAGAGCCTACGACAGCCTTAATGCGGCCCTACAGGTCATTACACTTATTCACCATTAACTAAAGTGCTTAATACCGAATATCACTATATCATTTAGAAAAGTATAATTGGCACAACAGAACACATCCAAATCATATGGACGATTAGGGAAAGAGCTGATGAGTATAATTATTAACCCTACTGTACCAGGGTAAAGTCTAACGATGAAGGACACTCGAATAATGGAAGAGAAATAAGAATGTCTTGGAAAGCATACCGTAGGCCGAAGATGTTTTTACTACAGCATATCCTAAGTATTTAAAATCCAGGATGTTCAACCAGTGTCAATATTTTAGTTTTTCTACTCCCATACTTTAATTGATTTATTGAACATTCACTACCTGTACTTTAATGAGATTCATTAAGATACAAGTTTATGACCAATAGCAGCAAAGTATTTTATTTGGTAACCATAGTTACGCGAGTTGCCGATGTTTCTTAATTGAGATAACCAATAGCAGCAAAGTATTTTGTTGTCAAAAATAAGGTGTGCAGCTTTTCAGAAGGTTATTTTTTCATTATTACGGGTATAACTGGTCGTAGAAAAAATAGTGTATGCAACTCGCATTTAATGGCTATTAAGACACTCGTATTCATTAAGACACTCGCCTGCGGCTCGTGTCTTCTCATACTCGTGTCTTAATAGCTATTATTAAATACTCATTGCATAATATACTATTATAGTATCTAGTCTCCATAGACGAACTAAGAGGAGGGCAACAAATATAGAGCGTACAATGTTAGGCATTAGATTGCAAAACGAAATACCTAACCTAGGGAAAATAACAGAAATAGGAGATGCCGCTCAACGCATTATAGCTTTTAAAAAGCAAAATGAGTCCTAACTTCTGCTTTTTAAAACCTTATGGGGAGCCTATACTAACCCAATCCCTGATTTTGGCCAACTATTTCAAGATCATCCTATGTAAATATACACAGACGAACGATTCTTTTACAAGTAAAACTGATTACCGAAGACTTTCAAGAAAATTTTGTAATTATTTTTTTTTATATGTGACGTGTAAAAATAAATTCAAATTACTTAAGTTTAAACATATAAATAATTAGCATATTGCTGCCTGAAGTACAGATGTTATTTAAAACAACGCAATTAATGAAACGTTTAACAAGTAAATGTAGATTAGCAATTTTTTCCATAATTATTTAGTCAAGCACACATTATCATATTTAATCATGGTATCTGTCTGAAGCCGCATGCTTTGTTTTTATTTTTAAATTAACAACCCGAGTTACGAAAGCTAGGTACCCCCGCCCATTCCCGCACGCTCAGGAGAGTTAAGCATCATTGTCTCCGGTCAGTGCTGGAATGGATAGCCCGATTGTTCCGTTAGAGCGGCGCCTCTCTCCCCCAATAGAAGAGTGTGGGTAGTTGGACACAAGAATAAGATTCGGTAGGGTGTTTAATATAACAAATCCGTCGCTCTAAATGGGCATACTGATAAAGAAAAATAAATAACAACATCGCCAGCATGTACATAATCTTCAATAGCTGTTTTAATCAGCAATAGAAAGAAAATTGTACATTCTATGAAAATTAAAAGTTATCCTCTGTCGAATATGGTTGTAAACTTATCTTGCTCACCAAAGTAAATATAACTTAGTGCCTCCCTTGGTGTGTAAGTACCTATTGTCTCAAAGGAAAAAAATTAAATAAATATTTAGTTCGGTTCGATGATATCCGAATCAAAAGTAAAAGGAAGAAGAAAGCTGTTGTTAAAGTTCAAAGGCTTAAAAATTGAGCAAGAATAACGGAAGACAAAATAATGGGTAACTTATTAAACCAAC
Organism: Melanotus villosus; assembly: GCA_963082815.1. NCBI lineage: Eukaryota > Metazoa > Arthropoda > Insecta > Coleoptera > Elateridae > Melanotus > Melanotus villosus. Next base: position 59,937,468 of record OY720425.1, read on the forward strand.
AAAATAATACGATTTTAGCCCTTTAAATTATCCAACAAATGAAGTTTGATTTATGCAGGTCGTATGTACAAGAGAAAATATTAATTTACAAAAAAAGTGTAATAACGAACAGATTCAGCTATCAATCTATCAAGTTAACCCATAAAATTTCCACTAAACAATTAAAAGGCATGTAACATTTTTAAAATTAGCTCCATTTGGCGTATAAATAATGTAATCTGGCATCGCCGGTAAATGGGTCACTTTTAAACAAAATTGAAGAAACATTTGAAACCAATGATGTACTAGGTCGGTTATTTATAAAACTCAATTCACACGTAACTACATATAGATGGTATCCTGTCATAGTCGAAGGTTCCTGCCTTTTTATGGCAACCTTAATGGATCTATTTGCAGAGCTCGAAATGCATTATTACGCGTACCCAGAGCACAATAAGTCCAATGTTGTGAAAAGATAGGTGGTGTAAATATTTTAGTGTCTGTATTGTAGCGACCATTTCCCACGTTTCATCTAAAACGTGTGCCATTTGCGGGAAAAGTGGCGATAACTAGCCAAGTATCTGTCTGTACTGGTTGTAACATAATATGAAAAGGGCTGCCTGGATTTCGATTCCACAGTTAAGTTAAAAGGGCGCGTCCCGAACGTGGCCTTGCTTTTAGCTACCAATCACATCCTAATACACTTATAGCGGCGATAAAAGCCTCTTTTATCAAATATGAATGACTCAATATGACCGAGTACACTCCACACACTTGTAACTAACCCGCCAATATTGCCTCAATTGGCGAGGCCTCGCAACATCCGAACCGTAACAAATAGAAATGTCACTTGCAGTACGAAACACGTAATAAGAAATCATCAGAAAGACTGAATACCCCGCACACGATTCTTGAAAAACTGTAAAGCTCAATGTAAGATTCGCTAAATATGAAAAAACGCGGGGTCGTGCTTTTCTTACATTCATCCCGGAAACAAAAATATTCTCGGTCTTTTAAGCCACTGGCCGATTATGTTGCCTGAATTTTTTATGTTAGACTTTCGAATTTTTTTTAACGTAGATTCTAAAAGAAGTATGGCGTCGTAAGAATAACGGACTTGTTAATAATCAACTTGTCTGAGCGCGTAGTTTTTCAGGATTAGGTTGGCAGCTGTCTAATTATTCTGTGATTAATGATTCGCGTCAGTTATTGTTATCGAAGAAGCTCCGAAACGAGATTATTTACTGAAACAAGCCGCCCCCTGCCTGAGCACTTTTTAATATGCAAACTTGCTTAAATAATGAAAATACGAGACATTATAATATCTGTTTGTCGAGTTAATGACTAGCGTTGAAGCACACAAAGCTGCTAATTTAATAATGAAACATCGCTTCTACTTCGTCTGAAACGCTTCCCTTAAAGAGAAGCGATAAGGGGCGAACGGTTGATACAGAAAATAACTCGTCGGACGCTTTAAAAATATTAAATTTATATCGAGAAACTTTTCCATTACACGTGTTTCTTTACAAGATTGTTATATTTCCGGTTTGAAATGTTTGACAGCGAACAGCTCAATTCCATTTCTTCAGATCAAAGCACTCCCCCGTACTTCGAAATGTTAAGAAAATGGCTGGCGATATGTACAAATTACAAATAACAGAACCGAAAGACGATTTCATAATACAGCAACATTTTTTATAGTTAATATAAAATTTAAATTCAAAGTTCAAGGGTGGGATTACAAAAAATACATAGGTACATTAATCTTTAAAAAAAACAATGTTATGGATATATTTAATGGTTTTATTGTTATCAAGAATTATGACGAGGAATTGGAATTAAAAATATGCTTTTCAAGGAACTATAAAGCAACGTAGACGAATTCTATGAAACTACGATAAAAATGGGTGACCTTAATAGAGGATGAACAAGAATTCACATAAATATTAAGGTGGCATTGGACAATGGAAACAGAAAACATTATATGACAATAGAAAAATAAATACTTTAGCTAACTACTGAATAACAAACGAATAACATTCATCTATGTATGTGTGAATGAGTTGTCAGATTAAAGAAAACCATTACTAATCATTTGCTAGCCCTTAAATGAAACTGTGGTATTAGACAGAATTATTACAGAATTAACTATTTTGGCTATTAACATTTATGTTGAAATGTCCCACGGGAAAATCGGCAGAAGGGGAAAAATTAAATTATATAAACTTAAAGAAAGAAAAATTAGATGAAAGCATGAACTGAAAAATGGTTTGGTTTACGGTGAGTATTTAAAAAACTAATTTAAGAATCTTTGGAACAACTAAGTACGTCAGAACGTAAGAAAGCAGTTCGTTAGAGTCCAGAATAAAATGAGCAATATAAAAACAATTAAAACTAAAATAAATACCCTCTGTCTTTAGCATTAAGGGGAATCGTAAAAGGAAGAATTTGATAAAAGCTACCAAACGAAAATTTTGGGGTAATTTTGGACAAAAATTTGAAGTGAATTACAGATGTAACTAAAATTAGTTTATAACAAGCTTCGTTGGGATAGAAGATATTACAAAATGCTACGATAGGGGTTCCTTACATATACTTTACTAGTTAATACTGCAGGGTCTTTTAGAACAAAGCCCCTATAGTTTAAGTTTAACCCTTGTACTACCGAAATACTGACAAGAAACAAAGCACCAAAACCTGTTTTTGTTTTTCCAAAAATACTATGTTTTCGTTATATAGTTACTAAAATAACGAGATTGCACTCACCAAATGAATTGGTTGTTAAAGGTTTGTCTTAAAGACAGTAGAACCAAGTGTTATATGATCTGATATATAAAGCTAAATAGTACTAACAAAAGTAAGATTTTCATCTAAATTCACAGATATTATATAACATCATGTATAATATATCTACTTACAAAAAATTGCTAGCCAAGTAAACATATTATCAAACAATTGTGACCAGGTTTTAATAGTACAAGGGTTAACCAAAGCTATTTAACAACTAATGAAAACCTGAAGTCTCAAATTAATAATGAATATGAATTATACATACCGTTCCCGCAAGGGCTGCTGCTTATTCCCCACCCTGTTCAAGATTTATTTAAACGCGTCAGTACATCAATGGCGACAGAAATGTATTGGAATGGAAATACCCATAACAAACTTAATAATACCATGTGTATACCGTATACTGCGCAGCCAATCAGGGTCGAAAATTAATAGAGGAGAATAAATGGTAGGAATTAACAGTAAATACAACAGTATCAAAAATGTACAAAATAATCCAAATCACTATATCTATTAGTCATTCTGAAAGGCATTATCAGAGAAATCACCAACTGTAATGAGAAATGAGATCTACAAGGATTTGGTGACTTTAAAGAGTCAGAAATGACTTACCGACAATATAAGTACAATAACTACAGTTGATATGGTATGTATAAACACAGAAAATGAGCTAAGAAATACTACCAAAACAAATAATGAAATGGATACCTACAAGCAGATGAAGATGATCCAGAAGTACCCTGATTAATGATATTAAACGAAGGGCAATATCAGAAGGACAGCTTACCCATGCAGATACGTCAGACAGAAGCAGGTGGAGGATGGAAATTGGAAGGAGTAGGCGAACATTATGACAGCGGAGATATAATTTTCACTTTTTCCATCATTTTGATTTATCATGCAATAAAGGCAATTCAGACACTTATATTCATCATCAAGAACAAACCTACGCCAATGGAAATATGTTAAATAACAAAAACAACACCATGAAGAGATAGAACGAATGCTTTTCAAAGTTACTCGGAAGTAATAAAACCCAAATGACTTCACGAATATAGTAGTACGGACAAAATAGAGATAGATTAACTGTTAACGTCAATTAAGGTAATTGAGAAAGTCAGTAGTACACGATGGTATCACAACTGAAATGACTAGAAATATCGGCCATAAAGCAACAGTGCTCTTTCAGAGAATAATTACTAAATGAAGAAATTGGGTAATAATTTTTAGAAATCAAACATCAGTAATTATTTTGAATATGAGAACAATTTCCCGGAAAGCATCCCAGGAAATAATTAAAACCGATTATAAGCTAACCGGGTGGTTTCCGAAAACGCAACGGATTACAAGGCTTCCATTACGTACAGTAATATAGAAGTAAGGCATCGAAATGCTATAGAGATATACATATGGCCTTATCTTCTTCGTAGATTTGCAAAAAACAGATTTAAAAAAGCAAGCAATAACTCTCAAATACCACAAAATGGGTAAACGAGATTAGAGAACAATGCGAAATCTAAGATATGGCTAAAAAATAAAGAAGGTGTGGAATGAACATTTCAACAAAATCGGTTCACATAAACTAATAAGAATTATACAACGTTTAGATATACCTGCATCAGCAGATACGTCATAAAACCGACTTTCTAAAATAACATACATCAATCTAATAAAAGAAAAGGAAGAGGAAGAAGATTTAGTAAAGATATTCTATCGATCACTAAGGAAATTCGCCCCGGAAACTCTTCTGGCAAAATAATTAGTTGTAGGCCGTATAAAAGCCGTACAAAGTTTGTGTAAAAGGTCGAAGTTACGTAGGAAACCCAAAACGAAATAATCGCTGGGGTTTGGTATTAAACAGGACTAAGTATATTCTCAGGATACTAATGCACTAATAACAAAACTTTACATTCAGTGCATACTACCAGTTGTAACATACGGATCTGAAACATGGACCTGCACCAAAAGTACCATAAACAAACTTCTTGCCAATCAAAGGGCTATAACTAGAAGGATGATGAACATAAGTCTGAAAGATCAGAAAACCAATGAATGGATCCGAGGAAAAACAATTGTAGCTAATATAATCGAGCAAGTAACTCGCTTGAAATGGAACTGGACCAACCATGCACCAAGAAATCAAGACGAATGGTGTAACAAGATCATGAGATGGAGACCATGGGGTGAAAGTCGAAGCAGAGGTAAACCTATGATGATAGTCGGATGATCTTAAAATGACGGCTGAACTGTGCTGGTACAGAGAAGCATAAAACAGGAGAAATGGAGAAGTATGGGGTAGGCTTATATCCGAAACAGGATAAAGAATGGCTGATGATGATGATATTCGCAGGTAGGTAGGTATTATTGGTGACAATGATAATTAAAACGATTCTCGGAGAGAAGGTACAGGGAGCTGAGGATTACAAAACATCTTGGTTTACTAAATACTTTATCCTAACCATCATCAGGAGCAAACATGCAACCTAAATGTCTGAATATTTGAACTGAGAAATAAAGACATGGTAATCAGCGAAAATAAATCGAAGATAATTTTAACGAGTAGGAACCCACATAAGGTTAATATTTTAGAGAACAGTTCAGAATTGGAGCAAGTGAAATGCTTTAAGTATTTATCCAAAGGAGGTAACCTAATCAAAGAAATAAACTCGAGAACTGCAAGAACCAGTAGTTAACTTTTCACTTCAAAGGGCAAATTTTGAAAAATAAACAAAATCTTGCAGTGTATGTATTGTATAAATTAGTTAATATTAATAAGGTTGCAAACCTTGGATCTTCACCACAAATCTGTGAAGCAAGTTACAAACAACCGAAATGCATTTTTAAAGGGAAATAATGGGCATCACAAGAAGGAAAAATCAGGATATTAAAGCTCGGTAAGGAGTGGGGCCACTACTGATTACATTTGATAGTTTGACCATAACTAAAGACAAGCACATTGTCAAACAAATGCGGAAAATCTCTCAGAGGACCATGAATAGACCAAGACTGGAAAGGAACAAGCCATAAAATATATTTCTGACTACTGAAAAGCCACGGTCCAAAACAATGAATTTATTGAGACCAAGCGGAAGAAATGGAAAATTTATTCATAAAACTAAACACCTCATAATTAATGGAAGAAAACGAGTACAGCAAAGTGAATTTAAGAACCAAAATTTTTAGAAAAAAACTGCAAACTAACGTGTCGTTGTTAAATTACTCGTTCTCTTCTCTTAAGAGTGGGATACTCTTACAGGGCGTTTCGGTCTTCTCTCCATATGTCTGTGGTGTGCTTGTCAAGGAGCCTACAGCTCTACATAGGCTCCGAACCATGGAAGTGCTTGCACTTCTACTACATAGAAGACTTACTAGGCAAAATACCTCGTTGATTTGCCATTGCCTTCCGAAGTAAGCGATCGGGTATTTCTGATGAACCAAATGAGCCACGACCGCGACTCATTACTCATTACTTTAATAAATTCGAATCTTTTATATCAAATAAAGTTAACGTTCATACAAAATGAAACAAAAAATAAGTTTCTGTAACACGTTTTAACGCCAAAGTTTCATGTTAACGTAACTTAGCAACAATATTTTAACGCAAAACCATTTAATCCGTTTTGGAAAACCTAACGAACAATTTTACGTACTCTATCCAAATAAATAACTTTGTTCTAACTGTTAAATAAGTCTTCTAATTGCAATTTAATAAAAGTCTAATTGAATACCTAAAGAAGGCACAGATCAAATGCAAAAACGTAAGAAAACTAGATTATCGTGTTGTTACAGATTGAGTCTTTAAGAATTCGCATCTTTGAGGAAATATTGTAAGGTATTTTCATAATTAATTAAATACATTGGATTATTTTTCTTATTCGTCTTTGTAATCCAAAATTGTGTATCCAAAATTAAACAAAGAAACAAGAAATTTGAACAAGAAATCAAAGGAATAGATAAATAAATTTAAGTTTGCATTCTCTCCCAGACAATACAGCTTGCAGAAAAAGACTAAAAAATTCACATAATCAAAATCAGTCCAGCTCCTGCAATGACTGCAAAATAAAATCTGCAAAGCAAGTGAATTTTCCAATAAAGTCAATTTTGCAACATGCAAGGTTAAGAAGTGCTTATTTTAAAATTTTGTAAAAGCTGTAAGCTAGAAATCTCACCGATTCAGCACAAATTCTAACTAACTGTGAGTTTTAGATTTTAGGTTACTAAAATTAATATTTGCAATTCTCGTATTTGATTTTGTACCTCTAATTTAAAAATCCATATAGAAAATATGAGAGGTTTCAGAATTCCCAGACGCTTTTAGGTTTTTTTTATAATACATTTTATAATATATTATATTTTTTATTTTTTAAATTCATACCTCTTTTAATTAGTAAATAATTACAAGAAACTGAAAAAGGTGCAATCTGAAGATTTCCCTTTTTCAAACAAAACGAATATGTTTGTCGAATCCGCTTTTAAATTACCATAAGTAATTCGAAGGCAGAATCGGAAGCGGGTTGCTAAATTTGCTTAGTAAATACTGGAATCGATTTAATATCCGCAACGTATTAGCTGATTATCCAAACGTAATGGGATAAATATTACCCGCTACATAAAACAAACAGAGATGAGCCAGCATGCAAACAAACCGAGTGGACAAAGCTTTGTCTTCAGAGACTCGCTGAAAAATTCATGGCTACTTTAAAATGCCGCGATGTTGTATACAACCAGGAATGCCAAGCATCACAACAAGAAAATGTAAAATAAACGACGAAAAAATAAGAACGGAGATCAAATTCCCGTTGCATAGCCGTAAGTCGTTATTTACCTACGTTTTTATTTTTCACTCGATTCCGGATATAAAAGTGATTGTTTCCTTTTTTTGTTTTCGCTTCATTCGATAAAAGTTTTACCCGAATGCAGTTGCAAATTATATAGAATTGAAATATCAAGCACCACCATAGAACTGTATTGGCGAGGAAAGCACAGCTGTAGACCGTAAATGTTTAAGAGCACGCTTTTCTTGAGGTCGTCGCTGTTCTGCAGCACATAGCACCACGAATGATAACCAGCGCTATTACATACAGCAAGACAAAATTCGATATCTCTAAATAGACAATTCCTTTGGTTTACAAATGATAATTTCCTAAACCATTTCAGATATCACGGCAGTAATTTCTAAAAGAAGCTTAGGTATCGCTAACAGAATTGTTAAAAAGTTACGTAAAAGAATATCACAACACATAAAATGCATTCCAATTCAAACAATACACATTTAAGGCGTTATTTAGGGAAAATGTTGCAGAATTGAAAAATGCGGTTAGTACAATACTGAGATCAAAGTTTACTATGTCTGCTTTGAAAACCAAAGTACACAGGTTCGCTCCCCAATTAAGCTCGTTTAAGATATTTAATGTTGAAAAATGCGAATCAAATCAGTCCCTTCAGTCAAAATTCCAGTTAGTCAGATGAAATGCTTGGTACCCGCAAGCCTAGATCTCACTTAACGAATAAACAAAAGCACCCAAAAAATATTATAAGTTACCAAGTTGGTATACTGAAAGCATGGCATACAAATATCAAAATTTCATAATAGCTAACATAAAAATTCTTTACGGAAATTTGGAAAATAAATTTAAAATTTGAAAAGTTTTCCACTAAACTTTATATAAACAAGAGTGCCCTATATTTAAACAAATTACCGCTTAAAGTAAACATCAAGTAATAAACCCACAAACTTAGAGAAGTTAGGAAGTACGACATAATGCCACAACAGGGTTGAACAATTAATTAATATTCACAAAGGAACTTAAAACTGACAACAAACAGTTTAAGATAAACAACAATAAATAATAAACAACTGGAAACAAAATAAACCGAAAATGGTCGAAGAAAATAATGTTTGGTGCAACGATTGTAAAAAATAGAATGCCTCTTCAAGACATTGTGGATTAGACATCCGTCCTGCAACGAAGAAGGCACAAGTTCGAATCTCAGTAGTAGCTACTCAGAGATACTGAACAAATGCGATGCGAATTCTTTTATATAACTTAAATGGGCAATAACCTCAGTAATCGCCGCGTAAGATAAAAAAAATAAACAAAAGGTGTAGCAAAACTGGAAAACAAATTAGATTTTCAGGCTTTATTCAAAGCTATGAGGATTTGATTGTTTGATTCATTATTATTACTTACTTAAAAGCTTTAAGAAGCTTAATTTTAACTTCGTCGTGTTTTGTTTTAAAGAAATCTACTGTTCACAGAGAAAGTTTGGTTTTCGGAAATAATTGAAAAAAACCTAGAAAAAAGAGTGATTCAAGGTTTGATTCAAAGCTATGAAGGCTGATTTTACAGTTTTGTGTTTCCAAAACCTGAAAATCTAGTTCAAATAAATGCTCGTTTACGTTCGAAATTTATTTTTAAATATATTTAAAAAATCTGAAAAAATGTCGGAGGTTCGGGTTTGTAAAGTTAAGAAGGCTCGGCTCCTCTTTGGCTTTATGAAATTACAAAAGGTTTAGAATATTTAGTTTTAACTAGATTCTTCAAATTTTGGTTCAAAGAAGTCGGCTTCTTCACGTTAGATTTTTTTGATAAAAACTGAAAAACCTAGAGAAGCACTCGAGTTTTTGGATTTATTCAAAGCAATACTTTGGTGGTTATTAAACATCGAAAGCTTCCAACAACTTAATTGTATGTTCAAATTTTAATTCAATCAAGTCTGCTTTTCACGTTTTAAATTTTCTATTTAGGAATTAGTGAAAAATCTGGAAAAATTTCAGACTGATAATACAACTCATCTTTGGTTTTATACAGTTTGAAAAGATTTTGATTCAAAGAAGGCCGCTTTCTCACGTTCGAAAGTTTTTTTTAAGAAAAACTATTATTCAAAGCGATAACGGTTAATACTATAGCACTATAGCTCCTCAGTGAGTTTATTAAATTTCAAAGGCTTCTAACGACTTAATTTTGGTTTAAGCAAATCTGCATTTTCATGTTCGCTGGTCAAACGGTTAAGTGAAACATGTGGAAAACTTTCGTGCTTTCAGGTTTTTCTCAAAGTTATTAAGCCTCAAAAGCTTTAAAAAGCTTAAAATATTTTGGTTATAAGAAATTTGCTTTTCACGTTCAAAAACTGAAAAATTGCGGCTCTTCATATTCAGTTCAAAGCTATGAGGGTTGATATTACAGTTCTTTTTTTGTTTACATAAACTTTAAAAGCTTGAAAATGCTACATTTTAGAATCCACATATTTCGGTTAAAATAAATGTGCTTTTTTACGTTTGAAATTTTCCTTCTATGAAAAACTGAAGAATTGGAAAATTTTTAAGTGATTAAACGTTTATTTAAGCTTTTCGTTAGTTTTGTTAAACTTAGATGTTTAGAATTCTTAGTATTTTGGTTCGAAAATTCCGCTTTTTCACATTGAAAATTGTTTTTCTTGGAAAACTCAAAAGGCTAATCATCTTTGAAATTTTAGTTGTTACTCAAAGAAACTTAAAAGGTATTCAAATTCTTATGTTCAAATTCTTCGAATTTAGGCCCAAAGGATTTTTTTGCATTCAGAATTTTCTTTCTTGGGAGAATTTGAAAGGCTAAAAATTCACTGAAATTTCAGATCTTAACCAATGTAATAAAGACTTATTAAACTTAAAAGACGAGCAGAAGCTTAGTTTCATATGTTGCTAATTTTGGGAGAAGTCTGATTTTTCAATACTGAAAGACTACTAAATTTCAGGAATTATTTGCTAGATTTTAGTCGATATTTTAGACTGAAGAATAGTTTTATCAAGCTTCTAAGACCTAACACACCCTTTTAGAATAAACAGTAGATAGTTTGTGTTAAAACAAACAATAACAAGAATGATAAAAAGCTTTAAACGTTTATTGTAAAAGAAAATATAAACACAATCGAGTAATTGAAAACACACAAACACAGCACTAATAAACAACCAAATAAAACAATTACAGTGTACTAAATACACAAAAGGGTAAAGAATAACAACTACAACCATTTTTCTTCGGGCACGTTCCTAAAAAATTATTAGCTCTGCGGCCTAAAAGTTCTATTGCGCCCCCGTGTATTTGCAACAAACGTAAAAAGTAAATAAATGTTAATTCTAAATAAAATACAAGACAAAAAAGTTATCTTGAAAAGCAGCAAAAATCAAGATGGAAAACATATCTAAAAGGTTTATCTTTCCGTCCAGCAGCCAGAAAATTTTATTTTATTTTATTTTATTGTTGATTTTAAGGATATGGAAAAATTTCATGCAATCAACAATTTCAATACCTTTAGACCTACGTTAAGAAACTAAAAATAAACAAATAATTATATTAATAAGAATCGATGTCCTTATTCAGATTGATAGGATAATGGCTACGCTAGGCGAATCACACTGTATAAACGTACACATCCTCTTCTAAGCTTTATTCAGCACATCTTTCCAACAACTTATTTTACCCACATTTACATAAATTTAATAAAAAGAAAATCAAAAAATGCTTTGTATGCAACCATGTCATAACACAAACATAATGTTGTTAACACTTTTTCATGGGAAATATTACATATTTTATTTGAAATGTACCTTCAAAACAGGGACTATTTGTCAACTTACTTCTTGAACGCCCTTCGTATTATTTATTTTGTTGCCCCAACCGCTTTTGCGTCATTTGAAACTAAACTTTCAGGATTTTGAAAGAACTTTGATATTTTTCTGGTATTCACCCTCTATCGGGGGTTTTCGGAAATACTCGGTTATTGTCGATTCCTTTGACCATTATTCTCATAGTTTACCATATGAGACAAAAATACTTGGTACCTAGATTCCGCCCGATAAATAAACAAACAAAAAGGTCAGACGGATTTACAAATTGGTGGCAAGTTATTTATGAACCAGCATTATCGTTATTAAACTGAATATTCAATTAAATTAACCGGTTCGTTACATTATCGACATTTTGTAAATATTCAAATCTGATTAGAATATTATTTAGGGAAATTTAATCTGTTTACGCGGTCAAAATTTTGTTAATTTTATTTTACTTTTGGTAAAAGCTAGGCTATTTGAAAACAGTTTTCAATTCAACGTAAGAATTTTTATTTTATCGAAGAAAATCACGAAATAACTAAAATAAACTCAAAAATTGTCGAATTTACTTCAAAGCATTGAGGTTAAGTACGATCGGTTTTGAAAAATAAAAAGTCCCTTAAAACGAAGCTTAATTAAATCTGTGAAAAAATTAGCCTTTTATCGTTAAATTTGTTTTTCTATTTATAGCTTCAAAAGCAAAATTTCATACTTTGTAGCGTAAACATTCTAATAATTGGCATTAAAGGCGCGCAGATTAACTTTAATATTAAATTACATTTTCGCTCCTTAGTCATGCTTTAAATTAAATTTTTACGATAGGAAGAAAATATTTGTATATTTTCAATATAATTTCCTCGTTTATAAGAAATATAACACTTTTATTAAATAATTCTGTTATAACTTTTAAATAAATTTAGACGAAGCCAATTTATATCAACTAAATTGAATTATAAAAATCTTAAGAATTATTAAAACTTTAAAGGGGAAGCTTACTTAAGATGATCGATATTGCAACATTTTTTTTTTTAGATTGCATGAAGGTTTCCCGGTGTTTATTGTATATGCAACGCAATAGTGCAGGAGTGGGCAAATGCGGCTCTTCGTTAAGTTCAGTGCGGCTCCCATTGAAAATTTAAATAATTTTTTTTTATTAGTTCAGAACTTTTTTTACGAATCTTGTTAAATTGACTAAGTAAGTGAAGCGTTCAATTCGTACGTAGTCGCGTCGAGTGTGTTTAACCTCGTTTTGTATTGCGTAATATACACCATCGTGTGCGCAAACCGTATACCCACTCCGCACTTAGTATGCGGCGCTCTTGTAGACAGCTGCTAGGTCTAGGTTATAATTTATAATAAATCCGCGCACTATGTAACGATGGTGTGGCTCTTTATAATATATGAAAAACCGGGATGCGGCTCTCATTGACCTCATGTGTGCCCACCCCTGCAATAGTGGTTTAGTTCTTGAAGGTATTAATAACGTACTCTAAAAGGACGTGTAGGTTTCGTGGTTATTCAGTCCGAAAACGATTTTTCTTGAGCTAAAATAGGAATCGAGACTACAAAGTGATTACAAACGTTCGAGTTGGTACGATGGTGGTCAGTTACGTAATTAAAAGGGGTTAAAAAGGCGATTCGGTTTTACCTTAGAAGCTTTCTAGATTTTAATTTTCTCCGAAGCTTCGTTCGACAGAGGGGAATCAGTTTCTATCCGGAAGGAAAACCTGTTCCCTAAATCAAGTTGTAGTGATATAACTGTTGTGGGAAAAGAGGCACATGGTCTGACATGTGAGGCTCTTGAAGAGATTGAGACGGGTCTTTTGTGCGGTATCTCAATAGCAGCGGCATTTTCAGCCCTCTACAATTTCATTTTCACCTTCGCCTCTTGGTAGATAGTTTAGATAAAATCTAATTATTGCTAGACCCGGGTTAATCAAATAGTTGAGGGGCAATGGGTATAATAGAATATATGGCGGCCACCGCGTTCGCCGGGATCCAATAATAATAATAACAGCACGGCCCTGGCATTAAAACCGAGTGCATTATTCAATAGTTACTAAATCTACGGTAGCGTGTGTGTTCATGAATACATTAAACTTGCACATACGAATGTCGCACGTTAAAACCATTTGTTTTAATCAATAGTATTTACTGAAATCGATAATAATGATTTAATAGGGTTAAATGTTTATTCCCGTAACGAAATTAAATTATCGAGGACGTATTCCGCAATGCGTTTCAAACGTGATGTAGGATTCCAAAGCTCACGTTGATGATACGGTATGAAACTGAAAACGAACATTTTTTCCATTGTTTTAAATTCCTCGCGTCGTTCTGTTCGTTTCTACATGCGGAAAATAGTTCTATTGTAAAGGAAAATCTCATTTACGCAACACACAGATACATTTTAACAGAAACAAGCTTTGCATCTACGAACAATAGTCACATGTCGAAGTTATGTTCGTTTAGGATCATCAGTTACTGCCACTGTAATTAATACTGTGCAAAGCAATATGTTTAAATGTTTTAGGACTTTAGGATAACGATAAAAAAGTGTTTTTTAACCACTTCACTGAAGAACAAATTACAACACGTTGCGACTCTTCAAAGAGCCCTTTTAAAGCTCATCCGGGCTTTGGCTAAAACAATTCAAATAAAAACCCTCTACCTTACTTTTCTAAAAAATTGTAAACACTTCTTAGCCTAATCAGCTTTTATTAAAATTTAAGTAAGAACCTATATTCATAATTCCAGTCGTAGTCGTATTTGGAAATTAAATTGGCTGCTCTTCAATCAGAACCATGTCTTAAACTTACAAAATTTAAATTCCGAAAGAATTCAAAATGAAACTTAGAAATAGAATACTTCAACCTGAAATTTGTCTGAAAAGGATTCGAAAATCTGTACCCCAAATTTCAAGCAGAAGCCGACATTTATGCTTAATCAATTTGATATTACTTTGGCTTTTTCTAAAATTCTTCGATTGCAAAATACTACAACAAAAAAGATTGAGAATCATTTATTTTTCCTACATTTCAGTTATCGGAAAATGAGCTTGGGCAAGGTCGTAGAATGTTTTTAGGAAGAGTTTAATTTATAAGTGCATGGATAAGTAGAAAACTGTAGTGTTTCATATTTCTGAATATACAGGATGATTCAAAAGTATTGTCAGTAAATTAAATGGGTATATGCTGACCTTAATAGAAGTACATTACAGCAAATATTTAAAGTTTATCGCGATTTTGTTTATGTTAAATTTTGTTATACACTTTTGAGAACCGCTGGCTAATATGCATTTAAAAGTCCTGCAATAGAAATTTGACCTTGCAAAGCGAAATGAAACATTACACATTTATGTAATTTACAGGTTTCACTTTTCTCTCGCATTTTTTCAGGCTTGAGACTGGCAGTAAACAGTTATTGGCATGTTTAAAAGTGATACATGAAAAAATTGTTATAAATAAAGCGAAACAGGACTTACAAAAATGTTTAAATGTTCCTTCATTAACTTCTACACAAACACAAATACACACACAACACAGATACAATTAAGTACAATAACATCAATTAATTCAGTTGTTAAAAGGTTGACCTTCCATTAAAACATTCGAAGAATGCACCTAGAAAGCCAAGAACAAACCTACTTACGTACACAGCTGGTCTCTCATCTTATCAGTATCAACAATAAGGGCGTTTGATAAATTTAAATTCAAGTGATCACCAAATAATTTTTGTGTTGATCTTTTTATTTTTTTTTTTCTGAGTTTATCGTTTATTTGCGACATAATATATGGTTTATTGAGAAAAGTTGTTCTATTTGATATACCCTACCTACCCCTAAAATTAATGACAATACTTTTGAATCACCCTGTTTGGAATAATTTATATCATGACCTACTCGATTTTGAAAAAACGTATTTGTCCGACCTAATAAAATGCCAGTTTTAGGTGTGCTCCATATGGTGCTACTTACCTACCCATAGAAACAATGATTTTCGTTGGATGAAATACTGATAATATGAATGCTACCATTCACGGTAGCTAAGTTTCAAACCATACGCTGCAACTAAAACTTTGTGGAATGTGGTATTTTTAAAAAGTGCTCTGGGCGGATACAAATTTGTACAAATTAGTTTTAATTCAATTTGATGGGCAATTTAACCCTCCTGTACCCCCACAACTAACCAGCTACGACCTTGAGTTTGAAATTTAAAATGTTTAATTTCTAACGTATAGAAAGTTAAGAGAGGCCTGCTTGGTCTGAACAAGAACGGGTGATCTCTCTGCGGCTCGGTGTATCCTGCCCTCTCGACACTGTAAAGGTATAAGAGAATAAAAGAGAAGGAAAGAACGAAGAATTTCTATTGTGAAAAAACCATGGTATTAAAAATACTGTCTTTACTTTAGAGTAGCTTGTTTAGAAGTAAGACTTTGGTTATACCAGTCCTGAAACTTAAAATTTAAAATATGACTTTGAAGTTAAAATTTGAAAATTCTGTCATTTTTGGATTCATTTTTTGCCATGTCAATTCCGAAGCCAAATCAACAAACTTCGACTTTTATTCTGAATTTTAAAATATACGTTCTATCAAATCTAGAACTTATCTTTAAGCATACAATAAAAATAATTTTAAGGAATGTCTTGGATTCTGTTTCAGGGCTATTTGTGTTAATTATTCAACAAGTTACAAAAGCATTCTTACAGAGGGATATTAGCTTAGCAGTTCTGCTGTTGAATACTCTTACAATAAAACTGACAAGAACGCAATGCATTACAATCGATGCTCACAAACCTATGGTATCCAGCTTTTGTTGTTCAAGATAGTAGTTTAAAAATATCGTGAATTAGTATATTCATTAACCTGAGGATATTTTAGTTATCTTGGTGAAACTACGAACAATGCAAAATTTTTAGATACTTCTCCAATTTTTACTTTTTTAAATTATATTGTGGAATTCTAGAAAAGCTAAACACAGCCTTTGCACACCTTCTTTATTTTACTTAAAGTTAATTACATTTCATACTTTGGTATTTTTTAAACATAAGATAGCTTTTACTTTAAATATCATTATTATTATTGCTTCAGACTCGATCAACCTTTGTATTCCAACAGCAAATCAAGTTTTGGACCAACGCCTGAGCCAGTTTTCTCCTTTTGCTGTCTTCAAACTTTATTACACACAATGTCTCTCTAACTGAACCAAATGTAAAAAAAAGTGCGAAAAGATAGACTGGGACTATAAAGTTAAGGTGTCAGAATATCTCAACCTAGTTTTTTTATGGTTTCAAGCCTAAATTGCCTGTGCGAGGACAAACGTTTCTTTGGAAATCAGACTTAGATTTATTTTAATACCTGCAATTGTACTCAGTTCTACAAATAATCGCGTAAAATTGCGCCTTTGGCATCCAAAACGATTGTAAGCATCAATTTACCAGCCCATAGTGGGGCTTTAATTTTATCCTGGTTGGTGCTTTCACACTATGCCTTACTCCTTGGATTTTGGTTCGCGGCAAGTACAGTATGGCTATTAATTTACAGTACTGAAACGGTAGGCCTACTTTTGCTTAAACCTCTAACAATTGACACTGTTATTTGAACGATACGAACTGTGCATGCAACGTATTGGAGGGCACTTAGAACATGTTATTCGTAAAGCTAATACTTAAGTGTTAATTTATTAGTCCCAAATTATGGTATACATTTCTAAAAAAGCTACTGATTATGAATGTCTATAAAAAAATTATAGTTTTCTGTAGGTATATGAATATAAATAAAAATAACTATTTTGTATATTAATAGTGGGCGTTGCGTGAATGGTTGCTTTTAATAACAGTTTCAATACTGTGAAAAAGTAATGAAAATTTTTCTACACCTGTTATCCCTTAAATAAAGCAATTATGAATATCAAAAACATCTATTTCCCAAGAAGAAATAACAAATCGAAGCAATTAACTGCCGAACAGTGGAATGGCATACTGCAATTTTTATTGTAATGTACCAAAAATAGGAATAAGTTAAGCCGTGGTGCGATACAGAAAGCGACACTTAACACAGCGCGGCAAAATATCACAAATGTCGATCAAGAGTACCTGCCTAATCAGTAAAAAAGCAAATATTTTTCTGTATTGTTACGAGTATCTGTTTAATTAATTTGAGTTTCAGCAAAATAAAACAATAATAAATTCAATTTGAGAGTTTTGTATACCATAATTTGGGACAAATGTAAAACCCGTAATGTATACCATATTTTGGGACGGTGAAAAAAGTTTGAAATTTTCAGTACTATAAATTAATAGCCATACTGTAGTTCTATTATTTCCAAAAATGTGTTCTTCGCATAAATAATGTTCCTTACACATGCTGAGTCTAGTTTCTTTGTGCACGTCCGTAGCTATTTTGGAACCCATTTTGGGTATGTTCTTCAATAGTTCAGTTTGTTATGAACAATCGAACCAATTATTTCAACACTGATATTACATCCTTTAACGTTGTTTCTTCAATTATAACTCTCCCGGAATAAGTTCATCAATTCGAGATTCCAGAACTAAAATTTAAAGTACCTAAACGTTATTCATCTCCTACTTTTAAAATGTTCACCATTTTCAAGATTCTGACAACTTTTACCATTTTACTTTAGTGCTTTGGAGGAAAATTCAGAAGATTTTACACCCTCTGAAATCGAAAATATTACTTATAACTGAACGTTATCCCTCCAAAGTGCATTTTTCTAGAGGACCTGCCATGATTTGACATCGGTAAAAATGTTCCAAATTGATATTTGTACAGCACCGTAATTTTCTTTTGATAGTTTTTCTCCTCAGACATTGGATTGTGAATCTGCCCATACAGGGATCATAATCTCGTCTATGATAAGTGTTTTACAAGACTTGCATTTTCTTGTTCTAGTCTTACTTTTCGCAAAAATAACAAAATTTTTAATAGCACGATAGGACAAGAAATTTGCTTAACGAAATAGTTACAAGAACGAAAAGAACTTGTCTCTTTTCTTTGCCCTGGTGCCATATAACTCAAGTTTTTGTATAGTTGCGTTGGGAAAAAATAGGGATAGAGTATTTTGAAAGAGTATACGACTTCTGCAGGAAAACAAGAACACAGAAATTCTAGACGTTAAAGATAACCTGGAATATGGCAACGGGAGTACTTTCATGTAGGCAGGCAAAGATTTTTACTACACAAAGGTAAAACAAAACAAGAAGTAGTCATACCAAACGTTTTTGGATAAGGCTTGGTGAAGGAAAAACGACAGTTTTAGTGTTGTAAATGGGACTAAACAGTCTGTAAAATATGGTTTTCTAAACAAGATTGTCATTTCCCATACTTTTATACTTTCCCTTAATTACAGAACATTATCCGTATTATTTCTTTGAAACTTAGCCAGATGTGACAATTTAAAAAAGTATAGCCTACAACTTAACAAAACGAAAGCATGACCTCCCCTTATCCAGAATCATTTGGAATGGTTTATAAATATTAAGCAAGACATGAAACCAGAGTCGGGCCGGATTGTACATTGCACCCGTAATACCTCATATGTTAACGCACCATCAGCACATCCCTATACCGAAAAAGGGAATAATGCGTTACAATAATAATAATGAAGCAAGACAGGAAATCCTGGCTCTTGCAGCATTATTTAAGTTGTCTAAAGTTTTCATAGATCACTAAAATATATATCCTGCCATTTTAGTTTAAGGTTGGGTTAGACAAATAACCAGAGCAGAACATAAATTTTAAAGGCATGAAAATAAGTTTTATCCCATTTCACATCAAATTATATATTTCCATGGCTTTACTGTAGTTAAGATCGGCGGAGTAGCCGAATAGTTAAGGCATTTTACCACAGCGCGGACGATTTCACTGAAAATAATTGCGGTTGTTGAATGCGTGGTGCTTACCACACTACCCCGTACGTATAGCGTGCGAAACAACCGAGATATGAGAAGCGACTTAGGAGGCCTTAACACTTCATGTTGCCGGCAATGTTCGCTCGCAGGGCTTTCGTGTCGCTACCTTTTACTGTAGTTAAGTCAGCTTTAAATAAAATTGAATTTGATAGTTTTGGTAAGTTAACATTTTTTGTAGGGCATTCTGTTTATAACTAATGTAAATAAAAAGTGACGTGGTTCAGTTTGATC
This sequence comes from Melanotus villosus, assembly GCA_963082815.1. Classification (NCBI taxonomy): domain Eukaryota; kingdom Metazoa; phylum Arthropoda; class Insecta; order Coleoptera; family Elateridae; genus Melanotus; species Melanotus villosus. The sequence continues at coordinate 59,956,988 of OY720425.1, forward strand.
TACCGTTAATGAAAATTTACTTTCAAGAAAATCTCCATTTTACTATATTTATAAAAGAAAATGCTTCAATTACGAGTGCAATAAATACAAGCTTTTTAAAAATGTGTCACACTGAAAATCAACAATACGTAGATAAAAATTGAGAAAATTATATTTAACATTTATCATCTTTATTGTCCAAATATTTCCTTCTGAAAACTGTTTAACAGACTTCGATGTAATTCAGATCTACAATACAACCGTAATTGTAAAATGATGATGTCATTATTCCATCTAAAGTTGTGTGTAATAATTAAGCAAAGTGTTTCCAATCTAGAAGAGCATCAAAAATTAAAAGAAAAATTAGTCCGAAATTAAAGCAATCCCCTGATGTAATTTGGTGGCTTTCTAAATAATTGATACAAAAAAATGAGAAACGAAATCCCCGTTTGCGAGTTGGTCACGGGTAATTGCATTCGGACATGCATAGGTACTCTGCAACCGATTGGCCTTAGGAAACAACTGCACATGCACCCATCCTTCCTGTATATCACTCAGTATCAGTTTACTGTCCAGAACACCCCAAGCTGCACTGACTAATAGTCCTTTACGAGGCACATCGACGACCATCGTCCTGCAAGTGGTATTATGTTACCTTAATGGCAGACTTCAACCCTCTAGTGAGTAGTAGTTTTCTCTATTAGGGGAACTAGTATAATCATTCATTAAGTTGACAAAGAAAGCCATTTTTGATTAATTGCTTCTTTTGCAAAAAATATTTTTTAATGATTTTAAAAGTCTGTTCGTAATAAAAGCAGCACAAGGAGGGGTCATTATGCACCCTTTGAAAATATGTTTGCTTTTAATCGATTTGGTTTGTTTATGCCTTTTTTGCAACTGACACTTCAGTAAATTATGTGTTATATAACTACTTATGCTTCACTGAAATAAATCAATTTTCGGAAAAAGTTGTACAAATACTTGCAACGAATTTAAGACTTAAACCTTTAACTGTAAATTAAATTTAATCTAAAATACGAGTACATTGATTTCAAACTTACAATTCAATTCAAAAAGGATTCACCCAAAATTACGTTTCGGAATTTCAAGAATTCCACTCAAATTGCGATACTAAATTTCACCATTCAAAGGTTGAAGTAGCTTTTGTAAATTTATAAATGGTACGTTTGGGATTCAAGCCAAACATTTAATATTAAAAGTTTGAATTCTAAGTCTAAATAAGACCATTAATTTCTAAAAAAAAATACGAAAGTTTGTTATGAACCTTTCTTTTTTCTTTTTAAACCTTAAAGGTTCGGTTTTGAAATTAAACTAGGATTTTTTAGATTAGAAATTTCATGGATGTAAGTAAAGCTGGAGCATTAAATTCTATTAGTACTGTGATTTTAACTGATTATATTTAGAATTGAGAGATCCAAATTACACGCTCACAAGCTGGGGCTTCAAAATTAAGTTTTAAAAGATCTGATCCAAACTAAATTGAATTGAAGTTTTAGATGTTGCCGTAAAATTTATAATCTTAAAAATATTCTATTCATCATGCTTTTTCGTTTGAATTTTAAAGTTAAATTCCAAACTTTCCAAACTCTAATGAAGCTTTCTCGAAATTTAAAGCTCATACTTTAAGTTTCACATCAAGGTTAATCAATCTGATATTTTGCACTTCCGCAACTTTTCTGTTTCGTAACAGCATCAGCAGTTTTAAAATTAAAAGTTAAAATTCTCATATTTAATCATCGCTAACAATTAAAACACAATGAAGTTGTAAATCTCAAAGGTTGAAATAACCATATGAAAAGCCTTTTTTTAGATATAATGTCTAGGTTTTTATACAACTTTTTTACGTTTTACCTACCTACGGCAACAAAAGTTATAAAGAAAATGTGAATTTTATAAATCAAAATTCTGAACATCGTAATAATTTTCGACTTAAAAATCAGTTAGAACTACACCTTTCAACGTTTTTTGACTTCCAAATTTGTTTCCAAAATTGCGGTTTAATAGCCATACAGGGAAATTTTCTTTTTAGTATACATATACCCTATGTATACTTTTATAATAAACGCAAATAGGCAACCCACTATACACTATAAACGTTAAAAAATTAGCATGCTGTGGCAAAAATCATCAAATTAAGTTAATGTCAAAAAATTAGTCTTTAACTGTTGCTGTTTTTATTTTCCTTTCTGTTTTGTATTGTTGATATTTTATGTTTTAGAATAATCGTTGAATTAAAATTATGTTGATATTCCACTAATTTTGATTTATTTTTTATTTACAAACATGAAACATAACCTTTACGCACCACGCGACTTGACGTTTATAGTGTATAGTGGGTTGCCTATTTGCGTTTATTATAAAAGTATACATAGGGGATATGTAAACTAAAAAGAAAAATTCCCTGTATATTAAAGTTAAGAATCTAAATTAAAATTTTAAAAGCTTAAGTTTTACACAGCCCAAGTTTAGCCGGCTTAAATTAGGGCTACAGTAAAGACTTAACATACCTAAAGCCTAGTTAAATCTAGTTTTTGCCTTTTTCTGATATGTAAATTTCAGAAATTAATATCAAAACCTTGATTCCGGCATCCAAAATTCCAGATTCTAAAGTTTCCAACCAAAATTGTAATACGAAATTTCGTTGAACCTAAAAGTCCAAGCTATTGTTTTCAAAGAAAATTTAATTTCAAACAAAAACTGGCATTAATGTTGAATTTAACCCAGTTTTACATTTTGTTAAATTTTAAAAGTTTATTTAAATATTTGTTTTACCCTCAAGAAAAACAATCTCATTTATTTTATAAAAATTGCTGATGATATTCTGAATCTGAAATTTCGTCGAAATAAAAACCTTTTTTTTAACATTAATTTTCAGTTCTAAATCTTTCAATTAATTTGTTTATCGTACTGAAATTTTCTTATCGATTATATTCAGATATTTCAAGACCTTTGAAATTGCTTACTAATAAATAAATAAATACTAATCAGTAGTAATGGGTATTTTCCAAATTTTTGACAAACACTCTTTACTATCTTATTCAACTTCAATTTGTTTAAAGTGATAACAGAATTCTAACCTTTTAGGTTATTAATTTTAAGACTCTCATCTTAAAATCAAGTTTATAAACAAGATTTCACCTTAAAAATCATTAATCATACCCAACTGATGGCTAAGATACGTTGTAACTCAACTCGTTACTTTATTAATTATCATTTATATAAAGAAGCTTCTCGCGTTTACCTTTTTGACACCTTTCCTTAAAATGATAGCGATTGTCTTGTTTGTCTCCTGTGCTATTTAATTATTTTTAAAATTAACATAAAGCTTGAAATTTTTCACAAATTATTTGAGGTTCAAAACTTGTTCGATTCAGTAATATACTACTGAACTATAAGCAGCAAAATAAATCATTGTTTTATGTTCAAATTAATTAAAGTACATTTAGAATGTATATTTACTTTCAGTTAAGAGCCAATAATACAATGAAAATTCCCTATTAGCAAGACGTTTTCCTTGTGTTAAAGTCCAGTTCAGATATCAAACTGGAAAACAATTTAATGGACTTTAAATCGAATGTATTTTATTAAAAAGAAATAAAACAATTTTATTAAATAATTAAAATTTCTTTTCAAAAAATAAAAGGCAGAAACAGTTATTACATACTTCCCAGCACAGTTTCATCAGGACTTCCACAACAAATGAAAAACCTTTTTCAAATGTGTATCAACAGAATTTCTGGCTTTATAATTTTGATAATACACTTGTTAAAATTTTACAAAATATTCGGGAAAGCTGACCTTTTAAATTCTTAAATTTATGAAGTTCTTATTAAGCAGAAACAATTTCTGGATATCGATTTAAAAGGAAATGAGCTAAATTATCAGACTGGTATGTTTTGGGGCTTTAGTTTCTATTATTCTAAATTTTCAATTTTCTTAGAATTATCTGCATTCTATGTTGATATGTATTTCAAAATTGTTTTAAGGAGGCAAAAGTCTTAGCATGTCAAGTTTCAACCCCAAAGAAATCTCAATTTAAATCTTGTTTTACGCACTTTTTCCTATAAATTTTATGATCAGTAAAATGTGATTTTATCAGAATTTTATCAGTTATTAGTAATATTGAATGAAACTCTTAACCAGTACCTATACTTCTCTAAAGACATAGACTAGCAACAGACAAAGGTATCTGCATACACGCTAAAAAAAACGAACGCCATTTACATTTTAAAGCTTTTTAACTTAATTTTCGATAAATTCCAGAACTTAACGTAGATTTTAAGTTTTATAATAAAGCAATTAATCTCCAGTTGTATTGTAAAATGCGAACATTTGATATTGCAATGGCGGTTTAGAGAGCTGACCGTGCTCTTAAGCGGGTGGGCCGTGTAAATTCATCAGCTCCGCTGTGTTTTTTCTTCTTCGACGTTTTGTATAAAGCTGAGTTTGCAAAAGCAAAACTTCATCTAATAAATCGAACTATTTCAAAAATAAATTCTATGGCAGTAAAATATTATTTTGGGTGTTAAGGTTAGTTAGTTTATCTATGCAATATAAAAGGACCGTGAGAGGGTGTTACTGAGTTTAAAACTCCTAGTAACATGAGCAAAAGAAACCCTCAGATAAAGGGCTATAAGGTATAAAAATATACATGACTGCCTTTTATGTGTTCGACAAATGTGCACACGGTTTTAAAAAGGTTATCTACACGATTGTACAGTGCGATTTACTAATCCTGCCGACCATGGTATTGGACCGAAATCCAACCGATTCGTATTGAATTAAAAAAGTTTTTTTCCAGTAGTTTCCCTTAGTGAAATTTTCTAATAGTTTTGTTGCGTAACAGCGTGTCTTGTAAAATATTCGCATGTCTTTCTGAAATACATATATTGAAAAAGTATCAAAACTCAATGTAATATCATTTCAATAAATTTCACAAAAATGACAACCTGTATGTGTTACACGGTCCGTTTTGTGGAAAAAGGTAAGCTTAGGAGATAGCGGAAGCTCATACTGATTAACCCCTTTTAAAACGTATTATCAGCATTACATTTTGTAACACATGGAGGTCAAAAAGGCACACAGATGCGTACACCGAATCGAAAGCGAAACGTATCGAATTAACGTAAATATGGTCCATTCTAAAACCGAACAACCCGCACGTAACTATAAATCATATATTCCAATCTGTTCTGAGGGTAGGCGGCGAGGGTTGTGTTCATAATTAGCGCGTGGTTACAATAATACCGTCATCCAGATATAAGAGGACGCTCAGAGATATAAATGAAGAGATAAGAGGGATAATGATAAAGCACGAAAAAGGGTTAATGTTCTAATAAAAATGCAGTCATTCGCAGAGTACGCTTTATTGCGGTACATGTGAGGCAAAACGCGGAAGAAATACGTCGCTCCAGCACTTACAGGTGGATGGGGCTTTATCCGAGCAGTAAAGGCACCATAAAGTAGCTTGTGTACGTATTTAAATGTTTTTCTTTATTTTCAGATCCGCCTGAAATCTCCGTTGAAAGGCCTGTGGTACATTCTGGAGAGGGCTACGAGGCTCAGCTCGTCTGTATCGTTCATGGCGAGAGTCAGCCCGAGGTAAAATCTTTTAATTAATTCTTATATCTCTTTTTTTAAGTGCTGACGGCAATTAACAGCATACATTTTTGCCTTATCGTTTTAATAATGTTCGCATTTTTATAGAGATAATTTTTAATATCCGGACTATACGCCTATAGACTTTTAAAAATACTTTAAAGGAATTTGTAATACAATACACTCCTTCAAAGCGTTCGATTTTCAATAAATAATATGTGGCTCCAAAGGCACTATTTAAAAATTAAACTTTACTTAAGCTGTATATACCACTCTAAGTGCGTGTGAATAAACAAAGTTAATGTGTGGATGTTAACTTAAACTATAGGAAATAACAATCACATGTTAAAGCTCCAATTTATAAAATATTCAATCCCATTTACAATTCTTAAACTATCATTTTCCATGGTCAAGCCTTATTTCAAACATTTGGAGAGGATACTAACTACATCTTTAAATTTGTGCTTATATAAATTAAGCCTAGAAACACACTGCTGCATTAAATAAAATTCAAATACTAAGAAACCACTTACTCGTGTTTAATACCATTAAAATCAAGTAAACGATTCAAGCAACACAAAATCATTTTATCCCCAAAAATTTATTTAAATCAAACAAAATGAACTATCAAAAAATGAGAGATAAAAGCACTTATTTAATATTCCTAGGGGCCAGTACGAAAATAAAACTAAACTAAAGTATTTGAGGAAGCCGACTTTTAGAAAGTTACTAAAAAAACCATACTTATAGCAAAATGCTTTTCATGATAAAACATTTCCTAAGTGTCCTTAATATGTATTATTATTATTTTATTTAGTTATTTTTATCGGGCATTTTTTTAATTAGGATAATAAAACAAAGCAATACAATCAAATATGATGCTGTTCAGAAACTGTTTATAAAACCATATAAAAACTTTAAAAAGCCAGTTGAAAGTCTGCGAACAAGCCTTACAATATTTCCTTTTCCTAATAAAAATTCCAGCAACAACTAGAAAAATAAGGAAAACCAAAAGTTAGGTTTTCTAATCTCTCATCTGGTAATCACAACAAACAGTTGATGACGACAAAGGAAAACAAATGAAAATAACCGTCAGTATTGGAAACGATATTTGTCGATATTAAAGTCACATTTATTGGTTCCTGTTTTAGATCATTTTATTGCTATTTCTGATTAAAACACTGACGTAAAAAAATATCAGGGCTAAACGTCACAAGTTAAAGTTCAGATTAAAAGAAATACTATTGTTTAATATCAGAATTAATAGAGGCCCTAAACACAAGCCATTATTAACTAACTTAGAATTTATTCACTAACTCCGAGTTTCAATTTATTATAAACTCAAGAAGCAATCATCTGCAATTCAAAACAGGACTCTACAATCCTAAATTAGAAGAGTCTAAGAAAATATTGTTCCATATTAAAAATAATAGATACCTTGAATTAAATCATAGATCCCGAGTTACGGTAACTAAGTACCCCCAGTCCAGCACAATCAGGAGAGTTAAGCATCGTTGTCTCTGGTCAGTGCTAGAATGGGTAGCAGGAGGATCGGTCAGTATAGAAGAGACCAAAACTCCTCTAATTCTAACGACATTAAAAAAAATTCAAAATGGAATACGTTTTTCGAAATTTTCTTTGATGTTTTGAATATTTCATACACGTTTGACAGTTAGCTACGGCAAAATTATAGTGACTTCCAATTTTAAAATAAATTACACTCGAAGGACACTCGGAATGACTGAATAAAACTGTAAACTATAATAAAGATAAAGTTTTCTTTCGCTTAAATAAGACTTTAACAGAATGAAGATTGGAACAGTTTTATAGAGAAAAAAGAAAAAAAATTTTCTAACAAAGGATTTTTAAACATTCAAGAGTTACAAGTTGACCTTAATTGTCTAAAACTTCAAAAACATGGTGTAAACTACAGCTCTAGTTGAAAACTTAGCATGCTAAATGTTTATTGCCTACATAGGGACAACCAAAGCTTTATAAAACTTTATTGATGTGTTTTTTCTTGTTGCGTGCTTTAATTCTTTGGTGTTATTCCTATTATTCCGTATATGATTAGGAATTTATACATGTTTTTATGATGTCATTATCAGTTTCATACGTTATATAAATACCAAAATAGTTAAAGACTATTTTTGAACGCAACAGATATCTCTCGATAAACGACATAATTTTGCGTTGGTTATCGAAATTTGGCGACTACATTCTTTACAAATAATTCTAAAAAGGGTTGCGGCTTTTAAAGGTTATTGTTATATTATTAGCATAATAAAATCTTGCAGAACTTATTTCAAATTCAAATTTCTTTTAAACATTCTTAGAACGATACATAATCAACAATTAAAGCAACAAGATTTATTTTTCCTTATGCCTGTTGATGTTACTTACCTTAGTCAAGTCAAAATAATTTCAAAAATGATCATGCATAACATCTACAAGACAGGCCAATCCGCAAACCTAGGTCACGCCCTGTAAACAAACATTCAAACAAGTAAAGATGGGTCTTCCTTTAATTTACATAAACCTAAAGTTGATTGTAAATTAATGTTGTGACGCATATTCGCATCCCGGTTGTAACTATTAAAAAACAGGCCAAGTTCGAGGACTTGTAAAATTCAGTAGTCGATAAGTAAGATTATATGTAAATGAAAAGAGAAAACATTCAAAGAAGTTTTTAAAATGTTACTTAAGAACAGCTTAATAATTGCATTCCACCATTTTAGCTATTCGTTTCGTAATGGTTTTACACTAAGAATTGTTTCTCGTAAACAACACTCCGGCACAAGCAGAAAATCTAAAGTTAAAGTTTTTGAGTAACACTTGTAAGTCAGGTTAACTTAAACCATAAATTTACACTGAGACAGAGAATCGATGTGGGGCATTCCAAAAGTAATCGCTTCGTTCTGTCGCCTGGACGATGAATACCCATCGCACCTTTAAATATTTTTAGATATTTGTGTTTTTTGTTAACTTCTTTAAACCTTGATTTTAACAAACTTTTAAATTATAGTTACAAAAGGGTTTTAATAAAAATAAATTGAATTTGATATGGATTACAAACAGATGTACTTTTTTAATTATTAAACTTAAAGACGAAAATTGCTTGTTTGTTTGATTGTTTGTTTATTAATTAAGAAATATCTACTGTTATTGTCATTATAAAAGATGAAGCAATGAATTGAAAAATTTCAAAATTAATATAATATAACAGATTGCCGGTCTCGGTTATAATGTAATGTAAACCAAAGATCTCGGGTTCAATACTGGCGGAGGCGAGATGGGATTTCTAATTACTTGACCTTGCTCCCTTTCGTATACAAGATAAAACCATAGGTAACACCCGTGCCAATGAGATCTTTGGTACGATAAAGATGCCTTCCAAGGACTCGGTAAAATTCTAGTTGGGTGTTGCCGTGGGAGTCGACACGTACAGCGATCCTTAGCATCCCGTAAGGCTAGATCTCGTCCAATAGATAAAGAATAAATATTACATAACAGATAATATGCCGGCTGCCCGAAAACCTATTGATGTATCTACTTATGTAAATACTCCTGGAGATTCATTTAATAAATCATGGCCAATTCGTGGCCAAGCGTTTCTGTTTTTTGTTTTTTGGAAATTTTTCTTAAATCCCAAGAATGTCTACAGTCTTAGCAGTGAACCAAAATATTTCTAATATTCTTCCAAAAAACAAGACACGAGATTTGAAAGATGATGATATATTTTGGGTTCGCATTTTAAAGTTAAAATCAATCAAGCCAATTGTTTTATCAATATTAGATTTGGAATCGGATACCCGAAATATAGAGTCGGTTTTTGTCATATTTTCTTGATGTTCTTCTTACGCTTTATTTTGGTTTCATTGTTTTCTTCTATCTTTCATGAATTTGCTAATGTGCTGTGTGTTACATTGTCATCCTATTTCTTGGTGATGTACTTTCCCTTAGGATAAGATCTGTAATCGTTCTCAATGTAGACATCTCTGTTGTTCTCGCCATTTGTTTAGTTTTATTTGTTTCGGTTCTTTAACCAGATTTCTCTCGCTTCTTATATCAGCTCCCAGATACGTAAACAACATGACTTGTTCCACTCTGCTGCCTTCTATTTCTAATTTGCATCTAATTGGATCTTTTGCGGTTGTCATACATTTCATTTTGGTTTTAGATACTTCCATATTGTGTTTCTTTGCAGCCAACGTAATTTGATATAATAGTCTTTGAAGCTGTTCTCGGCGTCTGGTACTAAAGCCACGTGGAGTAGTACTTCGTGTAAGTCTCAATTAACAGTCCAAAACTTGATAGCGCCTATAAGCGATACCCGACCATTCTGGCGGTACAAAGTTTTTTGTGAGAGGGTTCTAGAAGCGTGCATTTTTAAATTTTTTGTTTTTATTAATCTAATCTTACAGTTAACCAATTTATAGTCATTTCCAACGTTTGCTGAGTTCAATGTTTTGACATCTAAAATCTGCTGTGCTGCTTGTGATTATACATGTAGTCCAGTGCTGAGACCTTGGCTACTTTCCCATGTGTATTTGTAGTCAAAGAAGGTGTTGCTTATTGTCATATTTTCGAAAATTGAAAAAACATTTATGCCAAACTCTACCAGCAACACCAGTAACAGCAGCGGAAGAGAAAAGCTTTTCAATGTAAAAACATGCATGCATTAAATCCTATGCATTATGCTGCATACTTATTAAATTCTACTAACCAAGGATCTGACTTAATTAACGAACCAGTAATAGATGCTTGCGAATTTATAAACAAGATTGCAGTGGGCATGGAGAACATTGCTGATAAGACAGATAAGGAAAATTTGGCTTATTGTAAAGCACGAAAAAACCTATTGCCCTTCATTTGGAAAGCTGCAGGAAAAGGAAAAGGACAAATACTAATACAGAACTAGCAAAAGTTGCAACATGTATACTTAACATACCTATTAGTTACATCAGCAGTTATAGAGAACTCCTTTGTTTATTTGCTAACATTCATACAAAGAAAAGGAATCGTACTGTATTGTATCTGTACTGGTTGCTTGTTCGAATTTCCCACCTTGAGTACTTTTTTAATTTCCAAAACAAACAGGAGTGGCTAAGACTGTTCTCTTGTTTTATTCTTCTTAATTTTAAATGGTTTCGAGCAGATCCCATGAAATCTAACTGCACCTTCCACATTCTTGTATATGCTTCCTATTGCTTTCCTTAGTTTTTTTTTTGCGTTTATTTCTTTCAGTGTATGCCTTATGTGGTGTCTCGGTACCGTATCGAACGCTGATTTTAAATGTAAAAGTCCAGGCATAAGTCTTGTTTTTTCCTATGTGTTTTTCCAGTATCATGCGCAGGGTGAAAATATTGTCTTGTACTTGTCTTTGTAGACTGTTTGTTCTTCCTCTAATTGTTCTTCAGCCCCTTCCGTTAGTCTTCTTTCAGAATTTTTGAGTAAACTTCCAACGCTACGGGTGTCACACATATTACTCTACAATTCCTGGTTCTACAACAGTACCTTCTTTATGTATCGGGATTATTAAGTTTTCTCAGTCTTTAGGTATTTTTTCGATTTCCCAAACTTGGCGGTATATCCTAGTGAGCCATTTTAGTACACTGCTTCCCATGTTTTAATAATTCTGCGACCATTTCGTCTTTTCGTGGGGATTTTCTATTTTTTAAAGCTTTTGTCGCTTGCTCTACTTCTTCCTCCGTTATCTCAATTTCTCCTTCTTCCCCTTGTTGGACATTTGCAAATTCTTGTAATTCTTGTTTTATTTAGTGTAAATACTTGAAATGTATGAATTGAAAGTTCGTTTACTCCAGCAGATTTGCTTACCATTTTTGTTTTAATTGGAGTTTCCCATTTCGAGAAAAGTTGTTTTGAGAAGATGTCCGTCACTAATTAGGTAATTAGGCTTCATAAAATAATATAAAAGAGCTTCCCATATCCATTTTATATTATTAATCTTATTTATTCCTTTACTTTCATGAAAGATGTGTATCTTAAAAGACGTTCGAATGATTAAATCGCACTTTAAATTCCAGTAGAGAAGTGCTAGCTTATTAAATTCCCTTTTTCCATTAAATTATCTATGAGATTATAAATTTCGAATAATAATAAAACGAAAGTTTTCCTCGAAAAAAGATCTAAATTACGGGACAAAGTAATTCAGGGGTGAAAATTCCAGGATATTAAAATTTGAAATATGTTAAGTCCCAAAATATTAAAGAAAATAGGAAACCGAAATCGTGACCGGAATTAAAAAGTAGTCGAAGTAAATTTAAAGTTTAAAAACTTTTAGATATTTTATAGGTCGGGTATCAATAAATTTCTTATCAATTCTCTTATTATTTCGGAAAGCTCTTTAACGGTCGAGTTCCCGCTATAACAAAGAATTTAGTGTTCGATTTCGGTAAAAGTTTGGAGTTTTTGATTTGCACCCGCGGTTTTAAATCAGAGAACAAATGACACTACTTTTAACCATAAAACGTGTTTTTCCGAGCGGAAATGATGTTAATAATACGGCAGCACATATACGGCTTAACACATACATCTCTGCGCATGGCTGCCCCTGTCAACCACAAACGGGTTATTTCCATATAAATTATCAATTTACTTCTCGAAATAAACTTTTATTGTGAAAAGGAACAGTCAACTTTACGCGTACGCATAAAACACTCAGACACGAGCTAGGCTTTTTGAATGTTTTTTAGTTAGACTGATATGCGTAAATCTTGGCCGCTAATGATCCTCGCTCTCCTGAGAGATTTTCTTTCTTGATTTTGCCTCTTCTTCATGACGGAAATGCGCCCCGAGAAAGAATTTTGCACCTCGGCTTGGCTCTCGTGATGTTTTAAATCTGCCTTAATATATGTGAAAAGTTGCGCTACGGCAGATTGTATATCACACACGGGCTCCATTTTCCGCAAGTGTGAACACATTCCTTGAATTATCGACTTCATATATCGCCGTCCATAAACATCTTACCTTTGCTATTATTGACTGCACTCCCAGACGATTCACTAAAACGTTATAAAATTGCACGGATACGTTCCTTTAATAAAATTTTGCAACAAAATGTACAAATTGTTACGATTTTACGATCGCGAAACCTATCTACAATTGGAATTTTCATAAAACCTTATTAAAACTTCCTGGCCGTAAAATAATCGAAAAGAAATATAATTTATAAGCAGGTTTCGCTCCATTTGCCATTAATTAAATTTATCACCTACCAATACTGAAATATCTGGAATTACTGATAAAACGTATCCCTGACAGTTATTATAAAGCAATTTATTACGGAACTGAAAAACAAATCGTTCCGAACGCCCTGCATATCGGATTACGAATTGAAATATCATTACTTGCGCTTTAACATGATCTATTCACCCAAAAAAAATTATTTTGCTAAATCACCCACAGCAAGAAACTCTTCGCGTAACAACCAGCTCGTTTAAAAAAAACATTTTGCAATTTCTCTATAAATTAATTAACTATTAATTACACTCAGAAACCTTTGGACCAAACTTTTCATCTCCTCATAAACTTAGCCGTCAGATATTTGCCATGAAAATAGTTTAAAAAAGGTTATAATGGAACATATTTGCAAGTTAAACTTATCAAGAAATGAAACATCTAATCGTTAATTAATTTACAAAATCCTACTTTAAAAAAAACTCAAAGCCATTTTAAAGCGAAAATTATTAACCAATTGTCGGATTAACTGCTTGCGAAAAATACTTCAATCATCAGTATTTTTCGTTTCTTTCTGCTTATTCATCCTTTGCAAAGAACTGAGGAAATAGCGAGTTTGAAAGAATGTATTACTGGTTGTTCAGAATCAAAATTATGAGAGTAAATCTGAGAAGTTCTATTATTTAAGAAAGATTCACGTTTGGTGGAAAACCCTTATCCGTTTCTTTTTTAACTTGTTCCTCCTAAAGAATGATTTAACCTTCTTGCAAGATCGTTTTAAATCAACGCCAACGGTCCGAAAGTTTTTCGCAAAGCTACAATTTTTATACTCTGGGTTAAATTTTTGCTTCAAATGTTATTTGTGACTGAAAACTGCCACTTTTATGCATACATTTTTCTTTTTAAAATGAATGTCGCGAATTGCAATGCATTGACAAATCAAATCGTCGAATTAATAAAGGATGGTTTTACCTGCATGCAGTTGTCAGGTGCAAAAGTATCGTTTGATGACATCGATCGCTATAGAAAAGTAACTAATACTTCAAATCAAGACTATAATTATAACTGGCACAGGTATAAATTAAAACAAGAAAAACCAATAGGTATTGCGGTAAAAAATCTACCACCAAGTGCAAAAACACTCCACTACCACTGTTCATGATCGACTTTGATAACAAAGAGGACGTGGCGTAATCCAAAGGCCCTTTGGATTACGCCACGTCCCCCCGCTAGAACGTTCGTTTATACACGTGCCTTTAATTTCTGTTTAAGCCGCAGACGAAATAATTCCATCACAACAACTCTGACGTCATTCACGTGCCGCTAATTCCACAATAAGCGTCACGTTAGTCACGTCATAACAACTCTGGCGTCATGCACGTGCCCCCAATTCCGCAACAAGCGTCACGGTAACGTGCCTCTAGTCATACCGTATTTTTAAATCAACAGAAAATTGATGTTCTACTTATATCGAAAGCGCATTACACTAAATGATCCCATCTAACTATCAAAGGTTATAAACTGCTGTACTTGTAAAAAACGACACCCAACATTACGAAGAATGCAAGGTAGAAAAAGAAAACATGCAAGTCGCCTCAATAAAGGTTAAATCAATCGCAGCTATATACTGTCCACCAAGCCAAAGAATAGACCAAGTAGATTTTGAAGAACTGCTTCAAACCCTAGGCAACAGATATGTCATTGGGAGCGACTTCAACCCAAAACACATCAGATGGGGTTCTCGCTTAATTAGCCCCAGGGGAAGACAGTTAAACAAAGCTATTGAAAAATTTAAATGCCAACCGTACTCCTCAGGTAGACCGACATACTGGCCGAACGGTATTAACCAAGTGCCCCATCTTATAGATTTCTTTGTTAGGAAAAATATCTCCTACTTTACTTCAGGGTTAAACTAGGTGATGATTTTTCAAGTTTACATCCAATTACAGCTGGAGTGCTGCAGGGCAGTGTTTTGGGCCCAGTTTTGTATTTAATATACGCCTGTGACTTACCGACTGACGAAACAGTAACAGCGACGTTTGCCGACGACACCGCCGTATTATCTGTGATAATCTAGCAAAAAACCAACTCCAAAGTAGCATCAATAAAATTCATAGCTGGTGTACGAAATGGCGAATAAATAAAGCCCAAGTAAATCTGTACGCAAAGTGTTCACTACTAAAAACCATGAGTATCATCCTGTATGAATATAACGTGTGTCCATAAACTGTCGACATCTCGGTTGCTTTGAAAGTCTTATATTAAATCATAGACAATGACATTTTACAAATCTTGACATTTGGTTTTGTGTTCTGAAACGAAATATGTTTCTGAAATCACAACCTACTGGGATGTTGACAGTTTATGGACACCCGTTAGATGTGCGTTTAGCATGGAAGGAACATTGTAAAATAAAAAAAGAGTAATTGAATATCAAAATCAGAGAGATGTACTGGCTATTAGGTCGATATTCCAGGATCTACAACAAGATTCTGATCTAGAGACAGATTTTAAAGCCAGTTTGGACCTATGACATCCAAGTATGGGGGTACGCCAAACAGTCCAATATCGCGATTATTCAAAGTTGTCAAAATAAAGTTCTCCGAGTAAAGTTAATGCTAACTTGTATGAGCGAAACCAAGGTATAAAGTACATTGAGATCTGGATATTTCCTCTGTCACTGAATAGGCAAGGCGGTTTGCCAGGAAGCACGGAAATCGACTCCACCAGCACGTCAATCCTGAAGCTCTGCAGTTGCTGGCCAACCAAGGTGTTTGACAAGGAAGAAACTCCAAGATCTTTGTAATAATTAAAGTGGGTTCTTAAATATACCTATTTGTTTGCGTGTAAATACCTTGTGAACCGTATTAGAATTCTCGAGGCTCATCCACTGGGCTGTGTTTTCACAAACGTTAACTAGAAATGGATAGATATTCTACTGTGATTTTGTAGTCTTTGCCTTCGGACGATTTAAAATAATAACTAAGGCACTTTTCGTTTAATTTTGTATTATTTTAAACATTGGAACATTTAGACTTAACTGAAGGTTGTTTCAAGGCAGATTATCATGTAACCAAAATACGAAAAATAATTTTAAATTTAGAAAATAAAAAAAATGAGAAAACAAAAAATTGGAAAACAATATAAAATTTAGAAAATAAAAGACTGGTTTTATTCGTTCAACATTTTTATACTCTACATCACCAAAAACATGAATTGGCCTATATAAAATATTGTTTGTAATTATGAGTTCGGTTCTAATGTATAACATACGTTTTATTTGACAAAGCTGTATTATTGGTAAAATGATTATTGTCAATTTGAACTCTACAATACATATTCACTTTAACAAGTGTGGATAACTTTGATTTACACTGAAAGTTTAAGAACATCCTCAAAAGTTACACTTGAAGGTTAAAGCTTTCAAAATATGTGACTTTCAAACTTTACAATGTAATTTTAAGTTCAGTAAATTTATTGTGCAAATCCCAGAACTTAGGAATATTTTTCAAACGTCCGTAAATTCTTTATTGGTTCTCCTTTAGTATTAAGAATTTTTTTATTCATAAAAATATACCGTCCTTAATAGTAGCTGTTAGCTAACGCTTTTAAAGTTTCAGTTTTCTTTTTGACACTTTCTGGAATACTTGCGAATTGGCATTAATTTTTCATTATGGGTTTTCATTGACGATACGATTTTCATGAATAAAAGTATATTGAAAAGCCTGCTCATCGAAAATTGCAAGTTCCCTCTCTCCTAATTAACCGCTTGGTTGAGGTGTCTATAAATGTTTCGAAACTTGATTTTTTTTTCAACGTTAAACGCTCTTTAAAATCATCTGTTTAAGGAAGTAGCAATCTTTAAATATGAAGATATTTCTAAACCTATGCTTAATTATTTATTTGTATTCTTCACTTTGATAGTCTTCTAAATGAAAATACGTACATAATAAATTACTTATAAATGAATTAAATTACATTCCTGGTATTGAAACGGTCCAGTTTAACACATACCCCTAGGCCTTAGACAGTGAAAGATAACAACGTTTGATTCAAGAAACAGCTGAAAGTCAATGTATTAAACTACGGCCCTTAGACTATGCCTATATCCCAATAAAGAAATAAATACATGATAAATGATAGAAGTTACTTCAATTTGAAATTAATTAATTGAAGCTCAGAGTTCATATGTTTTTTTAATTAAGTAATCTTCGCGTCTAAACATGAGAATCAAGCATCAAATTAAATTCACTTAAAACGGATTTCCATAATTTGAAATTGTTCTTTAAAAGTAGGATATATGTGATTCGAAATTTACTTCCAAATCATTGGGCATGTGAAAGTATGGACTACAATTAAAAATTCGTATGAAATTTACGATTAATCTCAAGTTCTGATCCTCAAATTTGGGTTGTCAATCGTGAATCTAGAATATTTTCCAGTAGTTCTGCTTATTTTAAATTTTCACATTTCTTAGTGTTTGTATACTTCTGCAAATGCTGATACAACAAAAATAAATAAATAAATAAATAAATAACTATCAACTTATAGAAGATAGAAGAAATTGAAAGGTTTTCGTTTAAACGGCAATTTACCATCTTACTGAAAAATTCTTTTATATTTTTTGTTTTAGTTTTTCCAATATTCATCAATGTGAGCAAAACCCTCTTGTTAAACATAGGTCAAATATTTTGCTGTAATATATTGTTATAAAACATGGAAAACGAACATAGAACGGTCAGTTAACTTTTATAAAATTTGAATTTCAAATAATACCCATGTGAAAAAAAATTACACGCACTTGAAACATTTACAGAACGTATCAATTCCATAGAATTTTAGTAAAGCGTACGAAAATAGAAATTATTCTAACTACACTCACGGCTTAACATTTTTTCAACATTTTATGTTCCGAGTGATCTCTAAATTTTGCTATTTTTAAAAAAGCTCACGTTGGCAAGGATTATTTAACCTTGAGTTTAACTTAAATATTCTGCTTTTAATTAAAACATTTGTGTTTGCATAAATTTGTGTAAATTTTATTGTTTATCAAGGGCGTTTTCTTAGCACACAAATTTCAAAAATGCTCTTCTTTTATAATTCAATTATACGCGTGTTTTTGCCAAAACCCAATTAAATAAGTATTTTACATGAACTGAAAATATTTTTTTGTTATTTTTAAAGTAAAAGTTCCTAAGAAGAATTTCTCAGAAAATAATTATAACGGCATAAATAAAGCGCAGAATTTCTCCCACAAAAACAGAATCCTTATTTCTAAAACTCAAATTAATTTTAATTATATGTAAAATTAATTTTGATTATATATGTAAACTTAATTACAAACCTTCGTGTTCTATTCAACATCATTAAACGGAACCTTGACAACTCGGTTTATGAAACAGAGCAATTACTTGTTCAGATTTATTCAGGACTCGCCCATTTTATGGAACAAAAGATATTTCCCAGTTAAGATTTAAATATTTTGGTTTTGTTAAGACGTTCTTCGAAAAGCCCGAATTTACTAACACGTATTTTGCTAACAATTTTTAGTTGATTTCCTTTATAAGGCTTACTCATACAAAGGAAAAACTGTGCGTTATTCTTTATCTTTCAAAAAAAATAGGAAGACATTAGCTAAAAGAAAGAAACTCGTGCTATTTCACAGTAATATTTTATCTGACCCATTTAGTTAACACAATTCGTCGATTTAAATACTGAAAACAATCCATCGTCTTTTACTTGTTACGCCCATTAGAGTTGTGAAATATAAGTCGTTCATCCTGCATTTTAAATTCGGGTGATTAGAGGACAAGGATGCAAAAGAAAGAAAACCGTGGAAACAATGAGGGAGTCCTGAAAGCCGAATGTCTGGGCACTTGTGAGTAGGGCGATCCGGGAGTCCGTAAAAAGGCAAAACCATCTTGTGTCGCTTCAAGGAACCAACAATGGGCTCCTGTAAAATATGACGTCTCTACCTAAACCCTATTTTCCCTTTCATTTCTCATATAGCTTCGCCCATAAATAACGCCGTTGTTTCTCTCTTATTCTTGAGCAAAAGACGCGAGATGCTGTCGTCCTCGTCCTTCTAAAATAACTTTTATATTGTACTGGGACTCTTTTGTGGTTGACAAAAGCTATTTTTTATTAATTCGGAAGTCTTTCTCTTACATAAAACCGGCAAAGTTATTACATTACAAGAAGCCGCAGCGAAATACTTTGGCAGACGACGTTTATTTAAACAAAAAGGAAAAGACGAAGGAACGCGCGAATATTGCGCCGGGAGTCTTCTAAATCCTCATCTCAGACGGCTTAAAAAACGATAAATTTCGTATTGAATTCACAATTCACAAAAAATCTGATTAAGATTAATGATCGTGTCACCTGCAACAACTTGGAAGGACTAAAATATGATCCTCTTTGAGTGAGCCCCTTGACCTTGATTCAGTCAACGGGCCGAACGGCGCTCATATTCCGGGAACTTCCGGTTTTCCGGGTTGGACATCTGTGGGGAGGCGAGATGACGAAGAGCTTCCATCAGCAAGCTGATACGTGGAGCTATTACTGCTCTCCACACCTATTTCATCTCACATTTTCAGCACGATGCCTCTTATATTTGTACATTTCCGAGTATAAAGTTCTCAAAGAAATGGAAATTCACATGTCAAAATCTTCTGATATATCCGCGGTTAAAGCTGTAGAAATAGCCTCCGAAAAAAATTACCTATATCACTGCCAACTATGATTTCTGTTTACTGCCTTTTGCTTTTCTTATTTATTAGGTAACACGGATATTGTTCGCGTTTTGTTATTCAAAATAAGAATGCAGGGATCAACAGAAGTCGAATAATACTTTCGCAAACATTTGCTTATTTCTTTAAATAACTAAAATAAAACGGATATTTTAAAATAATCTCAACAATGTAAAGTTTGGAATCAAATTATAAACCTGATTGTAACTATTTTCTCCACGACCATTTGTGAATGTAGTAATTCCGAAATCATTTTTAATAATAGAAAGTAAAAATTCTCACCCTTGAGATAGAATATTTATTCTGAAACACTTGCTTCTTATGTGTTTTGCATGTATTTTCATTCTATAACAAGTGACAGAATGAATATTCCGTAATTATGCTCAACGGAATACATAGATTGCCATGGATTTCAAAACTGTCAGTGTCAGATGTAAATGCGGCGTCCTAGTTGTTTTGAGACAAGTTTTAATTTAAATTTTAAAAAAATTATTATTAATACACTGTAATATAATTGTTTCAATAAATAACTTGTTTTGTTCAGATTTAATTGTTTTTGATTCATACTTTCCGGTCGTGGAGAAAATACAGTCTGTTACTCGGTTAGAATGAAAATTCGATCTACTCGTGGTTCCTCACGCTCGCTGACGCTCGTATCGAATTTTCATTCTAACCTTGTTACAGAATATACTATTCAATTTTAAGCATCTCCATCATAGACAATAGAAGGAGGAATTATTTACTTTTCTCTGGAACTTTCTTAATATTCACCGCATCGATTTTAAAAAATGAATTCTTTGGGTCCGTGCTTAGGCTTGTGATGAACAGGAATTAAATTAAATTGCCAGGAAAGTCTATTTTTTAAAACAAAACATTAACGAATATGTTTTGAAGCCTACTTTTAAGATTTGTTAATTGAGATACGGGTTTGTTTTATCCCTCAAAGGTAACGTTAATGATTATATAAGATCAGGCTATCCTGGCAATGTTCTCAAAAATTATAAATTTAAAAAATGTTATTTTTTAAAATTATGTAAATTGAACCGAAACCTATTTCAGTTAGAATTCCCCTAATTTTGTAAATTTGCATTTTCAAAAAAACTTTTGAAAAACTACAACAATACACAGAAACTAAAAATGTTATAAACATGACGTACGAGGGTCGTCCAGAATCTAACGCCCGTTTTGCTTTAAAAAAAATTATTTAACCAGTTAACAATAGGTATTATATTTATTTTTGTACATTATACAAACATTTATTTATTTTTCTACATAGTCACCACCCAAGGTTAAACATTTTTCGTAGCATGAGACGAGCTTCTGTATTCCGATGTCGTAAAGCTCTCTCGCCTGTTCGTGCAACTACTTATTCAGAGCGAGTTTTAACCGATCACTGTTTTCATACCGCTTGCCGCCCAGGAAGTGTCCAAGATTTTTAAACAGGCGAAAAGCACTTGATGTTAAATCCGGACAATACGCCGGATGATCCATAATCTCCCATCTGAAACGCTGGAGCAATTCTTGAGTCTTTACAGCAACATGCGGGCAAGCATTGTCATCCAAAAACACAATACCCGTGGTCAACAGTCCTCGACGTTTATTTTGAATGACACGTCTCAATCATTGGAAGGTCTGACAATAACTGTCTGCATTTATTGTTTCACCTGGGGTCATAAAATCAACCAAAAGAATGCCCGTCCTATCCTAGAAAACGGTAGCCACAGGTTTTCGGTTAGATAGTATCTGCTTTTTTTTTGGTTTAAACGATGAATGAATGTGATGCCATTTATTGACTGAAAATAGTGATCAATTAAAATTGGCTGTGAATAAGTGGCTGCACAAACAGGCGGAGAGTTTTACGACATCGGAATACAGAAGCTCGTCTCAAGCTGAGAAAATGTTTAGCGTTTGGTGGTCACAAATTAATTAAGAAAAATAAAAATAGTTGCTAAAAATTAAAAATTAAATAAACAAAACTAAGTACTACAGAGCTACAGACTAATTAATACCCACGAAAAAAGTATGATCATCATATCTCTGGTTTCAGGGCTAAATTGTTTTCTAAATAGTTGACATAACTTCAAAAAAAAGTTAAGAAACTATGATATTTTAAGTTGAGCAACAATCGTCATATTTCGGTTTGTTTACTTTATTTAAAACCATGTAACTCGCTCGACAAGAGAAGTCTGTATTAATTTTCAAAATAAAAACGACTCAAGTTACTCATACCGAAAGTAAGTTGATAATATACAAATATTGCAAAGTAGTTGTTACGTCCCTAACTTAGTAAATACACGCTTACTACCCTACCGTCCAAACAACCAATAAACAGGTGGTAAAATGGAATCGGACTGCGTCAAATATGTCACATAGTAAATCCGACTTACGAAGTGACAGTGGAAACGATAACAGTCGATGAGAGTTAATCTGAAAGGATCAGAATTATTAAATAGACAAACTAATGCGAAGTTATTTAAACCTTACAGAACTGAAGACAAAGATAACATTCTAAACATTATGTAAAATCCCTAGGCCCTTGAAGATCATACGCAAGTAACAAATAGGATACAGGTTTTCTTCGTTTAAACCAGCGGTTCTCAAACTTTTTTTTTCGCGTACCACTCATGTGTACAACTACTCAGTCACGTACCTACAACTAACACTTTCTCTAAAACTTTAGGTAGAGTGAGTGTTAGTTGTAGGAACGTGACTGAGTCTAAACTCTACTAACTACGGCTCGCGTACCACCGTAAGAAGCTCCGCGTACCACCAGTGGTACGCGTACCACAGTTTGAGAACCGCTGTTTTAAACTCTACCAATCGGGGATTCTCTTCTTATATTAAACGTTGTCTAAAGCAACGAAACATTAATCCAAAAAGTCATTTAAATATTTCTGCAGTAGGAATGAACCCAAATCCAAGAAGTTGCATCCAAGATTAAATATACGAAACTTTAAACAAATGTTACTCACTCGAATTTGTAAGGTTTAACAAAAATAGGAAATAACGAAATGGGGAAATTGCTTCAAAAAATAATGAAAAGGAACACTATTGAATTTTCCAGACATAAATAGAAGTCTATATGGAAGTTTTTCGTTTTCGTTAATAAGATATGTTTAAAATTTCAATATGTCCGTTATACTGTCCTTCAATACATAACAATTTTTCTTTTATGCGGTGAATGGCATTTTGGAGTAAACCTAGTTAAACTCACAGTTTTAGTTCTTCGTTGGCCATACAATTACGTATAAAAAATTGTTCGCTAAGGCAACCCTAAAATCGAAAATTTGGCAAATTGAGACCATAAAATAAGAAAAATTCAAGCTGGTAAAATCACTCCGACACAACAAGATTAGTAGATTAGAAAATTTAACCGTTCATTATTTCAAAATATGCCTTTAATTTAAAAAAATGAATAACTGTGTACTACAATTATTATGAAACTCGAAATTAGAATGATCTCTGAGTACACATCAGCACAGTAAAAACGTTGTACCATTGATTGACACATCAATCACCACATCCTACACGCACACCTTCCTATCCTTTCTTGAATGACGTTTTCCTTAGAAATTCACAAGAATTCCAGAACCTGATTTAAATATTAAAATTTACTTCAAATTTAAATTAAATAAAAAATTGTATGATAAAGGGAACACAAATTAGGACTTTCTTGATTATTTTTTTAATGTTTGTTGGGAATTTCACCACCAAAATTTTTCAACAACAGTAAACAATGACGATGGGCACCGCAAATAACCAAAAAATATTTGTTTGTTGTTTTATACTCTCATTTTAGAATTTTATCCTAAAATTACAATTTTAACCTTAAGAAACTTCATTCCAAGATATTAGCAAACAAAACACTGTAATTCAAGATAAGGATTTAGAGGGCTGATTAGTAACTTTAAATGTTAATAAACTGCCAAAATGGCTCAGTTTATGTTGCCTAAAAATCGTCTTTAAATCTACAATTATGTTCTGGAAATTCAAAAAAGGCCAGAGAAAGAGGCACTGATCAAGCTCAAACTAAAAAATTTCTATTGAGTTACTAAAATGAACTTAATATTCCTCGTTCTGAATTTCTTGGTTAAAGCCCTGTAATCTAGCGTTTCCTATTTTTAGAGCATTGATTTGCAATTAGGTGTAAAATCATAAGCACCTCCGCATTTAAATTATGAATGAAGATTCAACCATTGTAACGACCAATGGAAGCTGAAAGTACAAATTTTATATTTAAAAAAAGTATTCTTCCAACTTTGTTTAGAAAATTCTAACCATACTGAATATTTATCAGTATCATTATAAGCGTAAAGCTAATTGCTTAATAGTAAATACAAGTAGCATGTAGTATACCAGGATTACCGAACTAATGAAATTCTCACGTGCTTTTTGTATACTTACAATAGAAACGTTGAAAGTTTCGTTTACACAATAAAAAGTTTAGGGTTTGTCTGCATTAATAAAACATTTCGTCGTATAACTCCCCTCGTATACGGGGAGTGTCGATAAGCTTGAACAGTACGTGATCACCCCATTGGTTCGGTATGCTAGGTATAAGTAATACTTGAAACAAATAACAATACCTGGTTTCAGTATCAAGTAACAGCAGGATTTAAAGTCTTATAAAAATGGAGGCTTGCTTTTATATTCAGTACAAAATAGAGGCGATAGTGGTTTCATCGATTTTATTAATTTATTTCACAGATTTATAAGTGAGAATAAAGCTTATGACAAAATAAATCCAATTGAGTTAAGTTATAAATAAAAAAGTAAACGCAAAACAGATTTTCACTGTCTGTCACCGTTTCCCACTCTCGAGATTTTTGAGCAATTCAATTTAAGTGAAAAAAACAAGAACTCCACCACAGCCACAGAAAGTACAGAAACAACAATAATAAAGCAAATTGGGTACTGTTCCCGTTAACGAGGGGAATATTGGAGAGACACGCGACGTTTATAGTCAAGTGGGTCGGAAACAAAGCAAGATATTCTTTCAATTGCTCCTTCCTGTGCAAGATCGAGGATTCTTGGGCGAATATTGCGAGAAGTCACGTGCACTTCCCTAAATTAAATTTCAGTTAGCCGCGGGATTAAATTGGTAGGAGTACTACTCCTTCAGCCGAGGACAACTGTATTCTTGCTCATGTGTAGGTCCTTAAAAGGGCGATTTTCTTCTTGCCTGACGTTTCTCTGAATTACCGGTTATTTTGTTCTTATGGGCTCTTTATTGAATTTTGTAAAGAAAGAGAAAAAGCTCGGACTAAGCACGATTTCAAGCTTACAACTTGAGAAAAACGAGGAAAATCTCAGAATCGATTTCAGATCTATGAAATTATTATACAGTTTCAAAGTTTAGTGGTTCAGGTGGTTACGAAATCAATAATCACTTCGATTACAAAAGCCTGCAATGATTAATTAATACTCAATCAAATTGGCAATTCAAGAGTCGATAAACATTACGCCAATTATTGCTTTATTTACAGTAATTTTAATTAACAACTCTGTATGCTAATATTACGTAGTGTTCTATTTGTTATTCATTAATTAGTAACTACTGCCCTTATCCAAAAGTTTTGCAGATTCTGTTAATAAAAAAGTAACATCACCAGAGGTATCAAATAATTGTGAATTACTCACAAACAGGATCGTTGTTCTTTTTTCAATTTTTATAGGGAAGAAACTATTAAAGAAAACTTTTTGAAAAATCCAAAATGTCAATCTCTGTTTTACCGTATAAATTAGACGTATTATTTAAGGAAATTAAACCTTATACAACGGAACGTTTATATGCAATAAATATTTGACCTATGACTATACAGACCGCCTATACAATGGCGGAAAATAAGCACAGTAAATTATTCGCCTTAAAATTCTAAGTGGAAAATATTAATACCATTCTGCTTTTTGTTTGGTAGTTTCCAAGTTATTTGAAGTCGGGGATTGGTCATCGGTTTCTTTGTTTTATACCATTCTAAACCAAAGACTATAAATTTTAAAGACAACCTGCATAATCCCATGAAATGTTTCAAATCTTATTATTTTTTAACAGAGATTATTATCACGCACTATACACACACAAATTATTGCACTTAGGTGTTGTTGTACATTTCAATCCAATTTTTCCTACCCAAGGCTACTCTTCTTGCATCGTTCCATTGAATACCTCTCTCACTTAAAATGGCCGCAACATATTTGTTCCAAGATGTTGGCGGACAACCTCTCGGCTTCTTCCCTTCGCTTTTTTGCTTCCCACACCCTCTTAACTAGTCTACTATTATCCATTCTATACAGTGTGTCCCAGATCGAGTGGGATTGCATGGGTAACTTTCTTATTATTGAAGATGGAGATTTGGTTAAATTGGCAATGTTTTGCAGTTTTATATGCTGATTTAAAATCTGTTTGAAAAAGTTCAAAATGTCGATCCCGTCAGAAGTTATTTAAAGAAAACTAAAAACTGTCATTTTCTTGTATGTCAAATATCTTCGTAAGTATAAGAGATATGAAAAAAAGTTTCATATGAAAGTCACTGTTTTTTATAAAACCAATTTAAAATTGATGTCGTGCAAAAATTCAAGATGGCTGCTTTTGAGGTACTCGTATCAACTTCCTTAAGTTAAATGGATGCCATATTGGATTTTTTGGTCACTGAATAGAATTTTTTATTTTCTTTTCAACGATGTAAGATAACGTATGATTGAATAAAAAATACCAGTAAAATTAATTGTTTTTACATTTTAATCAAGTAGGCTTACATGGATCCAAACAAAATTAGGTGAAATTTATTTCAGAAAACATTTGTATGTAATTCCTATAATACTTAGTAACATGTTAATTCAGTACTAAGTACTTGAACCACAAAAAACATCGTTACATTACTTTTTAAATGTATAATCAAGTAGGTAAGTAGCTATGATGAAAAACAATAACAAAGTTTATCACAATCTGTCAAAAAGCAGGTACTTAAGCTAATTTTGTTTGGATCCATGTAAGCCTACTTGATTAAAATGCGAAAACAATTAATTTTACTGGTATTTTTTATTTAATAATAAGTTATCTTACATCGTTGAAAAGAGAATAAAAAATTCTATTCAGTAACCAAAAAATCCAATATGGCGTCCATTTAACTTAAGGAAGTTGATACGAGTACCTCAAAAGCAGCCATCTTGAATTTTTGTTCGACATCAGTTTTAAATTGGTCTTATCGAAAACAGTGACTTTCGTATGAAACTTTTTTTCGTATCTCTTATACTTACGAAAATATTTGACATACAAGAAAATGACAGCTTTTAGTTTTCTTTAAATAACTTCTGACGGGATCGACATTTTGAACTTTTTCAAACAGATTTTAAATCAGCATATAAAACTGCAAAACATTGCCAATTTAACCAAATCTCCATCTTCAATAATAAGAAAGTTACCCATGCAATCCCACTCGATCTGGGACACCCTGTATAGATAATATAGAAGTAAACAACGAATCAAACATTCAGATCTCAGAAGTAGAAAAACCATCACAGTTCCTAAAAAATATAAACACACCAAGCCAAAATCGAAAACCCAGTTATTTAAATTTATTATGTATGTCTTCATATCGCCGGAGTGACCGGCGCGGACGGTCTCAGGGTCAAACCCGAGTCGGATGCTCTTCGGGTGACCTACCCAGTCACTGAAAATAATTGAGAACCGAAACACAGTGGTGGAGTAGGGAAGGTAGGTGGTTGTTGAAGGCGTGGTGCTTACCACACCACCCGGTACGTATAGCGTGCGAAACAACCGAGATATAATAAGCGACTTAGGAAGCCTTAGCCCTTCATGTTGCCGGCCATGCTCCCTCGCGGGGGGTTGGTGCCTATACCTTTACCTATGTCTATGTATGTCTTTATAAGTCATATGACCAAGATAGTCGACGCCATAGTAAGCAAAGATTTAAGAAATAACCATAAGTTTTATGAAATTGAGAAACAATCTTATAACCTTCAGAGTTGATCTTAAACTTGAATTTCAGTATTTATATTTTATTTTTCGAAGTTTTGGCAAATTTTATCTTTCTTCTGGAATTTTGTCCTACACAAACATACAATTTTTGTTAATTATAATGCTAAAATTTAGAATGTTTCCTACTTTTATTTTTCCGACAATTAATATTGTTTTTGTCGAAATACAAAGAATCGGGTTTGTGTAAGAAAGAATTCCAGAAGAAGACAAAAATTAGCCGAAACTTAAAAAATAAAAATATTTAAATAACAATATGTTTTAAAGTCCCAAATCCTATTCAAAATTAATTCAGAAGATTGGCGGATTCAAACTTAACAATTTTAGGGGCCCCGAAAAATATTAAATGAGAGCTCATTTAATTTAACTGAAATGCTTCGTTTTTATTTTTCTTTGAATTTAGGGTGTAAGCCTCGAGTTTTATTTATTACGCTGCTTACATTAATTTCAAATCTAAAGTAGGTAACATTAAAGTCGTTAGAGAATCCAGCTAACTTTAGGTAGAATAAAATGTTTCTAATAGAAAGATTATCCAGTTTTTCAGAATTTTACAGACTTTCTAAATAATAAATTACGAGTATATTAAAATTGTAAATAAAGCATGAAAATAAGTATTTGAAAAAAAGAGAGATTAATAACTAATGCCCTTCATTTAACCTTTTTTGATTTTTCAGAATTAGTTTATTCCAATCCTAAACTGCCTCCCTTCATAAATTTTGAAAAAATATATAGATGTACTCGAATACTTATTAAGAAACCTACGTAAAAAACCAACTTCTAAAGTTCGTGAACAAAATAGTAGATCTATCAACAAAAAGTTCTAGAAAATTAGTTTTATCCCAAAGAACTTCTTCAAGTAACCTCAAAATAGACACAAACCTAATTAGAAGTTGGAAAAGCTCTGAGCCTCATTGTAAAATCTTTTTGTTGCGCCAAGTTTTAATGTTATACGTAGTGCCGATTCCTATTATTTCTCTTTGTCATTTCTAGATAGTAAAATTGAGCTTCAAACAAAACTCGACATTAACGATAAAATGTTAGAATAAACTTTTCTGTGAGTAATTTGTTCCAGTATTTACAGTTTTTTAATGAAATAAGTAGTCTTTTAGTTACCTCTACATATTATTTGAAGTGTTTGTTGATAAATTTATAGTTTTGTAAGAATTTAGCTAGCATTATTGGTGTAGAAAATTTTAAATCACGTTCAGCAAGAAGGATTTTTTGCAGAAATTACTTAACAGCAAAATATTAATGTGACGTGAATATGTAGTTAAAAAGAAAAATCACTTAAAGCAGACAGGAAAAGAGCTCTTACCTTATTTATGGTAAAGCCTGTGCAATAGTTCTGCCCAAATTCATCATTCTTAGCTCAAGCTTAATAATATTAGATGATTTTAACTCACCTGTAACAAATACAAATTAATTACAAAAAATTTAACAAATAAATTCGAAACATGAATATTAGCACAAAAAATTGAAATTAAATATTAGCACAGATGGAATTTCAAAAACAAACGTTTTTGTAGTGCTGTTGATTAAAGTCGAGGGGTTAAATATTCACAGCTATGATTAAATTACCAGAAAAGCGCTCGTCAAAAAGAGTTGATTTAGTAATAGTTCATAAAGCTTCTGCTGTTCGTCTAACGATTACATAAACAAAATATAAATGCTTTGAAAGATCAATACATGCTTCTCAAATTCCCAAATTGCTGTGAAGATGTTAAATTTAAATTTCGAGCTTTATATGCTTAAAGATAAGGTTAGGGACGGCTTTTATATCGACTAAATTTTTTGTTTCTGAAAATTCGAACTAGAACTGCTTACAAACCTTAACCTTTTAAAATAGTAAAGTGTCGTGCTATCACCTGGATTTAATATGAATTAATTATTAATTAATTGAATATTTAATAAATTAGTTAATAAAACTACTCAAAAACAATTGATTATAGAACAAACACCAACAGTAAATTATTCAGTTATTAGGTCCAGCTTCGACTTTTTTAAAAATGAAATTTTCTTTATCGCACTGTTGCAGTTTTAACTTTCCAAAATAATTTTTAAAATGCCATACATTCAAACCAGAATTAACTTAATAATAATTTAGTATTTACCTAATTGTGTTTACCATTTGCTAAACCCCAGTGCTAAGTTAATACACTGGCAGTATGGCAGTACTGGAACATTGAATAACACTGAAAATAATAAAAGTATTATAAACCAAATACGAATTTTGACCATCCTCAGAAGAAGATTTCATTGGCAAAAATTAACTAGAGTTAGTCCGTGAAGTCTTGTCGTCTAATTACAACAGTAAAGTTGGCCGAGACAGAACTTCTGAAAAGAGACTCTTCGCGAAGTTATCAGAGAAAATTACAAGTTTTACAATGCTACGTGCTACTTCGCGTGACCAAACAATAACCTCACGATGCACTTAGCTGAAACTCGGTAAGGGCTCGTTTGAAGGATTTAACTTATCGGCGATGCATCGATTTTGACCATGGTGCTGCCATCTCTGCGCCGTTTACATTACTTTTCAAACGGCCCAGGTATTTATATATATTATATATTTATTATCGTGCCCTGGTAGCCTATAGCCTGGCAATGTTTTCAGCAAAGAAACTTGGTATCGACCCGATATTCTTCGTCAAGATGTATTTATTCTTACAAATAAGAATACTATACTCTCAAAACAATCCAATCCAATCATTGTGTGAACTGACTCTGTAAACAAATTTATTTCCTTTGGGACTGAATCGACCGGGTCATGTCCGTTACTTACACCGATTTTTTGAATCTTAAATGAGCCATGTACTCTGTGAAGGTAATGCAAAAATTACATTTTGTATGCCATATTTTTTTTAATTACTTCGTACGTTTCAACGCATTTGATTCATTATTTATGATTAACTTTTATGTTATTAATTTGATTCCCAAAAACAAAAACTTTTTATTTAAAAATTGTTGTATTCTTAAAGCTTGGCAAGCTATTTTAGCTTTATGTTAATTTGCAAAAAATATATATAATATATTATATTGAAGTGATATAAACTTTTAGAAAATTTATATTTATTAATTAAAATACAAATTTGGAGTATACTTTTAGGATGCAAGTTTTAAAAGATTAATTATGTAAATAAATTAAGATTAATTTAAGTATTTATTGTTATTTGTTGTAAATAGTAGTCATAGTTATATTTTATGTGCATGTATGTGAAAGGATGAATGTTTTAAAACAAATTCAAGGAATGGGAGATTTTGGAGAATAACTAGGGAAGCAGATAAAAATTGAAGAAAGATAAACAACAGTCTTTTAAAACTGAAAAACGTGAAGGACGTGTTTGAGTTTTGCTCTGAAAACTTCCAATATAATAATAAAATATCAACGGAAAACTGAAGAATAATTAATAAAGAATAAGTACAAGCTGAAATAGACTGAAAATATTAGATTGGATATAGTGGAGAAAAGTTTAATTGGAAATTGGTTGAAGAAATTATAATTACAAATTGGAACAGATAATAAATTGGACAGGGAACAGTATTTGGTGGGATTTTTCAAATTCAAGGAATAATTGTTTTGTGAGTGAGTGTTTTAGTTTTAGTTTTTGTATTAATTTAAGGTTAGAAATAAGTTTTGATTGTAATAAAGCTTGCATTTCTAAAAGTTTAGTAGAAATTATTACATTAGTTATTTTTCAAAATTCAAAAACGAATCCTTCAACGACCCTGAGATGTCAAAATTTTATTATTAATTCTAAATTTCAAAAATCATAATTAGTGAGTCTGAAAAATTGTATGGAGCTTCTTTTTATTTATAAAAGAAATTAATTAAAAGACTGCTACCATAACAATATATAGCAAGTTATAACATGCTTCGTGTTTACTCTTAACTCTCCTTTAGGTTAAGATTGCATGCACTTTGTGCACAACAGAAAAAGTTTTTAGTAATAAACATGTTTTTTTTTTAATTCATAAATTTTATGTTTTGTTTCGTCAAAGCACCTACAGTTGCAAGTGATTCAGTGTACCTGTTTCACAGGACAAATCAAGAGAAATGTTATATAAAACAAATTTTCACAACTTAACAATTGAACCAACAGTTTTCGAAATTCCTAACTACGATTTCCTAATTCTATTTTGCAGATTTCAAGCTTCATACAAAATCCTGACTAACATTTTCTTTTAAATTTCTAAATTCGTTTTTTTTTATCAAATGTTAATTTAGTTCTTTTTATGAATGAAATTCTGTTATGGTTTCGGAATTTTGCAGAATTTTTTAAATCTATGAAGTATATTTTACGCAGTAAAAATATTGTTAGGCCAAAGAAGCCCTAAAAATAATTTAAGAAATAGGTATCGCAGGTACAACCATAACTAAAAATTAATAACAAATTGGCTACAACACGGGCTCAAAATAATTTTGGTAGCTTTATAATGGAATATAAAAATATCAAACAAAAATTTTACTTTAACCAAAAAGGAAATGAAATTTTTACAAAAGTTTTTGGAACGTTTTAGGCTAAAGGTAAAACAAATGGGCAAAGATAAAGTTAGTTGGACATAAGTTTTAACTTGAAAATAGGGTAGGACAACCGAGGTCTACTCTGATTAAAATCTAGGATTTCGAGTGAAATAGCACCGTGAAAGCAATTAAAGAAAACCCTCCAATTACAAAGTTACGTTTTACAAAACCAAATTTGTTAATTCAAAGACCGCAATGCAATCACGTAATTGGTTATTGTTTAAATCGGTGGCAATTAACCTTTCCAGGAAATCGTGACCCCTAATTTGCTCCGCAAATTGACATTACAAATTAAATTTACCTACTCGTTTTAACCCGAAAAAGGAACAAAACAGCTCTTTTACTGCTTGTTGAGAGGCCGCAAGGTTTGATAATAAAGTCAAACCGTTCGCCAGCTTTTTTATTATTTTTAAATAGTCCCGGTAGTTTACCTGTCATCGCGGTGAACGTCGAGCAATTAAAAAGAGGAACAGGGCGACCAATTTAAAAACAATCAGAAAAGCGATTAAACGGTGACTGAAAGTACGTGTTAATGGCCTACGTCCAAAAACAAAGCAGGAAGTTTGTCAACTCACGAAGAACTGAAAAGTCGACCAAAAAAGCTTGCGGTTTTTCTTCTTGGTGCCTTTCTCTCTTTTACGCTTAAGCTGAAAGGAAAGCGACGATGGTAGTTTTTCTATCGGGATGGCGGAAAAGTAAAGCAAAAGCCAGAAGGGTGAAACGTCGTAAGGGAGTGACGGCAGCGAAAGAAACAGCTGGGGAAAGATTGCACGGGAGATGGGAAAACTGTGTTAGCCGCCCCATAAAACAAAATCTGATGTAGAGCTTGACAAGTTTAAATTGACCTGTGAAAGAAAAGCGACCGCGTGATATAGATTATCGCCTGTCAAAATCCAGACACTTGTAACGTTGTTCTTTTTCATTCGAACGTTTAACATTACTACACATTTTCTGTTATTTGTCGTCGATACTAAAACGCAAGGCGGGTAAAAAGGGAAAAAATCAGCACGCCAGGATCAAAATTTAACCCCAGTAATTAAGATAATTACGAATTAAGCAAACATCACGGTTTAAACGCACGCACAGATGGATGTTATAACACCGCAATCAGTTACAGCGAGACTCTTGTTTGATCATTAATTTTTTGCTAGACGAGTAGTTAAGTGTGGATTGGGGAGAACTTTTTGCCGTAATTCTACAAGGGGTACAAAGTCGGTGTGAAAACAAAACTGTGAAAATAAAGTTCCAGACAATGAGCATTGCAAGGACTTTTTCGTTTCACTCTGTTGTCCCGTTTTTATTTTCCTCCGGAGTACAGTTAATTGAATGTTTGTTTTTGTAATTAATTAAGAATACCTGCACTAACTTTATTTAATCGAGCACACTTTTTGCCATACAAACGCTTTGCTCTCTTTTTATCGCCTTCTGAGTGTTTTGGGACTAATTATTTCCTAAATTTGTCAACGTCCTTAACAGGTACGGGAAATAAAATAACGACAGCTTCTCTTCTTTTACTATAATAATTTTCTAGAATATACAACATGAAAAACTTTAATTTCTCCCACGTCGCTCGTTGCTACTGAAGCAAGCTTCGTTTTAATTTTCATTAGTTTTCATTTAGAAGCTAAGCAATAAAACTACAATAAACTTATGAGCATACGAGTGTACTTACTTACTCTATAAAAGGATATTAACCTTCGTTAATTCGTAAGTTAACACTTAAGTAGTTAATAATAAGTTCCCATAATATGATCACATTTTCTACGATAAGCAGAAACAAAGCTGGTTTTACTATTCTCATCGTACACACAAGTTTTAAATTAACATCTTAAAAAATTCACAACGAACAATCATTTAGTTTATATTTTTGAACGCATCCTGTTGGAAAAAACTTGAATTAATATTAGGTTATCATAATTTTTTGTCGCAATTTTATCACATTTGAACCTTCCTAACTGAATTTGGCTATACATACCTGTAGTACATTGGCTTTATTGATTTCCGTAAAGCATTTGTTAATGTTAAATTGAATATGCTACGATTGGTGCTAAAAGAAATGGGAGTGTGAAATCATATAATTTCCACAATTGAGAATCTCTACGCAAGCACCACAGAGGCAGACAGAATTAACCAGGTCGACTCAAATAAATTCCATCCTAAGAAATTAGTTCGCTAAGCGTGAATATTTTTACCTCAACTTTTTAATATCTAGGAGGAGAATATAACGAGACAGATTTTAGATAAATGGTGTTTCAATTACCGGCAAAGAATAAGCAACCTGCGTTTTGCCGATGGCACCGCCCTGTTAGCAAATAGCGAAGATTTGTAGAATTAGTAGAGACAAAAAACAAAGAATTTGGTGTAAAATTAATTATAAAAAAAAGTTAAAATCAGGATCGTTGATAGAAAAAACAACAATAAACCAGACCTACGTCAAATAGCCCGATTCGAAGTAGGTAATCAATACATGGGTTCACTTATAACAAATGTAGGAAGTGTAGAAGGCGAGGTTAAAGGACGCAGTCAAATGATCAAAGCAGCAATGACGATAAAATTTCTAAATCCAAGCAATTGAAAATCGGGCTTGTACGCTGCTTAATATTTCCCATCTTTACATATTATGCCAATGAACCGTAGCCGATGAAATAAAATATAAGATCACTATGTCAAAGAAATATTTTACTGGAAAAGGATGTTACGGGTATCATGCACCGAACATAAAACAAAAGAATCAATATTGAAAGAAATTGGCACTAATCGATAGCTTTCCAGCGAAATTTTACCAAAAACCCTGAACTACTTTGATCATGTAATACAAAGAAGTTCTGACAACATGAAAAAAATAATCATCTGGGGAAAGGTGGAAGAAACTCGATCGAGAGGTACATCACCTACCCGATGAAGAGACCAGCTAGTCAAGACAACGGGGAAAGAGCCTACAGACCCTCGTAGTTAAAGCCCAGGACAGAGAAAAATAGAGCAATCACATAAAAACGATAGCAGTGGCCACCACTCTCCCTAGAGGAGAACAAAACTGAGGAGAGAGATTAGTGATTAACAGAACTGTATGGAGATGAGTGTTTGCCTCCCTAACGAGATAAATGAACTGATTAATTTAATGTGAAAAAAATTATAAAAAATTTTTAAAGCAACTGAAGCAATATTGTGCAGGCTATGGAATTTTTTTACTCTGGCTATCATGGTTGTTTAATTCGCAATCAAATTATAGAAACAGACACACGATGTGCCGTTCAGAATTGATTACTTTGTTGAATAACTCAGAAAATAGAATCAAAAAGGAGAGGAATTTAGGGTAAGTATAAGAAATGTTTAAAGACATAAAACAAAAGCTAGACGGGATTGATAAAAAATCAGAATCGAATATTTAGGAGATTGACCTTATTAAACGGGAGAACACTAAATTAGAAGCAGGAATAAAAGAAAATTTCGGAAATAAAAGGACGAACTACAAAGAAACAACTTGTAACACGTGAAATAAGGTTCAATGAGGATGAAATGGAAAAGGAACTAAGGACGGTGATAAATAAAATTGAAATAAAACAAATGATAAATCTGAAAGCAATAAGAAATCCGAAAGGAACGAAGGTGTGGATTAAGGAGGACCACTCTAAGGAGATAAGGAAGAAAACTGAATCATTACATGACAATAGTAAAACAAGTGAGGATGTAGGTGCAGAGGAAATACGAAGAAACGGAAGTAAAGCGAAAAAAATTGGGAAGGACTGTAAATGAACGGCATTCCCGAATTTACAGGGTGCTTGAAGAAAATGACGAATACTCGTAACAGTTCAAAATATTTCTGATATATTAGAATCCGATGCCTTGTGCAAATGAAAACGAAATAATTTGGATATGTACACCAAGTTGTCCCAAAATAACGGGGTTCTCATCGCTAAACCAATCACTCGCATAGGGTACAAAATTCAGAGAAACAATGGAAATAATGATCGAAAACTTCTTGGAAAAGAAAAAGCATTGAAGAAATAGTTACAAACAAATAGGGAATAAAATAAACAAAAGTTCAGACACAAAAGGGAGTAATTAAAAAAAACGAAAAACAAAGCATGAAAGGAGTTTTGGGGGAAAATAGAAATAAAGTACAGTAAAAGATTTAAAGCAGGGCGAGACAAACGTTTAAACTTATTCCACCGGTAGACTACCAAACAATTTTAGGGTGGCCGCAAAACAATAGGGCAAATATTTTCTTTATTTTAAAAGTGGCAGCAGGAAGCATGTTATAAATATAAATCAATAAAAAATTAGGCTTTCTGGTATATGGTGAATCCCGACCATTTATAAAAGGTCAGTGGTATTCCTTTATGAAAAAAAGCTTGCCCACCCCGCATATCAGAAACTTGCTGAAAATACTATAAGAAAAGGTTTAAAAAATATTAAGTTTATCCAGGAAAAAGAAACATGACAACCAATAACGAAAGAGGAGATGAAGGAAGAAATTAAAAGAATGATACAAGGAAAAATATCCGAAAGGGATGAGATTAATCCTGAACTGGACAAATTTGATAAAAAAAGATTATAAAGATGGGCTCAGCAACTTTGTCGGCAGACATGGAATGGAGTGTAGTGAGCAGGAAGAGCAATACAAACAAAGGTAGTAATTACCGATCCATATACAATGTGATTTTTTAAAAACTCAATTGCAGCAGGCCGTATTCTGTCTTAATAACCTTAGAACTGTCTGTATTAAGTCAGAATACGGCCTGCTGCAATTGAGTTTTTAAAAAATCACATTGTATGTATCATCATGCATACAAAAAATCTACTCCGGGATGACAGAATCTCATGTAGATAGTGAACTGTAGGAAGGGCAAGCACCATATAAGAAGAAATGGATAGGCTCAAGATCAAAGAAGGGACGCTCAATACAAAACAGCAGTGGTAAATATCCAAAGCCTCATTGTTGCCGACGATATAGTTCTATAGGTTACAAAATAGTAAAATATGGTAAATAGATGAAACAATAACATAGAAAGAGCAGAAATAAAAACCAAAGCGAAGCAAAGCAGGGTGATGAAAATTAGTAAACTAAATGTTGGAAGATGAATTAATTGTAATGTATGGATAAAACAAACCAGAGGAAGTAACCTTTTACGAATATCTCGAATCTTATAATAGCGCCCGTTGATCCCTGGCAGCCGCAAGTCTAGATTTTGCCCGATAAACAAACAAATAAACTAAATCCACCACAACGATTTCCTAAAACCTATTCAGTCCTTCTGGCAACAGGAATTATTTAACATTGAGCCCGTCGAATATCATTTTAAAAAATAACCAATGATATTTGTGAAGGACAAATAACAAATATTTATTTATTCTTCCACGATTCCCCATGAAAGTTGAAAATAACCAAAACAACTTTTTTTAAATATGTATAAAAAGAAAATTAGTATTTCTCATTCACCTTTAAAAGCGATAAAAATTTTAATTGTTAGTTTATTCATGAACCACAATACAGCAGGTAAAACTTTTTAACTCAGTCAAAAGTCAATAACAACTTAAACCAATGAATTTTACATTTGACCAGAAACAAAATTGCGAGCTTGCAATAATTCTAAAAAATGCAAAGAACAAAAAACCATTATGAGCTAGAAACGTACAAACTCGGTGTTTTATTTACAATACAACAGGGCAAAGCCGAAACTTTAAAACGTTGTAAAACCTAACTAATTCATTTATTAACTTTTAAAATGTTACTTCAGCACGTACTGCCTTTAAAGAATAAAGAATCGCTCTTAATAATTTATAAAAAATATTCCCTTAATTTTACGTATTTAATTTGGAATTTGAAACGCTCTTCCAGTATTTATTGTTTCCAGAACGTGACAAGTACGACCGGAGGATGTAACTTTCTAAAAAAATGCCGCTCAAGGATTCTAATTTAATTTAGTTTACCTCTATTTGTTTCAAACTTTACTAAAGCTTGTGCTGAATTAACGGTGAACAAGAAACGACCAAATTAAATTTTCATAGACGGGGTTTAATAATTCCGGAGACAGTAGCAAGGAAATATAATTTAATTATTTTTTATTATTAAATTTAGAATTTTGGAGATTAAATTTGATTTTTTGAGTACTTTAAAAATATTTTCTAGCGTTCTATAAATCTCGATGAGTAAATAATTTAATAAAAGCAAACGAGGGAAACTCGTAAAACCAAATGAGTAGAGTAAAATTTCAGCTTTTAATGGTTTGTAACAGAATTCTCTCAGGAGCTCAATTATGTCCTCGTATTTGTGTTGTACCAAAATAGGTATATAAAATGAGGCTTTCAACAAAAACTACCCTTTTCAATATTTCATAAGAAGGGTATTTTGTAACAGAAGTGTGCATATAATTCATACAAAAGCGAGACAATGAGGAAATCAAGACGCTATCATAAACCGAGAGAAATGAAAAAGCCAATTATATTTGCAAATTGCAGAAGCGTGTGCTCATAATGTCGTACACAGCAAATGAAAGGGAAAGATTGCATCTGTTGTTAAAGTCCCGATATGAAATTGCGGCCGTAAAAACTATACAATGCCAGTCAGTGTGCTCTGTTTCACTCAAATGCAACTACACATTACACCTGATTACGTATTTGTTGGCGCTCATTCACCCGTATTCGTTATTGTCGGCACTAAATATGTAACTGCATTTTAAAATACAAAGGTTACCGAACACTATAACTGTTAACTTATATTAATTCCCACGTTTTAAATAAAATTTGTTTAATTTCAGGTGTTGTGGTATCGCGATACGATGCAACTGGATACAACGGAAAGGAGAATCATGGAATCCCGAGGGTCTAGACACACCCTCGTTATCAGGAAAGTGCATCGTTCAGATTTCGGAAACTACACCTGTGTGGCCGACAACCAACTTGGAAAAACGAGAAAAAGCGTCCAACTGACAGGTCTTTAAATTTCGATTTTTTTTCCGCAACGATTATCACGATGTTTGGTCAATTTAGGTAAACCAAATCCGGCAAAGTTCAGCAGCGCCTCAAGGGGGCAATGGAGAGACAGCTATAATATTACTTGGGCCGTCGAGTCGTTAAGTCCCATTGAGGAATTTAAACTGCTGTACAGAAGATTGCCTGAAAGCAATGGAAATGCCGAGGATGGACACCCGAGACCACTACAGCATCAAGCTTCTAAGAGGGTAATTTATGGACACGAATTTTGTTATTATTAAACACTAAATTAACAGCGAGAAACCTCAGCACTAATTTAAACTATGTTTACAACACTATAAACTGCAGATCAAAGGTTCAAATCCGTGCTGAGATGATATTTTTCTATACAGGGTGCCCGACATTCTTTAAATAGGCAGACACAGTGCAGGAACAAGCCGACTATAATTTTAAAACATTGTTTGTTTAAAACAGTAGATGTTTTCATAGTTGCAAGTAAAATAAAAAGTCTTAAGTTGCCTGTGTGTTACATTGTGTGTTGCCTGTTGACCAGATTTCAGGTTCTGCATTTTGAAATGGGCATCCTGTATAGAATTTTTATAATTCGCTAAAATGCATTCTAAAGTATTTAATGAAAGGAGTGAATCCTTAAAAATTTCATTTTTAAAGCCGTTAAGTATTAATTTAATTTAAAAAAAAATTAAATGAGTAATTTTCCTGCAAAATTCAATACTAAGCCACCTTTATAAAACTCGGTTTCAAAGGCTAAACTACTAAATAAGGCTAAAAAAATTTAATTTATACAATAATTAACCATTCACCTCTTTAGCCGCCATTAATCCATCATTTATTATAAACATTCTCACTTTCAATTTTCTGCTTCCTTTACGAAGGGCACCCGTTGCAGCTCTAGCATTCCCATTACAAAAACCATAAATAAATACCATATTCGCATATTATAAATTTGAATAAGTGTATGGCATTTTGTAACACTTTAATCGTAAATAAATGTTAAATAACTCTCACAATACACAGTACACACTGACATATCAGAATTACAAAATTCAAATAGCCTACTATTTGTAGGCGCTGGAAATAGAACGAAACTTTGAAAAAATTACAATTTGGTAATTACGCCATAACTACTTGATAACGAATGAAAATCGGATAAGAACATGAGCTTTTTTTAATTAGTTTCACGTGTACAATACACTCCTGAAGTTTGGTCCACTCCTCCCGACTCACCCTGTATATGCATTTGAAAGTTCAACATAAATCCTAATTCGTTTGGAAAAGCTTCTCATCGTTCATTCTAGTGTTTCGCAGAAACGTCGTTTATTTCGTTTCTGATGTTCCATTTCAGCCCTTCAATGTTTCCCGGTTTATTTCGATAGACTTTTTTTCTTTGAATTGCCTCATAAAAAATCTGACGCACTAAGTTAAAACGAACGATCTGGTCAAGGGACGTCATCGTCATCGTCACATTTTTTCTTGAAATATTACTTTTTCAGTTGTCAACTCGCAACCAGGTCGTTATATTTAAGGCGCTATCATTTACAGTTTACACGAATCTGTATTGAGAAGATAATGAAACTAGGACAATTTAATCTTGCGTTTAATTAATTCCGTAGTGAGAATTCTTGATTCCCACTAGGAAGATTAAGGCTTGATCTGCAAAAATTTAAATATCGTGAATTAATTTCAAATGTGAAGAGTTTCCCTGAATATTTTAATAAATAGATTTCCAGATATTGAGATATTGTTAAACTTATTGCACAGAAAAGTTTGTTTTAATAATTAAAAGTTTAGAAATATTTAAGGAGAAGATACGAGTAGCCTGCTGTTCGGGTGCGTTATAAATAATACAAAAAAGAAGCATACTAAGCTGCAGAAGACATTTTTACTCAAAAATATTATATGTTCACTGCTTTAATTGTAGCAAAGGGCTGAAAACTTATTCAATAAACAACACAATTATAATCTACTGAGAATTTATGATAATCACCTTTGGTGGAAATTATAATTACGATGAACACCCTTATTCCCTTGTTAAACATATTCCAAACTTTAATTAACATAAAATTGGCAGTTTTATACGTGTAACGCATAAAATTACGTAACTTTCATTAAAAATTGCAGAATTTACCTTAATGAGGTCATCCTCATTTAATAATGTAAAACTCCAAACCAATCCAGTGCAAACATTTAAAATTTTAATGGCAGGCTACGATGTACGTGTAGATATTTAAACTTTTCCTTTTATTATTCAAAAACTGAGGAAATGTACACTTCGTACAGGAACTTGATGTTTTCGAAACATTTCTTCGATAAGTTTAATGAAATCAAGGAGGTTTAGCAATACGATTATTAAAGAAAGCATCTAAAAAGCTTACCCTTCTATTCGGTAAATGCTAACTGCAACGACCAAATGTTTTACGAAAAAGTTTTCAACAGAAACAACTTTTAGCACTCTTAACACTTCTGTAACTTTAATTTTCTTGTCAAGAACACTCTGAACTTTAAAATTAATTGAAAACCAGTTTTATGTTCTTATCCACAAAAAATTTGAGATTTTCTTAAGTATTGGTAGCCCGGTTACTTACAAAACTTTAACGAATAAGCGATGAAGATGTAAGCTCGTTATTATATGTATTTGAATTATTTTACAGCTTAATTAGTTGTTGGATTTAATAAAATAATGAGTACAATCGCGTAATTCTGTTAGTTCCAAAGTACTTTGATCAAGTATTTCAAACAGAACTGGCTCGGAATATTCAAAATTCATAAAGGCAGTCAAGTCAAATTTTCACAGGAAAGACCAATGACCTCCAAGGTGTTTTCTTCATTAATAATTTACGTTTCCCTAACCCTGACAAATACAAAAGGGAACGTTTGACCTACATCGCGTAACCTTTATTTAA
Organism: Melanotus villosus; assembly: GCA_963082815.1. Classification (NCBI taxonomy): domain Eukaryota; kingdom Metazoa; phylum Arthropoda; class Insecta; order Coleoptera; family Elateridae; genus Melanotus; species Melanotus villosus. The sequence goes on from OY720425.1 coordinate 59,998,904, forward strand.
CAAAATTAAAACGAAGACTTTAACGTGAAATTAATTACAGGAAAACAAAACCTTCGCCTCGACTACGTACTACAACATGGGTTACGGTCGACAGTATATAGACAGACGATCAGATTGGCGAGATGTCATTTTACCAGCTATGCCAACGCAAACACCGGGCCTACAAACAATGAGTTATGTAATAAGAGCCCTGGAGCCAGCTCAAATTTACGAAGCAAAAGTACAATCCAAGAATAAATACGGATGGAGCCCGATTTCCGAAGCTTTTACATTTCAAACAACGGATACAGGTCGGTATAAAAAACAATTAAAAATGTCCCCAATTCGCTTTGGTTTGTTAGTAAAATGAAAACTACGCCCTTGCACCAAGTATTGAAGCCGTTATTTTTTTTTCCATGCACCCCTCTGCACTCCTGCATTCGTTTCGTATTACTTTGGAAAGCAGATCTAACTTTTCCCGACAGACCGCAATCACCAAGACACGTCTACAATGGTAAGTAGTAAAACTTTTATGGTATTCCTTTTACCAAGAGTTGGTAAGTTGCGAATTTTTTTTAATATATTTTTGGGGGATTATGATAGTTTGGTTAAAGTAACGTTTTGATTTCCAGATAATGAAGTACGAGATTTGGGCATCCGGCTCTACTCCGCAAGCACAAAGTCGTACGTTTCGAGTGTGCTTTTGGTAATCTGCGGTATCTTAAAGACTTTAACATAATTAATATACGAGTGCTCTAAAATTTTTGTTTAATAAGTATACTTTTTTGTATAATTGAAATCACTGGATGGAAATTACACCAAAAATAGATTGCCCGCTACATTTTCAGTTTTTCTTTATTAATAGAGGGTAGGAAACTGTGAATGTAGTGCTATTACCTATTTTGCTATTAAATGTGCACTTATTGTATTGTAAAAATAACCTCTAATTCCTACTTATAGTTTTATTATTATCGTTTAAATGCAGCGCAAATAACGCAAGTTTCGGTTTTAAAAAAAGGCTATCAAATTTTTCTAGGAGTAAGAGAATCAGGGTGTATTTTTTAAGTTAGTTTTGTAAAAATTTAAAAATATGTCCCTTTTATTATAATCATTATTAATTAAGTTTTAGGAATAATTTTATTAAGTGCGGTCCTGGTTTAAGCGCAAATTGCAATAAATAAGGATGTAAAATTAATTGAGAAATATTTTGGATATCAAATTCGTGTGGGCAGTTTAATTTTATTACCTACCTCGATTGTAATTAATTTATAATTGAAATCTCTGATGAGATTTTAATTTCGTCCATTGGCAACCGCGAAAACAAAACAGACTCTATTAAAATAAATTCTGTGTTAATATTATAACATAGTGCCATGTGAACAAAGCAATTTAGCTGTTAAAATAATCCCGTAAATTGATTGATTGCCGTTTAATAGTTGATCGTTTATTATATAGATTTTAATGTATAGATTTATTTAAATGTCTCATACTTGTCGGACGTTTTTGTGTATGAAAATATTATTGTATCCAGATGTACGTTAAAACACCGGATGAAAGTTATCGTTGCAAAGTTTATTTTTTGGGAAATGTGTACGCTTATGTAAAGAATGAAAGTGACAAGTGACGCTGTACCTCGTCATCCCAGAATGAAGTTACGGTGTTTTAACAATCTCGTTTTACTTAGTTGATTTTCTGTAAAAGGGTCCAAATAGCCTAACACGCTTAGTTTGCTTGCCTCGTACTTTTTTATTTTTCAAATGCGCCCGTATAACATTTCCAAGAAAGGAATGGAAAATCTTAAAGCCAACATTTTCCCGAGCGTCAGTATAACAAAAACTAAAGAATATACGAAATTTCCGTTCCACTTGCCGATGCTGAAAGTTTGTAGAACAAACGTAAACATTCCCTTATTTACTGAACTTGAAGCTTTATAACATTGCATGACCAAAATGCAAATGCGCATTCTTCGTGCGGCCTCATCCAACTTGTTATACGAGCACGTTGCTTGTTTTCCTGAAGAAATACCTTTAACCAAAATTCCCTTAAATGTGAACCTGCCATTAATACGTACGAACGCTATTTTTGAATGTAAATAATAATCTAGCATAGATGCTTTCAAAATATTTCTACTTACCTATTATTATACTTATACAGTATTATTGTAAATATCTATAAGTGTATCTTAAGATGTGAATTATTACTACTGTGAACTTAAACAGAAAAAAGAAATGAAATGGTTTAAAAGGGGCTTAATTTTCACGTTTCTTCCGTTTTAAGTGTGAGGCTAAACGTGAATGAAGGCATGAATGGAAGGCATCTCTCTTAATGTCTAATTAGGAAAAATTATTTTTGTTATGTAAAGTAAGCAGCTTTTAAGTGTCGTGATAATATAACTTGATAATCAGTTATGTAACGCCAGAAGCACACGTTTTATCGATAAAAAATAAAACGTGTGCTTCGGACAAAATGCGTCCGTATGTAAACATCCAATTCGGACGAACCATATTGTATAAAACACGTAGACATTCACTAACAGTTGTAAACTTTCAGCCCAAAACAACAACCATCAAAAAAGTATATTTTAGGCGATTTTGTAATATGTGTTAAGAAAGTAAATGTGCTATTTAACTATTTCGTAATACTGATGGATGATGGAGAAAGAATTTGCGAAAAATTTGGAATTGCTGATAGTTAATAACGAAAAGTTAACAAGCGCCATGCACAGATTTGAAGTTGTATGTCAAAATGGGACTGAGATTAATATTAACATAGTGTATAAATAAACCATGTTTATATTACAAAATGTCTATTATTTCCGAATACCCTTAATCATATAACTAGCATTCGATATTCTGCGGCACGTACCTACTGCAACGAAGCCGAATAAAAATAAAATAACCTAACCTAAACTAAATTAAATTCGAAATGTACGTCGTTATTTCTAATTTCCGCCAACTCACATGTAAATGAAAATAAAACTCGAGCACAGCTAATTTGATTTACTGTACCACAATGTGGCATAATTTTTAATATTAATAAATAAAAACTAAGTAACGTATAGGTATATTTAATTGTTAATAATATTTCAATTTACGCGCAGTTGCAAAAATTTTGCGTTTCAATCCACATTTTACACAATTCATATTTTACTTACTTATAATTGTAAGACATTTAATAACGATTTAGAAACAATTTAGCGAAACACAAATAGATTCCAGGAAATCTGACATTTCTCCTTGTTCGATCTAATTCTCAATAATTTTAAAAACAATTGAAAATATTTTAAGCTTTCAAAAACGGTAAGCAACATATCAGTCATTAGTGTGATAAAACTATTTAAAGATATTTTTATCAAAATGGGTAAAATCTGATAATCCTACCCGCAAAATGTTTGAATAAAAATCTACAACCAAGGACCTCGAATGTGTTTGAGATTACTACATTGCCTTTTATTTCAAGCAAAATAAACCTAAACATTTAAAGACAGTATCTTAAGCGTAATTTAGTATTAAAACACATTTTCACAGTTTCTGGCAATTTTGGCTTCATTCCCAGTTAATACTAAACTAACTATTTTATAAAAATCTGAAATTTGCAAAGCTCGATATCTAACAATTAAACGTTATTTTAACTGCTTCAATACACATAAATTCCTGAAGAGATTTGATTACTAGCAACCTAAAATAATGACTCGATGTAATTGGAATACCTATGATCAATAACAGTAACGGTCGTGGCTCAATTGGTTTAGCGGTTGACCACTGAGATTTAGAATAGCCCGGGTTCAATTCCCAGGGCCGCACATACATCGGAAATCCCAACTGCTTCCCTCGGAAGGCAATGGTAAACCACCGAAGTACCACGTGGAACTCAAAACTTATTAAAAAGAAGATACGGCAACAGAAAAATAGAGAAAAAGAAATAATGATTAATAAAACCATAGAAAACAACAACAGTATGAAATTCCTAAGATCAATGCTTGGGAAAAAGCAAATCATTTCACTTAAAGATAAAGACAATCGAGAAGTTACCGACAGAAGATAACATGTTGAGAATGATAGAAGCCTATATAACTATATGACATAAAAGAAAAAGACAACGAAAAAACAACACAACAAGGAAATCGTATAGTAAGAAACGAAGCCTCGAAAGAAATTCCAGATATAACAATGGAAGAAGTAGTAAAAGCCTTAAAAGGAATGAAAAGAACAGAGCACCAGGAGAAGATGGATGACAACAGACATGATTCTAGCAAGTACATAAAAGTACAGAAATTATAACAAAACTCCTGAATCACTGTTTATACCAAGACAAAATTCTATCCACCTGGGAAAATTCAAAGGGGATCAACGGAAAATTGAGAATAATAAGTCTCCTCTCTCACTTATTAATTTTACAAAAAAATAATAATTACTACACGCTTAACCATTAAATTAGATCAATATCAAGCGTATGAGCAGGCGGGTTTCTGAAAAAGATACTCAACATTAGACCACTTGCTAACCATAAAAGTGCTTAAAATAGAAAAACATAATGAGTATAGCTTTCCACCATGTCTCGCCTTCGTGGATTATGAGAAAGTGTTTAATTCAGTTGGATACAGAACCGTAACGCAAGCCTTAAATAGCTGCAAAATAAATAGTAAATACAGCCAGTTAATAAAGGACACAATGACAAAACACAAATGCGACTTACCATCTTATTAAACGCAAGCGAAATAACTGACCCCGTAAGGTTAAACAGAGCAGTCCGTCAAGGAGATACCTTATCTCCTAAATTGTTCAGACTGGCAGTCGAAAACATATTTCACCATATGGACTGGCCAGATGAAGGTGTAAATATGTAATATGCAGATGGCATAGTGATAATAGCCAACAACATTGAAGAGCTTCAGGAAATGTTACAAGATCTATATCTGTAATCCCAAAAAGCAGGTTTGAAAAATGAATTTGAGTAAAACAAAAGCCATCACGAAGAGAATATTAATATTAAGATTAACAACAAAGAAATTGAGAAGGTCCATGACTATAATATACCTATATTTAAAACAGAGGGGAAAAGAAAATCAGACCGAAGAACTAAAAAGATGCACAAAATTAGCTTGAACAGCATTTGGAAAATTAAATTACCTATTCATTACTCCTTAAGTCAAAAGTAACTATTTAATTCCTGTACATTGCCAGTGCTAACATATGGAGTGCAAAACTGGACAAAAACAAAGAAAAACTTGACAACACTAAGAGTAACATAACATTCAATGGATAGCATAACGATGGGAATCACGATAAAAGACAAAAAACGTAACACCTGGATCAGAAAAAAATATATAAGTGGTGGGCGTAGTAGAAAAAGCAGCAAAACTTAAGTGGAAATATGCGGGATACATTGCGAGAGGCGCCAAAGGAAAATGGCGTAGAAAGATTTTAACATGGAAACCCTACGACTGTAAAGACGAAGAGGTCACCCATCCATGAGATGGGCTGATGATCTGAAAATCACAGCAGGACTAAACTGGATGCAAACAACAAATACCCGCCAACGTTGGAAAACAGAGCTTAAAGAGGCGTATGTCCAAAAATGAACCTGACACGCTTTTAAAAAGAAGAAGAAGAAGAAGAAGAAGAAGAAGAAGAAGAAGAAGAAGAAGAAGAAGAAGAAGAAGAAGAAGAAGAAGAAGAAGAAGAAGAAGAAGAAGAAGAAGAAGAAGAAGAAGTCTTCTCATGGTTCGGAGTCCACGTAGGGCACTTTACACGCACACCAGAAGACGGCAACGCCCTGTAAGGGTATGCAACTCTTAAAAAGAAGGAACTAATCAACTACAAAAAATTTAAATTTAGAATAGAATTACAGAAAGAAAAAAAAGAGGCAGCTATAAATATGGTGCGTGACAGAAAGGGCGAGGGGAAGGAGAGTGAGAGACTGAAATAAAGAATAACACTTCACAAACGAAATTAAATAATCTGCTTAGATGAATTCAACAATTAAAACGAACAACACTTAAAAATAACTACGATTCGAACGGAAAGTAAGTATCAAAAGCAAGCAGAACAGAGGAATATTGATTCAACAAATGTGACAAAATTTTCATACGTGCTACCTAAGTTGCCACAAGACATCTATTTACAATAAATGCTTAATCATCATCATCATCTTCATCATAATCTTTATTTCCATTTGTACCCGCTCTTGCAGGTGTTGGAATAAATGCTTAATACAACCATCCAATAACATTAATCTTCTAACTCTAAATTTATAGTGTTTGACTAAATAGTGTTTAAATTATAGTGCTTAAATCTAAGTGAAAATGTGATTGTGAACAAAGCCATGATAAAGCTAAGGAAAGCTGAAAACTGGCTCAACGCTCAACATAAAAAAACTAAGTATTATGAAATTCACTGAAATGCAAAAAAATATTTTAGGAAAAAGGAAACAGGATGTTAACAAGTATATTTAATAAGGCTTCGAATAGGAATGAAATACTTAAAGATTGGTCAAAGGGAATTATAGAGCAATAACCTTATAAGCGTATAAGCCACTTGGAGAAGAAAATAGAATGACAACTAAAAGAGCCCCAAAGTGGATTTAGAAAGACAGAAGCATGTAGGATTACTATCAAGCAGGGCCGGCGCTAGGGGTGAGGCGGTGAGGCGGTCGCCTCAGGCGGCATTTAACTTGGGGCGGCATTTTTTGAGTACGCGACATACTGCAATCGATGAAACGTGACCATTTGCGGAAACCTTTGAAAACAAATGTGTCTAGTCACATAAATTTGCATACAGGGTGTTCCTAAAATGTGTGGACATAGCTTAACCAAAAAACTAATTTTTCTTATAACAACAAAAGGATCAGATCGAGTTAGATGATATTTGGCGTGACACTCCATACAGGGATAAGACATGTTTTGAGATGATAATGGTTATTATCAATGGACCACTAGTGTATGAAACATGGTTACTAACCTAACCCATCGAGAGAGGTGAAGAAGATCGATCCGCAGTGTTGCAAGGTTAAAACGGTTATCAAAGGTGTTAGTATGATAACCGGGACCACCGGCTTAACGTGCCCTCCGAAGGTACGGTTTAAGTACAAAAATCTGAGTGAAATTTTACAAGGAGGGGTATAACAAATTTGCATAACGAACAAGTGTATGCAGATGAAAATCCACATGTTAGCAAGAAATCGGCAGTTTCGTGGTCCTGTAATTTTACCAAATCGTTTAAATGGATAGAGTTATTTAGAATTTCTTCAAAATACACTACCAACCAGATTCATTGGAACACTTGCCGTTAGCTCTTAAACGTGACATGTTGTTTTTACACGACGGAGCACAGCCTCATTTTACATTAAATGTTCGGGACCGTCTTCATGTACTACAGTTTCCTAACAAATGAATAGATACAGGAGCTGATGCTCCTGAGCTGATGCTCCTGCAAACTGGGCATCACGTTCACAGGATTTGAACATCTGTGATTCTCTTTTTTGGGAGCATTAAAAAGCAAAGTGTATTCAAGTAATATAAACACTGAGGAAGAACTTTTGACTAAGATACAAAACGTTTCATGGGCAATTGGTAATAGTGCAGAAATGTTGTAGAGTAGAATTCCATTTTTTGCGTAGAATCGACCTTTGCATCCAGACAATGGTGGTAATTTTAAACATTTTTTGTAAATCTATCAATCAACCTATCTATTACTAATAAACTTTATCAAATTGCCGGTTTCGTCATTTATTTCTTAGACTACCAATTTACTAGATTACATTTGTTTTAAAAAATGTTCAGCGCAGGCAGTCACTCAGATTTTAAATTTTTGTGCTTAAACCGTAACAGATATCACAAATTAGAAAAAGGCAAAAAAATTTACGATTCAATGTCTATTTCTTTTAATCATCGGTCTTGCTATTAAAGAGTTACTGCCTGATATGTACTGTGACACCCATGTTTCATACACTAGTGATCGGTCCATTGATAAGTAATGACCATTATCATCTCAAAAGATGTCTTATGCCAGTATGGAGTGTCATGCCAAATATTATCCAAATCGATCCAAGCATTTTGTTGTTATAAGAAAAACTATTTTTTTTTTTCAAAAAACTTTGAAGCAGAATACTGGCTTACCGAAACGAATTTAGATCTAAGTAAGTTGGGTTAAATCGTCTTATTTTGCGTCCAAGAATCTGTGAGTAAACTATGTCCACACATTTTAGAGTAACCCTGAATCTATAGCCACACACGATTAGAAAATTTTGCAAATATTTTTGTGTCACTGAGAATACTGCTAACTCTCCCTGTATCGATTGCTAGTGGCAAAAGACCTTTCTCGAAATTAAAAATTATCTACGTTCAATACTGGCACAGGAGAGGTTAACAGAATTAGCAATATTATCCATTGAATCTAATCTAGCGTCAAACTTGAAGATGAATGATATAATAATTGATGATTTTGCTAAAGACAAATCTCCCAAGTTTTTTTTTTTCTAAATCATCATGTAGGTACATTCAACGTTTAGAGTTTTAAAATAGTATGTTCTTTAATTTTATTGTATTCTTTCGTTTTACCTTATACAGAGTGATTCACGGCGAATAGTAAATCTTTTAGGGGGTGGTAGTATGGACTATTTTGAGTAAAAAAGCTCATATAAACATATGTCCGATTCGCCCAATATGTCCAAGAGCTACACACACTTATGCCGACAAAGTTAGAAGGTGCATTGAAGTCGGTGGTGGTATTTTTGAGCATTTGCTTTAAACTGTTGTTGTTCTGTTTTATTTTGTTGTAAATAAATGCAATTAATAAGTGATTTGTCTTTCCTTAATTCGTTTAATGATACTTTTAATGGGTAACATTAAAACAGCTACATATCCGTAATTATTGAGAATTGAACATTGTTTATATGAACTTTTTTACTCAAAATAGTGCAAACTAACACCCCCTAAAATATTTACTATTCGTCGTGAATCACCCTGTATATTAATGCAATAAAACATTGGTACATATATCTACAATTTATTGCGTTTTCTTTTAAGATGTTTTTGTCTCAACCAAAAGGGCGGCAAAAATTTTGCTCGCCTCAGGCGGCCATTTTTGACGCGCCGGCCCTGCTATCAAGCAATTAATATAAAAAACAACATACAAAAATTGCATTTCTAACTCACAATAAAAACTTTCAACAGAATATAAAAGAAAATAAAATAAACAATCGTAATCGGAAAACTTTTCCAGTCGCAGGGGATTAAAATAAGGTAGGTCCTGAGCCTGATGCTGTTTATAATTATAATGGACGGTATTATGAAAGATCTCAAGGTAAAAGGGCACAAAATTAATGTGGGGTATAGGAAGCTAAAACTTTTGAAACCTGGAGAAGGTGTATATAGAAGTAAAAAAAATGTGGAAGGAAGAACTAAATAAATCAGAAATAAAAATAACGAATAGAAAATCAAGTAATAATGATCATCTTTATCAGATATATTCAGCATCTAACTGGTTGGTCGCAGCTTTCGATGCACTTCTATCTAAGCATTCGTTCCTCAGTCCTCTGTAACTAGTACATTCTGAGTCATTCATGATTTGTTTGACATATTCAAGTTTGGGCCTTCCCTTGCTTTTCTGCCTTCCATTGTGCCTTCTATGATCGATATTACTAGTCCACCTCTTCTTATAGTATGGTCTATTAGTCTATCTCTTCTTCTCTGTATCTGTTTATTTTTAACATTCTTCTATGGCATCATTGTTCAAAAGCTTATATTTTCTTTCTACTTGGTGATCCGATCGTCCACGCTTCCGACCCATACAGTAGCACACTGCATATAGGTGTAAGTTTTAATAAACTGTTTCCTTGTATTTAGTGATAATGTATTCGATATTAGCAAATTCTTCATTTGGTAGAAAGTTCTCTTCGTCATTTCAATCCTTTTCCTAATTTCTCTATCACATCTTCCATCTTTGGTTATTGTGGTATCAAGGTAAGTAAATTATTCTACTTGTTGTAGACTTGTCCCATTTAGAACTAGTAGTGATGATAGAAAACCCAAAAAAAAAAAAAAAGATAAATGGAAAATTAAGTATTTGGGGGTAAGAAAATGATAATTACATTTAAAAACTCCATTTACAATACTTAAATTGTCATTTTCCATAGCTAAACCCTATCCAAAAACATTTGGAATGGATATTACATTTCTGTTAAGTAGCTGAAGAACAAAGTAAACGTAAATGATAATTAAGTAAATCTACAACATTCTGATAAGGTCCAGGAGAGCAATGTACCAAACTTCATTACATCGACTCGTAGCTGTCGATTCTTGTTATTTACAATTTATGTCTTATGTTAATCTAATTTCACATTTTTCAGCAACTTAAATTCATTTTTTTTTTAATAAATGCTGCACCAAATTTAAATTTTAGAGTTAACATTAATTTAATGAAATAAATAATTAGCATCGGCTTAAAAATGCCTACATTTACATCCAAATTAATAATCCACTAACAATCAAATGAATTTCGTTTAAATTTAAATTTACTTCTTTGAATGAACAATATTTGTTTTATATGAAACGATTACCCTCTCTACACTGGAAGATAGAAGAAGGAAGAGGATACGGATTAAACGATTATTTACTCACAAAAAAATATCAAACTGTTACAACATATTATAGAACAAATTTTAGTGATGAACATCAAAGCTATAGACTTTTAACACCATTACCCGGACAACACTTTAAATCCATCCAAATCTTTTGAATAGAATGACAAGTCCTACATGTCCAGAATCGATATACCTGACAAACCCTGTCAACGGGACTGAATCCGCGAATAAATTTTAGAAGATGTAATGTAAATGTCACAGACGTACGTTTCCCTAAACGTAAAAAAAACCTAATTAAAAACTGCATACCTTTAACGTAGGGAATTTAAAATTAATTTTCCTACAAGTTCTTCATAGAAACAAAATTGATTTACCTACTAACCTACAAGCTTAAAATTGTTAACTTTTCTAATAAATTCATTATTTTATGCTGTTTAGAGCTCTATTGCTGTCCGTTCTATTTAAATATTTCCTTCTGGCTTTGCTCCATTAATTACGTTACGGATATTGTTCGTCTGCCTCGAAACTTTGTTACAATCGTTTTACTTGACGGCTTTACGTCAACAATTCTGATAACTTCGTCTCTACTGTTCTGTCGTTTTGTTATATTTACTGAAATCTTTTCAAGTTGGAAATACGTTATTATGTTTTTAAATTGATATTACTGTTAATGGTTTATTATTCAATAATTATCTAAACCTTTTTGCCTTAAATTCATAGAAATAAAAATTGTAAATTATTATTAAAACAATATTACAATACAAAGTTGTTAGTTTTAATCAGATAACAAATTCTATTAACATTTGAAGACTTTTTAAAAGTATGGTCGTAGTTATTTACAGTCCATGGAACGTAAGTAAGATTTACTCTACTCTGTTGCAACCAACCGAAATACATAACAGCGTTACAAATAATAATTCGTCGATTACAATACAAGCACGTATCCTGTGGGAATTTTCATTTCTTATTCCAAATCCTTATCGAATATTGGCAACCACCAAATTTCCTAATCTTTTCTTATTTTAGTAACTGTTGATTTGACTGTCGCAGGTTCTTCAAGTTCAGTTTGATTTATGTCTTTGAAAAGGTTTTCAGTAAAACTTCCTCATTTAAATTTTAAAGTTACATAAAAATAAACACTTTAACAAAAGTTTTAGACGGGTCGCTAATTAAACCTCTTTATTAAATCCAGAACTTTGAGACGCTTCGATCTGCTTTTGTACGTAATTTCCACTACCAAATGTTTACCTTACACATCGGTATGCTTGGTCGGATTAATACGATATTTTAAGCTAAACTTTTAATTTATTTTTTGGTGGATGAATTTGCATATCTCTCAAAGTGTATACGAATTCGACCGGAAAATATTTAGTGATGACAGAAGGTGTCAGAGAGACACCCTTGAAATAGGCAACCAAACCTTGTGTCAGAAAAAGTTTATTAGTCAAATTCTGATACACCCTGTACATAACACAACTGCTCAAGCGGTAATTATTCTCAGTACTTTTGAAATATTTACAAGTTTTCGAAAGTTCATAGCAGTTACAGGTAGGACTCCGACAGGAAGTAAATATAGTATGGGACCTATTATACTGCCCTGTGAAACTCCATATTTTAATGAGTATAGACTTATACGTTTATCTGGTTAACCAAAGCAGCCGCGATCAATAACTTATGATTTAATGTTTAGTAAAATATGTAACATTTTTATATTTGCATTGTCAGCCCATTGACTTAAGAGATTCTAATCTTTTGGTTTAAAACAACTACATAAAGAATTGTTGAATCTTATCATACAGTATATTAAATATACCTAAATGTGTTTTCATTTTCTGTTTATCAAACTCTTTTGGGTTCATTTTTCCATATTAAACTACATTATTGAAATTGATTCATCTTCAAAGTGGGTTTGAATATTTATTAATAAAAACCAATTTGTCTCATTCACAATTTTTTTTTGTGGATAAGACAAATTGTTTTTTTAAACATTACTGAAACTTTAAATATTGTGAAAAACAAAACTTGTTGATATTAAAGCTTTTGATTATGAAATAACAATTTAAGTACTAAAATCTACCAATGTTTTCAAATTTATTATTTGGTACTGATTTTTGTGCTTTAAATATTAAATTAGGCAATTTCAGTAACAACGTGAGCTTAATTTGATTTCCACTTCAATTAAAAAAATAAGAACGCTTCTTCTAAGTATTCTGCATTATTGTATATGGCCTTTATAATGACTGATGTAATAAGACTTTCAATATTTTACGTATGACATTGTATAAGTCTAGAAAAAAATAGAAGATTATCTTATTGCAGGAGAAATGATTGTACTATGCATTTCGTTTAAACAACTGCAAAATTAAGAACCTACCAATTTTTAGAAATGTAATAATTTATCAGTGGTTGCTTAAATCTTTGTAAAGTACACGTTGAATACACTCTGCTTTAAAGCTGGTGTATTAGGAAGGACTATTGTTCCTTTGTCCTTTGATGCTCGGGATGTTATATTCTAATACTTTCCTAACTCAATTATTATGTTAACAATACTAATTAGAGTAAAATGCTTTCGAACTGTATCTCGACAAAATTATAACAAAATAACCAACAATAACTACGTTAATACAAAATATACAGGGTCCTGCAGCTCACCTCCCGTCTTATGTAGCTCATTTATTAATAGACATAGAATTTTTATATATCGCAGACGTTGTCTGTACCCGAGGGCGCATTTCAGGAAAATATTTTTGATTATACAGGATGTTCTCAAAAAGTGTGACGTCATTATGATATATTTTTTTAGATTACACGCCCGATATTTTTTTGCATATTTGGGTTCCTCTTGTGGTTACCTACATACCCCTAAAATTTGGTTGAAATCGGTTCAGCGATTTCAAAAAGAAAAAAAAAATAGATAAAAAACTGTTTTGCACTACTGATTTTAAAACTTGATAAAAGATACAAATAGGGCCTCGTTAACAAAATTAAAGAGGTACCTATTAAGTAAGGTAATATCAGTTTCGTTAACCTAGTTTGGTTGATCCGAATTATACAGGGTGTCCAAAATGTAGTGTCAAACTCTTCAAATTTTAAAGCAATTTATTTACCTTATTTTCAATTGGAGCCCCTGTATATTTTTATGTCATTCGATGCTAAATTAAAAAATAAACATTTTTTCTAAATACGACCCTATCAAAATTCCTAACACATTAAAAGTTATTCGGCGAAAACTCGTTTTGGTAACAAACTATTCCAATAGTAATTTCAATGAAAAAAGGTGGCATTGAAAAACAATTTATTGATATCATATGTTTTTTCACGTTTCATACACTAATGTATTACATTAGTACACTCAAAATCGTGAAGTAATGGGTCACTTTACAGTATAGCAACCATTATTGCATAACAACGTCAGGTTTCATTAAAATGCAATTTGACAGCTTCTCGGGCAGCATTTAAAATATCTTCTGAATGGTTTTCCAACTTATTTTCGTCACTCAAGTCCATTTCAGAATTAGATTTAAAAAAAAAAAATGTATTTATTTGTTTGAATTGAATTCTGTTATGTCAAAAACAGTTCCTGTCAGATTACTATGTTATCGAGAATCCGCCTACTTTTTTGAGTGTTTTTATTAATTTTATTCAGAATGTATCTCAATGAATTTAGATAACTTTTTATATGAGAATATAAAATGCGAAAAAATAGTATGGCATTTAAGTACTCGCTATCGCTCGTACTCAAACCTGCCATACTCGTCTAGTAAAAATCCACTTTTCTGCACTTGGCACGTAATCTACTATTGTAATTACAAAATTATGTCAAAATCCGTTAATATTAATAGGCATTAATTGGAATAGTTTGTTACCAAAACGAGTTTTCGCCGAATAACTTTTAATGTGTTAGGAATTTTGATAGGGTTGTATTTAGAAAAAATGTTTATTTTTTAATTTAGCATCGAATGACATAAAAATATACAGGGGCTCCAATTGAAAATAAGGGAAATAAATTGCTTTAAAATTTGAAGAGTTTGACACTACATTTTGGACACCCTGTATAATTCGGATCAACCAAACTAGGTTAACGAAACTGATATTACCTTACTTAATAAGTACCTCGTTTAATTTTATTAACGAGGCACTATTTGTATCTTTTATCAAGTTTTAAAATCAGTAGTGCAAAGCAGTTTTTTATCTATTTTTTTTTTTTTTTTTTGAAATCGCTGAACCGATTTCAACCAAATTTTAGGGGTATGTAGGTAACCACAAGAGGAACCCAAATATGCAAAAAAATATCGGGCGTGTAATCTAAAAAAATATATCATAATGACATCACACTTTTTGAGAACATCCTGTATAATCAAAAATATTTTCCTGAAATGCGCCCTCGGGTACAGACAACGTCTGCGATATATAAAAATTCTATGTCTATTAATAAATGAGCTACATAAGACGGGAGGTGAGCTGCAGGACCCTGTATACCTAAATGCAAAAGCTTAGCGATTTAAATTAATTCAGACCCGAAGACGTATTAACCTTACACCAGTTTCCAATTTGTGTTTAGGTATAAACAAAAGGATGTGTGCATCAATGTAACTTGCATCTTCAAAGTGAACAACACACTAGTGCACTGTACTATTAAGGGTAAAAGCCTCAAACTATGTGTAACAGGCAAACTCTAAAGTTGAACAAAATTGAATTTCTCTAATCTCTAATAATTAAGTGGATCGATATATACTTACGCGCTCCAAGATCTAAATTTTGTAGATAATGCATAAAATTTACATTTATTTTGGATTACCACTAAGGGAAAATAAAGCATCGAAGTTAACTTAGAAGCTATTAAAAAACTAACAAAAGGATATACTCGTAAAATGACGAGTCGGACAGTCGGTTTTGGTTTTTGGACAGTTGCATTAAATTAAGCGAAATTCCTAATTTGATTCGAATGAATTTCATGGCTACAATACGAAATCACGGAAAAAAAAGAATAAATCAAGATCTTTGGTTTGCACATCTGGAGTAAAATTATGATCTACATCCAGCTATATTTGAAGCAGTGGACAGAAAAACTAGAGATCGGATAGAAATTTTAGGCAACGAGGTGTAATAATTAAAAGAAAATCAGTAATTTAAAGGTAAAATTTAAATACAATAGTAATGATAGCAAACATTTTGTACATTTATTTGAAAGTAGGATAATTCATTTTTATTTTGAAGAAAAATATAAAATCAGATTTTAATAATTATAATATTCTTCTTCTACTTCCATCTAATTTGATCGGTTGGCAGCTCTCCATCTTATGTTATTGCAAGCCATTTTCTTCATTTCTGAGTAGGTACTTTGTTACTCCCACATTACTCATGACTTGTTTCATAAAATTTAGTCGGGGTCTTGCTAGTGCCATTTTAAATATTTTGGAGAACGCATTAAAAATTCCTTTAAAAAATTTAATATTAATTTAGTATTTAAAATCGATAGTAATTTAAAATCTAATTTTACAAACTATCAGATTCAATCTACAGGATAGATAAATCAGGAATCTATCTGTTAAATTTCAGAAATTCGAGTTGTGGAAATGACAACTTGGAGTATTTCAATTAGAGTTAATGAATATTACAGATTAATTAAAAATAATAAAAAAGGTAGAAATTGGTTCCAGTAATATTTCAAGTTTTTCGGGACATATATTAAATTCAAGTCGTAAGGCTCCTCCGGACTGCTTTGACAAGTGGCTAACGTTAACGTAAATTACGGTAAACTTTCTATACAAACTACGGCTTCAAAAATTAATTTGAAGCTATTCCTGATATGAAAATATATAAATAACTGCAATAGAATTTGTGGTACGAGGCCGATTTTTTATTTTAGAGTTTTGATAAGCGTATATTTAATTTAATTAGTTTTTATGTCGTCCTTTTTACATCTCAAATAAAACAAAAAATCAAAAAAAGGCTCTCGTAGGGCAAATTTGATTAGAATTAGGGATACATTGAGGACCTTAGAAAAGTTACAAATTCTTTTTTACGAGTACAATTTGTAGAGAAAGTTTTTAAAAGGTCGAGTTTCGACAGATTTTCCTGAACAAAACGTTGGGAGTGTGTATGCCATTTATATTTAATACACTTTTAAACGTCCTAATAATTATCGCATATGGAATATGGTTCGCTTTCCATTACTAGAAGCTCATCGGTGAAGTTAATTAGAATTCCACTAGTAACAGACTTACATTTTACTGTGACTAACTTAATGAGTTTTTATCTAATAAGTTTTTTTGTATAAATAATTATCTCGACAAAGTTTTGACAATTACGTCAATGCAATTTATTGTTTCCCACTTTTTCAAGAATTTCGGTAAGAAAATATGACACCACCGGCTTTGCCGTTTTCAGTGAAAATTCTTATGTGATTTTACGAGAGGTTCCATGTAATTTTGATTCAAATTATTAATTATAGGAAAACGTGTATACTTATATGTAGGTACCTACTATATTATTATCTACAAAGCTACAAAGTTTTAAAAATATGAGGAATCACAGAAAAAGCTGGGACTCAAATATTTGAATTTTAGTTAAATTATAGGCAGTTAAAAGAATTTTAAAGCCTCTGTTATCAGGTAAATCCCAAGCTGGTTTAAGAATATTCTTGGAGGATTTTAGTAAGTGGAGTTGCCTATTTTAATTCGACATAGGCGCAGCACGTTTTTTTTTGTAGGTCAAACACTGATTTATGTTAGGAGTCCGGAGGGTCAAATTTTACAGATTTACATATAACTCTGATGATTATGATTTAGTAAGCATTTACGAACAATATTATACTCGTCAATGTCTACAAAAAACAAAAATGGAAAAATGAATTTACTTAATCTACAAAATTTGCGGTAATCTATAATATAAAATAAATTTGACTATACCACTCACCTTTTGCCTAACCAATCAGATTGATCGATTTCCTTAGCAAAAGCCAATAAAAACAATTTTCAAGTGAAAAAATCACACGTGCGTTTTAATAAGTGAAAAAAACAGGAGTGGTTATTTCACTTAGGTATTTTAAATAAGTGAAAACAATTCATAAATAGTAATTAACTGTTCGTGATAATATAGTCTTAACGAATACAATGCGTGATCCGATTTTCCTGTGATAAATTTGGATCGGATAGGTACTTAATTCGTGCTAGTTAATTTTGGAAAATTAACGTTTTAACTAGCACTCATGAACTATCCGATCCAAACTTATCGGAAAAACGGCATCACTTGTTATTACTGTTGAAAAATGTTACGAATCATCTCGGGAAAAATACACAAAACGATAACTGTAGCGCCATCTGCATTTTTTCATTAAATACAATGAGTCTGGTTACGGAACTAAGTTAATAAAACCTGTGATAAAACTAATAAGTAAAGATTTCTCTAATTTTAATGAACATAATCGAACCCCAACCTCCCAACCAACAAACTTTTAAACGTGATAGAGCTTGTGCATTGCAGCAGATTTTATAAGTCTTTTAAATTGAAAATGCATGATTACAGCGCTAAGGTTACTAAAAGACGTAGTTTGAAAACGCCTGAAGGTAGGCAACTAAGTAAACTGCTTCACTAAACCAGAGTACCTAAATGTCCGCTTAAATTTTTAAAATTTTAAATATTTACTTACTAAATAATTTTAATCATCGTTATATTTTACCGTTCACATTATTACAATATCACCCCCTTAAATATCTGCATGACATTAATTAACACCCTGTATAGTATTTCTACTCAATTTCTTCCTTGGTGATGCCTTTTGTCTCCTATTTTTCTTTGAACCTCGTCGGCAATGTTTGAGTTAGAACTTTTTGTTTTTCTTTGGAAAATTTGACAGATTTACCAAGTTTCCTTCCGCCACCGGTTGGGATTTGTAGCGTCTCGAGTTATTTAAAGGAGAAAGCAACATAAAATAAACCCATGCAAGTAGGTACTAAAAACTTCAAAATGAACATTTAACCTTTATTAGATTACCATTACAAAAAAATAGTCTAAACTTAACAATGTTTTTTCTCAGCCAGTTAAATAAACTTGCGTATTATTTTACAGTTCTTTCTTTGATCTATGTAAATGTAAATTCATCATGGCGAAAACTTACATGTAAGCAAAAATTCAGCATTTAATATTAAGTAACTGTAGGCTTTATTAAATGATTACTTATTGAAATAAAACTATTTCGTAAATACTTACAATAAAGCTATCTGATAAATACGTTAGGTAGGTATATCTGATAAAATAAAATGGGACTTAGGACAACTTGAAGAAAGGTATATATTATAATAAATACACCTTTTTACACTGGAACAAATCAATATCTTTTAATATTCTAACAGTCTAACGTCACATAATTAGCATAATTACATTTTTAATTTCGACTTATATGAAGTTTACTTCAATAACGTTAGTATATAAGAAGTACAAAAACTACCCCTAATGGTTCTCATGAAAATATTTTTAGGTTCTTATTTGTTCTATGTTAAATACGAATCACTTATTTGGCCTCGACTAATATTTAAAAAAATACCAAACTTTAATTTCGCTACGTACGCTTTAAAATTGAACAAAAAATGCGGATGAAGCGGTGTCACTACCAGAGGCTCGAGGCAGTTCTATCTCCCTGTATCCGTGTGTTTTACATTCAGCCTAGTTTTAAACAGCCTCGACAGTACAAAATAGTTTAGCACCGCCGTTCTACAACGTTGAACAAATAAATTTATAAAGGGCACAAGAAATCCAAGTTACTTTTTTCTTAATTCGTATAGAAAAAATAAATTGCTATGATCTACCAGAAATTCAACTACATAACAAATGTCTCATAACTTTACGTTACAGGCACAATAATGATCTTAGATTTGAACTATTACATTACAAATGAAGATTGGAATTACACATACACATTACATTTTAGCAGAAATACGAACACGGAAGCAAGTAGTAAAAGTTAACATGGAATTAAATTTGCTAAGCAATCAGTAAAATATCTTGAAACACTTAGAGATGTCCCATTAAGACAATAAAAGCGTTCGATAAATACTGAGAGGTATAGAATTTTGATAAAATACACACCAAAGCTAGAAATCAATCCGAGACGAAATTTCGACACACATTATCCTTTATAATGTTCCTAAATAAAGTTGAAATTAACAGAACCACATGTACACATCACACTTAGGATGAAATGTATACAAACGTTATAAATGTAACGGTAAGATTATTAATACTAACAGCTAGAGATCACTTTTGGAGGTTATATATGTAACTTTACAACATTAGGTTACAAAATTATGAAAAAATACTCTAAATACAATCTAAGTTCTAGTCGGTAAATGATTGGAAGTATAAGGTTATTAGGTTACGACGATTACAGCTTTGGTAATTCAAAGATTTGCATTGTATAAATGTGATTGTTTTACAATACCGTGACTTGTTTCTTTCTGTAAGAATTTGACGCTCTGTGTGATATCGTTTTATGTGCGCTACGCATGTAAAACATTATCAAACAGAGGACCTCCTTACTAATACTACTACTGTTCATACACCCTTTCTCATCAGTCGCGTCTCTCCTGTAAATTTACTCATTTTCTAGTACACACAGAATCTATGTAGTATAGCTAATACTTTACGTTTTTACATTTAGAATACAAGCATCTCACTTTTTTGTATTTAATATGTGTTTTGACCTCACTCTTCATATTTATAAAATGTTACGAAACAATTCAATGAGACCGTGTTGTAAATTAAATAGTCTCAATGTCAATGTCTCAAAAATTACTAATAAAAGATATAAAATGACTTAATCCTCACAGCTACTCTAAAAAGTACCTATGTTTTACTAAATTGTTAAAGAAACTCAAAAGTTGTCTAGTTATAAAAAAAAGGGATGAGGTTCTCAAAGGAAACGTCATAAATTTAATGTTGGCATGATTAAAAGCTGGCGAACCGGGCTGAGCAAACAATAATTTCGATAATATTTACAAAGTGATTTTAATAATGTCATAATATCAAACATAATGCGTCGATTTTACAAATCTTTACCCCTAATATATCGTTTATTATACATGTCTGATTTATTTTACCTTCAGTTCCACTAGAGTTGTCAATAATTATCGATTAATCGGTCATTACTGTTAATAAAAACCGCGGCTTTTTATTAAACGAAAATCGTTCATTCGGTTAACCGGTTTTTTGTAAAAATCAATTTACAGATTGCAACCGAAAACTGGGTTTTTACTTCTTCGGTTTCTGATTGTAATCAGTTTCATGCCTGGGTTGGTGTCTGGACATTAGTTAATAAAACTCGTACAATGTATTGTGTTTGCATTTGATTTCGTTTCCGGTTTTGATTGATGATTGAGCCTTAAATATTTGAAGATTGAAACAACTAAATATCAATCAATTTACATGATATAATAGTATGCGGCATTAAAAACTGGTTCTTCTTCTTCTTCTTTATTCATCCCTTATGCCATTGGCGTCGAGTTGCTCGTCCATTTCTGGTATTGGTTACGATTGGCTGCCATTCTCTTTAGTTTAGCAATTTTCTCCATTCTTTCCTCCCATGTTTCTCTACGCCTTCCTACATATCTTCTTCCATCTGGTCTTGCTTCCAATACTCTTCTCGGGTCTCTTCTGTTTTCCATCCTCATAACATGCCCTCTCTACTTCTTTCACTAACTTTCACTATTTTGTTTTGTTCTTCCAACCATTCCTTTTAAATAGGTACTTCATCTCCTCTGCTGTTATTTTTCCCTTCGTCTTGTCTTGCATGATCCAGCTTTCCGATGCGTATGTTAGGGTAGGCACTCTTAGTTTCATGGTGTTACTTACTTCTTTTTTTACTTATAATGATGTTATCTAATGCATAGTAGACTTTACTCGCTTTATTTGTTGTGTTTAACAGTTCCTGCTCTAGTGTCCCATGTTTGTTTATTATTACTCTGTGATATTCGTAGTTATCAACCCATCTTTCCAATTACACCTTAGGTATTTGTATGTTTTGCTGGTTGTCCTTCCTTGTTACCTCTATTACCTTCCTCTTATTTGCATTAATTGTCATCCACCATCTTCTTATTGTTCTGTTACGTTTGTTAATTATCTGTTGTAGTTTTTGGGTTGAGTTTGACAATAAAACTATATCGGCTGCATATATTAAACAGTGGATGTTGATGGCCTCTAAATTCCAGTAGCCCTCTTTGCTTTTGTATATTATTTGGTTCATAACTAAACTGAACAATAGTCTGTTCCTTCCAGTTACCTCAGTGCTTTCTGTATGCTTTCTCGTGATACTTTATCAAAAGTAGATTTGATGTCTATGAAGGCCAAGTACAATGCCTTTCCTCTCTTTAATCTTTTTTCCATTGCAGTGTCTGCCTTTGGGATCTGAACGCTACATGTTCTTCTGCCAGGTTCTCCTCCGTTTCTTCCCTTAACCTCTTTTCTAAAATTCTGGAACATATTTTGGTTATGACTGAGGAAAAGCATATCGCTCGGTAATTCCAGTCGTTTGAACTACCCTTCTTATATATTAGATTAGATTAGATCTAATCCTTCTTGTATATGGGCAGAATTATATTTTCGTTCCAATTTTCCGGTACGGTTGTAGCCGGCAATCTATTGAAACCAACAAACAGTCAAAACCGCTAACCGGTTGTTAAAACTGAAAACCGATAATTGGTTAAATCTGATAATAATCATTCAAAACCGACTTTACCAGAAACCTATTAGAAATTATGATAACCAGCTATCAAATGAAAAATTAAAAATTAACAGCTATAATGTTCACAAGTTGAAGCATTACTTTTTTAGTAACTGGTGGCCTGGGAAGTTCAGTTAAGTAAACTAGCTAGCCAATTAACATGGATTTAATTCCAGTGGTGTTTTCAATTTATAATGTAGCTTATTTGTATTAAACTCAGTAGTTATGGATTGAATTAAACGTATGAATATGGTATGAATGGCAAGTGGTGGAGCATGATGCAAACTCTGAGTACTCACTAGGACGTTAACAATAACATAAATAACTAGCAGGAACTTGGTGGCACAATGGAATAAGGGTTTACTTCACAATCAGCTCACAAATTTATAAATCTTGTTAATTAGGTTGACCACATGATCGTTGCAGTCGGTGCCATAAGTTAAACAAAAACAAAATAGTAGCATACAGGATGGTAAATTGCTTTACGCATCATAAGAATTTTTAGCACGCAAATTTCTGCTTCTCTAATTATTTTAGACCAAAGTCGTAAATATGTTTCTTACAGAGAAAAAAATATCACATCCATTGGTGGTGTTTTTGATTTTCCCGCAATGAAAAAACTGTAGAAATTAATTGTTGCAATTTGACAAAAATCAGTGATGCCTTGGAATTACTGAAACAAAAAGCAATTGTTCTTTAGCTGTCAGTGTAACTTGTCAATTGTTAGAATTATTTCCTGTTTAGTTCGCTTCATAATACACAATTTTCCATCATGTTAACTGCTTTGAATAAAACGATTTTTGTTTCTATTTTGTTGAATAATAGTTATGTGTTATTGTTGGTTTTTAGCAAATAATGACAAACGTTCAATAAAACATGATTTCAACATGTCACCTTTTTGTTTCACAAATTCCATGGCATCAGTGATTTTTATTACGTGTAAGATTTAATTTCCACAGTTTTTCAGGTTTCAATTGAAAATTAAGCAAAATTGCATGAATGGATGCAGTATTTTTTTCTACACAGAACTTAGTTGAGCTTTTGGTCTAAAATAATTTACATATTAAAGATTTACCACTAAAATTCCTATGGTGCATGAAGCAATTCACCACCCTGTATATTCGCAAGGTGCTGGTTTACATAAAATATGAAACAAGTATGAACACTATTTATTGGTATTGGAGAAGCAATGAATAAGCAGTCCCTGGTGCAAACACAGAGACTGAAAACCTTCATTAAATAATATACCTAGCAAATGAATATTCATAAATAATAAACAATCCTTTGCTTACCGCATGTCAGTTGTTAAGTTAACAACAACAGAAGGTTTTAATTGTGTTATCCTTGTTTGTAGGAGAAATATACGTTGGTACAATAAAACGGTGGGGGCCATACTCCCTCACGCAGTGTAAGTGGTTTTTGATCACGACATGTGTTTGTTTACGTTAGGTATTGCTCGGTGAATACTGTATAGATAAATTAATGACAGTAAGCCAAAGTGCAGAGACTTTAGACTATCAAAATAAAACATTAATAACTATTCAATAGGTACTGTTTTTGCTTCAACTTAGTACACTTTAAAATAGATTTTTGGTACTACATTAGGGGTAAATTTGCAAATCAAAACAAATGATAGCCATAATCACGTAAAGCAGTGGCTTGCCAGCTTTTGTCACGTCAATTATACCTGAGTATAACATACACAGTTTCAGCTAATTTCTTTTGCTCCTAATTTTGAAATATTACTACCTCCGCATTGAGGTCTTTGACATATGCTCAAAAACTACAGCTTTTTAAAAGTCTCACTATAGAACAGATTCAATTAGAGAAGAATCTATCAATCTTCAAACCTAACAACTACCAATCTTTCATTTTTATAGCAACAGAAGTGGCTGAATAAGCTTTAGTTGCTGTGTATATGATGTAGCAGACTCTTCTTTAATTAAAGCTGCTCTAGAAAGAACGACAGCAAGAAATACTAAAATACAGTCTGAATATATACTAATTTAACTACACAACTTTTGCTTGGTCTAGCACGCTTTGTATCACTATTTTGCAATATTAAGTTAAAAACAAAATGAAATCTCGTATATCTATTACTACGACTACATAAAAACTCAGTAAAATAAAATCTTTGGTATAATTGTACATTAAAAAAAGTTCAATCTGCTAACCTAACCATTATAAAAATGGTAGAAAAAGAAATACAATATTCAGTTCGCACCCATCTTTTGATATTAAAACAACACAATGGGAACAACGTACCGGTTATAACAATGAACAATAAATAACAATATGACAGCGTTGATGTCCTAGAACAACAAGAAGGAGACTCGAGTACGTCTCGAGTCTCCTTTGTTGCGCCGGGACATCCCCAACTGTCATAAACTCTGGTCCTGCCCTGTGGCTACTCCGCCTTTGTTGTCACCAGTAGCTCCTGCACCACTAGATGAACGTCCTTCAGCACCGGATCCACGACCTGGTACGCCGCTTCCACCACGAAATTCCAGTTTATACTGCAAATATTAAAAATATGATTTTTTTTAATATAGCCATTTTAGCGTTACGTAAAATTACTTTGCCGTAATTAAAAAAATCTAGCACAACTGTTTTAATGTTAAACAGTAAAAGAAAAACAAAAGCATTTTAGCGATTTATTGTAAAACGTAATGTTATATACTTCGTGCCTTTTCAAGTGACATTAACATTTCGGGACATGGAATCGGTATATAATACTATAAAAAAAAAAACAAAAAACAATTAATCGGTTATTAACTTTGTTGTTTTAATAATCATGCAATTGTTAGTGCCACAATTTTGTTTGCATAACTATGAAACCTACAAGGTGTACGCTATCGTGGAAGTGTGGCATATTCTCCGAAAACACATAGTCTATTTAGAGCCTGTGGACTAAGTTGTAATGGCAAGTGTCTACCATCCAGTGAGACACACGGAAACTTCACTCTTTGTGGCATTGATAACTGGTACTATTACATTACAATGCATGCATTAATTCAATGAATATTTATTTCGATAAACAAGTAATAAATTTAAAGATCCAAATTTATATAATTCCACTTACTTTTGTAGCACATTCGAAACAGGTAGTAACAACTTTTGATATGACATTCATCAGATTCTTCGTCTCTTGTATCACATTATCGACTTTGGTAAATGTCGCCGCCTTCCCTACGGTATGATCTTTAACTGTAAACTGTAGCCGCTGTACGAACGTCGGAACTTTATCTAAACTCTCCAAAAGTTCCTTTTTATTTGCACCGCCGGGTACCTGCAAAATAATGTGTAGAATTTGTACTAAATTGTCTTGTTCCTTCGTTATACCTGATAACTGAATTGCCTAATAACTTTATACAACCTGTTGGCTTCCTCTGCAAAATATTCAGCTTGCGTAAATAAATCTTGGGTTGTTTTAAGAGACCCTTCTCCTTTAGTAAACTGATACATAGAAAAAGCCATCGAAGACATATTCTTTGCTCTTTTCACTATATCATTATTTTCCTAAAAAAAACAATTTTTTGTGTAGTCAATGGTAAACGGTCATTTTACTTTGTAGAAAATAGTAAAGTAATGTGGCATTTTACTCGTTAGCAACCTTTACTCATTAGCAACGCTTGAGTCATTAGCAACCAACACTTTATTCCTAGCAACACAGTCTGTTTGTTTACTTGTTACTATGTACGTGTTGTAGTTGCTATGTTTCCGTACAAACATTTCCTTGATAAATTTAACAAATTTGTCTAGAAAATTCGAACTTTTAGTACTTACACAAAAAAATAGCGTATTCAACGCGTAAGAAAAGTGGTTTTCTAGCTCGTGAAATTGTAATTCACTCGCTAACACTCGTGAATCAAACATTTTCCACTCGCTAGAAAACTGCCACTTTTCTTTACTTGTAGAATAATCTACTATTTATAGAACAGCCAAAAATTTATTATTTAGTAGGTTTTTTTTTTTTATTATACAAATGCCAGCTCAGCACTAGTACTATTAATATCCTCTATCAAAAGCTTTGGTTGAGCATCTTCAAAGATATTCCTGATATTTCATTAACAAGCAATCGTTTGTTGGGTGGTTTGTAATTTTTTGATTGTGGAGTTATTAGCTAAGATAAGTTTAATTGCGACAGGTTAGTGTATGTCGATCAAGCTGGGGTTACTGCGAGATTTCGTTTAATAATTAAGGCCGAGCCCCCCCATCCATTTTCTGATATTCTATCTTTACGGAAGATCTGATATCCAGGAATGACAAATTTATCATTAAGGTTAGGTGAGTCTCTGTTACGCATGCAATATCAATTCCGTGCCTTGCTATAAATGAAATAAATGTGGGTCGCGGTGTTTTTAATCCGTTGGCGTTCCAATTCAGAACTTATTATTATTTGATTGCGGCGAGCCACACTCACTAACCGATATTAACTTTCTTTAATAATTATTAATAATGTCTATGTATCAAATTAAATTGAATTGCGCACTTAATAAATTAGAGCAATTCGAATTACGTTCGTTCACAACTGAAGTATCCGTGAAACTTAGTTTTTATTTTAACTTGATTCAAAGTATTGGCAGGATTTAAACCTTGATGATGCGTAAAAATTGTTGGGGATTTGAATTTGTATAAGCTGGATCTACTGCGCCTTGGTTTTAATAACAATTTTGAAAACCTATGTATATGGCAGAAATTAATTCAAAAATAATTACTTACGCTTCAATCCAATTATACCGCCTTTTAATCAGTTAAATGAGTTTGCTTTTGTAATTACCAGTTATATACAATCACATATGCACAAACTGATTATCTAAACTACTCTCCCCTCTAATTAGTTCAGTTAATTGGCTGCAGTCGCGGTAATTGCTAATTAAACACTTTTAGAAAATTATCAGAGTTAATATACTGGTTATTTGATTAAAATACGTGTTTCCAATTTTCATTTTTAACAATTTTTTATAATAATATCTCCCGATGCGTTAAATAAACAAAAACTTTTGCAACTACAACTAAGAAACTGTGGAGAGCTTTAAATTAAAATGGAATGTTTTTGCCGACAACATTTTAGAAATAACTCGAGTCTAACCTTCCAAAAACCTATAATAATCAATCACTCCCTCAGCTTAAATCAACTCACAAACTGCTTACCTCCATCTGAGTGCTACTTTCTTGCCATTTATCAGTCTCCGCATCCATTTCGCTGCTAATTAATTTCATTTCCAAGCCAGATTTTGCTATTTTCTCTTGCTCTTCTACGTCCAAACGAACCGATTTTAAAGGTTTCGAGGTAGTCCCATGTTTCTAGCATAAATAAGTAAATACTTATTAAAATTAAGAGTTAAACAAAACATTATTCTTACCCCTGGTCTAGGCAGAGACATATAAACCTGTTTTTCAGGCCTAATTTGACTTGCTTCTATAACTTCTTTTACGACAGATGTGACATCGGAAACGAGCCACTGATACATGTCCGCAAATACTTCCAAATTTTCCTGAGCTATTTTGCTGCCAGGGTAGGCAGCTAACGATTTAGCAGCTGTTATCACCTAATCAAAAACATCTTACAATTCTTACAATTAACTTTAAAAAAGGTAAGTAAAACATACCTGTGGTCCGTACACACGTAAATTGATTTCCGTAAATCGTGCAGACACCTGCAGCGTTTCAGAAACTGCAACGTGTCTTAACAATTTACACACCTCTAGAATGTGGTCAATGGAATCGTGGAAGGCCCCGGAGGTATGGTGCAAACGATCCGGTTCGGGTATTAGTGCATGTTGTCGAATGGCAGCTACAAGTTCCTGACTTTGCTTGGTGGATGTACTTAACTCCTGTGCTTGTTGCAAGGCCGTCTGAGCAAGTTCACGAGATAAATCTTTGGCAGCTGCTAAAGCAGTCGATACGCATGAATCTAACTCCGGACAATTTGAAGCTCCTTCTATGGCCATCTATAAATGTCACTTATTAATTAAACAAAATGGATTCGTTTAAATAAATACTTACCAAATTTGCGTATAACCCAAGTACATGGTCCACCTCACCTCTAAGCCTATCAATACCATCCAAAATAGCTTGGCGGTGTTCGTGACTTGTATAGGCACTATCTGTGAAGTCTTGTGAACGTTCCAGTACAGCATCAAGGGCTGTGGGAAGAGTATCTTGATAGGAAGGATCTAAAATGGTACATTAATTTAAACAACAAGTAGATTAAACCCTTTCGTTCATCATACAAACCTAAACTAACCCTGCACAATTCTAACGTATTCTGTAATCGTCTCATACAAGCATAAACTGTACTTCTCTCAATTTCAATTTCTTCGCCTTGAAGAGATTGAGCACACGGCTCTACTGAATTCAAAACACCGTCCTTTACTACATAATGAATGAGATCCATGGCACGACGCATCTGACAAAATACCGTATCTCTATTCTCTCTCGCCGTCGTACTTTCAGGATGCCTCAGGCAGGTCTGGAAAAATTTAATTTAACTTAAATTAAAACTGGCAATCATTTTCCTTACCTTGCTAGATGTCAGGAGCATCATTGTGGACCTTTCCAGTACTTGTCTTGCAGCTGCCATTTGAGCCCGTCTTCGTTCATCTTTTAAATCATTTTGCCGGTCACCTGTAAGATGTGCCAATTCTACCATTTCCGCTCCAAACTGACTGAAGGCTTTTACGAATTCGGTAAAATTATTTACAGATTCTAAACGACCTAAACTATGTTGCACCTGTAAACATATGTTTAAATTTAGCATGTTAAAAAGGCAGGCTAGGATTTTTTTTACCTTATCTTTGGCCAATAGTAACTGTTTAACCACCACAATATCTGCTAATAAAAGAACTCTAGTCACAGATCCAAGAAGGCATCTGGCAGCTCTAACTAATACAGTTCTATCTGTTAGGATTTCTTCTTCTGCTTCTTCACATATTCTTTCAATGGCACTACCTACATTTAAAGTAATTTATTACAAATACATTTTAAATTATGGAAGAGAGTTTTGGAAAACAGTGAAAAACCTAAAAGGGAAATACGAAAATAAAATCTGGGCCATCAAAAACAGGAATGGAAGTATAGAGCCAGCAGAAGCAAAATACTAGAAGTATGGAAAGAATACTTTAAGCAAAAATTTAAAGACAACAAGAGAAGAATACCGGAAAAGAGAAGGAATTTGGAAACAGAAGAAAATGAGGAAGAAACAAAAAAATATTGAAATTGAAGAAGTGGAAGAAACAATAAAACAGATGAAACTTGGAAAGGCGTCAGGAAGAAATCAAGTAACTCCTGAAATGGTGAAGTATGGGGGAGACAAAGATATATGTTAACCGGCGTGGGATGCTCAAAAAACACCGGAAGATTGGAATGAAAATATATAGAGTCCGACCGAAGTTTCGGTTTTGGCCAGTTTCGGCCTAAAATACGAGTTTCGGATTGAGTTCCGGTTTCGGTCAAAAAACAGCCGAATCTTCGGCCCAACCGAAACTATCTTTGTTTAAAGACGCCTAACCCGCGAAACGTAACGAAGTTCGGTCATTGCGTCTCGGGTCGTCCTCGGGAATACTCGGTCGGCTAACTAACTATAAAATTAATACGTTTGCTTTTGTAGTCGTTCAGTTCTTGTTTAGAATTTTTGTTTTCGTTTTAAACAATTATAATAGCTATTAAGACAACAAGTGTTTTATAGAAGGTTTAAAAATCAAGGTCGTAGTTCAAATCCGAGCGAACGAAGTGAGCCGAGGATTTGATAGACCGAGATTTTTAAACTATAAAACACGAGTTGTCTTCAAGATTTTTTCTAACACTAATATCTTTTACTAATATATTATTAGAAATTTTAATAAATTATTATTTGAGACGCGTCACAATACACAAAATACGAAGATTGCTAGGTAACGACGTATTTTATAGAGAAAAGCGTATTTTAAAGGCCTATAAAATACGTTGTCATTCACGACGTATTTTATAGAGAAAACATATTTTAAAGGCAACATAACAAGTGAGCTCTTATGCACCATACAAACAGTATAAGATATTAGTGTTAGAAAATAATTATTAAAAGTGTCAGTAAGGAGATTTTATTAATTATTTTCTTTCTTTCTTCGTTTTTTCATTTTAAGTGAATATACGCGGCACCTCTCTCCCACGAGGACCGGTCACTATGGGAGAGTAGACCAAAACCCCTCACGAATGAGGAAAAGAGGGAGGCCTTTGCCCTACATAGGGATGTTGCAGGCTGATAACAATAATAATAATAATATGTTAGCAAATATACTGAAAGGTTACGTTTCAAATTTCAAAGTTAGTATAGAAATACAATCTAAGTTAGAAAGGAATAATATGTATAAAATAATAATTATAATTAATTATCGTTAATTCCATGTTGAAACTTAATTTAGTCAATTAAAAAGAAGCATTACTAGTTAAGAAATACAAAATAAATGATTGGAATAAAACTATGTGTTTTCATGTATTTACATTTACAAACAACAAGCAGGAGTAATTGTTTACTAACTTCTATGTAAAAAATTTGTTAAATTAATATAAAATTCATAAGTTTCGGTTTCGGCCGAAACTGGGATGAGAGCCGAAATTCGGTTTCGGTTTCGGTTACGGCTTCAAAACCTAGTTTCGGTCGGACACTAAAAATATAATTGTGCCTCTATACAAAAGAATAGTTCATACGACTGTAACAAATACCGAGCGATAGGCCTCTCCTCAGTTATAATGAAAACACATTCCAGAATTTTAGACAAAAAGTTACGGGAAGAAACGAAGAGAACCTGACAGAAGAACAAGCAGCGTTCAGACCCCAAAGGCAGACGCAAGACCATATATTCACACTGCGAATAGCAATGGAAAAAAGATTAGAGAGAGGAAAGACATTGTACTTGGCCTTCATAGACATCGAATCTGCTTTTGATAAAGTACCCGGAGAAAGCAAATGGAAAGCACTGAAACAACTAGAAGTAACAAAGAAACTTCAACAAGCAAGTAAGAATTTGCACAAAAGAACCAAATGCACAGTTAGGATAAACGGGAGAGAATCGGGAGATATTTTAGATGGAGAACGGTATAAAGCAAGCGGGCTCATTGAGCCCACTCTATTCTGTTTAATATTATGAACCAAATAATATACGAAAGCAAATCAAGTTGGAAGCCCTAGAAAACCCAGAAAAAAAGACAAGAATATGAAGATAAATTAATAGAAAACCTAAATACAATAGAAGAGCATGAAGAACAAGAAGACAACGAGTGGACCCTGAATAAAAGGTGGAAACTTTTTCAAGAAAGACTAATAAAATCGGCAAGAGAGACATGTGGCATAAAAGAAATAAACCAAAATTCAGAACAGAAACGAACCAAGTGGTGGAATGAAAACGTAAAAAAGAAAATTAGAGAAAAAAAAGATGCTTGGAAAAAATATATAGGAAATAAAACAGAACAAAACAGAAGAGAATACATAGTAAAACGGAACGAAGCAAAGGAAGAGGTAAAGCAAGTGAAGAAGGATACGTGGGAGGATTTTGGTAGGAAAATAGAAGAAAACTACATAGAAAATCAAAAACAATTCTGGAATACAGTCAAACAATTAAAGGGAAATCGAGCACCAAAAGCAAGAAAAACGACAACAACAGAAATACTGAAAGCCTGGAAAAAATATTAAACATCAAAGAAGTAAAAGAAGCCCTGAAGAAAACCAAAAATGAAAAGGCAGCGGGAGAGGACAACATAGCCACAGAAATGCTTAAAAAAAGTGGACCGATTATAATTAAATGGATGAAAAACACTCCAGCAGGCATGGAATACAGACCAAATACCAGTAGACTGGGAAAGGAACATCATAGTCCCTATACATAAAAAAGAAAACTCCACAATTAGCGACAACTATAGAGCCATATTCCTGTCATCAGTAGCACTAGAAATATACACCAGGATAGTATAGAAGCGACTAAGGGCTGTGATAGAAGACAAACTAGAAGATGAGCAAGCGTCCTCCCGACGAGGGAGGCAATCACCAGACCATATCTACACAATAAGAGCTATAAGCGAAAAACTAATAGAAAAGAAAAAGGATCTCTACCTAGCTTTCTTAGACCTGAAAGCGGCCTTCAACCGAGTACCACGGAAGCACATCTGAAAAGCACTCGAACAACTACAAGTAGCACCCAAACTGCAAAGAATCATCAAAAGCATAAACATAAAGTTGTTGGAAAAGTAAGATTGAATGGGCAAATCTCAGAAGAGTTCCAAATGGAAAGAGGTATTAAGCAAGGAGATAGTCTAGGTCCACTTCTATTTGTGATATACAAATATACATTGGCAATATATACAAAAAAAGTAAAAGAGAAACAAGAAATAGTCACATAAGATACTATAACTTAAATCCCGTAATGACACAGAATCGGTTATATGCAGATGTCATTTTACTAATGGCAAGAAACAAAAACCAACTACAGAGAAATGTAAATGTACGGAAAAAGCATCTAGAGGAATACGGGATGACCATTAACGCCGAGAATAGTACGATTATGTACGTTACGAAAGAGGAGAACGAAGAAGAAGTAGATATACGAATAGATGGACAACAACTGGAAAATGTGCACACATATGAATACCTAGGAGTACTGATTAGCAAAGATGGAAAAATAGACGAGGAAATTAAAAATAGAATAAATAAAGGAAACCGAATATACTCTCAAATAAATAACACTCTAATAGGGAAAAAAAGAGCTTAGCACAAAAGCAAAGATGCAGCTATACAAAACCATATACACCCAACGTTGACATACGCAGCTGAGACATGGGCGTTAATTGACAAACAGAAATATAATTTAACAGCTGCAGAGATGAAATACCTAAGGCGAGTAATAGGCAAAACACGGAGGGATAGAGTACGAAATAGAAGTGTACGTGATGAACTAGAGCTTACACCAATGGTAGAGGACATAAAAGTGAAACAACTCCAGGAGGATTTTCGAGATGAGATGTGAAGGAAAAAGGCCTAGGGGAAGGAATATAATTAGATGGAAAGATAACATCAAAGAAACAGCCAGAGAAAGACGACTACCACAGCACAGATACGAACCCTAGCTAGGGATAGGAAGAAATATAAACAGTGGCTCAAGTCCCTAACACCGTAAGGTATAATGGGAGTAGAGAAAGAATAAGAAGAAGCAAATAGGCTACTGGAGTTTAGAGGCGATCAACATCCAATGTTTAATATATGCAAACGATATAGTTTTATTGTCAGACTCAACACAGAAAGTATAACAGATAATTAACAAATAAAGCACGATGCATTAAATAACATAATTTATAAATTTAAAAAAATGTAAGTAACACCACAAAACTAAGAGTGTGTAGGAGTATCGTACATATGCGCCTGCCTAACATACGCATCGGAAAGCTGGATCATCACAAGACGATGGCAAAAATAATAGCAGGGGAGATGAAATATTTAAGAAGAAGGGTTGGAAGAACGAAACAAGATAGAATAAGAAACATAGCGATTAGAGAAGACCTAGGAACAGAACCATTAGTGGAAGAAGTAGAGAAAAGACAGTTCAAATGGTACGGACGGAAGATGAGAAGAGACCCGAGAAGAGTATTGGCAGCAAGGCCAAATGGAAAAAGATATGTAGGAAGGCCTAGGAAAACATGGGAGAAAGAATGGAGAAAATTTTGGCAAGCGGGAAGAGCTTAGGACAACAAATGACAGCCAATGATCAACAATACCAGAAATGGACGAGCAACCTGACGCCAATGGCATAAAGGATTGGGAAAAGAAGAATAAGAAGAAATGTTATTCATGAAACATTTCATTAAAGAAAGGTCATTGCATAAAACATCTAATTTTTTTTTCATTCCATTAAATCGATTTACGGCACGGACTGCTAAGGTCATTCAGTCATCCTAACTAGCAGGAATTAAACCTTAACAGCTCATGGAAATTTTCCACGCCACCGTCAACATCTTAAATCTTAAAAGGTAAACTAGACCAAACTGAAACTTTAAATTTATTGAATGCACTTTACAAAGTTCCAGGCTACAACGGAATTCAATTTCAAAATTGCACAGCTTTGTGCAGACAACAAAAGCTGAAACGGTGTAAGTTGCCAAGAACGTTTGCATTAATAAAACAAAATATTACCAAGTTCATTTAAATACCTATTAAACGGAAGCCACATAAAAGAAACAAATAAGATTAATTGTGCAAATCGCTGGTAAGTATTTGTTTGAAGTCGGGAATATTGCATGTAATAAAAGCAACGTAAGGTTATTAAGTGCACTGATTGTGTCAGACACTAAAGTAATACTAATGGTAAGCTATCGGTTATGCAGTGGGATGAGTGCTTATTTGTCAATTGGGAATATGTGCGACTGGATATTTTTAAATTCCAAAGTGAGACGAAGTATATTATTAAAGAAGCTTTTGCAACTTACCTGCCTGTCTTGCTTCTTTACATGCCTCATACATGCCCTGTCGTACTTCTGAATAATCATCTGCAATAGTTTCCCCAACAGTGACAAAACGTTCAACTGCCATATTAACAGCCTGACCAACACGTGCCACCGCTGATGGTCGTAAAGCACCCACACTCCCATGTTGTTCTACTAAGGAAGAAATCTACAAAAGAAATTGCAAAGCTTGTAATACATGCTTATTTGAATACAGGTTGATGATTAGCTCACTTGGTTTGCACCGTTTTAAGAATTAAACAGATTCATTTAGCAAATAGCGATTATAAAGTTTGAGAAGAATTTCACCCTTCCAGAAAGTTTTATGCGTTGTTTTAAGTCTCGTTATAGATAGAATGAGCTGGGTAAGTCTAAATATTAGACCCAAAACGTGCTCGAGAATAATTATGAATTTACATACAAACGTTAACAAGTAAACTACTTTTTACCCTTCTTCACTTCCAACAAAGGGTGAACATTAAGAGTAAAGTGTTTAAATGAGATTCACTCCATAAATAAAATAGCTGTTTCCTGCAAGAGCGCCAGTTTGTAGATAAATATCGTTAACTGGCAGAGGATGATTGGGTTGAGAAGGAATGCCTTCGAATGAATAGATTTACCTACGTTTTAATTCTGGAAATGGAATAAACTGATGGAGATTAACTAAAAACATTCTGAAAGTCACACTTTAAATCCCTGAAGGTCTAATAATAATAATCGTGTATTAAAATTTGTGATAACTTATTCTTTTAGGAGCTTTTTATTACAGTAAAGTTCGAAAACTGGGTCACTGTTTGTAGGGAAAAACTTGAAGATTAATTTAGTAGTCACTGATTATCAACAATGGAGTTCTCAAGGAAGTGTTCGTTTCAAAATGATAAATAAAAACTCAATTCATAGTTATTTTTAGAAAATACTTTCCGGCTTAACAAAAGACGACGAATTGATTCTTATTATTTGTCAATCAAACTATCATTTTCGCAGTGTATATTATGTAAGGTAAATATAAATCCAATATCTGATCAATCTGATATTAAAGATGTGACAAAAACACGGAGAAGCCTATAAAGTTGTTGTTCAAACAAGGTTTGTTATGAGAAAATATATAAGTTGGTGTTCGATCAACGTATGAGCAATCTTATATCCATCCTCTAAAAATAACTACCTATTCCTCCAACTTGAATGAGATGTCAGATTCAGTTAAACGCTAATGGATTTACAGAGGCCCAGCCCAAAAACGACACTGAACTTATCTCGACGTTCCATCTCGATAAGTGCGCTTTTCCGAAACGAAATGCTTCACATGTCCCTGGGTTTTCACCATCAATTTTTTGCAGCTCCCTTTCGGGCCTCTTTCGCGACGCTCAAAATAATTAAGGTAATTTATCTCATAAATCGTGTTAATTCCGAAAGATATTCTATTTCCATACAACGTAAAAACCAATCGTTATTTTTTATTACTTAGCAAGGAATTTAATCAAAAACAAAAAACGTTAAGATATCCAATTGCATTATTTTTGCTACTCATAATTTGCAGTACAAGTATGAAAAGTGTTTAAAGTGTAAAAATGTCGAAAAGGCTTGCCAAACTTTAAAAATGCCCTATATTTCGAAAACTAGCAGTCTGATTTTGACATTTTCATAAAATTTTAAATGAAGATTTATCACATCAATTAATGCCAACCCTAAAAACGGAAGTTTATACATAGGTATGTACATATATTGTGACCCCTTGCTATCAAAAATAAAACACGTTTTAATTCGAGAATCGATAGAGAACTAAAAACCAAATTGAACGTTTTCCCCGAGGGTTCTAACTTTAAAATTGAATCTAGGCAGGTAATTTTTCAAAAACTGGAGCCTTTCAAATAACAATAAAAAAATGAATAAATCAAGCTAAATCTGCGACATTTTCACCTATCCTACCTATAACGTCGATCTATATCGAAAACATCTGAGATTGGAAATGTTTTCAAACTCTAGATATAACGAAAATTTCTATCCTTATTATTATATTTACAAATAAATTCAAAAGAAAAAGAAGACAGCACTTATAACCGAAGACAACGAAAGGGAATCAGTTATGAATGAATTAACAAAACAAATACGTACTAAAGAAGCAGAAGAGCCACTAAAATACATACAAAACTGTAGGATAGACAAAATAAAGATCGGGTTTTTAAGAAGCGAAGGCAAAGAATGTTGAGATTATTAAGAAAGAAATCGACACAAAGGTTCAAGCTGTTTGAAAGTCTGGTCTCAAACAAGCTTTTTATTTAAACTGAAACTTTCTCCCTCGAAAAGCAGTAGCCCTGTAAATAAAAGCAGCTTCTAAGTTAAACAACTGAAAAATAATCCTGAAATTTCTAAAGCATGAAGAAACGGTTATCAACTGGATTTTGATAGAATTTTAAATAAAGATGTATAACGTTGATCTACGTGAAGTTCTAAAACCATTTAAAACTAGAAACGGAGGTTTAAAAATGCTTTAAAACAGTTAACTTATACGTCGATATAAACTTGGAATTAAAAAGACATACATAGACCGAAATTCCGAAGATGTTAAAGGCAGAAAAAAGGAAGATGTCATAAAAGTAGGTCGCCAAGAACCAACAGTAAATATAGTATGAGAAGATAAAGAGGCTGAACAAGCCAACACCTTCAAAAACGGAATAATTCGAATATAACACCACAAAGGCGACATTGGCGATGTATAAGGGAAGAGCAACTTGAAAAAATGAAATGGGTAGGTATACAGGGTGTTAGCTGTTAGGTAATACTTCTGCCAAACTTTAGGGGTGGGTTTGTAACGATAAAAGGAATGAAAAATTCTTAAACCGTTTTTTTCTCAGTTGCATTTTTTTCCTTTAATTATTTTGTGGTTGTTAATAAAGTTTTATTGTTACTTGATGTATTAGACTCTTATTTATCCTGTATCTTTAACTCTTTGCGGCTCTTTGTTTTTATTTTTCCCGAGATTAAAAAGTAAAATTAAAGCATGCTTTTTCTCAGAAACTATGCATATTAGGAAAAAAAATGTATAATACTTTTTTTGCTCCATTTGTCATTATAAAGCTATTCCCAAAGTTTGGCAGAAGCAT
This sequence comes from Melanotus villosus, assembly GCA_963082815.1. Lineage (NCBI taxonomy): Eukaryota > Metazoa > Arthropoda > Insecta > Coleoptera > Elateridae > Melanotus > Melanotus villosus. Next base: position 60,036,746 of record OY720425.1, read on the forward strand.
TAGGTAACACCCTGTATAGGGAAAAAAGAAATTAAAGGCGAAGGAAATAAAGATACAGCTAAAATGAAATTGAAAATAGAAATTTATAATATAACGTTATTGGAAAAATTAACCGAAGAAATGGAATTAAAATAATAAAAGACTTAACAAAATTAAAAAAGGCAGAAATTGCAATTTGTATTAGTCGGGAGTACGACAAGGTACAAAAGTATGCGTAGGCATAGTATTAACTGAAGAAATAAACAACAAGTAAGATATTTTGAGCAGGCGAGCTCAAAAATAATCGGAATGGAGGTAGATCTGTTGGGGAAAACATAATATAGATATACGCATTTACAGAATGAACAAATGAACAGGAAGTATCAAAATTCTATTTGGAATTGAAAAAAACTAATATCAATGACAGAAAATAATGAAAGAACCATCACAGCTGGAGGACTGGAATGGACTAATCAGCAATGATCAAAACAGAGAAGTGGACGAGGAAAATACAGGAAACGTGGAGAAAAAGACAAAATATGATGCAAAACAGTCAAATAAATGTACTATTAATTGGAAATACCGTTTGGGAACAATCAAAAGGAAGACAGATACAATTGATTATAGCTTATAAACCAATATTGCAAAATCAAATAGAATAAGTAAAGACAAAAGTCGAATCAGAGTTACTAAATAACGGAAATATCGTTAAAAACGCCTATATTAAATACCTATATAAATCGAAAATAGAAGCGAACAGAAGAACGGACGAAGAAGGATAAATAATTACGAATTAATAATAAACCATCAAGCTATGTAGGCTTTGGCCATAAGAGGAGAAGAAAAATTAGAAAAATACATAGCTTGGAAAATACAAAATTATAACAAGACAGGCTGAAATATACAGAGCGGAGAAACAAAACGAAGCAGTTAACGGACCCAAAATGAGTTGGGACGAATTTGGAACAATATTAAACAAGGTGTATAAATCATATAATAGAAAATTTTGGAACACAATAAAATAAAGAGAACACAATGAGAGGCATAAGAAATATCAACGTGAAGTGTGAATAAAGTACCTACCTACTGGAATTAGGGTTTTATTTTATTATACAAATAAATTCAAAGAAATGACAGAAGAGGCAACAGGTATAACCGAAGGCAACGAACAAGGATCAATCAGGAGTGAATTAACGGAAGAAATAACCGTTCAAGAAGTAAAAAAAGACATTAAAACACAAAACTATTGAATAATTATATGGAACAGAAATAAACAATGGTGGAAATGATCAAATTTCTAGGAAAGAAAGGCTAAGAATGAATGTTTTAACATATTAAATGCGAAGAAAATATAATACCACCAATACCCAAACACTGAGAAAATTACAAAACCATATGCCTGTCCACAATACGCTTCAATATTTATGCAAGAATAGTAAAAAAAACTATTAAGAGCAGCGGTGGGGAACAAACTAGAAAACGGCCAGGCAAAATATACAAAAAATAATGAAATCAATGATAATATTCGCATACTAAGAAGCCGAGTAGTTAAGCCATTCGATTACAACGTGGACGGTTTCGGGGTCAAACCCGAGGCGGATACTCGGCGGGTAGCCTACCCAGTAACTGAACCGAAACACAATGGTGGCGTTGGAAAGGCACACGGTTGTCAAAGGCGTTGTGTTTACCACATCACTAGTACGCATAGCGTGCGAGACTACCGGATATGAAAACAACGTAGAAGCCCTTAATCCTCAATGTTATTAACCCTCCATGTTATCAGCCATACTCCCTCGTGGAGTGTAAGTGCCTACACCTTTGCCTTTACTAAGAAACATAAAAAAAAGGTAAGTAAGTAGTGACAGGGAACTACTCGTATATTTAACCATCATAGTGTGCGAATTTTAGCAGACGACCGAGGATCAGGTGAGCGTCCGCCGTGCATAGTGTGAATCAGGAGAGTAAGTCGGGGTGCGCAAGAAGTACGACAACGACGACAGACGTGCGACACAGTTTGAAAATACTAAAGCATAAAATGTAATTTAATTAAAATACAGAAGTTGTGCAAACGACCTATTTAGCTTTCTTAGATTTCCACAGTAGATTTAAGAGCAGAATTTGATAGAGCAAACCAAACAACATGAAAATCTTCAAACTTTGACGTACTTTGAAGAAAACTCATAATGGCTATCGCAACATATACAATAATGTAATCGGCGTATTAAAATGAATGAAAAAACATCTAAACGGTTTGAGATGAATAATATACTATTTACGATATTAATTATTAATTAACCAAATAACCAGAAATATCAGACGAAGAAGTAAATAACAAATAAATAATAATAGGTTACAATGGACTAGAACTAGTAAAAATTAACAATTTATTATTAACTATGCAAATGATAAATGATATAGTAATAAAGTTGAGGAACACAATATGCAAAATATTTAGAATGTAGTGAGGTGGTCACAACAAAAGAGGAACGATCACATCGATAGGATGAAGACATAGCAAGAGATGCAACACCAAGAGGAGAAAGACCACCAGGAAGACCGCCAAAAAGATATAAGGGCAGTTGGCAATCAAAATTTCAGCAGTGACAAACCATTAATCACAGGCCTTATGGCCTAATATATGATGCAATAAGAGCAAAGAAACCACAAAAACTTTTTAATACATAAGCAGGAGAAACAGCAAGAATAAAGTTGGAAATAAACACAAATACATGAAAACATAATTATTAATAGTATAGACAAGAAGTGCAGCAATATACATAACAGAGGACACGAAGTAGAACAGGTAACGGCATAAATCAAGACATAAGCAACCGAACAAAAAAATCCTGATTAAACAAGACAAGACTAAGAAAGGAAGAAATAGATAAACCATAACACTAAAAGTCTGTAAGGTAATAGTACTCAATGCAAGTAAATCATATCTTACATCAAAAACGAAAATATATATCTGAAAAAAAGAATGAACACATTAGAACTGAAACTTTTGGGGAAAGTAGCAGTGAGTTAGTGAGTTGGTATGGACATATGGTAAAAATGGGACAAAAACAATACTCAAAAAATGATAGCAGCAAAGAAGCAGGGAATACAAATAACAAAAGAAAAGGTAGAAGAAGGAAGAACTGAATTGACAGAATAGAGGAGCTGGCAAACAAAAGAAGAACACATTTAACCAGATAAAGGGACTATCCTGAATCGAATGAGTATGGAACTAATGGTTAAGTAATTGAAAATGATACGCGACGCCCTGAAGGGCATAAGGTTACAGAAGAAAAATAAGATGAAGAACATGAAAAAAAAGAAGAAAAAGAAAGTACTCGAGAAGTCCAAGTTCTTACGAAAAATGTTAACCTTCCGCATCTAAGAAGGTCTTAAGAATCTTTTAAAAATTGAAAGCTCTTTCCTCAAAAAGAGGTAAACAAAACATAAATTTTAAAAATTTAGAAACTTTTCAAGTGAAAGTCTGCAACATTTTATATCTCAAGAACTACCGACTCGATTTTGATGATATTTTCAGTCAATAAGTGAATAACCTTGACCTACTGACCTATTAAGTGTAAATTTTTGGAAACGGTCCAAAATAAAAACGAATTTAGGCCTTTTCTACAAAAATACATAAACGAATGCTTCAGAAATCAATACAGCTCAACATAAACCCTTTGTCGAAACTTCTAACTTTCAAATTACATAAATAAGTTGCTTGGATTTTCAAAAACAAATTGATCCATCAAAATAGACTTAATAATGCGTTACGACATTATAACTACTGATTAAATTAACATCAAGAAATTGGAAAGTTGTGAAAATAGGAGGTTTATTTATTTGCATTTTCTTCGAAAACTTCCCACCCTCAATACGATTGCACTATTCAAACGGGAATGCGGAAGATTGGAAAATCCAGCGCTATTTTTTGAAAATATTATGGAGTAAACTTTTATAGTATTTAATAATCATCGATTTTTTCCTTCTTTTTAAAACAACTGTCCTTGCCTTTCTTCTTAGTTATTAATCATGAGTTTTCCTATGGAACATTTAACGAAGGTTCTTCACATTTATTTTGTAGTTAATTATCTTAATGTTCAAAAATCCTTTGTATGCAGAACTGTAAGTCTTTCATATCAGCTTTGGGCTGGCCTATTTGTTATTAGTTAAGATAGAAAAATTAAGTATGCAAAATCCATTCATTTTGTGGGAAATATCAAAAAGGAAAGTTAATTAGGTTAATATTCAGTCAACACTGCAACTAGTGGTCTTCTCTTTTCAGATCTGTATTTTTATTTAGTCTTATTACTTCATGGTTTTCTTCAGTGGTTACTAAAACTAGTTTAATCAATCTAATAAAAATAAATATGGAAAGCCAACGAAGATCCTTTACAAGTTGATGAAGTTAATATTCAAAAATCAAGGATCGAGGTAATTTCCTTTCTGTTGGGAATAGTAAAAGCCTATAACAGAACAATTTTCGCCCCTGTTAATAGTTATTAGTCACGTTTTTCGTTATACATATACACACGAATGGTTACTAAAACTATTCACGTCAAGCTTTTAGTTGCCCTAAGATCTCGATAACAAACATTAATCATTTTGATAAATTGTTTTCTAAAATGTATTCTGTAACTCAATTTGCATTTCTCGCTTTTACATCTGCACTTTATTTTTCATTGGTGAATTTATTAAACATAAATCAGTTCTTGATTTTCTAATATCCACAAAGTAACGATCTACATTTTACAAATGGTGTAGCCATTTGTAACCCTCTTGGTGATGTCCCTTTTTCGGTTACCTTTTTAGACGTGGTAAAAAAGACACCCGTTTCCCTCTTTGTTCGTCCCTTTGTGGTACTCTACTTCTTGTTTCGCATCTGCCTCTCGCTAATGATAAAATAGTACAAAAACTTTTACTGCAATGCGAGCGGTTTGTGAAACCGTGACAATGACAGACCAGAATAAAAGATCATTGTTAAAACTCTTTCAGATAAGTGAGAGAATTGTCTTTTCAGTTACACGCTACATAATTTTATATATTTCACCTAACCACGTATGAAGTCAGTTAAATAAAATCAGTGAAAATGACCGAGTTTAAATATAATACCTTTTCTGTTCCCATAATTTAAAGGAAAACAGACAGGTTTAAAAATAACAGAGGTATGCAACACATTTCAGGAAAACAGATACTGCTGAAAACTTCTGAAATATTTAATAGCCATCAGTCAAACCAGTTTCAGGTTTATATTTCATGGGCGTCATTTCATGCGCTGGAATTTTTGACAAGTATGCAATGAAAAAAAATTCTATAATTAGACCCAAAAAAGTTCGTAATTTGGACCAAACCGTTTGTTCATTATTTCACACTTACATCGATAAATTTGTTTTCAACTTTCTCTAAATCGGCTTTTTATAACGTTTACATAAATAGATTTCCAGGAAAAACGCAAAAAACTTCAAAACTTAGTTGATTGTACATTTAGTTAGTGAACAATGGGATGAGTTCTATTTGGAGATGGCGAAGCACAATCGGACAGCTCGAGTTTCATTACTTTTTTCCAAATTTAATTTTCCATTTTAAGTTCTCGTCTGGCAAATAACGAGCATTTTTGCACAGTTATCTACACGGAATTCATAAATACTAATGAAGTACATCCATTTCGCTTTTTTCCGCTTAAATTTCAGTTTTTCGTGTGAATATCCCTTTGTCAGCTAATCAAAACCAAGGCCGAATTTATTTTTTTACACGAATTTTGAGACAAATAATCATGGAGTATTTTTATTTATTTCGAATACCTATCGAATAGTTTTAAATATTAAAAAAGGTTGGTTTTAATCGTACGGTGGTTGATCTGCAACCTACACAATTATTTCATAAAGTTTTAATAATAAATCTCACCTTTCCATTAGAATGTCTACCAGAGAGAGAAGAATGTCTAGATAACATTTTCAATAATCACTGATTTGTTCAAAGTTTATTTATAATATTTTCTTCGTTAGACGAAATTTTCTTATTTATTATTATCAGTAAAATCACATGCAGCGGATTGGATTTTAAAAATAAATTACGAATTAATATACGTCCACTTCATTTTTATTATTGCATATAACAGATTATATTTTTATTTAATTATCATAGTAGTTTATTATCTTCTTTCCCGTATATTATAACATCTTTTATAATTTATCATTAAATGATTTTATTTACAGAATTTTTAATTTATTATCTTTTATTTGTAACTTTAGGTTTTATATTTGTCTACGTAAATTCGTTTCGCTTCGATAAACGATATTAACAAATAAAAAATCTTATAAACACTACGATTCGTCGCTTAATGAACAAAATTCGTTAAAACCTGATATGTTAAACTATTAGCTCTAATACTTAAAATTATTAAATGAGGTAGATTTACGAAAATGCACGTTTAACCATTAAACGTGGTACTGATCATTCAATTTAAAAACTCACTCTGTTACGGTTATTATCATTAATTGTCAAGTATTTTAACGTAGCAATCAACAAAGGCTTAACTTCGTCTTCCGTATTTGCACCGAGTTTACCTGTAGTTTTAATATTAAAATTTCGCGCTTCGAATATTTACAAAAAAAGTTGGCAATTCAAACTCGGATGCCCAAAATTCGATGTTTTACGTCGTTCAGCTCGTTTTATCAGACAAACAACAAAGAATAAACCCTTTTCACTTAAAATACGCGAATACCGGATTAAATTTTAATAAATAGTGATATATTGGTGTATTTGGTGAATACTGTGAGGGTGGAAGATCGTCGCTGACGGCCTCTGCAAAACGCGTGACCGGGAAGACTGCAGTGGAGTAGGCACTCGCGAATCCCGGACCCCAAGCTATTGATCAACACGATCTCTTCGCGCCACAACACGACGCGCAACCTCCACCACCGTTCATAAATACAGGTGGGTATGTATGGGTACGGGACACCGAGGGTGCACCTACAGATCCCTATCACCTAGTACAAGAAAGAATAGACCTAGACGCCTACGAAGGTGGCCCTTGATCCGAAAAAAAAATACCAACAGCCACCTACGTATTGACCAAAAAGTGATGCGTCGTTTTAGGAAATTGCTCATTTAGGGTCACTGAAATCTGAAATTTCAATAATCACCTTCGCACGTCACATTTAAAATAGACCGATAATAAAATATCCTTTCAGATACGTCCGTCTGTTCGTTAGTCTTTTGGGATTTGTACCGGTATTATCCGGAGGTTTCATTTATATGGATCAAACGGCATCCCTTTAGAGTTCAAACAACGGTTCAAAAAATCCAATTTATTTTCACATCGAGACCTTTTAGTTTTACACGGTATCCAACTTACTGAGGTATTCCACGGGTAAAATACACGGAGGCATTGCTACTTGAAAAATTCAATTTAAAAAACTTCAAAATAAATTTCGAGCAAACGTTATAAAGGCACAAACGGGAGAGATAAAAAAGAAGAAAATACACTTCCACAAAAGGGAGTTAAAATGTGATGAGAATTCGCCATGGCAGGTCCATACCGAGGGTTTATGCTTTACTTAAATTTATGTTTTTACTTTCAACAACCCCCGAAATTCTACGAAATTTATTCACGTTAAAAAATTAACTAAACGAATCACCCTGGAAACTTTTCGAAGCAAAGGGCATTTGGTACATACAAGGGCTTACTGGATAGAAGTAAAAACATTAAAAAATTGCTGATTTTTATAGCACATGCTTTTTTATCAGTGGATAACAAAACAAAACCAATAACGAAACATTTTTAGACCTTTTTAATTATTAAATACATGTCCATATTTACAGCTGTATTTTATTGTCAAGACACTTTTACAATACATCTGCATACACCAATAAAAAGCTTATTTTTTCCATTTCTCTGCTATGGCAATTATGAGTTAAGATATTTTTCATTACTTTTTAAGAAACAGTAAAAAAATGGCGAAATCCCCGTTGTGGGTATGTATGAGCAACACTAGCATTTTAAATATACTAAAACTTCCCGTAACGGATACCTCTTATTACGGACAGTTTTTAGATAGTGCTAATCAAATCATATGTTTTACATCTAAACAACGGACAGACGAACCCTCTCTATTACGAATGCCCACACGTAAAAAAGTATAGTTTCTTCATTAATCCCAAGATTAATAAGTTCATTCCGTTTTTCCTGAGCAGCAACTAGCTATTATTTGTAGAGCCTTGTCATGGACGTACTGATGAGAAAGGAGTTTGTCCCTTGGCTATTAGGATGATATGGTTATCCTATATGACATTATTTTCCTAACAGCAGAGACCCTAATTGTTGTAGCTTGACGACCAGTCCCCAAAAGACCACAACACCATTTACGCGAAGGAAGAACATGGGGAGTTTGGGAAGAAAATAAATCAACCTGTCAAACAAGCTAAAGTATTTGGGAGTTTAGACTCCAAACTTATCTGCAACCAACATACAGAAAACATTATAAAATTTACTTTAACAGTAGTTAGACGAAGTTAAAATAAATCATGGGGTCTAAGGCCAAGCATTGTACACTGGACGTACAGTATAATTATTAGAGCAGGGATAACAAATGGCATCTTAGTATGGTGGCCCAACTAAGACTAGGCAAGATTCAAAGACGTCTTGGCATAACAAAGGCAATGAACATTGGATCTACCCGCTCTTCATGTCGTCATAAGAAGAGAGGCCAGGCTAGGACTAGGACTATACATACCACAAAATTCTTATAAGACTAAAAATTAAGACTGACATAATAGAAGAGATACATTTTGGTTGTACGTATGTCAAAAAAGATTTATATACTCAAAATGTATATGCTAACAGAAATAATTTCCAATTAGTGATCTGGAACTGTTTGATAAAAAGAAAAATGACGAAACCCTTTACTGGGATAATAAAAACAGTGCGCAGGAATAATACATACGTAGTCAAATCCCACAAGGAAGATTCAAACGAATTTAAAACAAATTAAGGGTTAAAATAAGGTATGTAGTAAATCCATTGTTTTTGTATTGGTGCCAGACATTTACGAAAGCAAACAAGAAAGACGGGAAAAATAAGGTCAGAAACTGGAAGATTTCGGCAAATTGGGATGACACTGCTAATGAATGAAATGGTCTTAATAAAATCTTTATCATAACAATAACAAAAACAAAGTTGAACAAAAAACAAACATGAAAAATACAAAAGCAATGTTAACAGCAGCAAAAAAAAGCTAAGTTTGGAAGGTGAAAAAATAGGAAAATAAATGCGAGGATTTTCAGTGTTAAAAGAACGTCATCTGGATTGGGACCGTGTCATTTGAGACAGAAGAACTCAACGTTTCGCCCACTTTCTTAAGGGAATTCCTCAGGAGGGGAAAGGGGTCACTCAACTTGTGAACCACTCCACAGGCGAAACTCTTGTAGTTAGCAAGAGGACGAAGGGCCCGGTAATTCAATTTGTAAACCAAGCCAGAGGCGAAACCCTTCTGAAGAAAAACTGAAGAACCAACGACTTTATACCAGTTGTAACCGGTTAAGCGTATCAGACAAAGATGACGATTGGTCAGAAGTGGAGGGGGCGGAACCAGTAGCGATGACAGATTTCCATATGTCTGACAGATAATAACCAGTTGCCACGATTCAAGTTGTTAGGGGTCTTGATGAATTCAATAGTCTCATGGATTTTCCTCTAGAAAAAATGAGAATAATTGGCAACGATCTAAGATCTTTCAAACAAGATGTTATGGTCAGTGTCGCAACAGCTGAGTATGGGATTTCCAACAACGTTTGTGTTGACCGATAAGTGTGTGTACTGAGCGATTAGTTTCTCCATTGTACACTAAACCACAAGAACAAGGGAGACTGTAGACGCCTTTTGATGACAGGGATTGAGGTTTATCTTTTACGGAAGGGACTATCTATGACATTTTTGGCGGTTTGAAGATGGTTTTAATGTTATATTTTTTGAGAATTATACCTATGCGATTAGTAACTTGACGAATATAGGACAAAAAAGCTGTACCCTGGGGTTTACGAGTGTTCTGAGAACTTTCAAAGTGTGAGGGGTGTAATTGTTTTTCCATGACCTTCCTAGCCTCCCTTTTGTTGTGCCCATTCTTGACGAGTTTGTCTTGAATATGGGCTAACTCGACGTCGGGTTGGGACACTGTGATAGTACGATGAACGAGAGAATTGATTACGGAAGGTTTTTGTTACGGTTGATGTGGTGAATTGACATGAAGATGAAGATACCTCTCCGTGTATGTGAACCGTTCGATTATATTTCCATAGTGAACTTAATATCAGGGTGTTGATTGTTGAGATAGTCTATAAAGAAAGCAAGGTTGTGTCTTCCTTGGAACCAGATAATAAAAGTGTCATACACATAACGGAACTAGACCTAGGGTTTTAAATCAAAGGATTCCAGGTCTATTTCCTCAAAAGATTCCATAAAGATATTTGCAACCACTGGAGAAAGGGTAAAACCCATAGCAGCACCTGTTACTTGCTTATAAAATTCGTTATTAAAAAGGAAATATGTGGAGCAACGTTACTTTTCAACGAGAATGGCCAAACTTGCATGTTTGCCATCTTGAACTAGTAACTGTTCGATGATAGCTACTGAATCAGAGATGGGGGCAAAGTGAACAAAGAGGTAACGTTAAAACTGACAAGGAAATCATTGGGGTCGACCGTGAGATTTCAGTGAAGTTTACAAAGTGGGAAGAATTTAGAATATGTGAAGAAGATTTCCCTGTATATACGCTTGACTGGTTACAACGGACATAAAATCGTTGCTTTCTTCAGTTTTTTTCGGAAGGGTTTCGACTCTGGTTTGGTTTACAAGTTGGGTTACCGTGTCCTTCTTCCTCATGCTAAAAGGGTTTTGCCTCCAGTGTGGTTCACACGTTGAGTTACCTTCTTTTAACAAAATGAAGTAAGAAGAGCGTGTAAAACTCGACAATAAAGTGAGTATGAAGATATGAAAAACTGGGCAGATATTACTCCCCCCCCCCCCAAAAATAAAGCGAATTTCTAAAAACCACAATAAACGAAGTAGTTAAAAGAGTAATTACACCAACTTTAATACACCCTAGCAATTTATTAGTAGTGACTTCAAGGAACACCAAGTCAATTTAGGAGCAAAGTCTTCCGGGTAGATTCGGGAGTGAGAAAGGGAAGAAGATAAAAGGAAGATAACCTGGTTGGGACACTTATTCAGAATGGCAGAAAACAGATTGTGTAGGAAAATGTTCAAAGGAATACTTCACGCAGGTAAAAATACCAAGGAAATTGTGATTGGGGGATGTCAGAAGCGTCACATTAGAGAAAAGTACGGAAGCCATGAAAACAGGCAAAGGAAATGCCCCAAGAAAGGAAAAATGATGCGAGAAGAACCAACTCAGCCCATATAGTTGTAACTACACCTGACACTAGAAAGAGTTAAATATGATTCAACACGCATAAAACCCCTTATTTTAAGTTTTAATCGTGTGTTGAAATTCATAAATGCATTTATAAATAGAAATGCCTGGCTTAAGGCAATACAAGTGATTAAAAGAGGGAGTAAAATATCTTCTGCAAGAATCAATAGTCATAACAAGAATTATTTGGAATTAAAGTCAACCAATTTAAGAAAATATGGTTAACTAATCACTATGCAAATTATGAGAAAAAACGAGAATGTACGTTAGAAATTTATGGAACTCGTGTATAATTTGTGCAATCTCGCTTAGCAGAACTTAAAAAAGACAGACGAATCTTTAGTATTAAAGTAGCAAAAGTGTATCTGCTTATCTGTTAAATATATCTACTCGTACTATACAGGATTTAAAAGAACCTGGCTTTCAAGTTTAACACTTCTAATGTTGCAACGGAAACTGTTGGCAAGTTGCTGATGTAGGCTTAATGTTTTTCCGTTTTTCCTTTCGAATCCTAATAATGTGCTAACTATAACTACTTATAACTAATGCCCTTGCAGACAGTAAAATAACAGTCAGAAATAGCAGCAATACGTTCAGATATTCAGTGTTAAAAAACAGGCATGACGGATAAGAATCAAAAAATAGTCTTGAACTTCAGGCAACGATTCAAAGAACAAAATCGTACGATGAAGAGTTAATACGGGCATTAATTTAGGCACAAAAATAGGTGCAGAAATCCTCTAAATTTAACAGACAATGCGATGTCAAAGAAAGAACCGGGAGGACGCTCAGTGCTAATTTAATGTAAAGGTTATAAGTGCAATTAAGCAACGTGATTTATGTTACAAGTTACAGTAGACTTCTAACAACTAATGGTAATGCCAACGATAACGAGCACTGCGTACAAGAGTAGAAAATTAAAGGAACAGAATAGTTTGATCCTGAACATCAAAGAAAGAGCAATACTTTGAGGACGACATAAACAACTTTACTCTACTGCAGGTAGAATCTAAAACGTACATTAACGATCAATGCCACAAAACATAAAGTAATGCTCTGAATTCTTGACAATTTTCTATTACTTTTTCGTAGTTATTTTACTACCAATAAATCAAAAAATTATAAAGAAGGGAAAAAACACCCATATCTCATAGGAACTCAAAAATTATTATATTGGGTGCAAACAAGAGATGGTTAACTCCTCTATTGTAGTCCAGAAATGTTTCCCTTTACAATTACATAACCATCAGGAATTAATGAACTTAAAACTTAATAACTTGAAAAGCAAATTTAATCAAAATCAACCATAAATTGCGTGATTAAAGAATCATTTACTGAAAAACGCGGTAGCAGCTAGGTAACGTGTGATCGAAAAGGTTCTCAGTTTCGGGTACGAGTATTTTCTTACTTCGGACGAATATTAATTTCAAACAACATGAAAAAGCGTACTTTATTTATATTCTGCAAGATTTTATTCACTTCATAGTATGAATTTTATCTTAATTAAACATGGCGTTAAAGTTTATGCGACATTTAACTTTAAGTTAGGTTAGGTTAACCAGTAACAAGTGAAAGTAAGCATTTAAACAACGCACGTTTTGCAATCCATAGCCGGACGAGACTGAAAGATTTTTTGATCACAGGTTACAACAAATAATCCACTAAATACGGGTATAGTTTCTGAGAGACCTATCTTGATATCTACTACAAAAATTGAAAATATTATATATTTCATAAATGTAGCTCTGTGGATGCTATTTATTATCAATAATGAAAAACCCTGGAAAAAGCTGTTTATCGACAGTTGTTGAATTACATAACATACCTTACCGAAGAATCAGTTAGGTTTCTGAAAAGGGTTCAGTTACAAAACGGCATTCCATTATCTTGTAAATGAAAGGAGGAACATGTTTTGAACAGAAAACCAGTCGTGTTTACAATATCCCGGGATTTTGGAACGATAGAGTTATTGCCGAAAAAAAATATCAACTAGAAACACCTGAACTGAAATGGTTAAACAATCTACCCAGATGAGGAAAAATTTAACAAATTAATCACAGGAAAATAAAACAAATTAAGCGTACCACAAGGCAATGTACATGGACCAATACTATTTTAATTATATATAAATATAAGTGACATTGAGTAACTGCTAAGCGTGTGATGAGATTGTTTTTGTAAAAGAAAATTAGGTATTGATATTAAATAAATATTTGCCAGAAATAAATGATTATTAAAAAAGAAATGAATAAGTTGCAGTTTAACGCTAGCAAAACTAGCCATCATAGCTGGCATATAAATAAAATGAAATCCAAATTAATAATGTTGAGGGCTATAGCTGAAAGAAAGTGGACTCTTGAAGGTAACCGATAATAAATATTCCAGATTAAATGATTCCGGAAAATAGTAATGCGTTAATTAAGCGATTTTACTTTTACATTACTGTGAAATGTTTCAATTACAACTACAAGGACAAATTTCCAACCAAAACCCCTTTTAATTAGTCGCTTTATGTATCATTTTCCACTGCTCCTGGGTTGTTATAAAATGGTTAATAGTAATTTCTGTGTTACAATGTTACAAATTGGGCTTGAAAATTTCTAATTAAATTTATACGCCCGTCAAAAATTATTTCCTTATGCATGGAATTTCATAACCGTTCCGAGATGAATTTTATAAATTAATAAATTCGATGTGAAATATTCAACGTCAACCTATATAAAGTAGACCTGACATAAGAATGGTACAAATTTTATTTATTATTTTACCGCCTCCATTGTGCTTTCCAATATAAGCACAACAAATACGGCAGTAAATCACCGAACTTCCAATGTTGGATGCTGCGACCAGCTGTTCTTTTACTCAATCGCATTTACGAAGGAAGACTTCGGAATTGGAAAATTGAAGATAGAAATAAGAAAAATATTAAGAAACTCCGAACAAATAAGTTACTTTGTTCTCATAATTTTTCTTTCTTTAAAAGATTAAAGTGATCAAGAAAAGGTAAAATTTTTGAGTTAAATTGGGATTACCCTGTGTTTCCTAAAGCAATGTTAAATTAACAGTTAGAAATAGGCAAGTAGCAAGTTGGTAGATTTTTATACTTCTTTGAGTAATCACTAATCAACCACGTAGAAAGTAGCAAGATTATTATTAATGTGTAGTATGAAACACGCATAATTATAGCTAGCACAAACGTTTTTTTTCTACAAACACTACTAAAAACTGAATTTTTAACACGGCATACTGCAATTAAAAATGTAATATTAAATGGCAGCGTGTTAAAAGTAGATCACGTGGTTTACTTTTAACACTAGTATTAAAAGTATGCTGTCACAATGACAATTTTGGAGCAAATATTATTCAAAGATTGATTTTACCTACTAAATTGACAAATCTAACGTTGCCCTACTAGCAGCTTCTTCTATATCGACCGGAATTTCTTCACTTAGATTAGAACTCATCTTAAATTATTCTTTTTCACTTTTGACAAGCATATGTCAAACAATACATATGTAAGCTCAATTCTAAATTGTTTCGTAAATGTCACAGAGTACTAGATTTTTTAGGTAATCTTTGGAATCCCTAATAAGAGAGTTTAAAATGCTTTCAATGGCGTTTGTAGAAAAAATAGTGTATGATATTCGTGTTAAAAGTGATTTTATTTTGTTCGTGGGGTTGCTCAACTCGCTACGCTCGTTTCGCAATCTCCCCCACTCACAAAATAAAATCTCACTTTTAACACTTGTATCATAAATAGCTATTAAAGCTAAGATTTTATCAGTTAAGTCATTAATAACTCAGAGAAAGGAAAGGACGAAAGATTACAAAGAGCTTAACACATAATTTTCCTTTTTTTTGTCTTCCATTTCCTGAATCCAGTCACGTACTTTTGTATTTTATATATTAATTTGTTATAACTATTATCGGTTATTTCGCTACAGGTGGTACTTGGTTTACACCAGAAAAGATTCGCTCAAAGTATTCCCAACAAGAACTTTTCATTTCGTTTTTTTACAATATATTTCAATATTTCTAACAGAAAATCACATGCTGAGATAAAATTAATTCATCTTAAAGTATATGTACGGCAGTGTTGCCACATAGAAAAAATAGCTAAATCTAGGAGAATTTGAATTTAAGTGGGAATTCCTGATTCTGTATTATAAGCTCTCTTCGTGTGCAGCCTTGTGTAAAATCGTTTGAAGCTCTCTGTACCTCTAGATTTAGATTTATAAAGATTTTAGAATCTAGCATACATCGATAACTACATTTTGTCACGTGTTGTAGCCCTTAACTACTTACTTATAATCATTCTCAAAATCTCAAAGTGTGACACTTAAAAGGTAAAGGTTGCCAATTAGACTTTTTTGACGTAATTTCCATCCTGTTAAGCATCGCCATACTTTAATAACCAATTATGGAATATTACAAAAATTAAAGTCTAAACTTAGATTGCCTCAGTCCAGACATAGGGAATTGTGAATACCAAAAAGGGGATTTTTTTCTTAAACACAAGCAAACTCATTTTACGATTTTTTATTGTCAAAGAATCAGTGATGTTGAATCTATGTAAAAACATCAGAAAGCTTCTTTACTTCACAGACAACACGCTTCAATCCAGGAGCCAAGTTACTGTCTAAAAGAAGTCTTCTCACTATGGCATGGTCAAGTTAGTGTTTCAAAAATCTGACATTATTTGTCAATACAGCTTCGATAAATATGTTTACTATTTGTATAGCCTGTCATAAGTAAATTCTGTGTTTATAACGAATTAATAGTTTTTTTACTTGGAAAATATGGAAAGTAAAGTGCTTACGCCTCGGTTCTTTTGCAAAGTTATTTGAGTTTTATAATTATTCATTTTCAAAAGTTTCGAAAGGCAAAACATGTATAAAACTGCACATTCGATCTAAAGGAAGAAATAAAAAAAATAAGTTTGCTGTAATTTTTCAAATTTTTAATGCTAAACTAATTTATGACCACTTGACGAGTTAAGCTCTTAATTCATCAGATTCAAAAGCATAAAGTTCTAAAATTTCACAAATAGGCATCATAAAAACGGTTTTCATTCCGCCCTTAGAATATAAAATATGCAATATTTACCGTAATTTACTGGGCCCAATCCTAAAAACAGCTTTTATATTTTTATCCTGCATCCAACAACGTACTTTATTAGATTTTGATGATCTGTTATACTTCTTAGTAAGCTACTAAAATATAAAGCGAGTTATTACTAGGATTTTGATACTTTTACTGTCAATTTTTGTTTCGCGAGTGCAGATTTTAATTTTGGTTAAAACAATTCCGCAATGTTTACATTTTGCAAATTTAAAATTTCATAAAAACGTAAGGAAATGGATTCAGGAGCACTCGCCATCGTAAATGCGCTTTTCAACGGGTCGCATAAAATCAGTCGTATGCCTGCATAACATTACTTTTAGAAATTCTGATTTCTCCAGGAATATATTGAAACCCTCCAAAACGTAGGAGTTGGTTATAAAATATTCCACTTTCACAGAAAAAGTGTGACGTACAAATCGAAGCTGGAAATTGGTTAGAGATTATCAGCGACGTTCAAAATAAATATCATTCCGAAATAATTTTCCATACCTCACAAAGTAATCATGTTTTTCATCATTATATATATTAAGTAACACGACGAGTCGCAGAAATAAAACCAGATTATAAGGGTGAAAATAACGATATTTTTTTAAGGGAATTTTTCTGTGGTTTCATTGGGATTTTGCTAATATTTCTAAGCTCGTTGGCGTCTTACAGACGATTTTTGTTTTTGTGGGCGAATAAAGTAGAATATTAGGATGCTGTACAAACGCCAACATAATTAAGGTCAAGATTTAAAAGGCAATTTGTGGTAATTTTTTTTACTTTGCATTAATTTTTCTTTTCAATTTGTGCTAAGTATATTTTAAGTTTATTTTATACGAGTTCTTGCATTCTGGCCAGCTACATACATTTCTGCTACTTATATTTATTCCTCTTGACAGACTTGAAATTACAATTTCGAAACAGGTAAAAAGTTTGCTTTAAAATGGAAAATTAACCAGAGATATCACACAACATAATAGGAGTTAAATATGATTACAAGAATAATTGCCCCTTTTGCATGTATTCGAATTGAATTATAAAAAATAATGCCCTAAATGTATTCGTATAACCCTTAACTTTCTACCTGAAAATTTATATTCATCTTTCAGCGAAAACAGAGGTAGTTTTATTAAATAATCTTACATCCACGCATAAAGCACTTTCGGAAATTTAATCTTAAACGATGGCATGGGTAAGTTATTTTATGTTGATTAAAAATAATACAAGATGACTTTCAAAATGGATATAGTTTGAAGTTGCCCGTTTTTATAGCGTGATGTATGGAGTAAAGTAGACCTTAAAAAATTGAAGTACCTTTACATATAAGTATATTCGGGCAAAAAGAGGAAAGAATAAAAATGAAGCGACATTTTTACGAGAAGTACTATTTGTGAAAAAGTAAAGTGTGTATTATTTTTTTAATTACGTAAAAGGCAGGATATATTATAAAAAGATTGGCCAATTTTAATAGATCGCACTAAACCGTATTCACATTCAATCGGTATTAAGATAAATCTATCACAAGTAAGAACATGGAGAACAAGAAGAATAAGTAATTTCCAAATGAGGCCCAAGGTAATTTTATATTTCTGCCATTTAATACCTCCACAAGTAAGAAATAAAAAACCCTACAAGATAGAAGTATATCTGTCTAACTCAAAGTGTAATTAATAAACAATGGTAAAACCAATCAAGTGTGCTATAATTAATAACTTACATTTTCGTGCTCTGACAATAACATACATTTAGCAAACAATATTTTTGAAACGTGTTTATATTCCTAATAAATTTAATGTTTAAATCATAATTTAAAATTCAATAGAAAGATGCTTCATTAATTTGTATTTACTGAAACCTTCTGGTTTGTTGTTTTACTTTTTATCCAAACATAAACAGTAAAAAATTGGGAATCGATGAAATAAATAATCAATTAATTAACCAATTTGGCGGAATCGATCTCAAACAGATAGATATTAAAATGTACGTACTTACATATCAAGCCACGTTTGGGGTAGTATTTTTAAAAATTCAGTAATGACGCAAGTAATTCAGAATAATAAATTATAAAGGGTACACACATAAAATTGGAAAAGGGTCACTTAATCGCTTAAAAGGTTTAACATCACGCTACTTAATAACAAATCCATCAACGTTTGGCTAACCTTGTTGGACAGAAATATCAAAAAATTGAATCTCGAATGAATTTTCAAATGCCCATAAAAACAGTAAACCCATCTAGTATTTAAATTTAATTGATCTAAATAACAACAACCCCAATAACGCCTTCAAATATTTGCACAAAAATAAGGCAAATAATAATTATGGGCCAAAGACGACAGATAAAAAAGTCATTGTTTGGCAAGAGAACATCAAGAAGATACGTTTTTCATACACACGAAAGATGAATTATTGGGAAGTTCAAAACGTTTAAAGTTCAAACAAACAAGCAACGAACTGATATAACGTTAACTGCGCCATGTTTAACTTTTTTTTATTTAATGCAATAAATTTACGAAATTCGGAGAAACAATTTAGATAAAAGGATGAAATATATGAACCATAAGTTAATTATACGAACCGTGTAAAAATATAATGCTATCAAATTTCCCCTATCATTTAACGCCTACAACAAAAACCAGAAGATCTATAAGCGCAACAAAATAAAAAATCAGAAAACATTACTGAAACGAGAAGACATTCAACGGTCTTATCAGTCACCCTACTACGACAATGTGTAATGGTCCCAAAGCATACCAAAAAGAAATAGGAGATAATCAAAAGGACCATTTCGCAAAAAAATACATAAATCCTATGTTGTTGCTACAGCAACACGTAAAGACATTTGTGGCGATAATAAATAAAAGTATATTGTGTTATTAGGAGTAAAAGTGTCATTTTGTGTGCCGAGCACGACGTTTGAACGACGAGCGCTAGCGAGTCGTACAATTTCATGCGAGGCACACAAAATCACTTTTACTCCGAATAACACATGTTACTTTTTCTTCAAACGCATAAATTAAAAGCAATTCAGCAGAAAATTTAAAAAAAAGTCAAAAATGAACGTCATACCAGCTGTCATTGCTACGGGTGGGTTTGTTATAAAAAATAAAAATTACGAGTTGCCATTGGCTCATTTTATGTCACTTTTAGTCCTAGGAGTAAAAGTGCCCACTTTTACTCCTAGGAGTAAAAGTGGATGTTTAACTGTGTGTATCCAAGGACACAAAGTCGTGTTTTTATGACGTTTGAAGAAAAAGGATATTTTTCATTTTATTGATGATTATTGGGACGACATTAAAGTTAAATTTAAGGGAGATCGTGAAAATTGCGTTTACGGTAACTACTGAGATAATTATTAATTAAAAGAAATAAATAAATAACAGCAAAGTAATTTATCTCTTTTTTGACATGAGAGGATTTTTGAAATGTTCGGCAAGCTTCGGTAACGTGCTACATTTCAAATTTTTTCGTTGGTCCGTTTAGGCCAAAGGATGGACATCATAATTGCTGAGATAAGTATCTTCGTTTACTTACTAGGCCTGCGGAAGCCAAATACCTCAAGACTTTATCACCTCATTAAAATTTTGCCAGCTCTGGTAGGGTTCTTTAATGTGTCAAATATCGTAACAACACGAAACACATTGTTTACAAAATACTATAATTTACAAATACAAATATCTCTACAAAGTAGAAACATACTTTTTCATTTCATTTCCAAAAAGGGAGTACCTATGATTCCAAAATCTTCTACATAAATTTCAATCATCTGAATAGAGAATCGACTTTCTACACAGTCCAGATTTACTAAATATAATGAGTGATTTTAGGCAAGCAAATGTTCTATTACCATTGAATAAGATTAAGCAGAACCTATATTTAAGGTTATATTTCATACATAAACGTCACATTGTTAATTAAAGTCTCCATGTAAACCAAGAAAATTTTAATAGAATAGGCTACTTATTTGTCGTATTGAGAAGTAGGGTACAAAATAGAAGGAGAGAATGGAGAGATCGCATATACAGAATGGAAAACTATAGAATATCAAAAATGGTAATGTTAGCAAGACCATACGCAGCTAAACCACGTGGCAGACCACCGAAGAATTGTACATCCAACTCACAATAAAAAAACGACAGGGTATGCCCTACATTCTACAAGAAGAAGAATTTATGTAAGTCTTGTTATAGACATTTTCAGTACCACACATACTACCGTAACAGAAGAATGACTTACATTTTTCTTACTAATCTTCAGTGAGGACCTAACTTTGTTACCATCGATACAACCAAACTGCACAAAAGTCTACATTTGCTACGCTTGGAAAATAATCGACTATCTATTGAAACAGAAACAATACCGATGTAAACAAACTGACATTGTAATTAAGAACGGCAATTTCACATTCTATAATTTGCTATCAGGAGAAAAAAATTTTTGTTCTGTTGTATTTCTTGGGAATTAATTAATGTTAATGACAAAAGAACGCCAAAAATCACAGTTTGCCGATCATCGACGACATCAATCCGGCTCACTCTATTAGATTTTTTAAGCATGGCGTACGTCTTCTTCCTGGCTTTCTTCTACCCTCGATTTTTCCTTGTAAAATGAACTGCAGTAGTTGGTATCGCTCCTTACTTAGATACTTAGAACATGTCCAGGTACTGAAGTTTTCGCACTCTACTTGTCTTTAAAATCTCTTTCTGCATTATACATATAAGTACTACAGCACCATGTTTCAAAACTCTACTCTTTCACAAGCCGCGCCTGTACTCCATAGGGTATTACCGGATAGACGTAACATTTTAGAACACGTAGGTTCAAATTCGGGTTGGTGAGGATTTGTTTGAATTTATTAAAGGCAAATCTTGCTTTTTGGATTTGTACTTTTATCTCCTGTATTGGATCCCACTGTTCATGAAAAATCCACTATCAACCTTTCTGTTTAACACAGTCCTGGTTACCGAAGAAAAGTAGAATTAAAACAAAATGAATGTATTAACAAATTCATACCAGTGATTGTCATATGCCGACGATTTGTTGCTGATGGCAAAAACTGGGGAAAAGCTTGAAAAGACTTATTCATACGTCCAAAAATCAACCCAAGCGGGATGGGCCTCGACATTAATCAAACAAATTCCACACATGTAATTCTGTAATTCATGGAAGGGAACAATAGCAGGAGGAGAATGAATTAAAAATTACAAGTGCAGAATTCGGCAAGTGTACATCTCAGGGGATGATAGTTACAACAAAGAGATAGAACATAACACAAGCAGTGAAACCAACTTTACATAAATCCGTAATAAGGCCGGCTATTTTATTAGGTAGTGAGCCTTGGGTACTGAGCCAGAAAAATAAGACCAAACTAGCAGTGTGCGGAAAAAAGTACCAAGATACATATTTTGAGGGATCATGGAGAATAATGTGTAGAGAAGACGAACTAACGCGGAGCTGGAAGAAATTTACAGGTAACACGGAATTGTAGGTTGGGTCAAACAGAATAGGCTCAGATGATTAGGGCACATCTCAAGGTCAGGGGAGCATCAGATAATAAATCGGGTGTTTTGACAACAGTTGGCAGGAGTGAAGAGATAAACATTCGGAACTGGTGTGCACAAAACCGAAATTTAAGGAAGAAAACGATACAAGCCATATGCTTTCAAACTTGAAATTCTTTATACGTATATTTCTTCCACGCTTGTATTCTTTCTTTTATATGAGATATTATCCTGCCATTTTTTGTCTATTATATTGCCTAGGATCTTTATTTTCCATGTCTAAGCACCATTTTAAATCTTTTGTGTAGATTAAAAGTATCTAGATCTCTTATCTCTATACACTTTTCTGTCAGCCTCTTTTACTTCTTTGATTTTCCGTTTTATTATACGTCGTATTTGTTTATATTTCATGGCATCTTTGTTCCGGTATTGTCTCCTTTCCTCCAATAAGTCCATAATTTCCTGTGTCATCCGCAATTTTTTATTTGATTTTAACTCTTGTCAGGCAGTAACTTTTAGTATTCTTCTCTCACGGATTCTCATTTTTCTTTAACTGTAATAAGTACTTGTACTGTCTTTCATTTTATCAAATTCTGCATTTACTTTTTCTTAATTGCTTTTGTACCTTGTTTATTTTCAGTTTTTGCGTATAAATTTTCATGAATCCGTTATAAATATTTTTAGTGTAATTTTGTACAAGCATGTAATAAATTATCTATTGGGATGTTAACGACGGGATATGTCTTAACAAATTTAACCATATTTCTAAATCTTTTGTTAATAAATGTATAATCAGTCTGGTTTCTGATTATGATGTCTTTGTTGTTATCTGCCGGAGACTTCCGCGTGTATAATCTTCTAGGACGTATTTTATAATAGGTATTAGTTATTACAAATTGCATTTCATGGCAAAATTGTACAAGCAGTTTAGTTCGTAATTCCGCACAATTTCTCCTTCTTTAGCCTTTCCAACTTTGGAGTTTAGGTCTCCCATTATACTAGTGCTCTCATGTTTTTTTTTGTATATCTAAGTGTTTTCTTATATCTTCTAAAATTTCTCCTTTTCATCTTCACTGCTTTTGGAAATTGGTGCATATGCGTATTTGGGCTATGTTTAGATTGAACGGTCTTGTCTTGTCTTCAAATGAAATGCATTTTTAGGCTTAAAATTTTATTGAAAAGATCGGCAAAGTAGGTAAAACCAACACAAAGATTCGTTTGGCTTCTACTTTAAATTATAAAAGAAGGTCATTTTTCCACTAAAGCAGACAAGTTAAAATATAACACCCCCAGTTGTGATAAAATGTAGTGAAGCTCCTTACCGCAAAAAGGGCAATTTATTCCATCAAAAATTTTGATTAAACGAAGAGTAAAACCATGAACGTGTTCGGTGCTGATATCAACTCGTAGCCGTCGATGCTTGTTTAACAAAATCTAACTGGAGAAAACTTATGAAGGAATTTAATTTAAAATTCAGCCAAGCTAAACCACGACTAAATCCCATTTCAAAAGCAAAAAACCAAAGTCACTCATACCAATATGGAGACAAATATAGTTTACATATCAACTTCCTTGTTCCATTTTGAATTGAACTGCCACATAATTGAATTATTTACGGTTTAGTAATTTTTATCCTGTTATAAATGCACGCGCTAGGCAACAATCAATAAATGAACAGAACGGGATGGTTTTGCAGTAGTAAAAGAAGAACACCGGCAATGATGACGCCTGTGACCGATTTTATGACGTAAATTAAAAACACACATTCGGAAATGACGAAATTAATGATCTTTTATAAAAATAACAAAGTAAAATCAAGCGCCCAATCAATGCCTTCCGTTGAAATTAAAACTAAATTATTCATTTTAAGAGTTTTGAGTGTTGTAACCAGTAAACTAACAAAATCAAAAAGCTATTTGCTAAGTTTAAGCCAATTTTAAGGTACCTTTTGGGATTTAAAAACTTCAGACTTTTGATAAATTAATTTCTAATGGAGATTTAAAAGGAGGCTTTTAGGATTATTTGGTGGAAAATCAAACGTGATTTATGATTTTTCGTTTCTTCTTACTTATGGCATTATAAAATTAAAATTATATGGTAAAAGAAACCCACTTCATCGAAGACGTACATAATTCGTTCTTCTATTAAAATTTGCCTCCTAAACCTCCAATTTTGTTATTTAATATAAAAAGCCCAGTATAATATTCGAAAGTTTGATAAAAATATTACAGCATTTTTTTATAAAACGTTGTAATTTTAAAAGCGCCCGAAGCGAACACCGCGCTTGGAATAATTAAGAAAAATTAAATAAGCCTCCCATTTTCTTCGAGAAATTATTTTAGAAGTTTTAAAAAACGAAATGGTTCTGATAACACTTCAAGGTTAAACGTACTAGTAAAAATTTCAGAATGAAACACTGAAATCCTGAATATTGTAGCAAAGTTGAACTGACGCCCACTACGATGTTGATTTCGCTGAAAACGTGAAGCGTAAATAATTAATATGCCCTGCTACACTACGAACATATCTCCAAGGGATACATTTAAATGAAGCTGATCATTTGTCAAGAAACGTAAAAAATTTCGCTGAGCGCTTATAGAAGTGGAAAGAAAATCAGTCGCCGCAAGATCTCTTTAACGAACCATTTCCAATTTGGAAAATTCTTAATAAAGAGATCTCGTACACAAAGAGAATTACAAAACCAACAAAACAAAAAGAAGAGCTCCAATCTTTTGATTAAATCATGCTCTCCAACAGTATTCATCCTACGGTACAAAAGATATTGCCGAATATTTAATACGAGTTGGTAGCACGGGTAGAGGAAATACGTCGAGTCAAATAATGTAATTTTATAGATACGAAAAGAAGAAATCAATATGGGAGAGCCGAAACGATAGCAGCATTCTCAATAAATTTCTTAAAATACAATTTGGGAGCGTTGTAGGCCACAACATTGTTTTACTTAAAAGAAAACCACAACGTTTCAAACTAATTCCTTAAAGCGGAATTTAAACAAAATTCCTTAAATTTGATGGGAAAACGTCTTTCTTTGACATTTCAATATCTTTCAGGTCAGCGATTCTCCTTTATATATACATGATAACATCCGTGCTTTTGGCATACACACGCGTTTCAAACTCAAAACGTCCCTAAACAAATCTGTAAAATCATCTGCGAACTATTAACCCGTTCTGTTTCTCTACGCTAAGTGAGAAAAGAAGACAACACGCTGGGAAAATATTGTAACAGTTGGGAACGATAAAATCAAAATAACACTGAATGTTTCTAGTGACCCTGTTTTCGGCGTTTTCCAAGTGATAAATCGCTACATTGAAACAGATAGTTTCCCAAAGCACTAAAGAATGCCATAACTCGCCCTTTATTCAGGAATAAGGATAACTCGATAACTCATGTCGTCATGTGTTGACTGCGGTTTCTACAACGTTTTAGATTTTAATTAAATGGTTAATTTACAACTTTCAGAAAACGGACATAATTCAAAAGTAAACCTTTAATATAAATATTAACACGATTAATTAGTTTTGTAAGGCGAGCGATTAAAATTGGTGCAAAAACTCATAGCCTCTTCTTATAAGTCAAATAATGTTCAACGTCCTTAAAATTACGTTTCAGACAAATTTCGTATGAGAAAATTTTTTATAATGAAACATATTTAAAAATCAGTTACTGATAATTAAATTAAATTATAGAACAATGCTAATTAGTTAACTAATTAATTAGCTAACAACCACGACAATTTGCTTAATTAGATTTTTGTAGCAAAGTCCATAAATAATGATTTTAATAAAGGAAAACGGTTATTAAAAATTACATTACATGGTACACAGGTTAAGATAATTTATAATTACTTTCTTTATTGTTAATTCTTTTTATTGTTATTAACGATGTCCAACCTGTTTTTAAATGGAACTAGTTTGTTGTAATATAGTCACCTAATTACGATTACGAAATTCTTCCTAGGCTAATTAGGTAATTTATCCAAAATAATATTTTATTTCCATTAATTACGGAAGCTGTAGGAAATCGAACAAGGTTTAAAAATTGTATAAATGTGTAAAACCGATGGCAGAAGGTAAATGCAATATTTGCAAAGTAATAACATGGTTATACACATTATTTTCTAGAGCATTCACAAACTAATAATTAAATACTTTGAAGCTAGGTACCAGAACAACCAGATTTCAGACAGGGTACAACACCATAGACTACCAATACTTAGGTACAATGTAAGAAGATGAAAAAGAATAACAAATATTTCCCTTTTGTAAATCAAAACATTATAATGATGAAAATATGAACGAAATCCAAAAACACCATACTCATACAGATGTATATACCTACCATGGCCCATGACGACGACGAAAGAGAATATATACTCGTACGAGAGAAACATGTACAAACAGATGAGAACAGATGAGAACATGATAAAGATGCTCATCACAACCTCGTCGTTACGAAATATAGGATAAACCTAACGAATTAAAAAAGAATGAAACGAGAATATGAATTTGAAATACATAAGCTGAAAGATGAAGAAATGAAGAAAAGTTAGCTTCCCAAGAAATAGAACAGAGCCAAACAGTATCATCGAAAAAAATACGAAAATATAGAGCAAGGAATAGTAAACGGCACTAAATAAATCATAGAGAAAAGGGAAACCCAGAACAAGAAATCATCAGACAGATTTGATTGAAGAACACAAAAAATAAAAAATATAAAGTGGCAGAAGTACAGTGAAAATATAGACAGAGAGCAAAGAAAGAGAGTACTAACAGAATGAAACTGCTCTTCAATCCAACAAGAAATTTGTGAGGAGAAGATGGAGCTAAGCAAAGCAAAACGGAAAAACCACTAAAGGAATACCCCGGCTTTAATACATCAGACAAATAATGGAAGACACTGGAAGTAAAAACTACGAACAAATGAAGATGAAAGCTTCTAACAGATTAGAATGGATCGCTGCACCGAACCAGTTCGGAGATCGAGACTGAAGATTACATCTTTTCTTAAATTTACCGAAACCAAGAACTCCACTCAAAGCAACTTAAAAAATCTTGAAGCAACACAAAGGCATGCAAACAGGAGTTAAATTACAACACTGAAAAAACAATCATTTTAAATGTATAACAACAAAGTAGAAGGTATGGTAACTCGCTCTGTCACATTAAATTTGCACCTGGATAACAAGGGAGGATAATAAATAGAGTAACAAAGTGGCACAGTTGAAACAAGCATTGGAAATACATCTCGTGGCATACTTCGTGCAAAATGAAGGAACGACGTCGAGTGAACAATAGCAAAGCTTGAATTTGAAGAACAAGATAATGGCATTTATCCAATTATGATGAAGATGAGAAAAACAAAAGCCTACCAAGGAAATCTATCAAACATCGGAAGAAAAAATAAAATGAATCAAGATTATTGCCAGCAGACGAAGTGCTTGATATGATAGCAAAAAAAAGAAGCTTTAAAATGTGTCAAAAATCAAATATGATCGAAATGCTGAAAGGGAAAGCAACGCTCATGTTAAAATTACTCAAGTTACAACAAATTTGCAGCGTGCATGTTATTGATAACGGAATGTTGTAATAAGGCCTTGATTATATTAATATTGTAATGTATTGTTTTCACCAATAATCTTAAAAGTTAGTAAAAATGATATAGTTAAATTTAGTAGAATTACTGATAATTCTTAAGTACCAACGTGGTGGTATGTTAAGCAATTACGCCACGCAGGGGTTTGTTGCGAGGGGTTTTATATTAAAATTCAGGTTCAACTAATATAACATGGCAATGTATTGTCTGACTTTGATTAAGTTTTACAAAATATTATTTAGAATTAAACTTAAACACAAAAGACTTAAATAATTTCAGAGATAAATTACAAGTACATACAAACATCAAATATAATAAACTGCAACAAGGGTTTGATCCAAATTATTAGCAAGTCTTACTATAAAGTTGAATTACATTAAATTAAATACAGAAAAATAGTCTTACGTACAAATCATAGGAAACATCACAAGGACAAAGGACATTATTGTTCGACGGCTACACTAACTATGCTCCTTATATAAGACGTCAACTCCCGCTCGAGGAGGGGCATTCGTGTTGTTTCGCGCTGAGCTCAGTATTTCATAAAATGCTATCTCAGCTGTTATGCAACTGTGAGGTATCGTCTTTCACAGCATGCCTTTGTTCCTCTCGTGTAATGACCATAATTAACGTCATAGCAACGCACGTGCATTCCTGAACATTGCTTTATTACAACCTCCCCAAAAGGACAACATAATTAAACTCCGTTCTTGCACTATAGAAACTTTCATAAAAATAATAACAGAGGTTAACCAACAAATTCGACAGCTATCAACCTCAAGAACAGGCAGGTTTTACAAGAAGGTTTAGGACCTGTAACGATCTACAACTAGGTCGTTTTCTTCATAGGTTCTTTGAGAAAAACCTAGTTACAAAATAGCAAATTAGAATTCTTTGAACCGTTGTTGCACGTAACTGGACAGGAAGCTAATCTTACAGATCGACGAAAGAGATAATTTACCCATGGAGTTATTATATAATTGTCATAAACTTGATCTTGCGAATTACAAAAAATCCAATGTCGAATACTGAGAGTTGTTTAGAATTAACGAATGTGTGGTTAATTTCAGATTCAATAGAACATAAAAACGAGTGAGGTCCACCATGTTTGTGAAACAGAGCATATAACTCAAGATTCTGATAGACATTGTAGCTAAATTCTTTTAACAACACATTTTGGATAAAGATCTCGGGCCGACGCCAAATTCCGAATTATATGCTTTGTTGAATATGACACTTGACCGCCCTTCAACACGTCCACTAAAGTCCGGATGGTTAGATAGATAAATGAGTTGGTTAGGTGACTTTCTTTGACGTAGGGTTACTTTTGTAATTTTGTGAAGAGATTATCTTCAAAGACTAACTCCAACCAACATTGTCAAGAAAGCTTTCCACTGAGGACTAGTTGCGGAAATACGTATTTGCTATATTCATATTTTGAAGTGTTTTTATTAAAGGGCTCCTAATGTTCAATTGGATCAGACCAGAAGTTCCGTTCATAGGTTTAACTTGTTAAAAAAACTTCAATAATGATCCGATATAAAAATATGGTAAAATATTGTTGGAGGTAAAGATAAATCACATTGCCACATGTATGAACTAGAATTATCTTCATGATCTAGCATTCATTCGATGATGGATTTGAGAAATAAACTAAAATTCACGGTAATTCACGAATGATAACTCCCCCTAAAACTGTTAATATGCAACCCAACTTAGATATAAACACTTTATTATCAGTTAATATCAGTTATTAAACTGTATTGTCTTTTTATTTTAATACATAGGCTATCTTTCGCGTGCAATGTTTAAATTTAAAAAAACAGTTAAAGTAATTCCGGAAGGTGCATGGTGTGTTGCACACACGAATTGGATTAGGGGCGTCATCATTCGTGCATCACCCTGTATATGAATAAAATTTAATAATATAAAAAATAATGCCCCCTCTAATCCCTTCTGATTTTAATTTTTTTACAATCCTATTTTATTTTAGTTAGCGAATACGATACAGTATATTAACATTAATCTTAATATTTGTACCGACAAATATATATTTATGAAATTAAAATAGTCACATTCGTATGCTTAAAGAAACCTCAAAATGTGTCTGATAAATTCGTTCAGAAGATTATCATTTATCCAGACAGTAACGATACTTCAAAGATTTAGTCAACTGACAAAGGCTTTGACTAAATTCAGATAAAACAGTAACGAATGTGAGGTAAAGAGGAAAAAAGTCGTAATTCAAAATCTCAAAAGCCCGGATAACGTAAATATAACCACTTCTTTGCCTTTCACGTACTAGAAAAAAATATGATATGATCATCAATACTCTTCGAGATATTTCTGACGAAAACAGAAAAAAGAGGAAATTTCCTCATAAATACAGCCAATTCAATTTGACGTAACTACTTTAGCCTCTACGTTAACTGGTTAGTAATTTTGTCAAAGAAAATAAAAGGAACAAAAGGAACTAAGTTATTTATTAAATTTTTATATACATTCTTTACATAAAAAATTACCTATAATCTCAATTGTTTTAAATAACAGGTTACTATAAGGAATGTTGCTACAAAATTCTTTCTTAATAAGCGCAGAACTCATCAAATGCTACGTTAAAGTAGAATTTATTATGTAATCACAAAAACGGCGAAAATATTTGTTATAAAAAAGGAAGGTTTATTATAGAGCTGCGTTAGATATTACACAACGACATATTTTAGGACGGGTCTGTTTTAAAATTACGAGCTTGCGGAATTAAAAAAATAAATTTAAGTCAAGACCAACAATGGAGGTACCACATAAAAAGAAAAATGTCCGTTTTTGTACTCTGCATAGTAATGACTTTTCCCTTCTCTCTTGTGTTTTTTTATTTTTATTTTATAATTCACCTACATAAAATTTAACAATCACACATTACCAATTTGAATGAACACATTACCATAGAGCCTTTGGAAATGCGATAACCTTTGATATTGTAATGCAAAGCCATGAAGGTATTTTGAATTTCTGATACCAAAAAAAAAGAGGCATCTCATATTCTATTCCATACAAGCTTGCTTTTATTGCTAATTTAAATAATGTAAGTCTAGGTGTTGTTGCTTCTTATTGTTATTGGCGAAGTAGCCAATTCTATGACTGAAACCGCAATGGAATACTAAAAAGTTATTGCGCTCGGCTATATTGATTTCATACCGTGCTAGTTTCAGCTCATAATTGCATTCATAATGCCAAGGTGTTGATATTTGCAGAAATGGCAAGAAACATTGATTCTGATATTTTGAGAAATCACAGTATAAGAATAATATAAACCAGAACTCAGTTTTCATGACCGATCTGTCCCGACTTAAAATTAAATTCGAAATTGATAAAACTTAATACAAACCGAGTTATCTAATCTGAAATCAATATTAAGGCTGTATTGAAACTAGATTTTCAACGTTATTATAACTTTTCTCTTCATTAAACGAAGGGAACTCCAATATCGGATTTTAATATAAACTTTACCTCAAACCCGCTTAATTACAAAACATTTAAAATTTCGTACAAAATCAAAGTTGGTAATCACTCCGACTTAAAGATTTTCAAATAAAACAATCACTTTAACCTTAAGCCATCGATTTGTAAATGAAAAGAAAAATAAATAAAACTTTAATGTGGCACGTTTTCAGCTTCGCTATCATAAAAGCCTTAACTACTATTTAATAATAAAAGAAATGGCCGCTTGAATCCAGTATTCCAGCACGTCCTGCTTTTAAAAAAATTAGCAGTCGTGTTCCCCGCTTATGCTCCCGACTTTTTAACCTAGCATGAAACACGTTGGAAGTTACGACATTTTCAACACCCCCTGGGTCGTGGACGTTGGGTATCTCGTTGCTTCGTCTGCATTAAAATGTCCTGAAGGTATTTATTTCCGAACAAAGGCTTCGATTTCGTTCAGAATGCTAAAGGAGGGATCGAAACCAGATAATGGGGGAGTTAATTAATTTAGTAATTCCCGGAACTTGGTTAGTATTTAAATTGTAAATATTAATTTGTAGTCTGACAGAAAGCATTACCAAGGCATGTCACTTCCAATTTGATTATAAACGAGTTTCTGTATTGTATCGTGTCGCGCAAGAAATTACGTGACAAAGGGAATTTGCTGTATTCCTACATTTACGTTCTTGGAAACTGACTAGGTAAGTACCTACTGGAAATACACAAATATGCTCGTAATTTACTGAGATTTTCATCTGTAGAAATGAGCTTTTCCAAGAATAAAATACGCGTCCATTTCATCTACCAAGAGAACGCAGTTAAATGTAAACTATAATTTTAAAATCCCATGGGTCAGTACAATAACTTTTATAAACTAAATCATAAAAATATATCCGGCTTCACATAAAAATCAGAAAAATTAAAATACAACGATTATCCGGGATTTTCTGCCTCAATCGGAAAGAATTGAAAGGCATTTGCTGAGAGGGTAAGTTTCGATTCGATCACTAAGCTTACGGGTTTACAGCCGCATATTACGCACAGGGATTAGCATTCAGAAGGTACCTCGTTCGATTTCAGATACCATCTGCTGATGACTCAGGTTTTCAGGTTGTTTTCCTAGTTTCTAACTCAGCATTATGTTTACAGGGCAGATGTACTTCAACATTTTCGTATTACGCATTCTCCTTATGTTTATTATAATCCTTTTCAGGATTTTGAAAAGGAGTCTTTCAAAGAAAAACTAGGTACACAGGCTATTTTAAGGAAGTAATTTATAAGTATGAATATTTTAAGAGTGCGTCAAAATATTGGGAAAAGGATGTTCGTAAAGTTAATTCAGTTCGGTTAACTTCAGAATTCAGCATGCTGAATTTAACGATTCTGCAAGATATGTTAACAACTTCAGGATTATTCTCAGCGCGTGTAGCAATTTCCATAATGCAATTCCATAGTTTCCTTTAAATGTCAGTAACTGCAAAAGCAAACTTGACAGACGCCTCAGAAAATTTTATAACAATGAAATCCACAAACCAATGGACATATTTTGAACTGTTAAAAACCTTTTCGTGAAGCTTCATAAAATGACAAACTTCCAAAGAATAATTTAAACCATTTGTAGTTTTATTATAGATGATAAAATTTTAAAAAATATTCTTTTTCTATTGAATTCATGAATACATGCACTATCCGGTTTATGTTTATTCGTTACAAGAAGAAATCTTAACAACGTGCAAAGATATGCTATGAAATTACAAAAAAAAAAGAATCCTGCATTCAAGAACGTACAAAACAGGTCTACCTAACTCAAAGTACAAAAGTTCAAAATTTTAACCCCAGAACAATAGATTAAAAATACATACAAAAGTCCTAGCGGAAAATTCCAGTCATCAAAACGGTGAACAGTTGAGTGTGGATCATTCTTCAGATTGAAACACACAAGAGATCGAAAAACATGGACAAAATGGGTCAATAAAAGAGGTCACAAGCCCCGAAGTTCATTGAGAACATCACGAGGAGGAGGAGGAGGAGAAGAAGAAGAAGCATAAAATACCCCAAATTACTTCTCAAAACCCCCCACAATTTTCTCCAATGCATCCTTAAACATATACAGCTGCTTCAATTTTTCTATTTAAAAATGCAAGACTTTGCAAAAGTGTCAAATTTAAATCTACCTTCTGTCTGATCCTCATGTTGGTCCCCGAATTTGAATCAGCCTGTATACAGCCATTTCGTATCGAAATATCACTCACCCCTAACGCACAGATTTTGCTTTGCGATGTAACCAACATCATAATAGAAGATTTGATAGAACCTATAACTACTTCTAACGCTTATTGTCCACCTACTAGCAAAATATCTCAAATGATATCTGGAATCGTTACAAAATACATTTCTAATTGGAAGCGCATTTAATGCAAGGCATCCTGAATAGGAAACAAGACATATATCTCTTCAAAAACTACCTCTTATCAAAATATCTATTGCAGAATCTCTGACCTGTTAAACTTTATTGTAATCAGAGACACGTCTCAAGATCACATCAAAAATGAGCTGTGCTTAGAATTGTCTAAAACTACACCATACGCTCCATATTAATCACAATTACAACATTACTGCATCAATGGAATTCAGTTTACATAAAGTAGAAACTTTTAAATCTCTAGGAGTGATTGTGAATGAGAAAAATAAAAAACATAGAATTCACAGAACGCCTACAAACAATGAACAGTGCTTGCTGGACGATGTGCCTCAAAAACAATGATGGGGAAAACTAAGAACATTAGAAAGAATAATCTCAGGTCCGAAGAAGGCAGAAAAAGGAGACTACAGAAAACAACAATATGGAAAGAGGAGATATTGTCACACTACAAACCGAAGAGAGAGAATCAAAGGCTGTAATTTAAAAATATATTGGAATGGAATTCAACAGCAAACAAACCGTGGGGGAAGACCAGGGACAATATGGAGAGGTCAACATCAGGTAACTAGGAATTAAACATTGGAGAACTAAAACTAAAAACAGAATGGAATAAGATAATCAACGGGACCCAAAAAATCACCACTTATAACTTAGAACACAGGACTTATAACAAAACAAGACAGGTGAAAAGTATATGAAACAAAAGAAAATAACTTAATATCAAATTAAGGAACTTTAAGGTTTCTCAACTAAGAAGTATGTTAGTGTACAAAGCAAACCTCTACGATATTATGTTTTAAGGTATTTAGTTGTAGGGTATCTCGTCAACAGTAAATACCAAAATCTTGGCAGGCTTCCAGTGTAAAACCCTTAGGATAATAAATAATGCTTCTTATTATCAGTGAAAGACTAGTTAGTTAAGTGTGAAATACTTACAAAGAGTAAAAATACTTTTCCACTCATTAACGCTAAACTGATTAATGAATAGCGACCAATTGATTATTATGTATAAATGTTTAACTAGAATAATTTATTGTATAAACCAAATAATGTAAGTTATACTAGAAAGAGAATCATCAATGGACGATCACGTTCGCGTACAGTAATAATAATTGTTTGTTTGTTTAAGGGGCAAAAGTTAGGATTGCGGGTGCCAAAGCACGTTGACTGCTACGGTCATTTAACATTACCCAACTAGAATTTTGCCAAACACAAGGAACTTCCACTCCGAGAATAAATTTTTATCGTATTAAACATAGCTTTGACACGCGATCTCCTCATATCCTAAGAGGGAAAAGTTTCAGAAAGCCCTCATTGAAAATTCCATCCAACCTCGAGCGGGATCGAAACCGAAGCCTTTGAAACCTCCTTGCGTTAGGATACTGGTTTTTAAAGATTCTAAAAACTGTTAATAATTTTCTGCAAAAATAAAGACTTCAACTACACAGAAACACGTACCAACTTCTACAGCGAATAAAGAAGAAATATACGAAATGCAAGCTTGGAATAAACTATAGCATAGAAAACAAAAAGCTGAATATAAATGAAAAGAGCAAAAAAATATGGAAAGGCCAAAGAATAAATTTAAATGTAAAAGTGTAATTTATATGAAATATTTTAATAAAAAATCAATATTCAGAAAATCGGCAGTAATAGAATTACAATCTATGAACTCTAGACACTTGAGTTTAATTAAATTTAACAAAATTTTCTGGCAGAAATTTCCTTGACGTTTTATTAAAACTGTAATTTTTCTCTGTCATTAACGTCATAAATATTTTCCATTAACTTTTGCTCAATTCGCTAACAGACTGACTATCTCTTGCACAATTTTAGCAATCGTGCTGTAAATAGGTTATTTAGGACAAAAAATCCTGTCGTTATTGTAACCACTATCCTTACCAAGGCCGTATATCTACAACAAAGGGTTCATTATATACGGCTGCTGAGGATACTTTGCAGCAACCCTGGGAATGTGAGAAAGCCAGAGAGGATTTCCTTCTAAATCCTTTCACGATCCTGGGATCTTTGCATGCATTTTGTAACGCGTAAACATGTAAACACGAGTAGGTTTCAAAAGAAACCCCCCACAAAAAAGGAAGGTGTCTGCTTGTCGATAGTCGTTTGCAGGATTCGAGCAAGGGAATAAAGACGACGACATTAATAACGTCCGCAATTTTCTCCTTTTCCAAAAAAACCCGAATGAAAATGACAAGTAGCACCGTAAAACGGAGGGTGTCCTATATATTTTAGGTGCGTAGAGATGACAGCTAACCGAAAATCAATCCTATAGTGATTTATAACAAGGAGGCCCCGGTACGGGCGCAGACATCAAGTGGAAGATGATAATTTAACAGGGAGCTTAGTGCAGGCATAAATTCCAGGATAACTCCCCCCCCCCCCCCCCAACTCTTGATTGAAATTTCGATATCCATTCTGGGGGAAAACGGCAACCTATTACGCTACAATTTAGACGATGTTTGGGCCGTCACGGACTCGTAATTATTTCCGTTCCAGGAGCTGTTCATAACATAAGGACGATTTAATCGTTTCCGTGACGCGAAACTTGTTAAATTTTACATTTTAAACCGGAAAAATCGTCCCGTCTATCAAACGGATACGGAGGGTAGTCTGCTGAAGCTTATCAATCGCACACAGAATACCTCGTAAAGATTAAATCCTAATCCTGGGATTTTCCGAGTAATTGCTGTAGGCTCGCGGTACTTATTGTACAATTAACAGGAATCCTCTACAATGAGGACAATGAGGTTTAGTTATATGCGGTTAAGGGAAAAATTTGTCGGTGGTTTATTTTACTGCTTTAATTTAACTCTGAGAACAATGTAATTAAAACCAACCCTGCTTTAACTGTAGTTTACAAGGTTAGGTGTCTTAAGATTAATAGTAATATATGCAATTTGCGATATTTAACGTTTAAGGAAATAGAAGACAAAGTATTTCCTCTGGACTTTCATTTCCTTATATCTATTGAAAATTCATTACAGATTGATGATCAAGGCTAAACTAAACAGTAACAACATGATGAAAAGATCGTGATTTTCTTGATTCGAAGAAGTATCACGCTGAAAACGCTGTTAGAAGAGCGCTATTTTCTAGATTTAAAATAAATAATTATGATCGACTACTTGCAGAGTTTCGTTTTTACAACAAAAATATTTCAGAAAACTATGTAGCTTAACGAACCTTAAATTTGCCGAAACCCCCGTTTTTTAAAGACATTGAAGACATAAGTTGTAAGCTCAAAGAACGAAACTTCAGCGTATTATCAAAGAACACATAATAAATTTATACTCTTTGATAATAGGAAATATTTAAAATATGAAACAGAATTCGAAGACAAACTATTTCGTATTATTCCAAGAAACAGTTTAATCATCCCAACTTGTCAGTTATTACCCGACTCTACAGTTTTGAGTCATACACAAATCCGTGCTTATTTAAGTAGTTATGCAACTTTAGATACGTCAAATAGAATGTCACTTAAAGATCGATACAGCTGCCTAAAAATCATTTGCAGGAAAATAAAACAAAATCTATTCGAAAATAATACAAAATCTTTTTAAACCAATATTCGAAACGCTCCTCTTATAACGGCGATCAGGATTTAAGCAGCCATAACCTCGGCGTATTTACAGTCGTAATATGACGAAAGAGAAACATAACCATAAACAAAAAATAGAAATCACAATATACTACAAGATTACAAACCATTACAACACCCAATTTCAAATTGAAAAATACAACAGCAATGTAAGCCTTATTGAATGGAATCCAATATCAGATCGCACCATTATGGCCCTACTTTAAAACCAAAATACGCAGCATTACAATAATTCAGTGCTACGAACCAGCAGAATTTGCTCTTAGGACAGAGAAGAAGGCGTTCTATGATGATCTTGACGCAACCATTAGTAAAGTAATTGACAGTAAAAAGGACATTACCTGGAGACTAATAGCGTAATAAAAAAACCTTGAACATTTGGATTATGTAAATAATATATGTCTCATATCTGCTACTCACAGAAACATGCAAGACAATATAAACCGGTTAACACAAATCGCTAAAGGTACAGGATTTAAATATGTAATTATGTAAATAAAACCAAATCAATGCGTACCGCTACAACTAATAATAATGCATTTCTCGTAAACAATAAGCATATAGAAGAAAATGAAAGATTTTGTTATCTTGGCAACCAAATCTCATGTAAAGGAGGGTCAAGGGTAGATGTAGAAAGCAGAATCACAAAGACAAATCAAGCTTTCGGCATGCTAGGGGAAGTATGGAGATCTTCAGTCATCAATAGACCAACAAAAATGAGAATTTTCAATACGAACGTTAAATCAGTTCTAATATATGCATAATAAAAATTGAAAATACACGAAAGAGGCCGAAATAAAACTGAAAACTTTTGTTAACAAGTGCCTTAGAAGAATATTAGGTATACAGTGGCCAGAGTAGAACACAAATGACAAACTGTTGGCAAGAACAGGGCAGAAAAAGATCTCACTTGGGGTGAAATGGAAGTGGATTAGAGTAAAACCCGCAAGATCAGAGGAGAAAAGGTCGACTAGTAGTCACGTGGAAAAGAATAATCTTGGAAGTTCCACTTAGGGTTCAAGAATTTTTATAATGTAACATACAACTAAATTTATTAAAATTCCATGAAAATCATTAACGAATGAACCAGGAAGGACAGTATAAGAGGAAGATCAAGGGAAGAAGGCGAAAGAGAATAAGTTGAAGATAAATGTGAAGAAAAACAATAAAAACAAAGCTGAAGAGAAAGAGAAAGGAGAAAAAGTGGTAGAATTTTGAAATATCGAAGCATTTCTTTAACATTCTGATTAGGTTTAGAAGTAACTAATCAGCCGAAATTTCTTTCACTTCGATGTCAATAAGTAAACGTGATTTATCTAAAAATTATTTGACGTATTTCAGTAAAAATCTATCTTTGACATTAAATTTGTAATAAAACAAAATGAGTAGCTGATACGTTTAAGACCCAACAAACTTGAAATTTTCTTATCGAGACAGTTCTTCAAACAATATAGGTTCAATAAATTCGACTCAACTAAAGTAAAGAAAATTCGGATAATCGGAATTTTCGGATTACTGGGATCCATTACAACTTATGTACTTGTCTTTTGTGATATATCAACGAATTACCAATTCTTATAGAACTACTTGTTTTTCCAAAGAAAACCATTTCTGTCATCCAGGCTTGATTTTTAAGAAGAATATTTATTAAACTAATTAAACCGACCAAGTGTACCTGTTAAAAAGTACAAAATTACAAAGTAATACGTTTTCTCGATATTTCATCGGGCCATGTCTGATAATAACATTATTTCAACACCAATTAATAACATTTAAAATGGGGTTCGGGGGTCTGCTGCAATTGCGAATTATAAGTGAATTAACAAATATCTGGATTATCGAATCTGTACCGTATTTTTCATTTTTCACACGAGTGATTTAAATAATTTTTTCGCGCTGGTTTCTCCTATCATTAAATTAAAAAATGTTATTTCTTATTTCAATGTAGATAGACCTTTTCAATGCTATTTAGGATATAAATTTTCGTATTTATTATAAGTCTTCTAAAGGTTCTACTTCTGCCTATATTTAATTAAAAGACGAAATTAAACTTTTAATTACAACGAGGCGGTAAATCGAAGGTGCATTCTAAAGTGTGCACTATTGAAGCATTAAATTGGTAAAATTGAACATCAAACAGCTAAAATCGTTTAACGTTCACGTTACTCCCTTTTTAATACTTTAAAACCTTAATTTCGATAATGTCAGAGCTAAATCACTTGGCACGTCGAGTGCAAAAGCACATTCAATCGCATAAATCATAAATGCATGAACTATTATTCGAGGAGACGCATTCTCAATTACTTCGTGATTTTAGATACCCTAGTTTGCCGAGATACCTAAAGCAGGTCTTCTATAGTTTTGGCCTTATATTTTTGTAAAATTTATTATCTCTTGTCGTTTTTCAAAACTCATATTTTCAAAATTTATCATAAAGCAATGTCAATCAAGTCTGTTACCATTCTAAAATCGTTCAACTTTTCCTGATCAATTTTTAACTAGTAGTTTACGCCTTGGCAGTTTTCGAAATTCTACTACTTATCAACTAGGGAAAACTGTCAAGGTTGGTTTATTATCATTTCTTGAAAGTAAGTTCTGCGCTCTATTCCATGTTGTACAATGTTTCATATAAAATCATATTTTAGAACATCTATCTCTTTTGGAGATTTAACATTTCGATATTTTCTCTTTTTTCCGCAAGACCATGTACTTTTTAAAGCTCAGTCGAAGCATGTTAACCACTTATTTTTCGTATATGGTTTACTGTTTATTTCTCACTGTAAATATTCTTAAAGCCAACATGTAGTAGCTTATACCATACTTACTTATACCATATGAACAAAAATTATTTAGATAAGGGATGGCAATGGTGAACAAAATCACTGCCTTTGATTGGTTCAGCTTGTTGTTGATGATAGGTACGTTCAGAATTCCAAAGCCACCCTTTATCTAAATAATTTTTGTTCATATGGTAGGTGTACACAGGGCAACTTATGGAAAATGCTTGAAGGCCAATTTTAGTTCGTCACGAATTTATTTATTCTAAAATATTTGTATACATACATTTATAGGTAACCAAATATAATGATAAAATAAATTTAGTTCTCATCACACCGCTTGCCTTGCTTTTACTTTCCCTTTAATTATTTAATTTGCAATATTTCTTACTAGTTAGATATCAACTAAACTTTAAGTTGTGAGCATACAAAATTCCTAAGGGTTGACCATGGAATTTTGAAGTCACGATAAAATTAAATAAAGCAATCACACTTCTTTGGCAGTGACAGTAGTGTTATAATACACATGACTTCAAAATTCCACGGTCAATCCCTATGGAATTTCTTTTTGTTCATACTATAGATACCTAAGAATCGATGCATTTGTACATAAGACATTTGTAGAAAAGTAAAACTCCCTTGCTTACAAAATCTATTCGAAAATAATTTAAATCGTATAAAACCAACAATAAAAACCCTGCTCCGGCAATCGGAAATTCAGCAGCTAGTCTCAGGTTATTTGAAGTCGCAATGTGGCGATAGTGAAACATAGTATAAACAAAAAATAAAAACACATACAATTACGAGGTTACATACATTACAATACCCAAATGTATGTCGTAAAATGCCTGAGCAGTAAAACCTACAACAGTGTATCAAAATTCCAAGAATATGATAAAGGAATGACAGTAATTGGTCATTTGTAATAAACAAAAGAATACAATTAGAAGTGTAGAAATAAAGATCAAGAGGTGTAGGAGTTTTCCAGCAATCAATCTGCAATATCCAAATGCCAGGATGATGAAGAAAGGTAAGGCAGTAACAACTGACAGCTAATTTGAAGATGATTCTTCCAACATTTTGAACCGAATTATTGTTAAAAACGAGTGAAAACGTGCTATTTTATACGGCCCAAAGAATTCCATGTGGATAAGAATCGAATAATTTTCACCGAGTAGCTATAGCAAGGAAAATCGATTACGGGAAACTATTACATGCTGTTCGTTATTAACACAACTTCGAGTTAGAATTGTAAAAATACGACATTAAAAACTTACAAAAGGGTATGTTTTTTGCAGGAAAATGCACCTTCTCACAATTCATACCCTAGAAAAACTCAATGAAATCGGCTTTCAAATCATCAATCATCCACCATGTTCTCCTAAGTCAGCCCTTTCGGATATTACCTACTCCTATAACAACTCAAAGATTTAAACGAATTAAGTTTACCTCCAAAACGAGATGATGGTCGATGTTGTAGACACCTGGTTTGCAAACCAAACAAATGAATTTTTCCAAAGGGTTAAAGTTACTTTGTAAACGTTGTGTTAAGTGCATAGAATTTTAGGAGTGACTGCATATATGTAATTTCCTTCTAGGTTGGGATAACAATTTATTAATAGCTCCTCGTATGTATTAGATTAATCTGAAAAAATCATCAACAAAAAGGAAAGAGGATTAACATCATCCGTTAGTTACATTTAAAAAAGACAGAGAAGGGGAAGAAACAAAGAAATAGGAGGAAAAGGAGTGAGGAGCAAGAAAATAAAGCGAAGCGAAAGCGAAGAAAAAGAAGACGAAAAAGGTAAAAACAAAGAAAAGTGAGAAGAAGGCAAAAGCGAAATACAAGAAAATAGAACAAAAGCGAATGAGGACAGAAAAACTGAAAAATTTTGTACCTAATAATAATAAATTACTTGGCGTGTCCCTTCAAACGCTTTTACCCATTATTTTAACATTTCTCACAAAAAAACAGCAGCTGATAATTTTAAGAACTTCTTACTTCTTTCTTATCCACGTCAGTTTTAAGAAAATCCACTTTAAGGGGAAGCTACCCGTCCGAGCGGGAGACTTTATGACACGAATACAGATAATACAAGTACATATGGAAAAGTTCTTGATATCCAAAAAACATTGTTTTATGATAAACTAGCAATACTTCGAAAATAAATTTACTTCGGTTTTTTAATAAGGAAATTGGCGCAAAACATAATTTAGGCCACTTAAAATTAATATTTATCCACGACTACTTAATAATCTGTCAATTATTCATGTGTTTGGTGACTCATAATGCTATCCATTATACACTGCCAGCAGTGTATAATGATTATTAATATTATATGTCATGGTAACATCATTGTCTATGGTGTATAATGAAGGAAATAGGTTATGTTGTCATTGAAATAGTTTATGTTTCTAATCATAATTGACAGATTATTGACAAGTCGTCGATAAATTTTAATTAAAAATTCTTCGTATTTGTGTTCGTGGATAAAGTATAGTATACGACTCGCTATAATGGCCACTATTACCTCGGATAATTGCAAAACTCGCTCGCAAGCTCGCTCGTGCTGCAAACATTATCCTCGGTAATAATAGCCTACATTATAGCGTCGTGTATAATATACTATTATGGATTAAAATTTATCGGCCTCTTCCTATTGAAATTGAAATATTCGAATTAATTAAAACGCTGAAAATTCGGATAACCGGAATTTTCGGATTACTGAGATGTCTTACGTTAATCAGTCTTCTGAAATAAATGTTAAATTGTTATTAATTTCTGCAGAAAGAATTACATTTTATAAAAGAAATTCTGTTGCCCGGACTTGATTTTTTTAAGGGAAATATTTATAAATTAATTAAACCGATTCGCTTACTAAGTACAACTACTAAAAAATACAAACTTGCATAAATCAATATT
The DNA here is from genome assembly GCA_963082815.1 of Melanotus villosus. Classification (NCBI taxonomy): domain Eukaryota; kingdom Metazoa; phylum Arthropoda; class Insecta; order Coleoptera; family Elateridae; genus Melanotus; species Melanotus villosus. The sequence goes on from OY720425.1 coordinate 60,079,601, forward strand.
ATTTTCGCGAGATTTTATTAGCGTTAACATTAATTAAGAACTGAACATTTGAAAAACGATTCGGATTAATGGGCCTGTCGGCAGTTGTCGAATTAAAAGCAGTCGTTATTGTAATTGCCATCTCATAGAGTTAATTTTAAAAAAGATTTCGCCATAATTTCTTCACCTATAAACCTCAACCTTGAAGGCAGACAATGCTTATGCTTAAAAGGTATTGGGACTGGACAGTAGGTAAGCCCTTAATTAGTCATCGTCAGGGCTTCTTACAGGCCACAGTAAAATAGGGAAATATACATTCCATTTTAAATGTCCTTTTTTTATTTGCCTCATGGCCTAACAAACAACTGGTCCTTCGGACCGGATAAATGTAATAATTAAAATAATCAAGTGAAATAAAAATAACCGGTGGTTGAGTCAACCGTTAGGCCATACTTTTTAATTCAAAGTTTAATTCAAACGAGGAGGGAAATCGAAAGTAGCATTCTAAAGTGTGCACTGTTAAAGCACTAGACCGGTAAAATTGAACATCACATAGCTAAAATCGTTTAAACGTTCATGTTACTTGCTTTTTAATACTTTAAAACCTTGATTCCGATAATGTCAGAACTAAATTACTTGGCACATCGACCGCAAAAGCACATTAAATCGCATAAATCGTAAATGTATGACGCTCCTATTCAGTAAGATGCATTCAGAATTATTTTGTGATTTTCAGATACCCTAGTTCCGATGCCTAAATTTTTAAATAAGTTGTATTCCTTAAATTCTTAAGTGCTTTTTATATATTTTTTAAATATTTCCACCTACAAATTTATTACAATATTTAAAGTAGAAAACACAGGAAAAAAAGGACATTTTGTCGATCCTTGTCAAATTTACTACGTCTTGTCGTTTTTCAAAACCCATATTTTCAAGATTTATTATAAAGCAATGTCAATCAAGTCCTTTATCATTCTAACGTTTGTAAAATCGTTCGCAGTTACGTGATCTTTCAACTTTCCCGATATTTTTTTTTCTGGATTTTTTATAATCCTAGAAAAACTGTCAAGACTGGTTTATTATCATTTAAGGAAAATTCATTTTGCTATTTATTCCATATGCAATATGGTGTCTTTTGGAGGTTTAATATTCGTACATCAACTTAAAATTTCCCCTTTTTGCTGCAGTCTAGGTATTTGACTACGTATTTTTTAAAGTTCGGTCGAAGTATTTTAATCATATACTTTTTCGTTTGCATATTTTACACTGTAAAGTAAATATTGGCAATGGCAACATGTAATTTAATTAAAGTAAATTCCCAAGACGAACAATTCCCTTAAAAAATTACCGGGAAACATATGAAATATGCTTGTATCTAAATTTTACAGGTTTTTCAAGAGTTTGTTTTTAAATGTTTACTGAATTCTACAGATAACCAAATTCACCCATTCTTTGTGTTAGAAATCCAGTTTGCCTTCACGAAACACCATTTACTTCGTTTCTTTTTTAAAATTTTTATTCAGCTAGCTAATTTGTATAATCGTTTCTCTTATTAAAAACTAGATTTCACTACAAACCAGAAATTTTTATATATTTTTCTCTTAACAAAAGCCTAAAACCAACAAGGCATATTTTCATAACATGTTGATACGCCTCTATGAAACAGACAGCCGAGGATAAAAATCGAATAACAAGTAAACGTTTTACATGAATATCCAAGTTTGCTTAAGAAGCAAACTCGACTTTAATAAAGAAAAAAATACCGTGTTGGTAATTAATTTAGAGAAGCCTTACACGAATGCAAATATTTGGCTTTCAGAGATACACATCGTGTTTTAATTACTACGTGATTTTATTAAGATAAATCACGTTTCTAGTAAAACAATGTTTGTTTATTTCTGAAAATGTATTCAAATGAAGGTGACTACAAAGTGCGGTATTATTTATGCACGAAAATTACAATGTACTTAAGTTCATTGTCGATCACAGTAGGCCATTTTAGGAAAATAGTTTAGTTGATAAGCAAAACGTTTTCTGGTATCAACTCGCCTTGCCAATACAAATTACATTGAATCAGTGCTAGTTAATGACAGAACCAACATATATAACAGCTTGCCTACTAAAAAAGCAAATGCACAACAAACACGCTAAACTGTCTAGGGAGTCTCATTAAAAATCAATTGCAACAAAAGAACAGGGCCGACCGCGATCTTACATGGCTGGGTCATATAAGTTTCGTCGGCTTGGTCTGTATTCCTGAAATTATGGATTTTACGTTAAATAGGCAGCTATAGACAGTTCGCTTCATAGGATAAAATATTAGAATTTGCAGAACCATTAATTACGTAAGTACAACGAATGAGCGTACAATTTCAAGTCTAATCAAGAACTACATATGTGAAAAAGGCAAAAATCAATTAAAACCTGGAAAATTATTTTGTATGTTATTAACACGACCTCAAACTAAAATTACTCGATGTTCAATTTCTGTTAACGTGTATGAACCTTTTCTAACTTAGATGATTATTACATGGGTCATTACAAAAGGTATTACATCAGTACAGAACAATTAAGGTTTGGATTTAGTAGACATTAAGTCGAGCAATTTCTTAACCCCATTGTTAATTTTATTGATTAAGTATAACACCAGGGAATTTCCAATTTCACATGCAACGTTTCCAGTCGCAAATAGCGAGTTACACGAAGCAAATTATTAAAACTAAGCCATAAATCCTTAAAGAATTAATCCCAATTTTTATATACAGGTAAGGTATTTCAAACAATTTTTTTCTCAATTGTTTAATTTTTTATTTTACATAATGTTCTTAAGCTAAAATTCTGCCAACTCATGTAAATTCTCACCTTCTGTTTTCAACATCTTTAGTTAAGCTTCCTAGCTTTAACTTAATTTAAAATCCTATTAAGAGACAATGATTTAACGGATTACATCAATTTATCCAACCGAATATCGCCACCATTACGAATGGGGAGGTTTACAGGAATAATTGTCTCCAGCAGAACATTTCTCATTTAGAACTGTTCGTGACTTAACATTATTTACTCATCCAAGGAGAATTAAAATTAAGAAACGACAAGCAGATTAAGAATTTGAATATGATGGAATCCGAGAATTCACATAAATTTCGTAGTGTTATTTTCAGAAATCAGTTATGGACGTCTAACGTAATATTTGCATAAAAATTCGTATGCTATATGAAACTACAGTATATTAAATATTTGATTATTCCATAACTTAAACGTATCATGACAAGCTTCAAATATTAAATGTAAATATTAAATTTCTCTAACAAGTAAAAGTAAAGTAAAGTAAAAACTTCATGATTAAAAACCAAAGTAATAGTTGTAAAACAAATTATAACATTTTCACGATAATTAGAAAAGGTTTAGTAGGGAGGATGTAGCAAACGACCTAAATTCTCTCGAGTACATTGCAATAAAAGGACTCTCAGGCGTTGGAAAATAACATTATCACAAATCTTGTCCGTCGTTGGTTGAATGTGCTGTTATAGTTGGTTCATATTACTTGCTCAGTATTTCTTTTTCGACAATTTATACACTCTATAGACATTATTTTCTCATAAACGTTTCCGTTAGTTTATTACTGACGATTTTTTTTATATTCCTTCATGTTTCTGGTTATAAATAAACTTCTTAAAGAGTTTATTGTTCGTGTGCGTAAAATTTCCTTCTTTAGCAAATTCCAAAGTAAAATATGTACTATTCTGATAATCAAAAAAGATTATGTGTGTATCTAGATACACAAATTTAAATATCCTTTATAGAAAAGTATTTTTAAGTACAACACGCATACTTTCAAATTCTCAAAGAATTATAATTACACATTGCAAGGGCAGCCTTCTGTAATGCAGAGGAGAAGCACGATAAACAACAGATTTCGGGTGATCCCGGCCGAAGTCAGTTGAAATTCCTGGCACTCAGAAGCCTATTTTTGGCCAAATATAAAAACAAATAAGCAACCGGACATTACTTCGGGTCCTAAACTACGGGGGCTGTTCTCTTTACGCTGAGCCTATCTATTAGGGCCATTAAAAGTTGAAACAAATTTTATTTGACAGTGGAAGCTAGTTCTCTACAAGTTTAACGATACTGACGGTTGGCAAATATACTTGAAGAGGACCGGCATGTTACTGTAAGGAGTATTCAAGCAACTCTAAAGATTGGTGTGAAAGCAATTAACACCATTTTACACAAACATTTGAAGGTGATAATGCTCGGGCACACACGGCTGCTCGAACATTGAGTATTTGAATGCCCAGAACATTGAAATAATGGCTCATTCGCCATATAGTCCAGACCTGGCACCTAATGATTTCTTTAAAATTGGAGAAAATGTTTTGAAGATTGGTTTTCACGGATGCAAAAATGCATTGACTGTGGAGGGGAATATTTTGAAAAATTATAAATAAATGTTTTTTATCAATAAACTGCGTATTACTTTACTAGAAGGAAAGAGGACATCCTATGTGTAAAGCAACAGGAAAACGATCCATCGGCAAGTCAAAGTAAACAAGAACTGATTAAGTATCGTCTGTAACAGCCAAGATTAATGCTAGTATTTTTTAACCTTTCTTTTATTATATGGTATATGTAGCTTCTTCCATTCGTTTTTAATAACTTTAGTCGAAACTACTTCAGACAACGGGGAGATAAACACCGATCCTTGCTTTAAACTCATTTGTAACTTACGTAGTATGCCTTTTGACCGAAACTTAGGATGATACTTTACATATACACCGAATAACAAGTCTTGTTTTTCTTCTTATTTCTTCTTCTTATTATGGCCGAAGCTTACGCCAACAGAATGTTAGTAACCCGTAATAACAAGTTCTGTGAGCTTTCCTAGCACGTATGCTGGGCAGGAGGCTAACCTTGCCCATCGAATAAGGAGAAGATCGACCCACAGTGGTGCGGAGTTGACGATTGTCGAAGGTGTTAAGTATGACAACCGGAACCGCAGGCTCAATATGCCCTCCGAAGCCGGTTTCAGGAATCGAACATGAAATGCCTGCCTCCTATTCAAAATTAGAAAAAAAAATCTACACGCTATGTTACGCAGTTAACCACCGCCAAAGGGTTAATCCTCAAAGGAGGAGGTATTTCATGGCAGACCTAGGGCATTCTAGAATAGTCGGAATATCCTTTTGGCTCGTCGAAATAGAAGAAAAAATCTGCTCGTAGTTTATGAACTTAACTGGTGCCAAGGGTTTTGCTAGCAATTTTTTGCTCCTCAATAGAGGGGTTAGTTTAAGGTAGCCATTCCGAAACGGTTGAGATATTCTTTCGGGTGGCCGAAATACAATTCAAAAATTGAAGAAAAGATCTACTCACAGTTTATGGAGTTAACTGCTGCCAAGGGGTTGATTACTCAGGCAGTCTTTTGTTCCTCAATGTAAGGGGTAGTTTAAGGTGAACCTTGACATTCTGGAACGGTTGGAACATTCGAATGACCGAAATATAGTTCAAAAATTGAATGGAAGATCTGCTCATGGTTTATGGAATTAACTGTCGCCAAGACGTTGGCCATCAAGGCAATCTTTTGGTCCTCAATGGAGGAGGTAGTTTAAAGCAGTGCTGGACATTCCGGGGCAGAAATGATTATGTGCTGTTCTTCCAATCTTGGGTGTGAATGTTAAACTGACATCGAATTTTGGAAGTCCTTAGGCTTTTCACCAACAGAACAATATATTTCAGAAATATCACGTCCAGTCCAGTACTTTACTAACTCATTTGGTAACCACAGTAACTCAAGTACAAGTCAGGTCGCAACATTTTTTTTTTTTTTTAATAGTAATTAATATCAATTAATTTCTACAAAGCATTATTAGAGATGTTTAATATTAACGACATTCCGAGGTAGTTTAATGTAACCTATAATTTTATCCTTAAAATTGAATCGTAATTAATCCCTCGCCATTACCAAAGTTATTAATATAAAAGACGAAACAGTTAGCTTAACCTACCCTCCGAAACACAAAAGAGAATACTTTAGTTCCGACGATGACTTCGCCATTATCGGAAAGTGGACCACACTGTCTTCATCGCTTAATTCTCAACAAGTACTGTTAACTTCTCATTTGTTTCGGCAATGACTGCACAAAGATACTTAAAGGGCCCTATTTTTTTCGAATAATTTCTAGCTTTGTTTAAATGTTACATTTTGCTGTGGCAAACTAATTAAATACATCATGATGAATGTGTCTCTCTTCTACGTTTATTTTTCTAACCTTCTCTGCTTATCTCGGTAACATTCGACTTCTAACATGCATAAGTTGTAGTACATAAATAAACGAATCTCTCTTTTCGTATTTTTGGTAGTTTAAGGCACGCTGTGTCCTTATTCCGTTAGTTTTTCTGTGGATGTATGTAACATATACATATTATTTCTTTTCCTGGTACTAGCATCTTTCTTCTAATTGTTCTGAAACTAAACTAAACGATATACTTCTCCTGAAACTGAATATTAACACAAAGAGATACAATTGGAACAAATAGATCAAAATATAGAGATTGTCGTGGAAGAAAATGAAAAAATGGGCAGTGACATAGATAAGAGTGGAAGAATTACAGAGTAAGCAAAAAGTAATTTATTCGTGAAAGCCTTAATATATAAAAAAGATCGTTCAATTCAAATTCACACTGTATATTTAAATTTCAAATTCAAGTTGCCTTGGTATATGGAATAAGTAGATCTACAACTTGGCGTCTCCGTTAGAGACTTTGTTTTGTTTCCAACGGATGGGTTATTTTTTGTTCACTCTGTATTTGATGCAGTTAAAAGCTCAAAGGAAATTCTAAAACAGATCAAAGTCGAAATATACAAAAAGTAGTAATATTTCTACTACCGAACCGTACATATTGACAGATAAACAAAGTTAATTTAGATATACAAGCCAAAAACATCAAATAAGAAAAGATAGAAGGTGTGAGAGTTTTATATAATTCAGAAGTGCATCTTAAAGAGTACAAATTCCAGCAAAGTCCAATAAAAATTAATACCAAGGTACTGCATATAAACCCTTATGCACTCAAAAAATAAATAAAGAATTATAATTTGTGATAAAACAACTGGTACACAGAAGGTAAATGTGCAAATAGTGAATAAATTAACCAAGAACATGAAAAAAGTGAAAGCAAATTGACTTACTACACCTACACCAAAAGGCATTTGAGTTAAATGAAAGATTTAATTGAAGCAATTTTACGTAAGATATTTTAACTGGTCGAGGAGTACTTCAGGGCTCCACTTTGGGGCCACTACTTTTATCGACCTGGATAAACAATAGCACACATTAAAATTAACCTCGTGTTTAACTAAACCCAGTAAAAAATAAAGAAAATAATTTCAAATTATATAAGATGAATCCCAAATGCAACAATAAAAATAAATAATCTGTAGCTGTGCTTGTTATTCTCCCATCAGAACATCTATTAAATAATCATATTATTCATTCTATTACCTACTTTCAGTTTATTTTGTTCTTAGTTTATATGTTTGTTCCTATTTATTCTGATTGAATATTGTTGCATTTTAATTACCGTTTTTGTTCGTTAGTAACGTTGTTTTGTAAATTGTGATTATGGAGTATATTTTCGTAGGATATGCATCTGATATTAGGAGAATGTGATGGCAATTTTAATGCAGCTGTATATTTATACTCTGTACAGAAAATTAGAAGGCATCCAAGTTTATCAGAATTTAAAGACTAAATCTGAAAAATCGGCACCGCGAGGTGAAAATATTAACCACCATTTAAATAAATAAAACTTTATGTCTAGGTCATGTTTAATTTTTAATATTTTTCCTAACTAGCTAGAAAAATCATTTCCATATTACAAAATTTAACCCTGAATGAGCAACTTGAAGAAATTCATTAATTTAGTTTTTGTTACGTATCTTGAGTTCGAAAACTTTCAGGATAACAAGGAGAAAACTTTATTTGCTACACCCAATTGATTAAATGAAAGAACATCTGGCTCTATCCAATCCAAAGTTCATCTTTGTTTTGTTACTTTTGTTACGATGTACGAAGAATAAATAAAAACTTACAAGGTTTAAGAAAACTTAAAGGAAAATGTGCGGAATTTATTATTTTTCTAAAAATAACAGTAGCTCCTTAAGAAGTTCTAACAATAAATGGTTACTTTAATAAACTTGACGGCTTCTTAAATAAGAATAATTTCACATCCTCATGTTTCGTACCGAGCTTTCACATGCAAAAGTCTAGAAAAACAGAAAATTGTGCTTCATTTACATCGAGGAAAGGTAGTTTATCTTGATAGCCACATTTTACCTGCCAGCCACACAAAACAGAATTTATAAAGTTACTTTTTCCACGGGGTGATTTTCCTTAAACTTCAGCGTCTTCCACTTATACGTCTACGAAGTTTATATGCAAGGAAACCAACTCATTATTTTTAGAATTTTAAATCGTGATTATCATCAACCTAGCATGCAGCATAAAATTCGATACAATCTACGCGTGAATTTTTAATTTTTAAGAGACAAAATGTACGTCATCTCCTTTGAAGCTTAACTAAAGATCATAACAAAAGTATTCATGTAGAATGCTTCCAATAAGTCATTAAATAAAATGGTTGAGTAAACAAAATCCTTTGGAAAATTTATTAATTAATAAGATACGATTTGCTCGATAGTTACAATTGATTTCTGGGCACTACATTTATAGTTTGAGATCCATAAACACAAAAGCTAACCTTAAATCAACCAAAACCACCAAACCCGATTTTCATTTGAAATGTGAATGCCTAAAAAATACGAAATCGCATATTCGCACATATGCAAAACATACAAAATAAGTAAAAATTCCAGAAAACGTACGCAAAAACATTAAAGAAGAATTTTAAAGATAGAACTCGCAGGAAAAAGAAATATTAATTCAGCGTCAATTAGGAAACCAGTCCGCCCCCAGCTTTTAATTTCGGTAAATGTTAAATTTGGCAGAAGTAAATTCAAGAAAAAGTAAATGTCTGCTAGGAATAATGAATAAAAGCTTTGAAATCTGGATCAATACCAAAGAAGGGAATTTCACTTTCTTTCATTTTCTGCTATTTATTTAGATAACAACAGAAACGGGAATTAACCGTACCTACATTCTGTTCAAAAAGTAATTCAAAGTTAGGAAAAATTTTACGCTTTGATATTTTTTACTTTTTCGTAAAAAGTGTTAAGAAAATCTCCAATAATCTTTATGGTTTTATTTAGAATTCATGCAATGATTAACCCATAAATAACCAAAACCAAAGAAACTCGTTTTCGACTAAAATATTATCCCACAATAATACAATCACAAACATGTTTTTTCAGTGATTTGCAAAATGTCAATAAAACAATTTTATTCTTCACTATGGTTATTCACAAAAAATAAAATTGATTGAGTAACCCAGAATGTAACTAATAGAAAATCCTTTATAAACAGGAACCCATGTGGGTGATTATCTGAACTTCCTCAAACGTTACACTAAATTTACCTGTCGTTCCTAAGAGGCCTTAATAGCCTCCACTATCAACAGTTTCTCTTTAATGCAAAATAAATCTACTGTATTCTGTGGGGAATTTACACGGTGTATTCTATGAACATGCAATATTTACTACTAAGAAAGCCGAGACAAGTCGAGAGACAAGTTTCGTGAAAATATAAGAGTAAGGCGGTTTCTTGTCCTCCGAATTTACGGTGACAAAACCCTCAAAGTCGATCACTGATAAAGTCAATTAAACGGCATTCTTGACTACGCCAAACCAGCCGCAAGCCTGGTGCCTTACTACTTAAAAGTATGGAAGGAGGGGGGGGAGGGTCGAGGAGTAACACCTCGTTAAAAAAAACTGGGTTCAGCAGGGTTACGGATGAAGGCCACAACGGCGATGGAAGTGGCAACCCCTGATTTTAAGGTTAGTATTAAATCAATCACAAACCTTACTAGAGCTATCAGATAATGAGTCTCTTTAGGGTCTAACAAGAGAAGTGAAAGTGGGAACAGATTTTCACTTTAGGAATGGTGGCGGCAGAAATATGTACCTCATGGAAAAAATTCAACGGCATCTTCCACAATCCGAGCGAGAAGGACTACTGAACGGTCCCCAACCCGCAAAGCCAGCGTGGTGTTCTAAGCCCAACACAACCTTCATAATATCCATGATATGACGACATTAAATTACTGGCCCTCAGTCTCCGGCAGCCGGAAAATCGAAGGATTTACATGACAAGATGACAACCATCGAAGGAACGGTAACGAGGGTGCACTACGAGAAGATTTCAGAATAGAAGAATTAGAAAGTGAACTAGAAACCATCAAATGGGACATAATAGGTCTAGGTGAAATGAGAAGAAAAGGAGAAAGATGGATAGTGCTTACATCCGGAAACATACTATTACACAAAGGGAAAGCTACAATGAAGTAGGCTTTAGAGTACGAAAGGAACATCCAAAATTTCACAGCTATATCAGACAGAGTGCCATATAGGTATAACGATGAAACTTAATAAAACAAACAATATCAAAATAATTCAAGTCTATGCTCCCACAGGAACATATATGAGATAGAAGTAATCAAGGAGTTCTACGACCAGATTAGAACAGCACTAAAACAACCGATTAAAGGGAAAACCACAAAAATGTATACGACTTCAAAGCATCAGAGAATCAAAGGGACAACAAGTGCCAAAAAAGGAATATCAAGATGGCTCAGAAGAACTACCAGAAAGAGACGACGCCGAGTTAAAAAGTGCCTTAAAACATATGAAAACAAACAAGGCCCCAGGTAAAGATGGAGTTGTAGTCGAACTAATAAAATGGGGAGGACAAAAACTAAAACAAAAAATTAAAACAGTTAGTGAAGCAACGGTGCCAGAGGATTGAAATGATTCAACCGTAATCCTTCTACATAAAAAAGGAGACCATACACAATTAAAACACTATAGACCAATAAGTCTATTCTCAGTATTCTACAAATTGCTAACAAAAATATTAACAAATCGACTCACAGGAAAACTAGATAGATACCAGTCGGAGGCCCAAGCAGGATTCAGAAAGGGATATGGTACTAGAAATCGCCTATTTACAATGAAGTTATTGATCGAAAAAACAAATGAGTATTCCACTCTACCTGACATTTATAGACTTCGAAAAAGCTTTCGACTTAGTCGAGACGTGGGGAGTATTAAAAACATTACAAAACTGTAGAATAGACCAACGATACATCGAACTCGCAAAACACATCGGCAACAAAACTACAACAAAACTTTTCGCCATAGTACTAGAACCTTTGTTTAAAGAATGCGATTAGCAAAACTATGGCATAAATATAAACGGCAAGAATCTAAACCATCTAAGATATGCTGATGATATTGTACTTATACCAAACAATCAACAAGACTTAAACTACATACTTAGAGGCCTAAAAGATAAAGCAGCAAAGATCGACTTACGAATGAACTTAAGTAAGACAAAGACCATGATGGCAATAGAAGAACAAGAGGAAGGATATATCAAAATCAATAATATCAATATATAGAAAATGTCAACCTATTTAGGACAGTCAGTGCAGTGCGTCTAGACAGGGACAGCCAATTGAAAGAAGTAAAACGAAGATCTCGCTTAGTACGGGTAGCCTTTGGAAAATTAAGCTTTTATTCTAAACTCCAAAACGATACAGCAACATTTGAAAATAAAATCTTCGGTAAATGTATTCAAGCCATCGTACATGATGTGAAAACCGGTCGCTAACGAAAAATCATCTACAGAAACTAATAAAATGAATCCGAAACAAAACAAAAGTGGCAGACGTTGTGGAAAGTCTGAAGTCTGAAGTAGACATGGGCAGGCCATCTGGCCCGAACAGATGGACAAAAAGAATACTGCAATGGCACAGACGACCACCTAACAGATAGTACAACGATATTAAAACGGTGGCAGGACTAAAATGGATTAACACAGCTCAACGCTGGAAAAAATGACAAGCAATGAAGGAACCCTTCTTCCAATTATGGATAGAAATGGGCTAGATAAGAAGAGAAGAACGGCATTCTTGGGGGTAATCAGGACAATGCAGATCATTTTGAGGCAATTTTGGACAATTATAAAATTGTGTGGCAATTGTTCATCTATGTTTAGGAGTTTGGCCGACGTTTACTAATAATTATCAAATATATTCGGAAATACATTTTTAGGGAAGACGAGCTAGTTTATTTCGTAAATTTTCAAATAGTGCTCGACATGGTAAAACACCAAAAAATTAAAGTCAAAAGGGATTAGGTTATAAAAATATAAAAATAATCGAAGAATCTTAAACCATATTTAATAAAAACGCACAAAGAAAAAAGGAACGGTCCTCAACAACACCAAGAAAGAAAAATTGGTATATTTCGGAGATCCAAAAAGAAAGCAAAGAAAGATCGATGGAAAATATAATGCAGAAGGAAAACGTATATCGAGTTTTTTCAGTCCACTAAAAAAACAGTCACTGATAAAATCAAAATTGCCGTGGCGATAGCAAACCTCCAAAAAGAAGAGGAATCTTGAAGAGAAAAAACTTCCTTTCCAATGACATACCAAATAAAATACCAACGAAAAATCGATTTAGTAAAGAAGTTTGCACGAAATCTTGAATTGCCAGGATTTCGTAGCTTTTAGCAGAATTTCTAAACGAAAATTGAAAATTTCCCCCAAACAAAATGAAACCCAAATGGTTACGTTAATCACACACATTTGAGATCCAATGTGCTTTACTTGTAAGCAAAATTTAAAAAATATTTCCTCTCTTTCCTGATCGATTTCAGAAAATATAAAAGTCCCCTCACCCACGCAAGTTGTTTTTCAAATCCTGCAATTATAGACACGCGTTTGATGTAGAATGCAGAGGGGCTTAAAATTCACGATAATGTAACAACTGCTTCAAATTACACGTTTCTAGGTTTCTAATAAATTCATGAAACTCTGATGTACGAGTAATTCCAGGTTTATTCAATCAATCTGAGTATTAGATAAGTAAGTAAACCCCCATCTGTTAGGGTTAAATAAATTTAAACCCATCTACACCGAGATAGGCCAATGAAATCGGACCTTAAAAAACTCATAAACCAAAAGCAATTTAAAATTTACCCGCAGTAATAAAATGGGAAGTTTAGATTTTTCTCGGTTTGGTGGATGGGTTTCGGCCCCGTTTCTTATTTCATCTCCTTTAAATATTTATGTAACGGCACACGCAACTCTCAGAAGTGATAAAGCCCCATGATTTGATGTTAACACACGCGTAACTCCCGATAAGCTCTTTCTCAAACACAGTTTAATCTATTAAATATGGGTAAATCTACAAACAAGGAGTTCAACGATGTAGCTGTGTAGTTAGGGTACCTACTATAATTTCCTCGGTCTGAAGCTACAATTCAGTCAGCTCAATCCTTATAAATACACATAATTCCATCTTCCAGACATCTCCAATATATCTGGTTTACAATTCGGTGGCAGAAATGAGCGTCACAAGAGGTCGTCTCGTTTTCCCGATCTCTCTGTTGCACCACTTCGTGTGGACACACACATAAATGAGAATATGGCACAAAGATCCATTTCATTAAGGATGTGAAGATTTATGCCAGACATTTCTGAATTCTCCACTAGATTTAGCTGGCATAAGCCAGACGTGCGTGCTTTCAGAAAACGGGACTATAATTTCAAGACGAAACGAGCTTTTTTATTTCATTAAACTTCCAAATGAAACGCGAAATTTGCGAAATGTCGGCCTAATTTTGACTCTTAAATTATGATTATTGGCTACAAAAACGTGATTACACCAGAAGTAAATAAAAACGAAATGATTATGCAATATTGCGATCACGATCGCGTGTAGAAAACGAGGTGTAAAGTTATAAAATGAAACCCCAAATGTAACTTACAATCAGATTATGTACCACGAAACGTTTTCGTTTCCATACAAACTCACTTATTGAACTTCTTTTACCGATATGCTACATGAGACATGAACAAGAGTCGTTTAAAAGTTGCTCGCTTGAGAAAAAAGGGCAAAAGAACGTAGAAAAGTACGTTGAACGGGGCGAAACAAATTACCTAATCAAAAAGTTTCCAGAAACTTTGAAAAACGATTAGTCTCGAAACTTGTTTGATATTCAATTCGTTCTAATACCGGTATGTCTAACAATGCCGCCCCCATACAAAGAGATCTACTAAGAAATTCATGGTCGATTCAATCAACCAAGGGAGAAACTTAGAAGGGAACAATTTGCCGAACAAACTGCTCTATGCTAACTAGAAATTTCCGAACTGAAAATTTGCCCCCTAATTTTAATATTCTCGAGTTTCTATGAATGCCAAAACTCACTCCCATTTTATACTAATCTCAACTAACAAGTTTCGTAACGAAGAAGTCGAACAAAGAGCATCCGTAAAAATTCACACGCTTCTAAAAGTATTACGGAAGCCTTTGAAAACTTTCCTTGTGTTGGGACGTTAAATGCACAACCGCGAACTTTTTTTTATCTTATACTTGAGATTCTCGGATTTTAACAGCACACAGTTGCTAAATAAACTTTATTATTATTTCTTTCCATAAACACTTGACTATTAAGGGCCGTTTTGAGCCCCGTTATTAAATTAAAGGCTTGGTTCGTGCTTTAAAAAAATCATTTGTTGTTCCTAAAGTAACGTAAATTTATACGTGAAGCATCAATGTAAAACTTAAATAAACTTACTGAACAACTGCTTAAATAAGTCAACCACACACAAAGGTTATTATATAAAAGCTTTTTTTATTGATAATTCGCATATTTACAATGTACTCGACATACAAGCATATTTAAGAAATTGTTCAAATAACTCCCAACGCTAACAACAAACAAATCGGAACAAACGTGGTCCCTAACTTATACCCTGTGGTACTTCAATTCTACTAAAATGCAATATATACAGTTTATACTTAGCAAAGTATTTATGTACTATGTTGATTTGTTGATCTAAAATTACTAACCTCATGCTTCTCCAAGCACTGCTATCTCCGGAAGGACATTCTAACTATTTTAAGCGCCATTTACAACAGTTGAAGAATCATCCATACTTATATTAATGTAGAACTTAAGAAAATGGAATGATAAACCACTTAAATAAGTCACGAATACGAACACTATGGTTTAAAAGATTATATAAAAATTTGTTAAAATAATTTCTATCACTAACAGCAAAAATTCTGAATAAAAGTGGTCCCGAACCTGAACCCTGTGGAACTCCAAGACTATCAAAGCACAATAAATATAATTTTTTACTTGCAAACTTAAGTATTTAGTATGTTGGTCCAATCAACTAACGCAACAGTTCTAATAAAGTTAGGCATTTTTCGACCCTAAAGAACACATTTAAAGCCATATTTACTGTTTTTGAAGAACTACATATAATAATTTCTGACAGTAATGCAAAACTTAAGAAAATGCAATAAACTACCATTAAAACCAGTCGGGCGCTTACCAAATTTAAATAGTCCCAAGCACTAAAAGCAAAGAACGTAAAACAAAAGTGGTCCCTAACTTGTATCCTGTGGCAGTCCAATACTATTAAAACTCAATATAAAAAATATAATATAATATAATTTTATACTACAGGGTATCTCAGACATGACTCCCCAGGCCTATAACTTTGTTATTTTTAAAAATAACTATAATAAACTATATACAGGGTGACATATAGGAAACGGACGTTTTTCAAATGAAAGTATCTCAGTTGTTTTTAATGAGAAAATTTATTTTATTGTACAAAATGAAAGATTACAATCTACCATTTCATGTGACATAGTTATTTATGAAAAATTATGTCACTTAAGTGGCGGCCGTCCTCTTGGATGCACACTTCAAGTCTGTGCCTAAAGCTATCCATAACTTTGGCCAAAAGCTGTGGTCGAATCAACTGTACCTCTTCTGTAATGGAATTTTTCAACTCCAATAAAGTTCGGGGTTTGTGAACATAAACACGTTCTTTTAAGTACCCCCATAGAAAAAAATCACAGGAGGACAAGTCCGACCGATATTAAAATGGCGACGAAATATTCGCTGTGTTGCAATGACAGACTCACTGTTTAAAACAAATGTATCGTACGTGAAAACGCGATGCTATATCGTCCAGCGCTCCATTGTAACTAAAATGGTAGGCCAGTTTGAAGCGAACGTTGCCAACTGCAACTCTCTAAAAACACTTACAGCTGTGTACTAGCCTTTCTAAAAACGTCCGTTTCCTATATGTCACCCTGTATATTCGTAAATGGGAGCAAATTCTCTATAAGATGGGGAAAGAAAATGTTACAAAATCTGTACTCATATTATGGCAGCGATATTCAACTTTTTTTTTTCAAATTGTACACTTTGCTTTTTTTCGCTCATTCTGATAGAACTTTTTATTCTCTTTATAACCATGTAAACCAATATTGGTCTTACATAAGAAATTTCTCGAAAAAAATACGATTGAAAGTTGAAGTCTAGGTTTGCCATGGAAACAACTGATTGTTGTAATTTGTACTCGGCAAGCGGCATCGGCATGTTCGGGTTCTGAAAATATTTTCAAAAATCGTTTTTGCAGAAAATCAATATTTTTGCGCCCACCCGGCCTTGTAGAAGTTAAAAAACTATAGTGGAACTTAAATCAAATAAAGCACCAGGTTTTGATAACATAACATCTAATTTATTACATGAAATAGTGAACCGGATAGCACCACATTTAGTCTCTATTATAAATAGAATGTTTGAGTCCTGACCTTTTGACCAATAGAAGTGGTGAAGCCGCTCTATAAATCTGGCGAAAAAGAGTTACCAGAAAATTATAGGCCGATATCGCTTGTCTCCAATTTAGCTAAAATTTTTGAAAAAGTTTTAAAGAAAAGATTGGTTGGTTTTCTAGACAAAAATGCTTTACTATCCGGAAAACAATTTGGTTTTAGAGAAAATTTAAGCACACAAGATGCAATTGCCCATTTAACTAGTGTTATCTATAAGTAGTTAGACAATAAACACCCTATAATTGCTGTCTTCATTGACTTAGCGAAGGCGATTGATACGCTAAGTCATAAAATACTTATAGATAAACTGAATAAAATCGGTATAAGAGGAGTTGCAAATCGGCTGATAAAAAGTTACTTGGACAATAGGATACAATACGTTAAAATAAATGATATAGTACTTAGTGAACCAGGTATTGTGAGGCATGGGGGGTCGCGCAAGGTACTGTACTTGGACCATTTTCATTTATCTTATATTTAAATTATTTTTTATGTTTATTATCTTATGCGGACGATACAGTTGTCATATATGAAGACAATAGCTGAAATGAATTAGAACTAAAGGTAACACAAGATCTCAAATACATCATATTTTGGTTATTAACTATGAATATTTAAAAAACAAACTTTATTACTTTTGCATCCTACAAAAATCATCTACCCAATATAAATGAAATAAAAATTCACAGAGGGGACTGTTCTAATATTAAATGTAACTGCAATTTGATTATAAACAGAATAGGATCAGTTAAATATCTTGGAATAATAATTGACTCTCATCTCTCTCTCTCTCGCTTGTAAAACAATTAAAAAGTTTCGTATGCGTCTTTAAGCAATAAAGAGACTTACTCCCCTTCTATATTTTGAAACGTATTTATTATGAATTTATAAACTCTCTTCTATCGTATGGGATAATAGGATGGGGGGAGGGGCGTAATGAAAACAAGTCTTAAACCTCTAGAAGTAACGCAAAAGATTATATTTCGTAAACATTTTTTATGTAACTGCCTTTATGAAGAAACTAAAATTTTTGATATCCGACAGACATATTGTAGAGGTTTTAAAAAGATTTTTCAAAAATCGTGAGGTTATCAAGAAATGCATTCCAAGTCATGATTTTATATAACAAGGAATAAAACTCATAATATCGTAAATTATCCATTAGTTACAAAAAACCATTGGTTTGAAAACTTATGAATTTATGGTTGCCAAAATATATAATACTATACCTGAGGAAATCAAAAAAAAAATTAAAAAAAAGCTTAACGAATGGTTACTATTATATGCAAGACCTATGCTGCATAAAATATTTGACTAAATATGTATTCTGTTAATGGTTTTCTTAGACATTTTTCTTCCTCCATTTCTAGAGCAGAGCACGTTGTGAGCCTGTCTGCTTGGCACTGGTACGAATACTTATTTATATAAAATGTTTTTTTTCCCGCACACAAATCTTATAACGTATGTTATTAAAAAAAAAAAAAAAAACTCGCAGCAATCTCTGGAAATAATTTTCATATGTAACATACAGCCTAAGACATACTTAAAACAAATTTTCAAAGCACTCTAGAGTTTTTTTTTTTAATGAACCTACTTTATTTTAAGCGGGTGTGTATCCTTTTATTTGCTAGGTGTATGTTGCAATCTTTAATACATATTGTATCCTTTTGCACTAAATCATTTGTGTTGTAACTTACATTTTAGTTAAATAAAATTATTATTATTAAATTATTAATACACCTAATGCTAATACTTCTCATGCGGCAGTGCTTTCTCCTGAAGAACATTCTGACTATTTACGAAAGTCGAAGAATCATCCTTTCTTATATTAGTGTGAAACTTAAGAAAATATGATGAAGAACCTCTTGGATGTATGGAAGATTAACCAAAATTATTATTTAAAAGCTTATACAAAAATTAATTCAAATAACTTCCACGTACTAACAACAAAAACACAAATAAAAGTGGTCCTTACTATGAACCCTGTGATACACCCCAATGGATATAATTTTCTATTTAGTAACTGAAATATTTATTGTGCTAATCCAAAATAATCAACTGTGACACTTCTAATAAAACAGTACTAATAAAAGTGAGCGTTTCATTCCCCTGAAGGACGTTCTAATTATTTCAAGCGAAATCGACAGTTGATGGTGAGCCATTCTTTCTTAGACTAATGTAAAATAAATGTAATGGGCAACCGTTGAAATTATTTAAATACATAATCAAGCATTAAAAGCAAAAGCGCCAAACAAAGGTGATATCTAAAGTGAACCCTGTGGCGCCTCAAAATTGATAAAACCGAAGGGATATAATTATTGTCTACTTAGCAACTGAAGTATTTATTGTGTTGAACCAAAATAATCAACTGTGACACTTCTAACGCAGAAATAATAATAAAATTGGGCATATCTGTTTTTTAAGGGATGTTCCAACCATTTAAAACGTAATTTGCAGTAGTTTAAGAGGCATCCTTTCTTATATTAACATAGAACTTATTAAATGCAATAAACAACAGCTTAAATGAGTCGAACACACACGAAAAGTGTTACTTAAAAGCTTCTAAATTATTTATTAAAATACTCAACTATGGTACTTATAATGCAGCAATGCTAATCAAGATGTTTTAACCATTTAAAACGTCAATTGCATTTACCCTTAAATAAGTCGAACATGCATTCCTACCACTAACAACAAAAGCTTTGGAAAAAAAGTGGTCCCTAAAATGAACCCCGAAGCACTCCAATACTATTAAAGTTCAATAGATATGATTTTATACTTGACAACTGAAGTATTTAATATGTTGATTCAATCAACTATGACACTTTTAATGCCAATAAAGTTAGGCATTTCTCTATCCTAAGGAACATTCTAAATATTTAAAGCTATATTTACTGTTCTTAAAGAGCCATCCTTTCTTATACTGATGTGAAACTTAAGAAAATGCGATGTACAACGTACGGTACGGTACGATTGTTATTTAAACACAAAAATTTATTTAAATAACCCCAGCCACTAATAACAAAAACATTGAACAACAGTGGTCCCTAACATGCACCCTGTGGTACGCCAATACTATTAAAACCCAATAGATGTAATTTTCTACTGAGTATTCGTCAGACTACTCCTGAATAGCTTTATTTAGTGCTTCTAATGTTCAACTGCAAACGAAGTTGGGCATTTTTTCCCCCAAATAGAGTTCCATTTCATTAAAAACATTCGAGATCTTTTCTCACTTTATTAGCTAGTATTGCTATTTTATTAGAGAGGCACAGCAATAAATTAATACTTGAACTAATCGAAGAAGAATGTTACAAAACTTGTCCCTTAACCTTCGCTAAATTTTTATTAAAAGCCCATTATAACTTCATTTTGGAACATAAATAATTCAAATATCCATGCCTGTCATATTATGAATGCCATACCAAGACTTCATCCTTTTAACTTACTCGGTTTAGACGCAAAGGAATTTCCTAAGCTTTCAGGATTTTCGTCGTCGAACTTTTCCAGATGGCTTTCTAGTACATACGGTTTCTTTAATTCATGAACATGCCCCTAACATTGATTACATCTAAATCGTATCCGCTGTTCCGCTGTCACAATTACCAACTGAATTCCGAGAAACCCTCCTCTGTGATCAATCAGTTAATAATAGTATCTGCGTTAAACGTTTAATCAATTCCGAAATAAGACAGAATTACCGCAATAAATAATTTTCTGGTTTTTCTATTATCTACCTGGTTTTAGTATATTTGGCCGTTCTTAAATATTTATTTAATTTTCGGACGTTTAAACACTTTATAAACGATTACAAACGATCGCAGACAATTTACGATCTTTTATTATTAAAGTTTTAATTTGCTTTTCTTTCGCTTATCCAGCCATTTCTCGTACTCATTGCTGTTTTACAGCTTTAGACGTCTCCGCCTTATTGTCATGTTGTTTTTACGTTTTTAGAACTTTCAAGGCTGTTTTTATTATTCTACAGTTGTGATATCTGAAACACATTTGCAAATTTCCACTAGAACGTTACTAAACCACTTAATTTCCTTAACAATTTCTTTATTAAGAAGCAATTTTATAGTAACACGTTTTTAACTAAGATGAGTAGGTACTTTAAAAAAGTTTTCTTATTAATAATTAATAATAATTACAAAGAGAATAAATAAACTTGATAAAAGGTCTGTCGATTTTTGGGCAATAAATAATGAAGTAAATACTCCATACAACCACTAAGGTAGCAATGTTTAATAATGAAAAATCCCTAATCGATTAAGTAATAATTGTAGAGAATGACAAGATCTGAAACTTTGAGGTGTAAGAGTTAAAAGAGCACTAAGAAATTTTAGGTAAAGATAGTCAACTTTGTTAGAGCAGATATACCAGAACAAAAATTGCAAGAAGTAAAGCAAAACTGGCCAAGAAATGGAGAATAAAGCAAAATAATTAATAAAGATAGGTTAAGAAATTAACAAACTAAAGAAATTTAGAGAAAAAATATAAGAAACAAAAAGACGAAGGTAATAACCGCAACTTGCAAAGGACTAAGATAAATTTTAAAACTATAATTCTAGTAGCTGACGAGTAAATGACCGAAAAGATGATGATAAGAAATTAGAACAAAGACTGAGAAGAAGAAAGATTATGGCAAACATATTTAGATATTAAATACTTACCGAAGAGGAAGGTTATAATACGCGTAAATATAAGGACCAAAGAAGAGAAGAGAAGCAGATGATAAAAGTAACAAAGCAAGACTCATGTGAGGAGTTTTTGAGGAGAATAAAAATAGAGTGGAAGGCTTGTGAGGAATTAAGGTATAAAAAGTTTTAAAAGTGAGGAATATGTAGCTATCCCTAAACAGCTTCAAAATTAAAACAAAAGTATTTACAAGTTTCTTTATTCAGTATCGGACAAGATTTGCACCTACTGGTGCCCCAACTAGAATTTTCAGGATTCACAGGAATTCCACCCCTGCTAAGGATCTTTATTGTGTCAAACAAGTAATCGCTATTTTATCTCGTATTATAAAAACAGCAAAATTTCTAACTTTTTCGCACAAAGAATCTCACCACCCTAGAGTGAAATCTTTTACAAGGCAAAAGGGTTTCGCCTTTGGCTTGGTTTACAAGTTGAGTTACCGTGCTCTTTTAGTGCCCCCGTTTTCCTGCTGATAAAGCCCCTTAAAAAAGAAATTCTTCTGTCTCAACAATGATACGGTCCCAAGCCGGAAGACGTTCTTTTAACACTGACGTCACTGACACTGACCGTGGAAGTCTTCGAATTCACTTTACAAGGCAAACTACACAACCTAGTTCAGTACCATTTACTAACATAAATGATGGTATGGAAAGACAAAAACAACACTGGAGTGTTAAAGAGGGAAGAAAACAGCAGTTACTAGAACTAAGAGAGAGTATAAAAGATCGAGTATCTTAAAAATGATGGCGTCACAGAAAAAGAGAGTATAAAGCTAAAAATCGAACTCAGCGTGATGTGATAAGATCACATATGCCGAAATACATGAAAGTAAAAAAGCACAGAGCTATTTAAAAACGTAATAACATTGATGTGGTAGCAAGAAAACATACCAATAAACTGAAAACTGGCAACAGGTGAAAAATATAAACAAAAATAAAAAGGGTAATCAAGCCCCAAATAACTGAAAATGCTATGATTCGGCTCAATACTTCATATTAACTTTGAGACAAGTGACAGAACAAATGACCGAATATAATGAAACAACACATCTAGCGTTGTAAAACTTGGAAGAAGCTTTTGACAAGGCGCAAAAAGACAGAATTTGAGAAAAATTCAAAGAAGTCAAACACTCCTTCAAGATTAAAAATTACAAAACTACAAGGAATTACGAAAAACTCATAATAAGCACTCCAAAGAATTTATAACAAAAGGAGTGACATAAATAAGACCACTGTTGTTCACAGTACTGCTGAATGGAATCTTGAACAAGACCCATACGAAATAATCCCATATAAATAAGATAACAAGTTAAAAGAATGAGGTCCAATTTTCATCAGGGAAGTAAATTATGTAAGTCGATGATTTAATGTTGGTGGCCAAATCGAAAGAGAATTTACAGTAAAAAGTAAAAAATCTCAAGAAACTCGACATAACAAACTTGCAGAAAATATAGAAACTTCTTCTTCTTTCATTGTATTTAGGCTTTGCCTGTTTTTCCATTAACATTAGTTATATAAAGAGAATTTGGACCACCAATGTAATATTCGAAGCTAAAAATTGAACTCAAAAACATAAAATTAATAGAAAATATACAGAATATAAGGCTCCCTTTCGTTTGGCTTTCGACGCCTATAAGAAAGCGTTGGAATCGACCAAAACATGGGCCACTCTGCAAGTTAATGATAATTCCCAAATAGACTTAAGGTATTCGAACCTTCTAAGACATATAGTCGTACATGAAAACGCATCTATGCAAGTATTATTTATAGATTATTATTTAATAAACTTCCAAAACACGAAGGTTTCCACCAAGAGTGTACAATATCTCCAAAATTATTTACCTTGGTACCATAAAATATATTTAAATTATCGGGGGAAAAGAAAGGCATTAACATCAGAAGTTCCTTTTTAACTTGTCTAAAATTCGCATATCATATTGTCCTCATCGGCGAAGATGTGAACGAACCAAAATGTATATTAGAATCGAGAATCGAAGCCAATTGGGTATTCTTAAAGTGGCGTACCCATTTGCCGTCTTCTCTCCATATGCCTGTGGTGTGCGTGTCAGTGTCAAGTACAGACATAGGTGACCTACAGCTTTACGTAAGCTCCGAACCACGGAAGTGCTTGCAGTTCTACTCAAGAGAAGACTTACTAAGCAGAAACACCTCGATGGTTTTCCACTGTCTTCCGAGGGAAGCAGTCGGTTGATTTCGGTGTGTGTGGCCCTGGGAATCGAACCCGGGCCATCAGACGCACGTTGAATCAACTGAACCACAACCGCGACCCTACCTATTAGGACATCTTAATTTCTTCGTCTTCTGATAAGCCCTTTGTAATTCAACGTTGAGTACAGGCCTCCCAAACTATTTTCCACTCATTTATGCCCTGTACTCTGCGTTGCTATTGTCTTGAATTAACTTCTCCAATGTCATATTATACCGATCTCAGTAGTACTTTTCCAACACTTCGTCTAAGGTGCCAGGGCTTCCAGTTTTAACAATTTTTTCACCCATATATTATTTCGTATACGAACAACATGACTATTTGACTCTTGCGCATCTTTATTTCTTGTGACATAAAATATTGAAACTATAACACTCGCACAAATTACTACCAACAAACTAAGAACTACACTAATATTTTGTATAACAAATCTCAAGTAGCAATGGGTGGAACATATAACACGACAAGATGGATGAAATGGACCCAGAAAATTGTACACCGCCAACTTGGAAAAACCAAACTAAGAGTAAAAACGACCACAGAAAAAATTATTGCATGACATAAAGAAAATAGTGTGGGTCCGGCATGCATCGGATGAGTCAGTAGTAAGTTGTGCAAAGGCTGTGCTTAGTTTTCCTAGAATCCCATACTAGCAAAAAAAATAATGATTCCAAAAAGCCAAAAATACGTCGAAAAGTAGACTAATACTGTAAAGCAATTTATTGAAAAGCAAATAAGTATCTAAAAGTGCAGAGATAAAGGTTAAATCAGTAGCGATACGTTGATGTTGCTGACTGAAAGTATTCAGTGATGCTTACTCAGTGCTAAGCATAATATGGGTAAGATGTAAGCAATAAAGATATGAAGTTCTTGAGACGTGTGTTGGGTACCATAAGGTGAGATGGGTTACAAAATGAAGATTAAATAACAGCTCAATGAATAGATAGTTGAAGGAAATCGCATCGACTGTTAAGGTATTTAATAAAAATTCAACCCAAAGATAACGTAGGAGAAAAGAATAAAGAAATGAAAGCCAGAAGTAGGCTCAGATTAAGATGAAAAATATGTATAGGTAAAATATTCCGGAAAGTGTCTAGAGAGAGCTGAGAAAAAAAAAGGGACGCAGAAAGGTGGCAAAACCTTTTACGAAATGTATGCAAATCTGGACATACAAAATTAAGTGAGCATTCTCACAAATTAAAATTCTTGAAAGACATATTTCAATTTATTAAATTTGAATTTATTCCAAATGTTAATTCCTTTTACAAATTTACTTCTTTTGAAAATGGTTAAAGAGCGGAATCCGATTCAGGTCACGTATTAATAATTATAGCATGGTTATAAAATTAAAAATAACCGGAAAGCTGGAAAACAGGACATCTAACTCTAAGCAAATTAATAACCTAACATACTTGATCGAAGTAGAATTTCGAATATGATGAAAAAGGGCGAGTGGCGTTTCTTGAAGTAACAATGCCAAAAAAGGCACAACTTTCTAATTATTCAAAGATTATCAAGCTTATTTATCAACGTTTTGTTTAAAACACAAGTAAACCCAATAATAGAGCCTTGCTGAAAGTAATATAAAAAACACAGAATAAGAATAAAATCCTTAAAAGTAGGTACCACTCGAGTACCAACCACCAAGTTAATGAAGTAAAATTCCAAGATGACCTCAAGGGTACCTCAAAATAAGATAGATTCGTTTTCGAAATCAATCATCTCGAAAATTACATACAATTAATGTTTACTTTATACAAAACACAATGCAAAAATTAGTTATAATTTAATAACACATGACAGAAACTCACGAAAACGAGGGCAGTAAAATACACGACGGAAGCTTAACAGAATCTACACCGAAGCCTCAGTTATTATTGAACTAACGTTCCCTTTGTTTTGATTATTAATAACTAACCCTCACTTTGATCTAATCTGGATCCATGAAGCAAAACAGTAGATGTAAACGAAGAACAGGGAAACGAAACAAAGGGGCACAGAATCATTTTAACAACTTGCAAATTTCCACAAGTCAACAATCAGATTTGAATACGTAAACTAAACCAAGCAACTAAATAAATAAAATAGATTCGAACGATTATCTTCCCTGCGAAAGCACGCGGATCTAAAAAACATTAAAGTAAAACAAATATGAAAGATTGCGTGCTTTAACTCCCTATTTTAGCACGCATTAAACCTCTGACTTCTAGATTTTCGCTAACTTTTATTATAACTTTTTCACGTAAAATTTAACTTCAAAGCAACGTTTAACTTTCTGAGCTTCAGTTTAAAATTACTCATTAAATACTCCGAAAATTTTAACTACAAACTTTTAAAGTATTTCATCATTTTCTGTACGCTTTGATATTTACAAATTTAATTTTAACGTTTAAAAACAATTTTCATTACTTGATTTTATTCTGCGTTAACACGCTAAAGATTAATTTATAGATACGTAATAATTTTAATTTACTAAAATATAATTACCTGGAATTTAATAGATATTAAAAAAATAGTTAATTAATAAATGACGAAGGATCTGCACTGGACCTTCCATGCTCGGCAATGATAAGTCTGCACCAAATTAACTTCCCTTTTTTTAACAATTACTTTTTCTATTTTTTTCTTTTTTAGAAAAATAGTTTTCGAATTCTTTGAATGCATGTAAAATGTAAATTTTGCACATATTTTAAAGATATCGGCTAGAAGGACATTCATTAATTTAATTATATGGTTATTCAACGATTATTAGGGTTGTGCTTTTGACCGGTCAACAACTTTTAGGTCAATTGACTGCTCATTTGACCATTTTAATTTTTTTAATTCACCTTTTTTTAATAAATTGTATTGATAGTTCTGTAAGTTTAAGCAAGTCACAAGGTTAACAACTATCATATTACCACCAACCCTTTTGTTTGGTGTTTATAAGTACATATAATTAACAATTTTGACAATTATTTCATTTTATTGCGATTTCAGTAAATGTTTGATTAGTTACAGGCTTACAGCCAATAATCAAGACCTTATACAGAAAAACGCTTAAAGTGTAACGCGAAAACTATTTTTTATATAACATGAAATGCAGGCATTTTTTAAATACTTTATTGTAGTTAAGTATTTTCTGCAAAAATAAAAAAAAAACTGTGATTGATAGCGTAATTTAATATAAGCAATTTTAAGGCTAAAAGAACATTTGACAGTGAATTTGGCCACACAGTTTTTGACCGTGGTCAACTTGACTGGTCAATTGACCAAGGCACAACCCTAACGATTGTTAATTAAAAGTTAAATTAATAACTTGAATTTCCACACCACGCAAAGCAAAGCTATGTTAAATACTAAAATCTAGCAAGCACTTAAGCAATGAGCTTCATATAAAAACTGCTAAAAACGATTAAGTGATCAAACAGTTTTTTAGGTAATTACTTTACGAATAGCATTTTAATTTGAGTGATTAACCAAACATTTCACTTTGTCTAATTTATACAACAAAAAACTGCAAGGCATTATTTTAACTTCGTCTTGTTCAATTCTATTAATAAATATTCTTGAAATTTCGCAAATTGGATAGATTCAAACGTTAAAATTAACTGAAACTTCAGTAAATAAACAAAGGTTATTAATCATTATCATTAAAGACTAGGTTATTTTTATAACATTAAATAACGAAACTGCAGGAGACAACGGGAAACCACTGCAGAGTAAACACATTTCCCTAGTATAACGCCCTCGCCAACGTCCTAAAAATGATATGACACTAAGCAGAAGATGAAGAAGAAATAGCGAAAACAGTAAGGAATGTATTTTATTAAAACTTAACATCAATTTTGGTATTTTTATAAGTATATTATAATAATAAAAGGTAACGACAGTTACACCCCGCAAGAGAGTATGACCGGCAACATGGAGGGTTAAGGTCTCCTAAGTCGCTTTCATATCTCGGTTGTCTCGCATGTTATGCGTACTGGATGATGTGGTAAGCATCACGCCTTCGACAACCGCCTACCTACACGTCCGTTCGGCCACTCGCCGCTACGCGGCTCGTGTCCATATTTCGGACTTGTGTTTCAATATACTATTACACACCATAAAAAATAAAAACTAGGATCTTTAAATTTGCAGCCACAGTGACGTTTAGTGTATAGTTGATTGCCTACATATAGGCTAAAACAATGCGTTAATACGTTCTTTTTAAAAGTAGATATGCTTAGGCGATATACATATACACTAAAAAGAAAAATCTCCTGTAGACGCAGTATTGGTTGCCTATCCAAAGCAAATTAGGAGTAAGGTGATAAAATAGGTAAGCGAAGGAGCCGCGGGGACCATACAAGCAATAACCATCGAAACACTAAATAGAAAAACAAACGACGAAAAACCAAATAAATATTGGTAAAAACGACGCAAAGGGAAATATCAATAAGGACAAAAGGCGATTGGATAAACAATTATTTAATAAGAAATATTTGAAATTTCGTGAAAAATGGGACTGAAAGAAACGAAAGAAAGAAAATTTAAGAACATCTAACAAACAAAAAAAACAAAGAAAGAAAGTGTGAAGAACGGAGAAGGCAAGAAGTAAAACAAAAAAGGGAGGGTTGTAAACTAAATTTGTTATTAACTTTACCTTAATTTTGCATCGGTTTTTAATCAGAAAGAGTGTGAAAGAAAGCCGAAAAGCATTAAAAGATTTACTGGGCAACCAGAAATGCGAAAAATACAATTAATAGAAAAGAAGAACGAATTTTAAAAATCGTTGAACATCAAATTAATTTTTCATCCATGTCAAAACAAAAAGAAAAGGAATAACAGACGAAAACGAAATAGAGGATAAATCAAGTAAACAATGGAAAACAAATGAAAAAAATTGAAGTTGGAGTAAGAAATGCATCAAAATAAGAGAAAAGAGTAAGAAATACAAAAAAGAAGATAGCAAACAAATAAAAACGACTTTACAACAGTACAAGAAGCAAAAATAGCAATATGAAAATGGGGAAACAATGAAAGAAAATGCGGTAATAGGTACTTCACCAAACAAATTCTGCAAAAATGATTATGATACCAAGAAAACTACTAAGAATAAGTTTAAACTATAATTACGAACATTAGATTAGCCCCCTTGCATTAGAAGAAACACCTACGCCCTTATTTATTAATAATAATTAATAAAAAACTGACTAACTCCAGAAATTGTTAGTTACAACAGAATAAGCATTTAGTATATTCTATTACGCTTATTTAATCTTTCATTAAAACAACGCACCTATATTTAAAATTCCCAGCATTTAAAAAATTCACCTTTATGTTAAATACCTACTTAATCCTTTGAAAGAAATGTTTTTTTGGTGTTGCATTTTTACAATTTCGCGCGGAGTTAAATTATTTGAAAAGTGCTATATTTAATCAATCGCTGAAGTGGTCTTTTGTATGGGTTTATTTATGTACCCACCTACAGATTTTCTGGATGTTTACAAGTTGCACAATACGAGTCAAACTTTATCTAATATCAAAGTATATGTCTAAATAAAAAATTTTGAACTTATTTAAGTACATATAAAACTGTCCGTACATTCAATTAAAATTAATTGCCTTAATAAGCCTACGAGGCTTTTAAATGTTAAAAGCTGAAAGCTGAAATACATTACATGTTTTTCAACGTAACCAAAGAGTTGCACGTATTTTACATTTACAACCCCTTTATAAAAATTCCAGTACGTCACTGACTTGTAACAAACGAAAAACACATGCGAGTGTTACGAAAATACACAAAACATAACCTTGCCTTTGCTAACCAAGCAATAAAGAGTAATTATGAAATAAATTATGAACAAAACCGATTTTTAAGCGTATAATCCTTATAAAATAACAATTGTTAACGCTTTTCTATAAGTAGTTGCTAGTGCACGCCCAATTTCTTCGCTAATCTAATAAAGCGGGTGCGTGAGCCAGTAAAAACCATGAAAATAAGTGCAAAAGAAAATGTTAACTCAAAATTACCTGTTTTATTAGAGGAAGAAGGGTTTGCTCTATACTACGGGTTTTTATTTCTAAACAATCAAAATTTGAAGTACCTACAGCTGCCATTTTCTACACTACTGGCCATCCTTTTCTTACATTAAAGGAAACCATAAAATTATTTCGCTCTCTGTAATATTTAATAGCACGGGTGTATTTTGGGTTGCCTATACACCAGAAAATAATTTTCCTGCTACCGGCTTTTTTCGTCAGGGCATCTGCAAGTGTTCCAATAATACGTACTAACAACAATCACTACAAATTAACTGTAATTTGTTTCCAAAATCAAATTACACATTGCAACTATATATTTATTATAACGTTCATCGATACCAAATACAATAAATAACAAATGAACACAGAAAGAAGATTATAATGCAAATATAAATTGAGTGTCCGGTAACTTTTTACCAAAGCAGAGCTTCCCAGATTGAGGCATATTCAACCTACGTACAACTTCTCTAATTTCAGCAACACTAATCGGTGGCTGGCCACTATAAACTCGACTGTAATCAGGATTCGGTCCACTAAACCTATGTTCACCAACAAACATAGCAGCCGTATAATGCGTGCCACTCAAATTGTTTAATGGGTCACTGGTCCGTCGAGCATCCATACGTACAAGCAAAGCATAGTCGATAATTTCTGCTACAGTTTGGTAAGCGTAATATGACAATACTTCTATAGCTGTAGTTGTAAAGTTAATTTCCTTTTTAGAATCTATCCACATCCTCAGTTTTTCAAAATTGGTAGCTCGCGACGTTTCTCTGCTGTTAAAAGACATACATCGAGCCTTTTGAAATTCAAAATATTTCTTATCATCCAAAACAAGGGAAATTCGATTAGCACGAACTTGTCGCTCACGTTTAACTTCATCAAGTTCTGTTAAGTCAGTTAATTCGCCAGTTTCGTCAATCTTTTCGATAAATTCTAAAAGTTCGTTTCTGGGAGTCTTCTTAAGCGTCGTTTCTTCCGAAACATCTGTATCGTATTTATTTTTAGCTTCTTTATGCTGCAAATACTTTACAAACCGTCTCATCTTCCATTTACTCTTTCTCATCAAAAACACTAATTCTTCAGCACGTAAAAATTTTCCGTCCCAATATTTCAAGGCTTCTTGAACTATCATACGAAGTTGTTTTAAAACAATACTTTCAACTAATCTTACTGTTTCTGGATTAGGCTTGTGACTATCACCAAAACCGAACATCATTAAGGATATTTCGCTGTAATAAGTAATTTTCTGGGGCTCCATTTTAGAATGTTTAAAAATATATTAATAGTACATGAACTACTTTGTAAATTGTTTTAATTACTATGATATTAAACGTTGCTTTCCAGATTTTAATTCAACTGAGAATTATACATTAATATATTTTAGGCTAGGAAATGAATTTAATAAATAAATAAATAACAAAAGTTGTACCGGTTATTTGCTCTACAAGTTAATTGCCCTACTCATTGAACCTTTAATTTAAAAAAATTATCCTGGAAGTAAACAAACTAACTGTTTCTTTTCCTTAATAATTATTCAATATATGTATTTTTTTTTAAATTAAAGTCGTTTAATATATCAATAATAACGTTTTCAAATTAGTATAACTTTTACAGCGGAACTTTTTTTAGTAAATTTGTACTACAGGGTTGGCAATGCTTTTATAACCAATAGGAATCAAACTTGTGTTTATTTTGGAAACTGGGTTGTTTTGTAAAATCTCAAGTTATTTTGAAAACTTTGAATATACGTAAAATAAAATGGTAATTTTAGCAGCATTTCAACAACCTGAATCTCCTATTCTTCATGAGCAACAAGATACAAGAGTTGTTCTGGATAGCCAAGACCTAGGAATGGGTACAATTTATGTTAGTGAAAGGTTAGAATGTCTTTAATTAATTTCGGGCGTTTTGTAATATTCATTTACTGTAGAACTCTCTGTTGGAAAAAGCAGGAAGGTGCAGGCTTTTGTATTGAATATCCACATATATCGATGCATGCTATATCAACTGATGCAACCATATATCCAAGTCAATGCATATACATAATGATCGACAGTCAAATGCAAATACCAGGTATTAATTAAAAATTACAGAAATTCAGAATGTTAGTGGTTATTATTGTAGATGGTAATAGAGGGGAAAATCCCATCAATGAAAGAAACGAAGATGATGAAGATTCGGATTCTGAAGGTGACATATCGCAGTTGGTTTTGGTGCCTGCTGATGTGACTGCTATAACTACAATTTATGAAGCCCTAAGTCAATGTCAAACGTTAAATCCAGATCCAGCAGATATGATCGATGAAGAAGACAATGTATACGAGGATGCTGAAGATTATAACCATGGGTTTCTAGATAACGATAGACTTAACAATTTTGGAGCTGGAGACGCAGGTAATTATCTATTTTCGAGTTATTTTGTTGTATTATGACTGTTGTGTGCATTTTATGATGAATACGGAATGTTATTTGGAGATGTTGCAGAAGTAAATAATTTGTCCTCTCAACTACAAGACCATTCAATTCATGTTACACAATCGTATGGTAATGGAGACCAAAATTTTGACGATGATCAATTCGAAGATGCTGATTAAATGCGCCCTTTGTCTCGTTTCGTAATAATCCTTAACAATTTAATATAAAACTTAAAAATAAGAATTTTTTAATGTAACCCATGAATTTTTGAAATGTGTTTTTAATAAAAACGATTAAATTTCTGAGTAATTGTTCCAAAGGTATTATTGTAACTGTATTTTATAATTTCAGTAACAATTATTTTCAGCATTATTCCCAACATATCGAGACTTGTCAAACTCGTATCTCCATAAGTTGACCTAGTTCTTGTCGATGGTTTATGAATAATAATAATAACATGCAAGAGAACTGGTGGCGGAACGTAACCGTAAACACAAGCGTATCACACGGTAGTGAGTGTTAAACGTAATTTCGTGGAATTATATTAAATAGTGAATAAAAGTGCAAAGGGGAATTAAGAAACGCAGATAAAAATAACAGTGATATTAAAGTGAAATTAAGCTTGAAAAGTGGTGTTTTGGTAAGGACAGTGATAACGTACAGGCGATTTTCATTAACGGCGTAGCGCAGAGATAACTGAAAATTTGTAAACACAAGTGGAGAAATAAGCTGCTAAAAGGATTAAAAATATGTTAAGATATAACTACGATACAGAGGGCTCCTCAAATGAGGAAGGGAAAAGGAAGAGACTAGAAGAAATAAGAATATTTTTAACAATAGTAAGAACACTTCAAGATCCCCAACAAAAACCAAAGAAGAAGAAAGTAATGCGGACTACAATGAAGCTTCATCAGATGAGGAAAGTGAAAGAAAGAAACATAAGGCAAGTAAGTCGCCAGGTAACAATGTCAACGCCAGAAAAGAATAGAAAAGAGGAAAGACAAGATTAAGAAGAAAAAAATTAAATGTTATAGATGTTGGGAGAAATGATTGAAATAAAGAGCTAAGAAAAAACGAAAGAATCAGAAAGTTGAAACAAAAAATAATGGATGAGCTCAGGACTAAAAAATGAACGGCAATCATATTTCATCCAAAAGAATATAATAATAATGCGAGTAGAATTTAACTAAAATATGTTAAAAGAAGAAGTTGGAAGGTTTTTAAATTTTAAGAGAAGAAATTGGAGTTGAGGTGAAACCAAGTAGTGCATTTAATATAAACAAAGATAGAGATATGACCATTGTCAAGTTTAAAAAATGGGAGGAGAAGCAATTAGTGATGAGAAACAGAAACAAACTGAAAGGAAAAAAGATCTACATTAATAATGACTTAACCGAAGAGGAAAGAAAAGTACAGAAAACCCTGAACAAGTATGCTAAGAGAGAAAAAGAAATGCGCAAGAAAGTAATAGTCCAGTATAGAAAGGTGAAAGTAAATGGAGAAGAATAATTCTTCTCAATTATAGTGGGATTCTACGAACAATAAACTACTGAAGAAAAAACAAGATGAAAATTCAAAAAACTAGCAAAGGAAGAAGAAGACGACCGCAGGAAAAACGAAAAATGGCAATGATAAGGAGAGAAAGAATAAAAAGAAATAAAACAAGATAGAGAAAAATTGATGAAACTGAGAACATTGAATGTAAGAAGTTTAAAAGGGAAAGAAATAGAGATAGTAGAAGAATTTGAAAACTACGAACTGAGTATACTAGAAATTACTGAAACAAAGAAAAACGGAAAAGGAGTAGACAATTTAAAAGGGGGGGGGGCATCTACTAGTGTACAGGGTGGCCCATTTTCAAAGGGATTCCAGGTTATCTTCTTAACTATTACTTGGGAAATTCTTTTCGGAGTTATAACTCGTTTGTTTGTAAAGATAGGAACAAAAATAAGAACATTCTTGAGGCTCTTTTTCATGTAGAATTTAATGGTGATATTGAATTTTTAATTTACATATTAAGTTTCGAGTTATAACATAAACTTGTTTTTTAAATAGCAACCGCAGTTGGCTTTGGCATTATTAAATAGGTCGCTTTTCAACATTTTCAAAAATATATGGTTTAATATACTTATTTTAAATAACGAATGAAATATCCACAGTTTTCTTATATTTACAAATCGTAATTGGATATAATTATCAAGCAACCCTTGGAACACAAAAAAATGAATGAAAACAAAATAAATGACTGTTTTGTCAAATTAATAGGTACTCCTTTGGTTATGTAGCTTTACTTATGTAAAAAGTAAACGTAAAGTGTAACTGCTTAAAAATTGTAACATGTTTGTAATAACTAATTGTACGAATATAATTTATTTGTAAGCTGAAAAGCATCAATAAAACTATTAACTACTAGTTACAATGACTGTTTATGTGCGACAGTTTAAGTAATACAGTTTAACACACTTATCTTAAATAACAATTTAATCGCAATACATTTGCCAATATTTAAAAATACTGCGGTGTAAATGATTATTTAGACGCATTCTAGAGGGATTAAATTTAGTATCCACAATGTTCTTATCTGGGATACTCCCTTCGAAAGTGGGCCACCCTGTATGTATAATAACATGCAAACAAAAGATAAAACGAGTCTGTTAATCTATATTTACCATTAATTCGCATGATTATTATTTATATACAATCAATAAATCTTGACATAACAAAAAAGTCTTTATTTCATATTGTAGATGTTACAAAAACGTTAAAATTCTTTTATAAATCCAACAAAACATCTTTCTCTAAATTCAAAAATTTACGAGCTCCTCATTATTCGTTGCAGCAACATTAAAATATGTCAAACTATCCAAAAGTTTTCATAGAAGATATCCCAATCCATGCCACAAATAATTCATCGTACTCGTTTCGGACCAAATATTAAATCGGCATCAGGAGCGCCTTTAGGATGTTGATATTTCTTTCGTTCACGATTTAAATTTTGTGTAGAAGGCTTACTTTGTTGCTGTAACATTTCTTGATAATCTTCCTCTTCAAAACGTTCCGTTATATTTAAAGTTAATCTTTTAACACGTTCTTTTTCTTCACGCTGAGCAAGTTCTTGATCACGTAAATTCAGGGCCAGTTCGGAATCTATTTCGGCTTCGAAACTTTTGTATTGTTGTTTATTTCCTTTTCGTACCATTAAAACAAAACCCATCGTCTTTCTTTCGGCCTCCACAGAATCCTTTCGAAAAAATTAATTTTACTAAAAATAAATTGCGTATAAAATTAACTTACCTGCAACTGATCGTAAGTCTTTTTATTCGATTTCAATACAACAGGTACCGAAATATCCACATTAGAAGGTTTAACCGGTTCACGCATGCGTTCTTGAATGTTTTCAGAGACCATCTTATCTAAAGCATTAAGGAATTCATCATCTTCGGGACAATCTACTTTGCGAGGCCCACTTGGTAAAGCGTTTGATTCTGAAGTCGGTTCTTGCTCTGCATCGGTTAAATCTCGATCGCCTAAATTAATACCTTTTAATGTAAGTTGCTTGCAGCAAAATTACACATTTTTTTACCGTCCTCATCAGATTCATGTGTGTGATCAATTGTTTCATCTTCTGTAGCTGTATCGTCTGTAATGGGGCCAGTGACGCCTTCGGATATTTCATCGTCACCTTGATCTTCATTATCGGTTTCAGCGATACTTTCAAGTGTTCCATCAGTTCTGGTATTTCCATCCAGTAGGTCTTCTGCTTTAAAATATACAAGAAATATATAAGCAAACACCGTTAAGTGATGTGTTCTTAATTTACCTATTCCGAGACTGCTTCGCACGTTATTAACTTCAGCGACTGCTTCTTCATAATTCTGACACAATTTCAGTTTAGGTCTCAGTGTTTGAAGCGTATCTTTAAATAAATGTTCCAAAGGTGGAGGAAAAGAATCGCACCAAATCATACGCTTAAACCAATAATAAGCTTGAAAAAATACCAAATAATAATCTAAGCGTCTCTTACTACTTCCACTACTGAAATATGTACCTAAACAACAAACGAAAGGATTTAACATTGTAAAACTAGTTCTAAGCGATAAAAAAAATAATTACCACACGTTTCCAATAAAACACATGCAAGGCGTATACGGAACAGATGATCTGGTGGATCCAACGGTGAAGGTATACTGTAGTCCATAGTCACACCGAACGTTATTACGGAATATAAAACTTTAAAAATATCGGCACTTTCGACCATTCGATAGTTGTATAATTCGCCTAAATATTTAACCTGAGCCACGCGTCTTTGATTAAACTTTGGCGAATTAACTTCCATTCCTAAACGAATATCTTCTAACACTCCATCTACAACTCTTGTACCGACTTCCTCCTGATAAGCTACAAGACCTGCCAATAGGTTTGCCAAACACCTAGAATATCAAGAAAATCTTTCAGCACTTCATATTAAATTGGTTTAAGATTAGCTACTTCAGTTTCAAAGAATAAAGGTACGCTCTATCTATTGCCGGAAAGGCCCTCCCCGCAGAACTCGAAAAAGCCAGTTTTAACAATTAACACCTACCACTTTCGGTCCCAGGGGAGGGCGTTTGCTCTGAAACCCGGAAGGATAGCAAGCAACCGACCTTGGATTCGTCGTCGGAGGTGCCTCATTACCCCTCAAGTTAACGTTGCCTTCAGCGGTACTAAATGGCAAACGTTTTTTAAGAGTAAGTTTATTCTGAAAACATGTTTACTTTAGTCCCCTCTAGCTACCCCGAAAATCTCCGTACGTTATAAATCGCCCTGTATAGTAGATAGGCTATAAAATAAGTAAATAAAAAGCAAAGAGGAACAAAAACACCATTACCAATGCATTTCATAGACATCAAACCTAACAATTACAACAAAGAAATATACAAAATAGATTTACTACTGAATTACTAAAGTACAATTTGAAACACCACATTCTAAACATGAAATTCCCCAGCGTACGCGCTGCCAGAAATTTGGACACAAAAAATTATTGTAAAAATAATCCAAATTGTATCAAGTGCACGGCTAATCACTTAATTAGTGCATGTCCCAGGAAAATAAAAGATGATAAAGTCAAGTGCTCAAACTGTAACAAAAATCATCCGGCAAACTATAGAGGATGAGTGATTGATAAACAAATTCAACATAAAATGTTTGATCACCAAACTCAAGAACTGACGAGAGAACAACCAAATTAAATGATCATAACACCATCCACAAACGACTTAAAACAAATGATGAGGAATCTTATGGATCAAATGAGCACCCTTATAAATCCGGTGTCTACAACTATTAAAGATAGCAATATTGAAAGCCAATGGCCTGTGTCAACATGCCCAGGAAATAAAGTTATTCATACAAACATTCAACTTGAACATTGTTCTAATATCAGAAACACACTTTACTAACAGAAGTCATATAAAAATACCAAATTATACTATGTACAGCACAATTCACCCTGATGAAATGGCAGATGGAGGTACAGCACTAATAATCAGACACTAATATCACCATCGTAGGCAATATAATAGAAACAACAATATCAGCAATCTACCGTCCACCACAACACAATAACAAATATGATAATTACGATAACTTTTTCAGAACATTAGAAAATTGATTTAAGGCCAACGCGCATTTAACCACGCCATGGTGCGCCACGCCGGACGGCAATTTTTAAATTACATTGGTTGTTATGGAATAAAACGCGCACTTATCCATGCCACGCCACGGCGCGTTATTCCATAACAACCAATGTAATGTGGCACGCTGTGGAGTGGTTAAATGCGCGTTAGCCTTTATAGTTGGAGAAGACTATAACCCCAAAAACACACTATGGGGATCCAGGCTTACAAGCACCAAAGGAAGAGAAGTACTAAGTTATAAAAAATTAACTTAAATTATTTATCACATTTCAGCCCACATATTGGACTTCTGACCCTAATAAAATACCAGAGCTGGTAGACTTTCGTACAGTCAAGGGCTAAATAATTTCTGGTAGTCATGCTTAGAGCTAACGTCTGACCATACACTGGTCCTGGTAACCATCACTACTCACATACTAGGCAAACTGAAGAAACCATTGCTTTATAGTAAAAGAACCGACTGGGACTAGTACAGGGAAAAATTGGATCAATAGGTAACCTTAGAGATACACTAAAAATCAAAATCGACATAGAAACCATGGTAGGCATAACAAAGCACGACGTTGCAAGTTGCAAGTAACCCCAGGCGAAATCAAGAAAGAACTAAAGAGGGGAAAGTGAAAAACGGCAATGCCGATCTTTCCCCTTTGAGCATGTTTCAACTATGTAATTGTCTTAAGAAAATTTCATGTATTATTATTATCATTTATTCATGAACAGGCAGTTACAACTGATAGAGTTCGTATCAACTAATTTATTACATGTGGTAGGTATATACTATAAATGATAATAATAATATATAACAACGGCAATATAGGTATATATATAAATATATATATATAACAGACACCGTAAACACGGTAAAAGAGGATTGGAGAAGAATATATAATAGACAATATTTCACTTCACATAACATAACACGGTAACTTATTCATTTTTTTTTCTTTCTTCTTTATGTTTTATGTTTTATGCACGATCGCATTATAATGTGTCAATTATGTCTGAATTTGTTTGACATAAACGTCTATTTATAGCCCGTGGGTGTCTTTATAGGCCGCCGGTCTATAATGAAACGTCAAAAATTGATAAACAGTCAAACGTTCTGGAAAAAATTATATTTAAACGACTAACTGCAATCATAGACGACTGTGGACCAATCCCATTAGTTTGGATTTAGGAAAGAACACGGAACCACCGAATAATTTCATCGATTCGTCAAAAGAATGAACATGCGATACTGCTCAGCTGTCTTTATTGATAAAAGTCAAGCATTCAACAAAATATGGCACCTATAGTACAACCGCTGAGCATACTTCTGTATGTCATTCATTTACCAGAGATTCACCCATTTGGACATTGTTGGTAACCGTGTAGTGATTGAAAAAAAATTGGGTGTTGGTCTGTGCGAGTGGCCATTTTGGAGAATAGACGCCATCTTTGATGCTTATAGAAAAGGCACTGCATAAGCATGTGAGGTGTCATTTTACATGTTTTTTAGGGTGCTGAACGTCAAAGTAATATGACTAACATTTGTTAATCAACATTTGTTTCCATGGCCAACCATACTAATAATTCTGAAATTAATCCGTAAAAACAGCCGTATCTCTTTAGTTTTTCAAAATAACTATGACATATGTTATATCATTAGAAAGGCCAGAAAAAGACCTTTTTTAAAAAGTCATAGCCAACTATGGTTTCCATTTAAAAACAAATATGTTTATGTCGTAACCCAAAAACAAAAGCTTACATAAAAAAATCGATTTAACTGTCTTTAAAAAATAATAATTATCTACAACTTTTTTCCTTCCACTTTTTTTTCCAAAATGAAAATAACGGAGTTATACGCATTTAAAGAAATTACAGAAAATTAGTTTTTTTGAAATATCTCGTTAGCCTTGGACTTTTTGAAGAAAACAAACAGTGCATTGAATTGGCCTCATAAAACTGCAAATATTTCCCCATTTAACCGTCTTTCTATCTGCCCTAGTTTCTGAGATCCCTATAGTGGACATCGAAAAAAAATCACCCTGTATGTTAGTCATGTGATATACTTAAACTAGTGATGTCATTGACTTATTAATTTTATGTTACATCGTGTTTTATAAAGCAATGTAAATCTGTTTAGTATAGAAATAAAAGATGTTGATTCGTATCTGTCTTACTAAATAATGATTAGTAACCACTTTTCAGTATTTATAGTATCTTTAACGTGTTCAGCACCCTAAAAAACATGTAAAATAACATCTCACATGCCTATACAGTGCCTTTTCAATAAGCATCAAAGATGGCGTCTATTCTCCAAAATGGCCACTCGCACAGACCAACACCCAATCTTTTTTCAATCACTACACGGTTACGAACAATATCTAAGTGGGTGAATCTCTGGTAAATGAATGACATACAGAAGTATTCTCAGCAAATGGACTACTAGGATTACTATATAAACTTAAACGTTCAATGCCACAGCCGTTTTACTCTCTCCTGAGATCCTGGCAGAACTTTCCACGTAAAATACTAAAAAGCTTACACTGACCTCCACCCTGTCCAATCCGGAGTAGCACAAGGAAGTATCCTAGGGCCCACGTTGTACTCACTTTACACAGCAGACCTACCCCAAATCTAAGGAACATAATATGCTGATGATACAGGGATTTCAGCCTCACATCACAATCCCATTTCTGCCACCAGGAATCTACAAATTCACCTGAACCAACTTGAATAATGGCAAAAACAATGGAAAATGAAAACGAAAACAAATCGACACATGTTACCTTTACCCTGCTCTTACACTCAGTCAAATACCTAGGTCTTCACTTGGACAGAAGATTAATCTGGCATACCCACATCTTTACGAAGAGAAAACAACTAGGAGTAAAATTCAAACAAATTGTCAACGGAAAATAAACTACTAACAAGAAGAAGAAGAACCCTAGAAGACTAAAACGTTTCAGACAATCAACTAATTAATTATAATAAAAATTTCACAGAGACTATCCACTGGGACATTACTCTACATGTTATGTAATTATTAATTCAGATCACTAACCTTATGTTTAAATATTTAACGTTATGCGCTCCCATAAGACATTTTATAGCATAAGCAGCTGTTTGTTCAGAATTCCACTCTAATTTCCTCATCAGTCTCATCACTTTATCGGTGTTATTCTTCTGCAAATCCTGATACAATAATTTCCTAATAAACTGATGCATAATTGGCCTTTCTTTTATAGTAACAGGCGCAACATCCGGTGGATTTACATAATAATAAGCGTTTTCTATCTGCGTAACGTATCTTGAATCCAAAGCCATTACTGCCTTTTTCCTCATCATTTGTTCCAAATATACTTTCGTCCGCTGATGCGAATCAGAACTACAATACAAATATCGTCCACAAACCTCCAATAAACTACAAGCCATTTCGATATGGTGGTGTGAGAAATCGTGAAGCAATACTTTCAAGCAGTAAAGTGCTTCGATTTTTGAATATAAGTTAAACTTCACCAATTCTCCAATATACCGAACTACTTTTATTTTAGATTCGATATTAATTTGGTCCTTCTTACGCACGTGATATTTAAAGTCTTGCCGTAGCATTTGACATAATTCGTTAGCTACTTCGGGAACGGCAGGATAAAGAATGGCTACGAATCTAGCATAAAATGGTAACAAATCCAGTCTTGTGCGATTTACTCCAAAAAGAGCTCGGACGAGTTTCTTACGATTATGTTTATTATTTAAAGTGACCAAGAAATCAATGGCGGCATTATCGATCAATTCACGATTTACACAATTTGGAAGATTGTTTACAAACGCTTCTAATATTATTTTATTGCTAACTGTAGTTGAAACCGCATCATCTGTTTCTTCTTCGACTAAAGCTGACGGCTCTTCAGTTTTATCTATATGAAAATCATTCGTGAATTTTTACAAATATTCAATTGCGATTACACTTACTATCATCTTCGAGCTCTTCAGCCGGTAATTCTGAATCTAAAGCTTCCTCTGTAACTTCAGCTGGCACTGGAGTTTCAATTTTTTCTTTATCTTTCTGTAAAAACGATGTTGGCAAAAATACTTGAAGTTCAGGTAACTCACAGTAAAACCTCTGCGTCTCTATATCACCCCAAAGATTTTCCATATTAATAGCATTTGCGTTACCCTCTTCCGAGTCTAAACCGGTTCCTGTAACTATCATAGTTTCATCTTCCTTCGGAAGATTGTCTGCCGGTAGTGATGGTAAATCTTCGTCTAATATTTCGGCAAAACTTTGTGTGGCACTAAGTAATTTTTCAAAGGATATTTGTAAGGATTCCAGCTTCTCTTTTCGATCTTGATTTAATTCCCCCTTTGAATGTAATATTCGACGATTTTGTTTTTCATATTCGCGCATTTCTTTATGGTCTCTAACAAGATGCTTACTTAAGGAGGTATAATAATCTTTCAATAAAACACGGACATTTTGTTGCTTTTCCGGTTGTAAAAATGTACTCTTTGGAACTGTCGTATCGTATTTTGTAGAGATTTCCCGAATTTTTCGTGGCATTAACCCTAACAAAAATATAATATTTAACATAAATAATAGTGTAAAAATTTATATTTACCTGCATAATCTTCACCGCAATGCTTACAAAAACTTAAAATAACCGATATATTATAATGCTCTTCTTTATCCATATTTATCAACGTTGTTAAGACATTACCCAGCAATGTAAAAGCATTTTTATTGCTAAACAAACCGCTACTAACTAGTTCTGCATAAAACCGTAAGTCAACTCGTAACTTACTAGGATTAGCTATCTTTTCTCCCACTTTCAACGTTAATATCTTTTGCCAGTTTTCGAATAAATGTTGAGAAAATTCGGCATATGTCTGATGTAAAATGCTACACATTTTAAGAGCAGCTGCTACATCGGTCATTTTTAATTTGGCATCCACAATTGCCGCAGCGATTTCGGAAATGTATTTTGTTAAATTAAGTCCGCTCATGTCTTTCAAATAAGAATCCAATTGGGTAGAGCTAAAATTCCTTATCTTTTTCACAAAAGTTGTGTTCTTTTTAAGATTTGAATCTAATTTACTAAAATGTGCTTCATTTGGTCTTGAATTCTGGGCACCCTGATTAGCAGTTCGCAACTCTATCTTCAACTGCAATCTCTCCTCGGTCTCCGTAATATAGGAGGTTAGAATTTTTTTCTCTTCTTCTTCCAATTTTTCTTCATTTTCAGGCTCTTTTTCTGGTATTTCAGACGATTCTGAAACGGTCATTTTTCAAAAAAGTACAAACTTTTCGGGCTATACACTTCACAAATTAATAGATAAAATTCACAAACGTTTTGACAGACAAACACTCATTTTTCTACTTTTCTCTATGTTGGCATTGCTGATCAAACAATTTTTTTAAGAATTTCAAACTTAAAATATATTATATACGTGAATATGCTGCAAACCAAATTTAAAAGGGTATGGTATATATACATTCCCATCAATTTTGCAAATTATGTACATAATCTTAAAAAGTGCTTTTTCTAACTTCCAAAAATATTTTCCGTTTAACAATTAATATTGGTAGCCCTGCGTACTAGAGTGAACTTAGCTATACAACCGCTAGCCGTAAACAGAAAATGCAGTGGCACCCAAACACTTCACTATTGCCTGTTGCTACGTATTTTTCTTGAAGGGTCACCGTCACCCAACTAGAATTTTGCCGAACAGCCGAACTCATGGGATTTTTATCCCGCCAAACATCGTATTGACACGGGACCTATGGTTTTACGTCTTATTCGTAGAACAGCATACTTTCAGATATT
The DNA here is from genome assembly GCA_963082815.1 of Melanotus villosus. Lineage (NCBI taxonomy): Eukaryota > Metazoa > Arthropoda > Insecta > Coleoptera > Elateridae > Melanotus > Melanotus villosus. The sequence goes on from OY720425.1 coordinate 60,123,243, forward strand.
TTTCCCGCATTATAAAAATCGCACCGACCTGGACTGGGAATTGAACCCGAGGTCTCTGGTTTACAAGGCAAATATGCTAACGTTGATGCCATCGAGGCCGGTCACCTACAATTTATATCTCCATGTTTTTCTGTCGTTCCTTTAAGCCCCTGTCTATTATATTTTCATTTACGTCATCTCTCTACCTTCATCTTGGGCGTTCTTTTTCCCTTTTTTCTGGTGGAATCCATTTTAATACCCTTCGTGGCCATCTCCCTTTCTCATCCTGTTCATGTGCCTTACCAATTATCGTTTTTGCACTTCATCCACAATATCTTTGTTTCCATATTGTCTTAAATTGTCTCGTTACATGCTCTACTATCTAGTCTGGTTTCCCGGAAACATCTTAAGGAATCAATTTCTGTAAAAAAGTAAATGTTTCTATTTTTACCGTTTATAGCCCACGCTTTGTTCCATATCTAACCACGTTCTGTATAATACGTTTGTATATTATTTTCTTAGTACTTAGTTTTTCTTAAGGATCTGCCCATAAGAGGGAATTAATAGATCTTTCTTTCTGTTATCTTTCTGATTGGTACAGCTCCCAAGTATTTGCATTTCTCCACTCCTTATTACATTCATTTTTCCAGTGGTAGACTGCAGACTATCATCCGAGACTCGTTTTCTGCCGTTGGTTTTTGGGTCGCCAGTTGGTACAGCCTGACTCAAGGGCGGTTTTATAGGGGGGGGTAATGGGGGTAATTACCCCCCCCCCCCCAAGAATCCATCATGTGCTACAAAATAACAATTTTCAAAACTACCATCCATCATTTTAAAATATTTTAAGTAATTTTTGAGGTAATCTTTCGTGTATAAAGAATTTTGGCAGTAATGAAAATTAGTACCCCCCCCAAAAATATGTTCTAAAACCGCCCTTGGGCCCTGACTTCCGCAGAAACGTGTTGTTTACGGATGAGGTGTTTCACTCTGGATGGTTTCTTCAACAGTCGCAACAGCCACATATGGGACGAAGAAAATCCTCATATTACGGCCCGTAGAAGAGACCAACGCCAGTTTGCAATCAACATTTGGGCCGGAATTGTAGTGGATAATGTGATTGGTCCGTACGTGCTACCACCTAGTTTGAATGGTGCCATTTATTTCCAGTTCCTGTAACATGTTCTACCAGAACTGTTAGACGATGTCCCTTTGAATATCAGACGAGCCATGTGGTTTCAACATGACGAGGCACCGGCACACTTCAGTGTGGATGTGCGCGAGTATCTGAATCAGAATTTTTCGAAGCGGTGGATTGGAAGTGGCGGTCCTGTAGCTTGGCCTGCGCGATCTCCTGGTCTTACCGCCCTTGACTTTCTCCTTTGGGGTTCTGTAAAATCTCTGATGTGCGTGGCTCTTATACTTGGAAAGGAGGATTTGTTGGAAAGAGTAATGGCCGCTTGCACGCATGTGCAAGCTATTCCGAGAATATTCCATAGAGTCCGTGAATCCATGAACCAACGATGTAATCTCTGCATTGAAACAAATGGCAAACGCTTCGAACAACTGCTGTAAATTGTGTAAATAATGATGTAATAGCTGTCTTTGATTTACTCTAGTGCCAAAACGGCTCATTTGTGGACATGGGCTTATCGGTAAAAATTGCTTATTTTGGTGTCCTTTACAATCACCCAAAGTTTGTCGGACTAATTTTGAGGCGCCCTGTATATCTAAAAGCATTATTTATTCCTGATGGTAGACCAGGAAATAATTCATATATTATCAATTACATCAGTATAAAATTTCGTATGTGATATATCTATTTCTTCATCGGATCGTATAATATATTCAACAATAATTGTTACTACCTTTTCTACATGATTTTTACAATCATATTCTGTTGATATCGCTTGTTTAAATTCGCTATTAGTTATCACAATATTCATTTTATCACCTTCTTCAAAGTTAATCTGTTTCTTCGCAGCTTCAATAAGTTCATTTAAAGCCAGTTCTATTATATTAATTGTAGAAACATCAGACAAACATCATTGCCATTAAAAACAAGTTTGTATTCAACACCTTGTCTTTGACTTTGAAAACACATATTAAATAAGTGGCTCTTTTTAACAACATCAACTAATTTTAAATCTTCTTCGTTTATATCTGTTGTAGTGGCCCTAGTAACTTCAGTTTGTTTCATCAGGCGGCCCACCCGAACCTGGAGGCTGCGGTATCCACAAATAAATTAACCGGGCCCGCATGGATAAATACATGCCAGATCTGGGAATAGAATATCTCAAAAAATGTTGAACAACGTATTAATTAGAGAGAATATTACCGTTCCTGGTCAAAAGTAAAACTGTGTCTGATACATAAAAAGAATTATACTAACAACCCTGAAAATTATCGAGGAATATCCCTTACACACTGACCGGCAAAAAGTTCGCAACATATGCGAAAACATTTTATTATTAGAGTATCGAAAAAACTTTTATGGGGATCGGTTCTGCATGTCCGATAACCTAAAAATCGAATTTAAGATATGTCACTGGTATGACCACTGGTATGCCGGCAAATTTAAAAAAATCACCGCGAAGTTGCAAAAAGTTGGATTCGACGACAAAATGTCGAAGAAAATTATTTGAAAAAGTTGCTTAGACTTTAAGTTTAGGTCGTTATGCAAAATTTCAAGCATTTATTAAAAAAAATTAAAAATCGTAATTTTTTGTGGACATTTTTTTATTTCTTTACAAAAACCTAATTTTTTCCTTTTAAATAGCTTGATTGAAGTGGAACCTATATATTTGGATAATAATGGAAGAACTTTCTCGTTTAGCTTTATTTATTCTATTAGCACCAAGAATCGTTAATTCGCTAGCTCGCTTTAAAAGTTTATCTTTTGCCATTCCCTATAATTTTTTGGTATAACCGTTGATTGAAGTCTTCAACTCTTCATCTTTGACTCTGGATTGACTCTGTGAATTTGTTGTGTTTGTTGATTCGTTAGTTTGAATTGGGTCTGCTATCTCTACCTTATTTGATATTTCATTTGGTTTGATAGCTTCGGAAGCTTTTAAAAAATCAATAATATTATTTACACTTTCAGTTTTTTTTGTATTACTTATCTGTTCATTCTGCATTTTTGGTTTCAATTATTTTCTCTAAGGTTTGTATTAATTGGGATTTATTTAATTTAGAATAATTAGAAATATTATTTCTTTTAGCAATCATTTTTAAGTCTTTAACACTATTACTAGTATTAATATAAAGACTTTCACTTTTAATCGTTTGTATTAATTGCCTAATTTTTTTTAAATCGTTATTGGTGACTCTAAATAAATCAGAAACTTTCATTTTATTGCTGATGTTATGGTGAAGTTTTAATTTCATCAGATTTCTTCTTTGACTCTGGGCTGGCTTTACCAGATTTCAAATCATTTGCTATATTTTTAATTGTTTTGTTAACCTTACTCACACCATAATTATTTAATTTCAATAAATAGTCAATCGTTTTACCTATCATTTGCTCGTTCTTTTGGTTAATTAAACTTTTTATTTTCAATAATTCGTTAAGGATCATTTATCTTCAAACCTTTTCATTTATTACGAAGAAATTTGGTCAGAATTTTGTATCAGTATTTCTTTATTTTTGTTGTTTTCTTTATTGGGCTCTGGACTGTCTTTGCCAGGCTTCTTTTCTATATTTCGGACAAATATCTTCCAGGAAGATATCGCCTTAGAAGTTTCAAAGGTACGATGCCAGACTTGCATTTACGAGAATGAATTTTCAGTAAGAGAAGAAACACTCATAGCAAATTTTATTAACCAGCTAAATGCCTGCTAGCAAGACGTTTTGAATGCTATGACTTGACCTCCTAGGGCTGAATCATTGCCTATTTGTTAGTTTTATTTATTTATAAGACGAAACGTGGATTTGCGAATTCTAAGGGTTTGAACGTGGGTTGACTATAATGATTATTCCACTCATCCAATCAAATCACAGTATTTTGGTGAATTGAACCAATCACAATCGCATTAAATCGAAAATACCACTAGTGAAATTTTCTAGATTATACAATTCATAATATAATTAACCAATCAGCATCAAGCATTTTGCTTGGTTACTACGTATTGATAAGTGAATATACCCTTGACGACGTGGTATAATCACTTTGGTATATCCGCTGGTCCTAAACAATGTAAAACTCGAACCTACTATGAGTATTTTTTCAATTTTTTCCGTAGCAACCATATTTACATTGTTTGTCAACAAACGTCACTTGCACATAAAATTCAGTTTTGTTATTTATTCATTATATAATCTAATTGTATACCACTCGAGCAGTCGCAAATAATCAAATACTTTGCCTCCTTGCTCGACGTATTGTCGCAAAACACCACTCGTCGCTAACGCGACTCGTGGTGTTTCTTGACAATACGTCTCGTAACTCGTCAAAGTATTTTCGATTATTTTCTATGCTCTCGTGATATAAATAGTGAAAATTTTGCGACTAGCAGCGTTGCTTAGAGACAACGTCTGTCAAAATTTTTTGAGTGACAAGTATTTCAGTAATTTCATTATAATTCGAGGAATTATCATTCCGAATACCATTCGTGACTAGAATTTTACAGGAAATTTTTGCCGTCACAAACACTCTTGCTTGTTGCTTTGGAAAATCATAACTCGTGCTGTCGCACTCGTTACAATTTTCGTCGCAACAAGCAGTCGTGTTGGTGACGGCAAAAAAATTTCCGGTAAAATTCTAGTCACTTGTGGTATTACTTCTGATAATTATTATAGCATGGTCAAATATGACAAACGTGTGGGAACCACTGCATTTCTAGTCTGTGGCCGGTAAATGTATGGCTAGCTTCACGCCCGTGTCCTCCGCATATATTTCTTCTTTCACTTTTTAGTTTTTGACATTTTTTGAGGTTAGTTAACGTAACGTGGGCGCTGTTGCTGTGCAAATCGAAGTTCATAATCTTAAATATGTGTTAAAACATTAATGATAATAGTAATTAGTCTGTGATATTTCGTCATTACTAATTGATTACCAAATGGTGGGTAACTTTGAAAATATTTTAAATGGCAGAATTGTGCAATACTACACTCTAATCATTTGTAGAATGACCAAGAAATTGATATGGAAGAATTAGAAGCTCGATTATATGGGCAAGTTCACCATGGATCAACCGAAGATGGGGATATGTTAGATTCTAAAGCACCACCAACTTCCATGTCAAATGAATCATGTGGCAAAACATTTAGGCGTTATTTTGAAGAAGAAAAACGACAGCAGTTTCAATACAATCCGGAAACTGCACGTAGATCATATTACACTTCTCAAAATCAGAATCGTGCCTATTATCCAGGAAATCCTAATCCGTTTCAATCTTTTTACAATCAGTATGGTTTAGTTACATTACCCGAGCTGGTTTTAAATCCTGCTGTAAATAATATAGTAGTATTACCACCTCCTCCTACACAAATATTCACCCAACAACTACCAGACAAAAATCAAGAGCTGTGGGAGAAATTAGAAAAAAGACGTGAAAGGCGTCGTAATAAAAGACGTGAAAAGAGAGCATTTAAAAGAGCGCAGGAATTTACAACGAAAATGAACAATCAAAAAGTATTTAAAGAACATCGTTTAAATTGTCCAGCAAATTTAAGAGAAAATAAAACATATTCTAAAGAACATTCCCAAAGAAAACGGAATTTAAACGAAACATCTAAGAATCTAAAATTATGTGACGAAGTAATATGTTTAACCGAAAGTGATAATTCAGACTGTGAAACAATACAACCTGTTGAACAAGCAGTCGTGGTAGTAGAAAGTTCTGACGATGAAGGAAACAAAAATACTTCTGTTACGGAAATTAAGCAAGAAGAAACTTTGAGTAAAGTTAATATGAGCAGTAAAGATAAAACAGAAAATGGTATTGCAGCAAAAGTACTTACTAATACAGATAAGGAGGTGGAAAATCGCATTCTTTTATCTCAAAATTCAGATGTAACATCAACAGAAGACGATGTAATCGTAGTTGAATCGTCCGAACAAAATGAAATTATTACAATCGACTGTGATGATTCACAATCACTAAATATTACATATATTGAAGTGTTAGACACTACCATAACTGTTCCAAGTTCCGAAATTACAGATAATATGTTGAGTCAAGAACGCAAAGAGTTGCTAGAAACTCCAGAATCCACTTCAAATGATTTTCTTGATAGCACGTTAAATTTATCCCAGAGTAATTGTGACGAAGATGTAAACACCTCTCGTAGTGAACAAAGTGTGTGTGCAGATAATTGCGAAACAGAAAGCAGTTGCAGCACGAATGATTTTGAAGTGCCTTCAAGGAGTGCCATATTTAACGAAGAAGCATTCGATACCCCTACTAAAGAAGCATTTGCTGAATTCAATTTAGATAGTTTTACGGATTACATTGGTAGTAAAGGAAATGTTTCGGCAGGTATTCCTTCGATTTTGACGCCTGCAAGAAAATCTATCGGCAGCAAAGCAATTAAAGGCAAAAGTAGTAAATGTAAGTCTACCGTGTCTTCAAATAGCTCTGATTCTAGCTCGGAAAGTGATTATAACGATAGTAAATCCGCACTTATTGAAAAATCTGCAAAAAATAAAAAGACGGCAAAACAAACAAAAAATAAATCAAATTCTGAAAGTGACGAAAACGATTCTGTTATTTTGAATCAAAGTAATGCTCCTTTACCTAATTTATCACCAATTACATCCGATGAAGAAGTGGATGTAGTAGAAAACAGAAGTCGCCAGTCTCGTAGAAGAAAACGGGAAAAGATAGATAATGTTAGTAAACGTGAGAAAAAGACTGAAAATGCACATGTTTGTGGAGAGAAACGAAAATCTAATGAAGTCGTTAACCCCGTTGAAAATAAGAAATCAAAGTGCAATGAACACGTATCACCGAAAACTATTGAAATTTTTAATGAACTACTAGAAATAAACTCTGATAAAGATGATGATTCGAGTGATGAATATTCAGAAGTCGAAATTAACTCCGATGTTTGTGAGAAAGACATTGAACTGTTGAACGTTAGTAATTTTTCTAATGTAATAAGCGTGCCACTGGAGGAGCCTGCAAATAAACCTGAAAGATTTGCTGATTATTGGACAGACGATATGCATAAATTTTATTTTGAAAGTTGGGGTGGTGAAGATTTTGATATAGCAGAAAAACAGAAAAAGATGACAGGTAACTTATTATATTAATTTTGTTTGTTATTTGTAGTAAATAATCCAAAATAAGCCCACCTGAATGGGCTTACCACCTGAATGGTGTAACCAAAGTTTTTGTGTTTAATCCTGATCTAAGACAATGTGATTTGCCACTTGAAAAATATCAAAATTGGACCCTTTTTCTTATTTGAGGTAAAAATGTAGTAGATCAGTATTAAGAGGTGTCTGAATCTGGCAAAATTTTCTGTAGCAGTCAACATGCATCAGGATGCTTGACTATAAGCTTAAATCTTAATTAAAAAAGTTAAAACATGCAAAAAGTTTATAAATTAATATTGTTGTTCTGTGTAGATGACCCAGAAATGTGGAAAATAATAGAAAGAGATCGCATTAACATAAATTTAACACCCAGAGGACCGAGATGCCACCGTTGCAAAGAATTTGGACATAGAGCTCTAAACTGTAACAAAAAGTTTGATCCTCCGAAATGCATACTTTGTGGAGCAAGCGGTCATTTTGAAGCACGTTGTCGAAATAAAGTTTGCACTTCGGTAAGTAGTGCTGAAAATCAAATTGAATACTTATTTTATCTTATTAAACGAAACATAAAACCTTGACTTTTTTGCCATATTAACGAGCATTAAACTTAAATCACTTTGCTTTTGTATGTAACTGTGGTTTACCAACTTATTTACAATTTACAAACAACGGTTTGCATTACATAAGATTGAAGCTTGTCCCAGAAAAAAATATCCTACATAAATAATTATATAAAAAATTAAAGCCAAATGGTGTTGGAAATTTTTTTGCATATTGTTAACAACACAGGTTTTCAAACAAACTAATCAATTATTCCGAACACATTCCTTCCATCAATTTCTATACGGTTTGGTCTGTAATGTTTTTGGTTGATTGTTTCCACTTCTACTTGAAGAAACTTTAAAGGCTTTCACTTCATGTGCACCCGTTATTTTTAAATTGCACATGGTTCGGAGCAGTTAGGAGCATTTTCTTCTGTTTGGGCGAATTTAATATTATTTTGTTTATACACCAACTGGGAAAAAGTTAATTAGAGTATCGCTGGGCGATCGATTCTCATGTCAGATAATAATTAACTGTTGAATACAAACCACTGCAACACAACAGTGAGCATTCTAGCGAAAACCTATTTTTTAGATTTAATTCTGCCAATTGTGGAGAAAACGGGAAACTTCTTCCATTGTCTTCCATCTACATATATTTTACTTGAATCAAGCAACTCCGCAGATGAATCGCTTAAAAGCAGTTGAACCATACACACGTTTCGTCAGCGTGCCGCTTGCAGAGCTGTGTATACGGGGTTCCTTTGCTTTTAAGCGATTCGTCACAAACCGCCTCGTGTGTTCTTAGCCTTTTTCTTTATAACTCTTTGAAGAGTTCTTACTGTAGTTTTTAACTTGGCAGCAACTTTTATTGTTTTGTCATTTCTTTAGAGCATAGCCACCTATTTACAGAGCTGCCTTAAAAAAATATGAGCTCATGAAATGAAATCAGAGAAGCAAAATGTTTTTCTGGAACAAGCTTTAAAATTCTTTAATTTTTAATTTATGTTTACTAATAATAATTATCTTTGCAGTGTGGTCGCAAAAGTCACTTTTTCACTACCTACTGCAGTAGATGTTCTCATTCAAGACATGCATTGTGCAACATTTGTCACATACGTGGTCATTCTGCTTTCAATTGCACCGATGTATGGAGACGTTACCATCTTACGGTGAGTAGAAAAAAGTCGAACAACATTTACACCAAGAAAGTGTACAATACTTACTTACCGCTTACCAATAATGATAAAAATAAATTAATTAAATTTAGATAGAATTATACTACGCCACGTGGGATTTACTTTGCTGCGAGAGGTTTTATATTAAAAGTCTGATTCAACTAACATAATATACAGTCCGAACTTTGAATTATGTTTTACAAATATTATTTAAAATCAAAGTTAGAAATAAACACTTAGACAATTTTAAAGACAAGTTCTAAGTGTGTACTTACATATTATTATCAAAGTTAATAAATGAAACAAAATGTGAAGTCCAAAGTATTAGCAAGATTTTCTATGAATTGAATTACATTAAATAGTCTTGCTATAAATCGTAGGAAACACTAAGTACGAAGGATTGAGACCGGACTTCTTAATGTGACTTTTAGTGTGAAACAACCAAGTTCTTCTAAGAACTTGATTGCGTTCAAAATTAATAAGAACTTGTTATATATTTAATTATTTTTGGTAAGGATGTATTTGTTTAAAATGTAACCGGAGTTCGGTCATTAATTGTTAACAAGTTGTTTGAAAGTAACAGTGAATTGGATTGGAATCAAAATTGCAATATTTGATAATGTTAAAGCCCCCTAATTAAATATACGAATGTTAGTTAAAGGTTATTTAATTTGATCACCTCTCACAAGCCAAGGAAAAGGTTCAAAGTGACGTTTACGGTTAAGACTCTACCGAATGTATTGAGCTACTTAAATTAATATAGTTCATTGTTTATAACAATTATTAAAGCAAACTACAAAACCGTTACGCCACATATGGTGGAGATGCGGGGCATTTAAGAAACTAACAAAATTAAAAAAACGATACGGCTAACATCTTTGGATACACCCATTTTATGAATATTCAGCTTGTGTTACTACTCTGACGGCTCGCGTTTAACCATGTCAATAAATACAATTCGAGCTCCTTATATTCGGAAACTCGACTCCCACTTATTGAACTAAGCGTGAGAACTAGACGTCTCGACCTGCTTAATCAGCAATTCGCACGCTTTACAAAATTTAGGTAAACTACGTGTGGGTGACGATTGCATTCTTTGTTATTACGAACATACAAGTATTCAACCTTGACGCACACGTGCCGCGTCTTGCAGTCAATGCCCGAGACATGACTGACATCATATCAATTGCACGCAAATGAATTTAATTCGTTTAGATTTACTTGACTTTATGAGATTAAGTCTATTTTTTGATTTACTTAATATTTGATTTTAGCACATTTGCATGGGATTAAATTCATTTTGGTTTTGCTTAATATTTGCCCGTGTCTGACGTCACATTAACTTGTACTTAGATGAATTTACTGTTAATTTGAAGTAGATTTAATTCATTTTAACTTTACTAAATATTTTGCCTATTCGGCTGTGCCACAATAACATGACTGTTTGGTGTTTGCACTGAGCATCTTTCGCTTCGGCTAAAGTGATTGCTTATATAGAATCAGACATCCCCCCCTTGAACCACGAACGTGCTATTCTGTAAGTATATTTTAAAGAATGCAGATTCATCATTTCATGCAGCTACACATATCGTATTTCATGCAGGTACGTAACGACCCAATACGTCATATCGACTACGCGTGCAAGTAAGAAAGAAAGTCACTTTATCACAATAATACTAGCAGTGATCGATACATTTCTATAAATTCCAACAAAAACTTTCTTTCTTCTGTTTTTTTATGGCTAGGCATCTTGCTGCACCTAGAAACCTTCACTTCTCGAACACTACTAAAATGGCTCATATTGTACAATATTACCGTCAGACGGTACAATATTTTCTCTATTGCACAATAAAAATCAAACCAATTTTGATTTGTTCAATATATTGTACAATCTTTCAGTATGAAGTACAGACCATAATACGTAGCTAAATGTATAAACTAACTTAATAAGTAACAATTTATAATATACAAGTAAAATTGGTAGAAGTACAACTGTGAATTTTTAAATAAAAGCTACTATCACAGTGCCAATTACTGTCATCCTTACGCTAGATATTTACTAGAATCTCTTCCTCTGATTCACTATAATTCTCATTTTGTTGAACGATTTCTTAGTACAAAGCAAAACAAACAATAACTTACGTTGCCTACTCTTTTAATAAATTGAGGTTATGTGTGTGAGGTTACTCTTTCAAAACAGGTCGATAAAGAATATTGTCTCTCATGGCTGATTTTGCATGGTCATGAGTGGTATGTTCAGTCTGAGTTCCCCCTAAAGATTTAAATGCTAGTTGGGTTGCCGCAACTACACGAACATAAATGCGGCTTGTGGCAGAAGTCTTTTTTAACATGATTCAAGCTATAATAATATAATATAAATTACAATTTTTTGAATTCTAGAAATAAATTTTCTACAAAATATGAAAGTTTTTCGTGGAGAGGATAGCCCCCTGTAAAACGTCGAGGTCTCTCAATCCGGTTCAATTCCTGGGACCGGTGAAGTCTTTGCCGCAATTTATAAAAAGTTGTACGATCCTGTGTGCTTCAAAGTGCATGTTAAGCTGGTGATTCTAGTTTACTAACACCTTTAACAATTACAAACCTTGCAAGTCAGTGGTTAAGGTTAACCCCCTGCCCAGCATACATACCAATAGGGGTCACAGCATTTAGACTAGGCGCATATTGGGACGCGTCTGTTTACAGACGCATGGCACTGTGGCCGAGGCACAGTTTTTTGTGACCCACGTGCACGACTGCAAGTTTTTCTTCAGTACCGATCGGCCTTTCATGCGGAAGTAATTGGTAAAAGCATCATCAGGAAACTCGGATGTCATTTTAAATTGTCCATGGCTTTTCCTTTTAGATAAATAAAAGTTATTCGGTGATTTAAATTTTTTACCCATCAAAGAATAGATGGAGCAAAACCTTCTTCAGCATCACTGTGACTCTGGACTTATGAAATTTAAATAAATATGTTTTCTTTGCGAATCATGCATTTCGTCACTTTGGACTGCTTGGAGAGTTCACTACTAACTGCATCGCATATGTCGCGTGTTTGCATCATGGCGCTCGTGTCAGATCGTTTCGCATGCGTCTCAATATGTGCCTAGCCTTACATCATAGGTACTAACAGACGGTTAGCTTATAATAGAGAAGAAGAAAGTTTTTTGAAGTATTTTCTGGGATTCGCTGTACAGTTTAGTAATGTAATTACCAGCATTAATTATGGCTTCTTTAAAAATCACTTTAATTTGTTCCTAAAAGATATGAAGAACTTCTGAATATTTTAAAGTAATGTCCTGTATAACAGATAAACCGTGCCATTTGAGAAATACTTTGACGATTATTCCTGAGAGCTATCACATAGTGAATATGGGAGAATACTTCAAAAGTTTAACGGCAACCCTTGTATTTTACTACTTATTTGTTTTTACAGACGAAGCTTGGTCCACCAATACAACCATCTAAAACAACTATGAAAGCAAATAAAGATCGTTGGTGTTCCGGCTGCGCATCACGTGGGCATTTTGAACATGATTGTCATTATTATAACAGAACTCACCCCCCTGCTAATCCATTTGTCTATACTTATAAAGATGTTTACAATTATAGTTCCACATCAGGCAAAAATAATAATAAAAATCAAGCTCAAAACGAGACGAAAACTACATATAATGATAAAAATTGTAACGATGCTGCTCAGAACACGAATTATGGTTTATCATTAGATCATCGCACAACTAATACCAGTAGTGTTCAAAAACAAATAACAAATAATACCGTTCCTAATACAAACACAAACACTGATCCGTGGATTTCTAGTTTTGGATCAAACTCGAATTTTATACCGCTAATTTCACAAGTTGCATCAAACAAAAATTATTATCAGCAGTTACCTGCGAATACTCCAGCAAATATTCCGAGTCTTTTGAATTTGCAAATTCCTTTCCAATCAGAAAATAACAGAAATAAATCACCCGAAGCAGCGGACATGCTTTCTGATATAAATCCAGACGGCTCGTTTAATACAAATCAAAATACTCAGAGTATAGAAAATTTATATGCAAATCTGGATCAATCCAACAGAACCAATCATCCTTGCAGCGAAGTATCTTCAGTTGATGAATTTGTTTTACAGTTGGATAAAAAATATACTCATGAACTTTTACAGCAAGATGGAATTGAGTTCTTAAAGGAACTTAGTAAAGACACGGATCTAAAGATTAAAGTGCGTATTAGTACCAATACTCGCGAACCGAAATACATTTGCACTTTAGAAGGAGGTAATACAAACAAACCTAAAGCCAAGAAGGCAATTGAAAGATTCTGTAAACCAAGTTTGAACTTGAAACATATAAGGGGTGTGTTTTGCACAACTGGCTTTAATGTGCGTATTTTAAAAGAAAACTTAGCTAAATTAAATGATCCTGATGTAGAATGGAAGCAGATTGGTAAAACATTATACAAAAGAGTAGCACGAAAAGAAAACCAAATTAGAAAAAAGGAAGTTTATTTACAAAAAAACAAATCAGACAAGGAAACACGCAGGTTACGAATATTAAAAAAAAATTTCGAAGAGGATATAATAGTTTTAAATATCATAGTTTTAGGAAAATTAAAAGCAGGTGGTGGTCACAGACACATGCAAATTTTAGAACAATGGTTACAGGAAAGTAACGAGCATGAAATAAATGATCATCTACGAAAATCATTTAATTATGTGTTCAAAAATGTTTCCAAAATCAACGTAAACTATCAAAAAATTATCAGAAATCTTCCTGATAATAAGCTATCAAGTTTGCAGCACAAACTACAAGACTATTTACGGGTTGCTATTGATATCTGTAAAAAAAAGAATGCGATGGATCTGGCGAAGGGAGTTAAAGATGCGTATCAAGCTATTATTCTAAATGATTATTCTAAGGAAAGTGTAGAAAGTTTCTATACTTGTGTCGAACAAGCAAGGAAATAAAAGTAAAAGAAAATATAATTTAAAATGGTAGTCTTAACAAGTAACAAAGAAATTTAATGGTCTGCTAGAATAAATTTATTTTTCTGTAAAAAAACTTACTGTGTTGAATTTTATTTAAATAATTGGTATAATAGGAAGATAATATTCCTATAATGTAATTGCTATCAATTTTGAATTTTATGTTATGTTCTGTAATTTTTAAAACATTTTATATGATGTGAGAGAAAGTCTTATATACAATGGCAAATCCTGTATATTTCATAATAAATTGTTTTTTTTTCTTTTTAATCGTCCTTTTAACATATTCATAGAAAATTAAATTTGGAATTTGGACGAATTTAATATATTTCATCTTCATATTAAAAACGAATGTGTATTAATGCATTGTTTGAGCTGATGCGGTATTTAGATTGTAGTGCCCCAAGTTGTTGGTTTATTGTTTATCAAGCACTTCACTATTATCTTTCGGTAAACTTCAGATCTAACAAATTCACATTCTTCAGTTTGTTCCGAGGTTTAAGAGTGAGCTTACGGAGAAGTAGTACCTAGTTTGCGCCCCCGCACATGTTTCAAATTGTAACTTAAGTAATAAAGAATTTAATTTTGTTATAAAATATTATGGTATTAGCCCCTTCCTTTAAATTTTCCTCAAATTTTTGTAATTGCATTCGTTACATCAGTTGTCTCGAACGTCACATAAGTAAAATGTATTCTATGTTGCATTTGCAGAATTTCTGGGAAGTGCTAACATGAAACTATATTTTTCTTGTGGAATTTTTATTCATAAAGGACCAGCAAAGGCGGCGGGGTGTAGACGATTGGGGACGGTGCGACAGGGGCCCGCAAGTGTTCCGGGGGGGGGGGGGACCTGGACGTTGACCTGGCGAGAAGTATGTTGAAGGTGGCGAGACGGCGGCGTCAGGCCACGTGGGTGTTGGTATGGCTTCAACAATGGAGGGCGGTGTTAACGGTGGCTGGGAATGGGCAACGACAAAGAGTTCCAGCAGTTTCTAGGTGGCTGAAAACGGGCAGTGTCCGGCGACGTTAGTAACGACGAGCAGTTCCAGCAGAGTATCGAGGTGGCTGAGAAGGGGTAGCGTTCGGCGACGTACGCAGCGTCGAAAGTCGAGATAGCAACGTTACCGGACATTCAAAGATGCTGACCTAGATCCAACATACGGAGATATCGATGATGAGGTGGATTTTGCAAGTGTATTTAAAGCCCAAAAATCCTATGCTGCTCACCCATTGGCTGGCGAGCTGAGGAGAAGTGGAAAAATCCCTGTGTTTACATTCTTCGAAAATAATTGTGCCAAAAGTAATACTAATTTGTGTAGTGGTTATGAACGTTCTGCTGGCGTCATGACGCGTCGTTTGGTACCTCACTCGACGTGGTTGTGATGAGTGAGAAAGAGTTTATCACGTTTTAACGCATCCCACGAGATTCTCCGCAGTGATTTTATAACGCAGGTAGGTGTTGATAAGGTTACGCAAGCAGTCTATGTACTTTAAGTGGCGATGTTTTTGTTTTTTTGGCAATTTTTATTTACCAGATCAACAAGTTTCTGTTATACATGGTAAGTGAAAGTGTTAATTACGTTACAAATAACTATAAAACTGACACGAGGAAATTATTTTCGCACCGTGCGTGGATAGTTCCAGGCTTCCAGGCAGCAGTCCATGGCCGTTGAGGTGTAACGGAATAATTTTTTTTAGAGACATTGAGTAACTGACCCTGAAGCCCCTTTTTATGAGGTAATTTAGAAAGTAGAATACCCTCGAACTAGTAATTACGCGTTGGCACATGTTTTTTGGTCGTCAGATTAAGGGAGAATTTATGGGTAGGGGTTTTTGAGGAAGTTCATTTGTTTTGTGAAAGTGTTAAGGGTGTTATAGACTGTTATATGACTTTGTTCTTTACACTAATGACCCCCAGTTTTTCCTATCACTCAGTATTGTTCTCCATTTTCTGTATATTTTTTTAGCCTAGTCTTCCCATCTTATCTTTGCTCTTCCTCTTTGTCGGTTTTCGTCTGGTTTCCATTCTGTAACTCTTCTCACGGTAGCCTGCATATCTTTTCTATAGACGCGTACATGCCATTTCAACCTCTGTGCTTTAATAAATTTCACTATATTTTCACCATTTAGTATTTCCTCAATTTCATTGTTCATTAATCGCCTATACTCTTCTTCTCCTACTGTCTTTAATCCATAAATTCTTATTACTTTTCTTTCAAATATTTTTAACTTGTCTTCGTCCTTTCTTGATGAGCATATGGTTTCTGCTGCATAGGTAGTCACAGTTCCTATTGTAGCTTTGTATATTTTAAGTTTTGTTCTACTAAACTTTTTATTTTTCAATAATACAATACCTACTACTTTGTATCTAAAGTATGCCTGTTTTTATTCAATTTTCAATCTCTTTGCTTCTTTCATTCGCTCCCATAATTAATGTACCTAGGTATTTGAAGCTTTCTACTTTTTCAAACTGATATGTATCTATCTGTAACACTTCTATTTGTTCATCTTCTTTTTGCAGCACCGCATGTACCTACTCCGTTTTATCTTGATTTAGTTCTAATCCTCGTGCTCGTGTCTCTTCTGTCACTGTTTTAACTATTTCAGCTATGCTCTTTTGGTCTCTTGTTATAGTCTAAGTAAATTTTAAATGGCGGTTGGCGGGTTTTTGTTTCCCCGTCCTATGCAGTTTCAGATTTAATTACAACAAAATATAACGCATGACAAATTCCACGAGTCAGAGCTGGACACGTTGTCTTTGCCAATGGACCCCGGCGTGGATGTGGACGGCATAGGGCGGAGAAACAAAAATCCGGTCAACCGCCATTTAAAACTTACTTAGACTATAGCATCACGACATCTGTACTGCTTTCCGACTGAATTCACCCAATCTTCCTAATGCGTTCATTGCTTCGTCTAGTACTGTATTAAATATTGTTGCAGAGAAAGAATCTCCTTGTCGCACATCTTTATTTATTGTGAACTCTTCAGTGCTTCCTTCTGTTATCACTGCAGCACTCGATCCTTCCATGGACATTTATATTAGTCTAATCAATTTATGGGCACTCCTATCTTTAATGCATCTTCGCTTATTTTGTCTCGGCTCAGGTTGCTAAAAGCCTGTTTACAGTTAATGAACATCATATGCAGTCCGATTTCTTGTTCGTAACATTTCTCTATCGTTTGCGTTATGATATGTACAATTGTACAGCGTCTATTGTTGACGCCTTATATGGTGTATTCAGCAACACTAATCCTCTATAAATGCTGCACGATTTCCACTCGCTTAGCATTACTTCTTCCCTCCATATTTTACTAATTAGTTTGAACATTCTTTCTTTTGCTGTTCTCCACCATATTTGATGTTCTTTTGTATTTAACCATTTTATTCTTTCCTCTTTTTATAGAACAAATAGAGCGAGGTTACGTGAATAGATCTACAAGATCGATATTAGACCCAACCTTGTTCAACGTAGATACTTATCTAACTTTCCAGTCATTCGAGATGATTCTAAAGATGACATTGCAGTAATCTCTCAACATAACGACATTAATATAGCCAGAAATAACCTACAAGTAAAACTAAATATAATTAGTTCGTGGTACACAAAATGGTGTCTTAACTTAAAAGCCAGTAAGTGGGAAGCAAAACTTTTCCTCTGAGAGACGTAATCATCTGCCAAAAAACGGTAATTAATTGCCAAATACTTAGGTGCCTATATGGACCGTAAACTAACGTGTGAAATTAACATTAATAAAAAACTAAATGGGGTTGCTGCGTCAGCCGACTGCGTGACGCCGCCGAAGACCTAAAGGTGCATTCAGACTCAGAAATTTTGTCCGGAAAGTTGACGGAGAAATTTAAATGAACCAATCAGGAGGTGTGTAGAATTTGTATTCAAATTCTACACACCTCCTGATTGGTTCGTTTAAATTTCTCCGTTAACTTTCCGTACAAAATTTCTTAGTCTGAATGCACCTTAACGGTTCTTAGGGTTAGCAAAATCTAACGGGGCTTAAGGGTTAACAATCCTAACGGTATGCGGGGTGTTACCCTGGGTGCACACAGCTAGTTGGCCACGAACGGCACTCGAGTGCGTTTCATTGTAATATGTAAATCACTTCTTTTGTAAATAAAACCATTTTAACACGACTAGCTTTATATTATTCGACGCCGCTAAGCATCTCCAAAAGGCTTATTATGTTCGATTAATTACATTATATAGCTACACTCATAAATTGCAAATCAAGACTCAAGATAAAATGTGGATGTTTATTAAGACTAATAAGATGTGGGGGGTTACATCAAAAACATCTAAAAATGGTCCAAACTTTTCAAAACGAAGTTTTACAAACAATCACGAGTTCTCTGCGATTTGTAAGAAACCTAAATTCATGAAAATTGAATATAGGTATATTATTATTTTTTACTCCAAATTGTAACTAATCAAACCCAAAAGTTATGTGCACACATTTTAAATCACCTTGTATATGTGCTCGTTCCACTGATTTCTTCCATCGATCATCCAATCCGATATATTTTCTATCCAATCTTGTTTTTTCCAGTATCCTTCGTAGTACCTTCGTTTCTGATACTTCACTTTGTTACTGTATTCTGCTCGTGTCTTGTCTTGTTTCCACCGCATAAGATATAATGGGTCTCACGATACAACACATTTAACTATATTCAAAAGATACTAAATTTGTTTTGTAATTTTTTTGGCATTGTAATCAGCCAAATGTGATTACTGTAGTCAACAGAAAAAGTATTATTTTGTTTTTGGAATCATGGATTTATTGAACAGTAAGACAAATGCATAGGCATATGTAGTCTCAAATAAAACGTTTTCTCAGTTCATAAAAATATGAATAATAGTATTTAGTGCCTAAACATAAATCTTGCTTGATATTCGTCAAGAGGAAGTAGTTTATTAGAAGTCTCCGGCAAAAACATGATTACTATCGTTGCAACCGTACAGAATGAAGTATACCATAAATATTGCATTATTCTTAATTCCATCTAAAAAAATTCTAACATAGAATTTGATATTTAATAAGATACTGTTTTTACTTCGTTTACAAAAATTTCATGAATAATTGTAATCAGAGTGCTAAAGGTGGTTACGAATCCAAGAATTGTTGCGCTGAATGTCACAGGATAAAGTTCTGCTGTGTATGCAAATACAATGTTATTTAATACACTTGAAAAATTGATCGATATAAAGTGTAACAATAAATGATCCGTGCCATCTGAAAATAATAAAATTATAAATATATCATAAAAATGTATGCTGCTTACATAGAGTTTCTATTAAAAGCGAACAATATACTATGCTTAACAATGTACATAAAAAGGAAATAGTTATTTTTCTTCCTATAAACTCAAGTAATGGTATTGCCGTCAATGGGTGTATAATCTACAAAAATGGAGAATTAAATTGCTGATGTTAACGCTTATTTTTTCATACTGAGATCACTGAAAGAACGATGTAATAATTGTAAATATTCATATTTTTTAAAACCATTATTTTCCTTCCTGAAAATAAAAGTGGTATCGCATAAATATTCTAAAAAGCCTTAATTTAAATTACGAGAAACATAAACGATCAGTAAACTTGTTGTAAATAAGAATGTGCTTTTTATGATATCACATCCTAGGAAAGGACACCTAAAAATTCGTAACTGTTTGGTAATAGTTGTTTTACTTTCAACATTATATATATTCATTTGTTCTTTTGGTGCATAACCTAGATTTGTAATAATACCATATGCTGTTTTGTATTTTTGTCTACCTATTAACCAGCGTGGTGATTCAGGAATATACCTACAAATAATAATAAATGGTTACTATATTAATAGCATTAAGGTGCATTCAGACTCAGAAATTTTGTCCGGAAAGTTGACGGAGAAATTTAAACGAACCAATCAGGAGGTGTGTAGAATTTGAATCGTAAGAAGCGGTAAATTCTACACGCCTCCTGATTGGTTCGTTTAAATTTCTCCGTCAACTTTCCGGACAAAATTTCTGAGTCTGAATGCACCTTTACTTATATAAATCCGCGTCAACATTCCTCGTACTTGTGCTCGTGCTAGAATTCGGAACTTTGAAACTTGCTAGACTATTCGCTTAGCTCTTAGTTGTACTCTGGCTCATACTCATACTCATAGTGATCTATGTCGAGACGAGCTCAACGAGTATACTACACCCGACAGGCCCTGCAAGTCGCCAACTCGGGCTGCTTAGCGCGTGGCTTGCCTCTTGCCACCATTCCACAGTCAGACGAGTAATGGTAGGTTTATATCTGGCGTTTATTACATGGTATTTATGCCGGATAGTAGTTTTTGACTAATGTAAACTATGGCAGAACTTCTGTCGGGCACATATACACGTTGTCCCCTGAAATTTTCAATATGAGTAATGTAATGTGTTTGTAGAAATTACTAATTATTTCCCGTTGCTTAGTGAATTAAAATATTTGACTCAGCTATGCAAAAGACGAGCGTGGTAACTAAGCGCCAAGTAATGCATTCAAATGCCCGTATTCAAAATTTCAGGGGACAACGCCACAACGTGTATATCAAGTGTCAGAATACATTCGACACTTTTATACGAATAAGTATAAATGCCCGGTTTACATTCAGCCCACTTCGTGGCAATGAGCAGGAAAGTGAGCATGAAAGTGGGTAGCGCGAATATGTAAACACGTCACTCACGCTGACCATGCTCCTGCCGCTGCCCGGCGCTCCCTTCGTTGGCGATATTTTGTGCGGAAGTCAAAGGACTGACAGCGCGAGTGCGAGTGAGTGTTTACATTCTGCTCTCGCTCAGCTGCCGCCGAGCGCGCGAAAGAGATTTCTATAATTCTTCAGGCTAAACCGTAGGTGATACAAACTCCTAAAAGTTCTTTTTAGACTATAAACAACCTATCTAACTAGGTAAAATGAGTTTAAAACGAATTTATTGATTTTTCGTATTTTTAAAATGCGAGATTTTTATCCACCATCTCCTCTTGCGACGATGGCGTCTATTTTCTATATTTTTTCTTTTTAAAACACTCACAAACTTACATAAACTCAGGAGGCAGAGCGCTGAAGCTGCACCTACTTCTCCGTCCTTCACTGCCCAAGATCAATTGCGAAGTATGAAGCGGCAATGTAAACACTCACTGCCTCAGACGCTGCCACAGAAGTATTTTGGGGAGTAAATACAGCATCGCGAGGAGCAGTGGCAATGGCTGAATGTAAATGAGGCATAAACACCTGTTTCCATGCAAGTTCTGACTTCGAGTTAACGAACCATCTACTTTTATTTAGATGTGGAAGAGATTATTTAGTCACTCATCGAAGGAATAAAATACTGTGCTAGTTAATTTGACAATTTCACGAGCCCGTTAGGGCGAGTGAAATTTTCTAAAATTAACTAGCACGGTTTTTATTTCTTCTATGAGTGACTAAATAATCTCTTCCACATCTAAATCTTCAAGTACCCAGTTTAGTCAACTTTTTCAATTCTAATCTACTTTTATGTTGGATGTGTGTTGTCAAAAGTGAAAAGAAAACAACAAAATGAATGATAAAAAACGTGGTTGAAAACAGATATCGACGAATTAATTTATATTTATCGCTGTAAACCTGCATTATGGGACGTTAAATGTAGGGAATACAAAAACCGAGCTTAGCTGAAATGGTGGAAAAATTTGTAACTACAATTTAAAAAATAACTAGCAAAATTCATAACTTGAGGAACCAGTTTAATAGTTAACTTTAACAAACTATACAAAAGAAATTTGGGCAGAGCAGTGACGATATAATTGTTTCAAAGTGGCTTTACTTTAAATTACTTTCGTTTTTACAAGGATCTCCGTTGTGCAGATTTGACACTACCTATTATAGATTGTGCCTCCTGGGTTAATGGAAACCCTTCTGATAATTCTTTCCAAGGCAAAGTTAAACAGCGTAGTTGACATGTCATCTCTTTGTCTTAGTCCATTACTTCTGACAATTGTTACTGTATTCTTACCTTTGCTCTTGTATCCGCCAAGCACATTTTTACCAATGTTATTAACCTTCTAGGTATTTCAAACTCGTCTAGCCCTTTGAATAGTTCTGTCATAATTATTGTATCGTAAGCTTGTCCGAAATCCACGAACAGGGAGATGTAAATCAATATTATACTCCCAGAATTTTTCCAAAATCTGCCCAATTGTAAATATTTAATATGTTGTTGCTCTGTTTTCCATCCAACCATTTAATTTTATTTCTATTCGCTTCCTTAGTACTTTATATTATTATTATTATTATTATTATTATTATTATTAAGTAGGTCTATGCCCTTACAGTTACTACATACCGCCTTATCACCTTTCTTAAATATTGGACACATCGCTGCCATACTCCATTTTTGGGGAATTATTGCCTGTTTCCAGATATTCTTCATTAAAGCATATAGTTCTCCCCTTACCGCTGTTCCTCCATATTTTAACATTTCCGCTTACCGTCTTCACCTCCTGTTTTTCAATTTTTTAACGCTTTTATGACTTGCTCTAGTTCTTCTCCTGTAGGTTAATTTATGACATCATTTTCATTACGATCCTCCCAAACTATTGAATACGCTTCATCTTGATTTGGGTCCAGTAATTTTTCAAATCTCCTAATTATTTTCTGCTTACTGGCCAGAAATGTTCCTTCCTTATCCTGACACAGTTCTGTTTTGGTTGGAAACCGGCATTTTGTCTTTTTACCTCTTTGTAGAATGCTCTAATATTTTGTCCCCTCCTTGCTCCTTCCATTTCCTCCATCCAATTTAAATTGTTCATGTTTTTCTTCTTCTCTCTGCATTTTAAATTAGCTGGGTTTCTTTTATTTTTAAAATTTTCTATTTTCTCTAGCAAAGTGTCTCTTAACATTTCTAATCTTGCTTCGTTTCTTTCAACTGTTACTCGTTCGAATTCTACAGCGTACCCTCTATTCCTTTTATTATTTTTTCCTATCTTCGTAGTTTCGATAATTATTCTTTTTATATTTTCCCAACTCCCTTTTCTATATCTTCCCTGTTCGTTTTCTCTTTCTTTTCCAGTGAATAGTGAAAAATCTGAGAAGCCATGGCTATACCTATTTTTCTAAATTGTAATTTTTATAATAATTTATTTTAATTAAAAGTAATATTTACAAGTTAGTTTTAGCTGCATCTTATGGGCATTATTTTTCTCTATCCATTGGCACAATTACCATTTTTGTATGTTTAAATGGGGAGCAACAGTATACGCTAACGCAGTTCCGAATACAATTTTGCTATGTTCCGTTTTGAAACTCCCACCCGGTATATGTAACTCCTTTTGACATTTAATGCAAAATAGGAATTTTGAGTACCTACTCTCATATACTTATGTCTGGCATAAAGTGTATGCAACGTATGTTAGATTTTTGTTATGCGTAAACAATCTCAATTTAAATATCAGACACTTGACATATACGTATGTATGTATGTCCGGATAAAAATGTTAGATGTAAAGATGTAAACCTAGCACAAATACGAGTAATGTAGACGTGACTTAGGCTCACCATATAGTGAAACAATTGACGATAATTAATACTGTGGCAGCACCATGTAAATACCACCAATATTGTATGTAATACAACAAACATGGAGCCATCATAAAACCGATACCCCAAGCCAAATATATTAGCTGGCAAAATGTTGTCCGGTAATGTTTCGAGCACACTTCATTTACTAAAAAGTTTTCAGTAAATGCGCGGGCGGCAAAAAAATTTATCAATTGTCTCTTACAATACACATACAAAATTAACCAGCTTGCATATCCCCCACTTGCTGTAAGTGCCCTACCTAGAAAAAGGGCCCATATTGACGTAGCAAACATAGTGAGAAGTAATCCTGCGAAGCAAATTAAAGTATTGATCTGAACCATTCTCTTACGTCCAAACCTAAGTTTAAAGGTGTTATAGAAGTGATTTTTAAATAAAGTGCCTACTATTTACATATCGGCTGCAATCCCCATTGGAAAATCTGTAATTCCTCTACTAAATAGTCCACCCAAGCAAAGATACTTTTTCACATAATCTGTACAAAGGTTAAGCTAAAATAGTCGATTATGGAATTGTAAGAGTACCTATCGTATAACTGTGTTAAAAATAATTTTACCAAATTTGCATTTTCAACAAATGAAAATCCTTCCGAAAAGTAACCGTGGTCAGCTATAACACTGGTACAAACAGCAGTTGGAATTTTTGTTTGATTGTCATTTACATATGTCACTGCTTCATCGTATGACCTTTGAAGTAATTCTGTATAATTAATAATATACATAGTACATTGGGGCATTGTTACTCTTGAACTGAAAATTACACATTTTTATTGTTGTCTTAAAGGTTTGACGTACACAGTAAAAAAAAGCAAAGGAATTGTTAAAAAAATATCTTAAGGCTAACGATTAGGTTTTTTGGTGGCCCATTGGTTAGACGTCTACTTTGCAACTAAGGGAACAGTTTCAAATCTGCACCGTGGCCAGAATTGTAAAAAATGCAGAACAACCGAGATGCGAATCCCTAAGTAGATGAAATGGCCAATTATTCTAGGAATCAACGCAGGTTGCGAAGCAAACTTCCAAATCGACTGTACCTACTCCTTAATAATAAATTAAGGTAAATATATCGGCACTCCACGAGGTTGTATGAACGGCAACACGAAGGGTTAAGGCCTCCTAAGTCGCTTTCATACCCGATTGTCTCGTACGCTATGCATACGGGGTGATGACTTCGATAATCGCTAAAATAGGTGCCTTATTGTTTTTTTCAGTTTCTAAGACTAGAATATAAAAAGAGCATTAAAGTTTATTACGTTGGCATAGAAATATTTTTTTTCATTTGGAAATTCCATTCAGAACTCTCAATATTTTGTATATAACATCTGAAGTCCAATGTTTCTCTGGCAGAAAATAAAGCATTCTAAAATGGTGTCAATTACAAGTTAATATTTTTTACTGTTGTAAGTATTGTGTGTTACTTGTAACGATACTATTATTGCGGGCCAACCACATAAAATTAACATCAGAACTAACCATAATGAACACTCGCCTGTTTCTTCCAGTGCGGCTACTACGTACTTTTCCACTAAAAATTAATATGTTTAATAACGTTCTGTTTTAGGTGCGATTGGCGAGAAGGATCGAAGCCATATTTCTATACGGCTTGGAGTTGTGAACTTTGTATTAACATTACATTTCAGCAACTGTAAATATAGGTACTCACTACTTCGAATATCAGTGTCCTCACTGAAACGAACGCTTCGACTTCTTTTTGTCTGAGTAAAATGACAAAATTAATAAAACGCTTTCAAACTATATTTTAATGTTTGTATGTACAGTACCTCAGTTGTATCATCATCTCTTGTTGGTTCTTGTTTTAAACTGCTTCTGCGAGCACTTGATGGAATGTTTTCCATTAGATTTGTGTTAATAAATTTTAAAGATCTTTTCGTAAATTTTTTTAAAGTATCAATATTTTGACATACATCAATGTCATTAATTGTTTGTTTATTGTTGGATCTATACAGGCAAAAAAGCACTGATGACTTATTAAAATCTAAATATATAAACAAAAAATATATGTAATTATATTAAAATTAAAAGAGTTCGGCCATTGTTAAACTTGTAATTAAATCTTCTTTTGTATCCGTTATTTCTTCCTGCACTACCGGAGCGACCAACATAAGAAGAGCGCACATCATACAAAAGCCACAAAAAAATCCTCTTAATACATGAATGTCTATTTTCATAGGCTTTAATAAAAAAAAGTAATTTATATTTTTTTGTTTCTTAGACGAGGCTAATTAATATAACGGGTGTCTCAGTAAGAACTTGAATTTCGAATCGCGCGCCATTTTCGTCTGTCAATTTTGAAGTCAGCCATATTTGTTAGTTTTATAATTAATACGAGTACATTGACATTTACGAAAATGACGCGATACACTTTGGAAGAACGTTTGTTAATAGTGAAAACCCATTACAAACATGGGGAAAATTTTGCAGTGACGATTCGCAAGTTACGTGATCATTTTGGCGTGCATAATTGACCATCGCGGCCTGCTATTGAAAATTTGATCAAGAAATTTGGGCGGACGTTTTCATTGAAAGATGAAAGGGACCTTACCCGTCATCGCCCCAAAAGATCGGCTGAAAACATCGCAGCTGTGAGTGTCAGCGTCGCAGAACAACCAAACACCTCCATCCGGCGTCGTGCCCAGGAATTGACAATTGAACCTCCACCGCAGCACTCTTCAACGAATTTTGACAAAAGATTTGCACCTTCATGCTTACAAGATCCAGTTGACTCAACAGCTGCAGCCTATCGACCATAGACAGCGCAGAAACTTTACCAACTGGATCTTGGAACAACTGCAAGCTGACGATGCATTCCACAACCAAATCGTCGTTAGTGACGAGGCTCACTTCCACCTCAACGGCTTCGTTAACAAGCAGAATTCTCGGATCTGGGGAGATGGAAATCCACAGGACTTGCAAGAACTTTCGATGCATCGTCAAAAAGTGACAGTTTGGTGTGCCATGTGGGCAGAAGGGATACTCCTACGAATAAAGAGAAACGGATAATCGGACCGTACTTTTTTGAAAATGATGAAGGTGCCACCATGAGGGTCAACGGCGATCGTTAGCGTGGCATGTTTACAAACTTTTTTTGGCAAGAATTGGATGGAATGGACGTAACTGAGATGTGGTTGCAACAGGATGGCGCCACCTGCCACACCGCACGCGAAACAATGATGTTGTTGCAAACCAAGTTCTCAGGTCGTGTCATCTCTCGTTTTGGAGACCAAAACTTGCCGCCAAGAAGTTGCGATTTAACCTGTTTGGATTATTTCCTCTGAGGTTTTTTGAAACGTAAGGTCTGTGCGAACCACCCTGAGCTAATTCAAGAACTCAAAGAAGAAATTGAACGCCAAACTCGTGAAATCCAGCGGCCCTTACTCCAAAACGTACTGCGAAATTTCGTTAAAAGAGTATATACCTGCCACCAGACCAACGGTGGCCATTAATTAACCGACATTTTATTTCATGTTTAATGTCATTAATAACTCTGAAGATATCGATAATAAAATCTAAAAAAACCATTAAATTAATGTGTTTTTTATTTAAAATTCAAGTTCTTACTGAGACACCCATTATTTCAAACTTCGGCAGTTCTGAAATGTAAAACTTTCAGATACAGTTGAGGTTTCCATGTAATAATTGTAAAGTAATACATTCACTTACTTACGAGGGTTGGAATTTTAATAGTAACAACTATATAATAATAATAATAATAATAATAGTACGCAGATTCCTCAACTTATAATAAACATATTGTGACTTGATTATTATCCGTCACAATAAGAATTTCCGGTTGATAAACACCGAGACATAAGAAGATAATAATAATAATAATAAAAGCATTTGCATACCTTTTAGGATCATATCTTAATGATATGTTTCCACTTTCTCCTGTCTCGCCTTTTGTTACCAGTTCGTAATGTCCTTCTCCCGAAGGTCTTCGTAAACTACCTCCATCCACCTTTTCCTCGGCTGTACTACTCTGCATGGGGTTGCTAAAGTTGCTTCCTTCATGTGTTTGGCTCGACTTTCTCCGATTCTCTCAAGATGCCCTAGCCATCTTATTCTGTTTGCCTGTATCACCTGAATAATATTTGGCTGGTTGTAAAGATGCATCACGCCTTTGTTTGTTCTGCTTTCCCAGTGATCTACTTTTTTTCTTCCTAGTATTTTTCGTTCCCATGCTTCTGTTGACTACTGTTAAGGACCCACGCTTAACTGGCATAAGTAACTGTTGGTCTGATCACAGCCTACTTTTAACTCTGTACACTTATTTCTTACTCACCTTCCATCACAATGGATAAACCTGCGCGTGTGTCTGCCTCCTGTTCGCCTAAGACCAAGTATTTAGTTTTGTCAACATTTATATTCTTAGTCCTCTTTTTCTGGCCTGGGATTCTACTTTTCTATTATTCGTTTTAGTTCTGTTTCTGATCTCGCCAGCAGTATCAGAACGTCTGCGTACGCTAGGCTTTAATGTCTCTTGTCTTTGTTATAATTCCACTGTCGCGAATGATTTTTGCGCGCATCAGATTAAAGAGGATGGTTAACAGTGGGTCCCCTTGTGTGACTTCATTTTGGGTCTCAAAACTTTCTAAAAGATCTCCATTTACTTTCTTTCTTGTTGTCCTCTCCAATATCATCTTTACTACTATATGAATTTTTACTGGAATTTGCAAATCCTGCATGCCTTGCAGTAGTTTGTCTCTTTGAATGGAGTCGCACGCTTTCTTAAAATCTATGAATAGAGCGTAAATTTTGGTATTGTGCTCATAGCTGGTGGCAATTATCTGTTTTAGCGTACAGTATTTTTCACCTAGGATTTGGGTTGTGACGTCAACGCGCTGTTGATAAATTCACAATCTAGCTATACTTCATCTCTTTCTAAACTAGGTTTTCATTACCTACTGCGCACGAACGTGTGTCCAAACAGACAGTTTTTGGGCGGGGCAAGTTGATGTCACAACCCAAATGCTAGATGAAAAATACTGTAGATATGTATGTGATCAATCACTGAGCTGCCTTTTCTAAAGCCACATTGGTATTCTCCCAGTAAGGGCGCTGCGTATTCTTCCAGTCAATTTTTATAAGTGTGACTACCATCTAATAAGTTATAAGCTATACATCGGTAATTACTACTAGAAAAATTGGTACCAGCATTGCGCTTTTCCATTCTCTTGGTATTTTCTTCTTTTCCCAAGCTTGCCTTATTATTTCTTATATTTTATTATGTAGTTCTCCTCCTCGGTACTTTAATAACTCTGGGTGAATTTCATCTTCACCAGGGGATTTTTTATTCCTTTGATTGGTAATCTGTTGTTCCACTTCCTCCCAAGCCGGCGCCCCTTGGTTTTCATTTACGTGCTCTTCCTCTTCAACTTGCTCTATTGATTGGGCTCCTACATTGTTTAACACCTCTTCAAAGTATTCCTTCCTTATTATTTGTGTCTCGTTTTCTACTAACTCCCTTTCTTTATTTCTTATGTATTTTGTTCTACTATTGTATCCTTGTTGTGTTTTTTTATTTCTTGGTAGAAGATCCCGATTTCCTTGTTTTCATATTTCTTTTGCAGCTCGGCCAGTTCATGCTCTTTGAACATTTTCTTCGCTCTTTTTTTGTTCTTTGTAGTGTTGTATGTCTCATTCTGGCCTTCTTCATTTTTTCTAGTTCTTCCTTACACTTTTCATCAAACCATCCTGCTTTCCTTATATCTTATTCTCTTTATTTGGGCCCATTTCTTTCGACTGCGTCACTGTCCTGCACTTTTCTTCTGCCTTACATACCTACATATTTTGACGCTGGGTGGATTCTGTGAGTTTATTCACATTCCATGTTCTTTCTTTGCGCTTCATCTATTTATTATTATTTATCGTATGGCAATACATGCCTAAAGAATGTCTGGAATAGACCTAAATCGCACTCCGCGAAATGGTTCCTTCATCTTAGAAACCAAGCCATCAAATCGTAGTCACAAGGACGGAGTAAAGTGAATGGTAGAGCACTTCCTAGTCTCCATCAAATCTGCAATATGCGCTCAAGTGTTCTCATACAAAATGACGAATGGGTTCTGCAGAAAGTGTTTCTGCTTTTTTTCTTGGTGACGCTGTTATGCAGTACGGTTTCTCACACTTTGAATCGTTATCCAACTTCGCTATTGTAATTTTGTAAGCACTGTGACTAGACCGATAGACAGCAACACCATATTTTTCTCATCACTGCGTGGGTACTTGTAGTGGAAAAAAAAGAGTCTATTTGCCCTGAGTTAAGTTGGGTATCCAACCAACCTGTGCATTTCTACAGCTATTAAAATTCAAACCCTCTTATAATTAGTATAAAAACAAAACTCACCAATTCGTATTGATACTGCAAATAAATCATAGCAATAATGCCGCTTGTACTTATACCTACACCAAAAGCTGTCGCTCGATGTGAAGTCGGAAATAAATCTAATATATAAATGTAAACCACTGGTAACAGTGCTGTCGTAAATATTTCCGCTAGCAACAGTGTTATATCACTTATTGATTTCGCTGTAATAATAATAGTTAATTATTATATCATTAACAGCAAAGTCGAATTATATTACACTCAGATAATACAGATGCGATGAAACAAGATGCTAACAAAAGAAATAGGTTGCAGCATACATTTTTTTTTCTAAAAGTAAATACCAAACCTGATGTTAGAATTGTTGTAATAAGCTGTAACAATTGAAATATATACATATTTGTTGCATTTTATTCTGTTTTTAGTTTTCCTATGTAGTAAATAAGGCAGTATATAAATAAGATATAAAAAGCAATAATAAACGTGTTTTATTAAAGTCCATTTTGAAAAGATTACTCATCTCCAACAAAACCTAACGACAGGGCTCGACAAATCGCCAGACAAAAACGGCATTCGCTTTCCCCAAAAAATATAATTCTCTATGATATAAATATGAAGGGAAAAACACGTAATCATTACTGGCGATGGGATTTGTCGAGCCCTGCCTCGATATTAAAACCGTATAATTTCTAAGTGGAAAATTATCAACGGAAATTCAAGCAGTAGGTACTAATCAATACGTCCGCTGTAGAATGTACACAAATCCGTTTCAACTTCTATGAAAAAAGTATACGAATAATTAATAATCTCACAATGGCCATAAATAGAATAAATCTAACCCACAGCGAACATATTAAAGACTATTTTATTTTAAAAGTGTTAAAATCTCCCTAGAAATTCAGGTAAAGGTCAAAACAGCATATAAGACTAAATACTTGGGGTTAAAAAGGGGTTTTAAAATAGGTTCGGATCACACAATGAAACTTCGGGAGACCGTGTTATCAAGAAGAAGCAATTTACCAGCATAAAGAGTTATACACTACAAGACGATATAAAACATATTTATCAGAAAGAACTGGAGTAAGAAATAAACCATCAGAGGGGCCATGATTGAAAGTTTATGGAACTTAAAACCGTTCAAATAAGTGAAGTCAAACAACATGTTGGAACGGTGAAATCAAGACTCAGGTCAAGCAAAAGAAGAATAACTGGAAGAAGTAAATATCTTACTACAAAGGATGAAGCAGAATATGAAAGCTATAAGAACAACAGAACAAAGTTAAACAATAAAAGCAGCCAAAAGAAAAACGCGTGAAAAGGCAGGGACAAAGTAACTCAAAGCTACTGTATAGAACTATAAAAGGAAAGAAAAAGCATCAATTATACAAGATAAAGACGGAAGAATGCTTGTATCAGAGGTGGAAATTAAAACTCGATGGTATGAGTATTTTACTGAGTTATTGGAGTGTGATACAAGACTTAATAACAACACGAGAGACGAAGAAGGTAATGAAAATGAACCCGAAGCAATGCAAGATGATATAGAGTATGAGGAGGTAAACCCTCCAGAAACCGAATATTGGAAAGCCACCGGACAAGATGAGGTCAAATCCGAAATGATCAATTGTATGCCACATGGACGTCTACTAATGATGTAAAAAATGTTTAGTGTAACGTGGAAAACAATGAAGATTCTACAAGACCGGCAGGCGGCAATAAAAATGCCTTTGTATAAAAAATTTGACACCAATCAGTGCAATAACTACCGAGGTATTCACTACTCATCGTTGTAGAAAGTACGTATATGAACGTATTATACATGGAAAACAGAATGAGAAAGATCTTACTCAACTTTCCAAGAAAACCAAGTATGTAGGATTTCGACCAGGACGGTCCACACAAGACTGAATAGTCACGATACGTCAAATATGTATATGTTAGAAACACGGTGAACAAGAGAGGAAACGTGTATCTATGTATCATAAGCCTGCAGAAAGCTTTCGATACTATCTCAAGAGAGTGTATATCATATAATTTAGTAAATGCTATGAAGAGCGTCTTACAGAAGCGTAGTCAACAGAGTAAGAAGCAATTATGGAACGACACAAAAGTTCATTACTAACAAAAGTGTAAAGCAAGAAGGAATCTTCTATATGTTGACGATTTAATGCTGATTTCTAAAAATAGAAGTCACCTCCAAAAGGCAATAGAGAATTGGACACAGGTAGTCGTGGAAACCGAAATGTGTATAAACCGCACAAAAAGTGAAGTCATGATAATATCTAGAGATGAGGAACAGCTACAAATAAATTTAGACGAACATCTGATAAAGCAAACTAACCCCGTGAAATACCTGGGCTCTGTACTAGATCTCAAGGGAAACATAGAAAGTGTTGTAAGCAATACAATAGGAGCAACAGTATAAGATTATTTAATGTATTAAAATCGGTATTCCTTAACAAAAAAGAAGTGTGTAAGAAGGTAAAAGTCAAAATATATAAAACGACGTTTAAACAGGTCTTAAGATACGGTAGTGAATCGTGGGTGTTCAGTAAGAAACTAAAATCCAAACTGCAAGTTGCCGAAATGAAAATTTTGATGAGAATTGAGGGAGTTACTAGGAACAATAAAATAATAAATAGAGGGAAAGGTTAAGAGTTAAATGTATAGGTTGGTAGTTAATTAGAATGAAATTTAGTGAAAAAAATTTGGGAATCTAAATCGGAAGAGAAAGCAACACGAGGCAAACCTAAAAAAAGTTGAGATACTGAAATAGCAGAAGTTCTAAGTCAAGCGGATACTTATGGGTCAGTGCAAAACAAACAGCCACATATAAGAATAAATGGAAAAGATTCTGTAGAAAGAAAGGTTGCGGATAAGTATAGGCATAAATATTATTTGCATACCAGGACAGCTGACATTGGTTTATCAACATCTATTTTCTGCATAACTATCTGATGCTTGGTTGTCACTAAAATAATAAAATATTAATACAATCAAACAATTTGCGAATAAAATATTTACTAGCGTTGGGTATAATCGAACAATTTCATTAACGGAACAGTTGATCCGTAAATCGTTTTAATAAAATCGATCACTCGGGTATTCGAAAT
The DNA here is from genome assembly GCA_963082815.1 of Melanotus villosus. Lineage (NCBI taxonomy): Eukaryota > Metazoa > Arthropoda > Insecta > Coleoptera > Elateridae > Melanotus > Melanotus villosus. Next base: position 60,156,255 of record OY720425.1, read on the forward strand.
TTGAATCTAGATTTGATCTTGATAATGAGAAACGACAATGCATCAATTCTTATTCTGCTCTCTCACTATAGTCTGTCTCAACCTTAGCAAGAAGTATAGGTCTTACGGACAAGAGCGTTGCTGTATTGAACACAGTCCATAATAAAACAGGGCTTTTCTGTTAAAAAGGAATAACACGATTTAGAGAATTCTCAAATTGAACAAAGACAAACATACTCCATGAGAGCCTGGATTTCTTTCTGAGTTTGAGGCAAACTATAAGACAAAAACAACCGACGTGTTCGAACCGTAATTGAAACACCAATATTCGAATTGTAAATTAACAACTAATTGAGATTCAGGCTAAAAATAGCACTGTTAAGTTGTCTATTTAAATTTGAGTCGATTACTCTATGATTATTCATTCGTTGTTCCCATCGCCAATATTTAAATACAACAAACCTATAACATAATGCATTGTGGGTACAATTCCACTTAAAATGATAGTAATACAAGTTCTGTAATCGAAATAAAGTTTGGTAAATATATGCAGTTGATTTAGGGCCGAAGGTGGCGGCACTGTAGTGTCATTCTGAGCCGGTATTTGTTTTTCAACGCTACCCATTTCTTGTAAAACTTTCCAGGCCGTTTTCCATTTTCCATATATCATTAACCATCTTGGAGATTCTGGCACAAACCTTTAAAAAATATTTTGTCATAATTTTTTCTGGGTTGCAAAAATATATTTATTAAAAATCCAAAATACGCCCGAACTCTTTATGATATTTTAAAATTACATAATAGTCTCATCAGTTGCCAGTTACTTACATAACTCCAAATAAAATAATTAATAATGGGCACGCGTTAGCTATTTCAGACATTCGCCATGTAGGAACTGCAGGAAAAATTATAGAATGTATAATCGTTCCGACATGTGGTGATGCAAATGAAAGAGCCGTCAAGAGTGATCTGTATTTATTATGACACAACTCTGTAACTTAAAAATATCGTTAAAACTTACGAAGTTCGTGTACGAAAAACGTTTTACATAAAACAAGTAGGCTAAGAAATACGGTAGTATGGCCGATACTTGCTATCGTTTTTCCTACAAATAACAAACTGAAATTCATAGCAGTCGGTATTAAACAGCTTCCAATAATAACTGTTACGGCACCAAAAATGTACACAGGTTTTCGGCCATAGCTGTAAAGGATTAATATAACAAATTTTGTTTTGTTTTTAGAAATCTACCTAATTACGTACACATCTGCTATTATGCCCAATGGAAATGCACTTATTGTATGTCCTAATTCCAAAAAGAAATTATAAGACTGATAAACCTTACGATCGCATATCAAATCAAACTGTAATATGAATAACATAAATACATAATTATATAAGTGAAATATTCTTTTCACTTTTTACTTGTTTTACTAAAGAAAGTGGTTCTGGTATTTCATTCTTATATAAATATTTATTACATTTCACTATCTTGGGCTTATAAAATGTGCTTTGTACTTCTTCTAGTGCAGCCTCGTACGGTAACAATGCCAGATAACTGTAGTTAAAGGCGTAATAAAAGCAGCCAACGTTTTCTTCTAGTATTCTATAAAACGTGTACGATATATACCGTGTGTTTGACTTAAGGGGCGAACATATGGAAATAGCATGAGAAATCGTATACCGGGTGTGGCCTGAGATGTGAGACATAGGAGAAATGCATGGGAAATTGAACATAATGTGAATATTATCTTCTTGGCTATCTGTTGCTTACGTTGTAGTTATTCATCGAAAAGTACTTTTTTTTTCAGTCGATTATAGTACAACATTTATCTGAAATGAAGGAGAAATCGTATTTTTTCCTGATTATTAGACTGATATTAATTCTACAAAAATTTGATCAACTAGACTTGTTCTGATGAGCTGCAGCATCACTATGGAAATTTCAGAATTTAGTACGAATAAATCATGCGCAGCAGGCTTTAAGCAAGTTGTCATAAGGTGCATGTGTGACTTTTTTGACTTTTTATTTAAAATATTTATCTACTGTATTTTACGTTGAGGGGCTAAATTTTCCTAATTAGTTAAGAATCAATTGCTTAATAGCATATTCATCCAAACAAGAACGTACAAAAGCTAAACGGTTCAGTTGGAAAGATAAAATTAAGCAATTATCAAAATCGCATGAATTTCTCCTATGTCTCACATCTCAGGCCACACCCGGTATATGCAGATTCCTGCTTGCCGTTTGAGTTGATAGGATTGATAGTGGTATTCATCGAAAGACAAAAAGAATACGCTTAATTCGATACTATTTTACTTGAGTTTGTTGCTTTTTTAAGAAAGAAATAGTTTAAAAACTACAACAAATAATTTGCATTTTATTCACAAAAAGCAGGCCAACCATGGAACCATGATAATTTGAAGTTTTTTAAATCACGATCTGACGCCAGTATAAAATGTTTTGACAATAAATACCCTCTCCTCATTAAAATATTCAACATACTATTCATAGTAATTAGGTAGATACGTGAATTGATAACTGACAGAAAATAATAGTATATTTTACAACAAGACATGAAAATAACGTTTTTTTTTTTCGTGAGATGAGAATTTGCCCACGAGCTGCGTTAGCAGCGAGTAGGGCAATCTCAGGAACGAAAAAAACGTATTTCATGTCGAGTAGTAAACACTATTTTTTCTCCGAAATTTTAATTACCTGTTTGAAATAAGTTTTAATTCGACTTAATTCAAACCGAATTGTGTCAATGCACATTATTAATTGTTTGTTTAATCGTTTCCATAGTAACACACGCATTTTTTATTTTGTTGCCATAGATTTGGAATTCTTATTTTCATCTCTAGAAGTGAAAATGTTTTCATCTCTAGATGAAAAAAGTAGCACTTTCACATAGAGTTTATCGTGAAGAAAATACTTATTTTCATATCATGTGTAGAAAAAAATTATTTTGGCATAAAGAAACTTCAAATTTGATCATGGCTAGTCTGTTTTTTTTTGTGAATAAAATGCAAATTATTTCCTGCAGTTTTTAAGCTATTTCTTTCTTAAACAAGCAACAAATTCAAGTACGGTAGTATCAAATTAAGCACATTTTTTTGTCTTTCGAGTGATATTACTATCATTCCTGTCAACTCAAACGGGGAGCAGGAATCTGCATATATACGATTTTCCATGCTATTTCCTTATGTTCGCCCCTTTTAAGCCAAACACCCGGTATGATATTTTGTTTGTTTAAGGGTTATATGAATAATCTCAACTAATTTTAACAAGTCGGTATCGAGTTGTAATTTAAAGCTTCCTGTTAGGACTCAAACGCCAAAGTGAAAGATCTATCCCACAGTGCTGTTATGGAAATAAAACTACTCACGTATGAGTTGTTGGATATGGCCACGTTATATTACGTTTTTCATAAAAGGTCCAACGTGTTTTAGCGAGTTGTGTTATATCACATTGTATTTCTATACCCATATGTGGTGTTGAAATCTGTATCGAATTGAAACGAATTTTATAAAATAACTCAGTTTTTCCAATGTAAAAATTATTTACAGCTCTTACCTGTAAAACTGCATAAAAGTGAATAATCCAAATTAAAAAATAAACCATTATAAATAATAAATTGTTACGGGATGTTAGTTTAAATAATTCCGATTTAATATTTTCAGCCTTTTCTAAAATAACAGGTGAAATTAACGGAAACAGAAACCTTAACACATATTATAACACTAACTGCTGTGTCTGGTAATGTGTGGATGCACATGAGTTACTTCATTGCGCGTTTGTTTATCTGATCTGCCATCGTGTTGCACATTAAACTACAAATTCGCATATTTCATAAGAGTAATATAGAAGAAAAAAGGTTTTACCATAACAGTTTTATTAGAATTAGCATTACTGTTGTTTTTTGGATCTTTTATTGTAAACATTTTTAATTAGATGTTTATCTGCCAGCTTCAAGTTAACATGTAAAAATGTGACAATCTTGATATTTTTATACTTCAAATTTGATAGGAATGTCAAATTTCAGTACAAAATATGTCAAATGCTAAGGGAAATGGCCCAGCACCAGAATGGGTGGTATTTATTTTCTTATTTACTTAACTTACGTAAATTATATTTTTATTTATTATTTAAGTCTACGCCCAGTCCATCTTCATCTGGGGTACGTTAATCTTCAAATGTACGTTTAAAATTTAAAATACACAATTTATTTTATATTACAGATAGCTTCTTCGGACATTCCCTTGGCCAATTTAGCATTTGTACGCACAACCTCAAATATATTCACAAAACCGAATTTTACTATAACCTACTTTTTAGAAAAGAAGAAGTGATTCTCCGCCTATCGTCGATCGATATGGAGATTATAAAACTGATTGTTAGTGCAGTTTTAAACATTAATATTTAAATAATAAGCCCGACAATTTTAGCCCAACTGTATTTTACAGAAGAGTTCCATAATTCTAGAGAGTGGTCATTATGGATGACTATGGTGTTTATAATTCTTAGTTGGAACGGTCTGCCCATTACAACTCAGGTTCCTCAGAGTTATTTAAATCATCCCTTTGCATTTATTTATATTTTATAGAGATTGCCATACCTTAGTATCCATAGTGTACGTTGCAAAATACCCGATTTAGAAAATACAAATTGGAGTTTTTCCCAAATTCATAAAATTTCTTCCTATAGGTATATGTATGTATTTTGCAACTGTGGCATAAAGTTTTAAATTTTGTATCTTTATAGTAATGCAAGTGGTCACTGTTATTATTATGACTACGATTATAAATTGTTATCTTTTATGCCCTTTACAGAAGCTTTGAATTTAACGCAAAATTCTCCTAAACCCCTTATTAAAAAATGTTCAAAGTATACGACAAATGCTCAAGAAGATGGTTATACACATATGAATGAGGTATTTATAATAAGATAAATTTTTAAAAACTTGATATTTTTGAAATTAAATATTTAACCGAGTTTGTTTGTTTAAATTGAAGTTCGCAAACAATAAGCAGTTTTTAAAATACTATGTTAATTGTATCGAATTACAGTAACCTATAACTCGACAATTATATTTAAACGTCGGAACATTATTCCGCAAAAACTCTTTAACATACGAAAGCATCTTTATTTTCAGTTTCATATAGAGTGCATTTCAGAGGATAAAAAGAATTTCGCTATTATAAATTCTGGCCTATTAATTGGATTCTTAATAACAGGTTTTTTAGCTGATATGTAAGTTTGATAGTACTTACTATTAACAAAATCTCTATGCATATAAATTAATGCCGCAATGACCGAGTGGTTAAGGTACTTAACTACAGTGCAGACGGTTTTGGGTTCAAACATATGTCGGATGCCCGACAGGTCGTTACAAGTAATTGAAAATCGAAATACAGTGGTGAAGTAAGAACAGTAAACAGTTGTCAAATGCATGTGGCTTACCACATCACCCCGTATGCCGAGCATATTATATGCACTTGGAAAAGGCCTTAATCCTTCGTGTTGCTGGCCATACTCCTTCGCGGAGTGTTAGCGCTTAAACCTATGTATGTACCTTACATATATACATATAAATTATTGTAAACATGATAAAAAATAATAACTAAAAATATAGATAAGCAGTCAACTCTTTGCAAGCCGGTTTTTCCTCGATATAAACCATTTTTTAAATTAAATGTTTTCTCTTTGCAAGCTTTGTATTACGAGGTGTGTTCAATTGAAACCCATCTTTAGTCCGTAAAAAACTTATTCGGAAATATAATTATAAATAATTGCCACCACAATTAAGGTACCTATCCCATTGTTTCACCAACCGATGTATGTATACCCTGCTCATAGAATTCTTGTGGCTGCTGACTGAAGAATTCTTTCACAGAAAAGAAAATATTCAATAGAAGAAATGGAGGATTTTAGAGCATCCACCATACAGCCCAGATTTATCGCCTTGTGATTTCCATACTTTTGGGCCACTGAAAAAGGCGTTAAAAGGTAAACGTTTTCAGTCGGACGCAGAAGTACAAAACGCTGTGAACTAAAGACGGGTTTCAATTGAACACACCTCGTATGTTAAATTATGTCTACAATGTACCATAATTCAATTAGTTTAATGATTTAATTGCACAGTTTATAACAAGAAGAATATCTTAGTACTTACTTACTTAAGATGACTTCTCCTGTATGGGTTTGTCGTTTTTAGCTTCCATTATAGACGATCATTCCAGTCTCCCTCTTTTAGATCTCGGTCCATCATTACTTGTTTCAGGTGTGTTGGTCGACTTCTTTTTCTTTTTTCTCGTGGAAACCATTCATATATTTTCTTCGACTATCTATCAACATTCATCCTCTCATTTCTTTCCAAATTTTGTAGTTTTTGTCAAATGTTTATTCCAAAGCATTCCATGGAGCGCTCGTGTTGCTGTTTTTCCCAACTTGATTCTGTTGTCTACGTCTTCTTCGCATCTACCTACCTACCTACCTACCGTCTGTAGTGATAATTAATCCTAAATATTTAAAGCTGCTGCAGTTTTGTATTTCCACATTATCAATCCTTAAATTTTCCTGATTACTACCAATGCACATACATATGTTCTGTTTTCCCCCAGTTGTTGTTTAAGCCCCGTAATTCAAATTCTTCTTGCACGTTCAGTAATACGTTATCTATTGGTATATCTTAAACATTTCTGGGTTCATCTCTCTATGATTTCGTCTATATATAAGTATATGTTAAATAAGAGTGGCGATAAGGAGTAACTTTGTTTTGGTCCTTTTGTTATATGAATTCGTCTGTCACCAGGTTGTTGATTTTAATTTTTCCCGACGTGTTGTGGTGTAGGCTCTCCTTGTTCTGGTGCTCTATTGTTTTTCGTTTTACTAAGTATTTCTCCTACATCTTTCATTGTTATTTGTGTTTGCATGTTGTTTAATAATATTATGTCTTTTTCCTCCATAAATTGCGTTTCTCGAGTTGTTTCATTCCATCAAAAAAATTCTTTTGTTTGCGCCTTAAAAAATGACGCAACAGCGGTTTTCAACACATCATCTGACGAAAATTTTCGGCCCTTAAGGTCTTTCTTCGGATGTTTGAACAAGGAGTCGCAGGGTTCTAAATCAGTGCTATAGGGTGGATGTTGTAACCTCGGTGAATCCACAGCTTTCGATAATGGGTTGAACAGCGAGCCTTGTGGACCCTGCAACAGCAAAGTTTTGGTGCTCCATGAATTCGGACGTTTTTCTCTAAAGGCCTGCTTTAGGTTTTGGATCGTCCTTCCATAAACCATTCCATTAATAATTATTGTGGACTCTTTTTCCATATATTTAATAAACAAAATTCCCTCGCAGTCCCAAAATCGGCCGCCATCAACTTTCCAGAAGGCGACTGATTTTTCGCCTTCTTTGGAAGTGGAGAACCCTTGTGCACCCATTGCATCGATTCCTGCTTCGTGGGAGGATTCCAATAGAACACCCAACTCTCGTCGCCTGTGACAATTCATGAAAAATAATTTTCATCGTTCTCAAAAGCGGCCAAATGTGCTGGAGAAATTTCTTTCCTCGCCAGTTTCTGCTCAGGTGTAAGGAGTTTGGGGATCCATCGTGCAAAAACTTTTTTCATCCCGAAATCTTCGTCCACAATCTTGAAAACTGGATCTTCATTTGTCGATCTAACAGCAGAAAATCTTCAACAAGCCTAATGGTCTCCTCAGTTCTTGTTTCAGTCGGTCTACCTGATCTGGGGTCATCCTGAATTAAGTCTCGGTCGCAGCGGAACTATTTACACCAAAATTTTACTTGAAAATAAGATGGTGCAGCTTCCCCATACACAGCAACCATTCTTTCATGAATAATTTTTATGCCATTTCCATCTCTAGTGCGAATCTTTATCACTGCGGGATGCTCCAAATTACTTTCGCTCATTTTTCGGAAGAAAAAAATCGTAAAAACTGCAAAACGCAAGGAACTCGTACAAAATTTCGTCAAAGCACCTACTTAGAACAGCGACAATAATTTGACAACCAAATAATTTTTTTACCTGACATCATTTTTATGGCTAGGTAGTTAACTAAAAAAAACACCCTCGTATTTGCATACGTTATTCCAATATTCATTCATCTTTTCTTTAGTTTTTTGTTTTACTAGTTATCTATATTTTACATATTCTTTTCTTGTTCTTTGATTTTTATCAGCTAACCAATTATTGCATCTCTTTTTCACTAGCTCTATCAAGGTCTTCAGTTCTTCGCTCACGTGCATATTTGTTTTATACTTTTTTTTAAATTAAACTTAGCGGCGTCGTTGGCTATGATCATTGGCCTTCTAAACTTAATTCTACCTAACCTAGACGAGTTCGAACACCAACCACGCTCCAGGCCGAGGGCTGGTCATGGTTAGATCCGAACCCGGAGTTTCTTGATCGTGAAGCATCTTACTTTTTAACTTACCTAGTGATTCATAAGCTACAGTCTGAACACATATTGTTATTTTTCATTTTTGTTTAACCAATATCAAATCGATTATAGATTTTAGCCCCCTGTTTGGTTGTTCATATATGAATTTATGAATATCCTTATGTTTAAAGAATGCGTAGGCTAGCATGTATTCGTGATCTCTGCATATCTGTACCAGTCTCCTTCCATTGCCATTTTTTATGTTTTCTCCTGCTGCTCCTCCCTCTCGAGGGTTAAAGTCTCTAATATTATTTCGTGTGTTTTATTTGTATTCTCTACTACTCGGCTGAGTTTCTCAAAAAATTTGCCTTTCTCTTCTTCCTTAGTATTGTCCTCAACTACGCATACTCCAATTATCCATTTACTATTAGGCTACTTTTATAATGCCTTCATCAATTTCTTTCCAGTATTGTATTTTATTAGTCAATTTCTTTCTCATCAGTACTGACACCCCTGCCTGTGTCCTCTCATTTTTATTTACTCCACTCCATATGCGGTTATAATTTCCTAGGCTTTCTTTTTTCTTTTTGTTAATATCGCTACATTTATTTTCATTATTTCTATTTCGTTAATAACTTGGTTATTGGCCAGACTTTGTGCATTCCACGTAGAGACGTTAAAATTTCATTTCCTTCATTTCTTTTTTGATCGTTGTTTATCGCTGAAATGTTATGCAGCAAAATTGCCCCTTTTGTATCCGTTGGGACTCCTTCCGTTAGAAGTGTGGATTACCATCCGGAGATTGTCTTGCTGGTTTTTTCGTTCTGCTTCTGCTGTTTTGTTTTACGTGGGACGTGGGATGGATTGCAAATCCAATCGTCACAACCCTCCTTCTTTCTCATCCGGACTTGGGACCGACTACGGCGGAGTTCTTTTAGTATTCATTAATATTTACGTTCGAGTCAAAAAGCAGCTAGGTTGGAGTTTTTTATGGAGCATAGAAAATATAACTAAGGCAAGACAGGTTCCGCTCAGAGCCGTAGCCAGAAGGGGACTAGGTTGTCCCACCTCAAAAAGCCTTTGCTTAACGCCATAAAGTATCGTTTGACCTAACAAAGTGTCTTAAATCTGCATTGACTTTTGCTAATTAAATAAGTGTTAAATAACTACAACATTATTACCTGAAAACTTCATGCTAACGTACAAGATTAGGTGCTCTACCTGATATTTATTTCTGGCTACGCCTCTGGTCCCGCTTTGCAATTTTAGAGGTTTAACTTCAAGACATCCCCCCATCCGATTGACCTTCTGATCAGCCGTGAGGTTCTTTGGAACGTTGGAAGGTTGGAACCATCTTGGCGCATACTTTTCTGATGCCCAAAGCCTGTGTTCAAATCTGATGGACGTTAAACCGGTTCAAATTTAACTCTGCTGATTATTCTTAACGTCAACTGATTGTCTGACATCACAAGAGTCTTCGCTGTTTCCACGTTGTCGTCCGTTTTTGGCTTAAGGTCTTCACGCACGAAGTTCGTCTTCCACTTCTTCTCGGCCGTCTAAAAAGGCCTTGTGCCATCTGAACGCTTGTGCTCTGGATAGAGAATTTTCTCCATAAGCACAGTCTCGGATTCGCCAAGCTTTACACAAAATTGGATAGCACAACGTTGCTCAAACTTTTGTCGGTCCATTTTCGTAACGCACCTTACAAATACTTCACTTTAGGCGCTCTCAACAATCGCGTAGCAACTGTAACAAATTCAAACTTGTACTGAGTCTACGGAAGGGGTTATTATAACTGCCGTGTGAAGGGGGAGGCAGCAGCGTTGTCGGTTCGCGCAGTATCATTATTTTTTTGCCAAATCTCGTATTTTCTGACAATCTACCAAAATTTTTAAATCAACCACTATCCTTTTCGGCTAATAAACCGTTTAATAAAAAAGTTTGTCCACGACTAGTCAATAATCTGTCAATTATTCATGTGTTTGGTCAAACATAATGCTATCCATTATACACTGCCAGCAGTGAATAATCATTATTTACGGTGTCATGGTAACATCATTGTCTATGGTGTATAATAAAGGAAATAGGTTATGTTTCTAATCCTACCACTTCGTTTAACATAGTCCTACGACATGGTTTTACTAGCGTTGTTATTTAAATTTTAATTAAAAATTCTTGTGTTCTTTTTGTTCGTGGACAAAGTATAGTATACGACTCGCTATAATGGCTACTATTACCTCGGATAATCTTTAGATCTTTCCCTAATTTTGCATTTTATTAGTTCCTTGTAAAAGTTCAACTTAAAAAGAGTCGACTGTTAGTTCTAATTCAAAAGGAAAGTATTTTTTAAATACAGCGTTAATAAAAACTAATTCCAGATATGGAAGAAAATGGACACTGATAGGAACTCATTTCGTTGTTGTGATTGGAAATATTTTAACAGCCACATCACCAACATTTTTATTTATGATAGTGACGTTAACTATATCTAAAAGCGCAAGTGAATGCTTGGACAATATAAGTTGGATTCTACGTATATTCTTAAAATATTCTTTTCTATTTTAACATTTATTTTTCTAAACTAGTTTTAGAAACCGTACATTACAAAATGAGAGTATACGCAACGGTGGCAATACGAATAGGATACAGCGCTGGTTGTTTTCTACACGTTTTATTGTTTTACTACATAAGATACTGGAGATATTATCAGTGGGCAGTAACCTGTACTAGTTTATTACCGGTATTTACTGTCTGGTTAATTTTTAATACGCGTAACATTGACCGCAAAATTACATTATTATTTTGTAGATAGGTTGCTTCCTGAATCACCCCACTGGTTAATATGTAATAAACGTTGGCAACAAATGGTAGAAGTACTAAATGAAATGAACTATCCTAAATTTACACAATTTGATATGGAAACTTACCGAAACTCCGAACCTCCACAAGTTTCATCAATAACAAAAATTACAAAAGTACTTGTTAAACCTATCTTTTTTAAAAAGCTGATTTTGGGTTTACTTTTGTACAGCTTAATAAAAGTTTTGTTTCATGCTGAAAGTAAGTACAGTTAAAATTTAAATTTGCCGCAATCAATTTAGTAAAAATTTAATTTTTAGATAGAAGAATCTTTAATGCGCTAGATTCTGAACCGATATTTTTTGTGATAATTGGATTTTCTTTGGTAAAATTAGTTTTGTAAAAGTTTTCTTTTACGTGATTTATCGCCGTTTCTTTATAGCTAATAAATATAATAGTTATACCACTTATGTTGAAACGTATGAGCAGACCGATGATGATATGTATATGTCTTTTGCTTTTAGCTTTATTTTATTGTAGTTACACAATTTATCAACCTTGTAAGTATAAACTTTTTCTATAACAATACGTAGGTATCCAATGCTCTTACCGGTTTTAGATCCAGTAGCAGCTGTTAGTATTTCCTGTTTATGTTCAACCGTAATTCAAATGATTACGATCGTAAATCGTTTGCTAATTATTGAAATGTTTCCAACTAAAGTGAGAGCTACAGCTCTAAGTATTTGCCGCAGTTCTGGAGTTCTTCTATCTATTATATTAGATGTAATAGAAATTTATACTAACGTAGAGGTAATTTCTTTTTTGTTTAATCGTAACCGTATTATCGTATATCTTATTGCAGAAAAAGTTAATTACTTCATATATATGGACGGTTTATGGAGCTACCGTACTTGTTATTGCAGTTGTTTATATATTCGTTCGTGAAACTGGAAACGTCCCTCTGCCAGATACTGAACTACAGGCAATTTTACATTTTTAATATTCCGTAATTTTATTAATAAAAAGAAAACTGCGAGTGTAGCAATTTGCATGTTACAGGCTTAATTTTTATTGTGATATTGCTAACCATATTTTCCGTTTTTTTTTATTTGACTCATTATTTTTGTACAATCTGTCCATCTGTCCGTAATTAGGATTAGGAACTGTAAATAAAACGTATGTAAATACCTAGCCTACAACTTAAATAACTAAAAAAATAATGATCCAGTGAGCATCCTCTAGTCTAGAATCTATTGTGAACATGACGGAATGCTAAAGACTATTTAATTAAAACAATATGTAAGGTCTGCTAGGTTAAAATGTTCAAGTTTTTTTGGTTGCAAACTGATAAAGTACCGTAGGTATATCTAAGCAGTATCAGTATTATAAGCCTATATAGGACAAATTAATAAGTAGTGCGACGCCATTTTGCCCAACGGAATTTGCCTACACTACACCAGTGCATGATGTTTAAACACCATGCGCCAGTGTACACCAGTGCAACCGAGTTCAGCGAATGGAATTCGCTATTAAATTACCTACGCAAAGTTAACTTTGGTTTACTCACAGTTGATAGTAGAAATTATCAGTGTTGTAACAGGTACTTCTTTTTTGGTACCTAGGTAAAGGTACAGGTACACAGAGAAAAAATTACCTAGTTACAGGTACAGGTATACTTTTACAAAAATACCTAGGTAAAAATACAGTTACCGTAAAAATGTACCTAAATATTGTAGGTACAGGTTTAGGTACAACCGCACAAATAATTTTTTTGGTCGATTGTTAAAATTTAAATATAAAAAATACTACCATTTTTTAAATAAAATAAATTTTTTTCTTAAACATACCTACATCATGCACATCATTTATATTATTTATTTTTCTTGAAGAACAATAGAGTTTCAAGAGCCTCATCATAAAGCCTATTTCATTTGGAAGTTAAAATTAAATTTGTCCTCCTGTACTAAACAGTCTTTCAATAGGAGCTGATGAGAGTATGGTTGTATTATTTATTATTTAAAAATTCTTAAAATGATTTCATAATTAAATAGGGATTTTAAATTTTTTGACTTATCTTCAAAATACTTCACTATATTTTGATAATATTAATGGCATCATCATTCTCTTTCACTTTACCGTTAAATACGCTACACAAAATACCCAAATGACGCCAATAAAATTCGAACTATATGAATATATTGATATTCTCTTTATATCCACAATTATTGTTTAAATTTTTTTACGTAGTTTTACAGAGAAAATAGAATTTACGTTGTACCTTAAGTTTTTATGTTTTTTAGGTACAAGGTAACTCTAAAAAATACCTAGGTATAGGTAAAGGTAATTCTAAAAATATGGACCTTTTAGTATACGAAGGTACAAGAGAAGTACCTAGGTACTTGTACCTAGGTACATTTACCTAGGTACGTCTCAACACTGAGAAATTTTTAACTCTATACAAACATAAACCAGCAAAACAATGTCATTTAATAAAACCTACTCACATAACATTTTATTTTGGAATTATATTTGCGCCCTTTTGGCGACTAAAAATTATAAAAAGAATGTAAAATTAAAATATAGTTCTTATTTTTAAAAGTGGGGGATTACTGTTTTATGTGGTTGGCGTCCTGTGTGTTTATTTAAACTTCTAGGGATTTTTATACTTTGACATTGCATTCCGTGCTGGAAGCTGTCAAATTTCTTCTGTTGTCGATTATTGCAAAACACGCAGCAATGGTAAGTTTCCTAAAAATATCTAAATCATCTTACATTAATTTAAAGCGTAATATATGAAATTAATGTATTTATGTGTTATTCATTGCAGTCGGCGCATAAAACGTTTATAATTAAACGAAAATTGGCCAAAAAATTAAAGCAAAATAGACCGATTCCACAATGGGTCCGCATGAGAACTGGTAATACCATTCGGTAAGTTTTCAATTTTGTTTAGTTATTTGGTTTGTATAGTAATGTAATTTACAATAAATCTAATTGTATTTGTTTCTTCTAGCTATAATGCCAAGAGGCGTCACTGGCGCAGAACCAAACTAAAGTTGTAAGCTGTACGATGTATAGTTTATTATCGTTATTATTTTAAGTATATAATAAACTGGTTTCGTAAATAAATTGTGTTTCAGTACCTTTTCTAATAACTAGTTTGAATGAAAGGGGCTTTTATAGTAAAAATCTATCTAATTGTATTATTTGTAACCTCGTATCGAGGATAATGCATTAACGAATGAAGCTCTACACGTGCATCACCTTTGTTACTCTACCTTCTAGGCCTGTATTCGGAGCGTTAATTAGGTGCCCAAAGACAAATGGTCACCAGGGAGATTTGAACCAAGGACTAGCCCGACGCGCTACCCTGGCTATTATAATAAAAATATCTGATGTAATTGCTAAATAATGTTTTAGAACGTCAAATGGTAATTATTTGAAAGTCAGCGGTTTCAATCCCCATGCAGAATTTGTATAAATCATTAAAATATAGTTTTATGTATAAAATCCACATAAAACACATTATAATAACTAACAGTTAATGTTATGTTGATTGTATTTTTCGAAGTCAGAGGCATGGATGACGAAAGCTTTGTATAACTGTTATTAACAGTGGTTTGAGGATGTTCTAGAAGAATGCCTGCTTTATGATTGAGAGGCCCTGAGTCACACCCAGAACTTCGAAAAAAAATTGGATTATTTGATTGATATCAGTATTTAGAATGATTCAATTGTTATCACCAAATCATTCGATTGATTTTCATTTTTGTAAACTCAGTGTGAGCAGCACAGTGAAACAAATGTCGAATAAATTTCTATTTGACTAGTTATTTTTGTCCTTACGCGGGCTTGCACTCGTTGGTCGTTATAACAAAGCAAGTGTCACACAAAGATAAAGTATTACTTTTCTTACAGATCATTCAAAGCAGTTTAGTTTTTGTTTCTAAGCATAACATCATTTTAATTGATAATCAAATACATAAGCATTACAATTGCATGCAGTTCATTTTCATTCACTTTTTGTATTTATTTATATAAAACTAAAACGTATAATTTTCTTTATATACTTCCAAAATAAATTACAATGAGTTATAAATTTTTCTTTTACGCATATTCTGTAACCATTCATTAAGTTGTTCTTCAGGTTCTTTAGGTGCATTCTGATAATAATGTTTCGGTGGAGTTCCTTCTTCAAGTCTTACGAAATAATGACAATGAAAATATTCGACTTTGCCAAACCGCCTTCTTGCATGTCTTCGGAATCCTTTTATAACTACACCTTTTCCAACTATTGATTCGGCTAAACAGTTAATTTGGATAAGTAATAAATGATTAAGCTGATGGCTGCTATACATACCGACCCACATATTACTCGGAAATTCAACATTATGTTTTTTAACTGCCAATTCTTTTGCTTCTTCTAAGGTTTCCCTAATATCTTTTGCACCTTTTTTTAGTACAAACTTTAATTGCCGTATTGCTTCATCTACCGTCATACCACGAATCATGCTAGCGATGTACCACATCTTCCATGGGCTATATTTTATATTAGCTCTTTGATGACAGACAAACTACAAATTTGATATTTGTAATTTATAACTAGAGAAGATTTAAAAAAAACTAACCGCTGGTCTTCGTTCCTCGTCAGGCAATTGTGGTGGGTATATTATTTTATTGTAACGTAGCCATCGAGTTGGATTATGACTTTTAGGTTGCCAAGCTGCTACAACACTAGTTGTATGAAGTTTCTCTACGTGTAGTAAATTAGGAAGATTATTAAATAATCTTGACACAATTTGACCCTTCAATAAAGACATTTTTGCAATGAAATACTGAAAAATTGTTTTGTTGTCACAAACTTAACCTAAAAATAATAATTTAACATGTTCTGTGTTTAACATAACCTATAAACCGTTTGGAGCAAAAATATCATCAAAATGTTTAAATTATTAAATGTAACGAGAAAACACGCAGTTAACATCCGAAATATACCACAGCAAATAAAACAGTTAGTGCAGTATAGGACGTTTTTATCACAAGCATATTATTGTAACGAAGTGTGGGAACAACGGTTCGATGATTCTGTATTACAAAAAGTCAATTTGGATGAATTATACAATGAATTGGAACAGAAGTATCAAAAAACTAGAAATATGAGCGCAGTAGATGTTGATGTATTTGTAAATGCTGTAAAAGAAGAAACTTACACCGATGAATTATTAGATTTGGTTCATAAATTACGTCTAAGTGCAGATACGTGTAACACTCTCAGTTCAACTCCACATGCTACTGTTAGAAATCTATTGACCTTTAAGAAAACTGAACTATTATTGAATGCCTTAGACGATAGATTGAATTATGGACTATTCTTAGATGATTATATGGCAAATTTGTTATTGGATACTTTTTGGAAAAACAGGGACTATCTATCAGGAGCGCGAGTTGCAGGGCAATTAATGTTACAAGAAGATTTTGAGCATCCTTTATGCGCCAGTCTTTCGTTACTACACTGTTATAATTACTTAATAAATCCAACAGAGTGGCCACAACCACCTAAACCAGAAGAACCCGAAGATGAAGTTAAAATCAGAATAAAATATTTGCGAAATCCATACGATGACTATCACTTTGATTTAAAAGATCCATTAACAATAGTCGGTAAAACTCTTATAATGATCACAAAGAAATTAAACACATCTTTGGAAAAATCATTTCATTTATTAGGCCTCGTTTTGTTTAAGCAGGATGATGCAAAAGTATTTATTAAAAAATTAGTGAAAAATAATGAAAAAGTGTACGAAGGAATATTAAAATTAATTCCTCAGGAAAATGAAGTACAGGAAGAACTTAAAGTTTTACAAACTGAACCGGCAGATTTACAAAGCTTACTCGAAGAGCATGTTAAACAGGCGGTCGACTCTACAGTTGAAAAGGACATCGCTGCACAATGTGAAAATTATTTAAAATGGGGACAGAAACGAAAAGAAGCTTTAGATAAACAACATCGACGTTTATTAACTATAAAACGACTTGGAAACATTGAACAGCATAAACAAGATTTAGAAGACAAAGAAATGTTATTGTGGTTCTTCGAAAATGAAGAAAAAATTGAACTGGAAATTGAAGAAAAGAAAGCCATCCAGGCAGAAAAAGAACAGAAAAAACAAACTGTGGTGAAAACTGATGAAACTTATGTTCCGCCGGAAGTGCAAAAAAAGTATGCTTAGACAAATTGAGTAGTATTTTATTGCGTTACCAAATATAAAACAATAGTTTAACATCGTTCAATTTTTTTTTGATAATTGTAAACTTAATAACAAAATAAAACCTTTAATTAAAACAATGTTCAATATTTTAAATTAGTGGAATGACTTATTACTATAATCTTTTAGCAATAATTATAAGCCAAACGATAACTAGGCTTGCTCCTTCATTTGTTTTATCAGTGACGCAGTTTCTTTCTTAACCTCTGTAAGGTCAGCGTTTACTCTCTCCAATTTTGTCGAAGTTTCACGAGCCAATTCGGCATCTACCTGTTCTTGAAGATTTCGACATTCTCTTTCGGTTAAACCAAGATCAGTGACAGCTTGCACTACTTCCCCGCAATCATTGTGTAAAGTTGCTAGAAGTTTATAAGCTTTACGAGCCATTTCATCTCGTTTTGCACCCTACGAAAACAACAATAACAATAAATGAAATGAATTGTTATACATACTTATTTCCAAGACATATTTACGATATTTCTAGTACCTAAATACTTTTTAAAAGTTTAACATCTGTAGATGAGATGCTACATTATTTAATGAGCTAATAAAACTTACTCTGAAAATAAGTTCATCTGATAAAGTAAAAGATCGATCCAATTGTCCATTTAAATTGTTTATATCTTTTTGAACTTCTTTCGTGTCTTTCAGAATTTTTTTTATTTCGTCATTTTGTTTCTTAATATTTCCTATAATTTCTAATATTCTTCTAGTGTAGGCTGACCTATACAAAAAATGAACCGAATAAAACCCACATTTAATGAAAACCTTACCTTACCTGTTTGTGTTATTATTTAATTTTTCAAACTCGCTATTTAATTGCCATTCTAATTTTTCTTTCTCCTTTAACTCAATCATTAATTGGTTATTTTTCTCTTTTAAGTTTTGCAATTTTTGTTTTTCATTAAGAACTTTGGACTAAAAAATGCTGGTTAAAAATTTATTAACGGGTATTTTTAAAAATCACCTCCTCCACACTTAATTTTTGTTGTAATTCTTGATATTGTTCTAATAATGGTGTTTGTATTTGATTCCATTGATTAGCTAAATCGACCAGTCGTTTACTACCATTGTCAACTAAACTTTTAAGTTTCCCTATATTTTCTTCATTTGAAAGGACGGTTAATGTTTTCGAACGTGTTTTTACTTTAGCTACCAATTCCTTTACGGCTACTTCTTTTTGGGATTTCTCATCATTTATCTAATATAATTAAACATTTTAAATATGTACCCCTGTTAATGCAGCTACAATCACATAACACACCTGAGCTAATTTTGCTTCAAGAATTTTTTGTTTTGCTTGTAAGTATTCGTATTTATTTTTATTGGTTTCTACATCTTTAAGTAACGTTTGAATTTTGCTTTCCAATGCACTTTCATTCGAAGATTGTTTTTCTGTCGGTTCTGTTTTGACAACATCGTTCTTTTCGCGGAGTTCGTTGATAGTTAAATCGATATTAGAAATATTTGCATTGTGAATGGTTAAAAGTTCTTTTAAATTAGCCCGATTTATTGAAAAAACTGTATCTTTGTATAATAAAGAAGGTATGAGATTTTTAGGAGAGCACTGTTGGGTAACATCTGGTAAGTTATGAACCCAATATTGCTTTAAAGCTTAAAAAATGGTTGATTATTAATTAAGGGGAAAATTTTATATGAAACATGTAATACCTTCTGAATAATTATCTTGTAGGTTGGGAATTTGAACGTTTTCACTCTGTAATGGGTAACAATGGCCAAAATCTTGACGTAAATATATCTTTCCGCAATCACGCATACCATTCTTCAAAAATAAATTAGGAACCCAAGGTTTTTCAAAGCTTAATTTTATACGTTCTTCGATTTCTTTTACAAGCCTCGGTACATATCCTATAAAGTTTTAAAAATCAACAAGGCTTGTTATGTACTTTAATGTATTTTTACCAAGCTCTTCACTTTCTGCTGCCTTCTGTGCTTCTCTAGGTAGGCGTTCAACAAGAAACATTAATACTCTTCGGACCTCAACTTCATTGCAATATAAAATTGTTTGATAACCCATATCACCTCTGTAGCCCAAATCTTTTATATGTGAGGCAATATTTGTTGCAAATTTCAGTCGTAAACTCATAGAAGGTGGTAATTTACGTGGAAAGCTTATACCGGGCGAAATTGCTTCCAAGCAACATACTATCGCGGAAATTGCCAGTTCGGCTGTAAATTCTCGAAGGCTATTTATGCCTTCATCAATATCACTGTAAATTGAAATTTGCAATAAAAAGAAATTAGATATAAATAAAACTTTACCATTGAACATTTCTCAACGAATCGATTATAATATTGTCGACTTCTTCCATTTTTAGACAATTCAATAATAATTTATTACTGTTTTAATGTTGCAAAATTCTAAAGTGCAATTATCAACAGATTTTGAAATTAACTTGCCATTACTTCCTTACTTTGTTGTAACTAAAAGAAAATTGGTATCGACGAGATTCCTCATTTCGTTAATATATTATTAAACCTATTTCTCTGCTACAGATAACCAAACTCTTAGTTGCAGCACCTAAACAACACTTACATATTACCATTGATATTACATAAATAAAACATCAACGGCAACTGCAAGTTTATAAATCGGCCTTAAACTAAAGGACGGTGAATAGTGAATATCAGAATATGGATATTGTAAACAGGAATCATAACCAGTTAACCGTAATATGATTATCACAGGGACAATGGAGAATGTTAGTACGGAATGAACGGATTAAAATAATTTATAAAATATTAACTCCTAGTCTCCTCTTATGCTATAAATATGAAATAAGAAACAAGATCATTTAAAGCCATGTAATACTTTAATATTAAGAATGTGACGTTTTCCTAAAGTTTATTTATTTAGGAGCTTAGAAAACGGCATTTCCGAATAAATAACTTCCTTAAACCCCGTAATCCGACAGCTCCGTATGCTCTGTCAAACAGTGTTACCAGATCTACTGATAAATCAGTAGATCTACTGATTTTACCTTCGGTCTACTGACCTACTGATTTGTATATACCATCGACGTCGATGGTATACAGGAAAATTTTCTTTTTCTTCAAACGTCATAAAAACACGACTTTGTGTCCTTGGTTACACACAGTTAAACATTCACTTTTACTCCTAGGAGTAAAAGTGACACTTAATGAGCCAATGGCAACTCGTAATTTTTATTTTTTATAACAAAGCAACGACAGCTGGTATGACGTTCATTTTTGACTTTTTTTAAATTTTTTTGCTGAATTGCTTTTAATTTGTGCGTTTGAAGAAAAAATAACATGTGTTATTCGGAGTAAAAGTGATTTTGTGTGCCTCGCATGAAATTGTACGACTCGCTAGCGCTCGTCGTTCAAACGTCACGCTCGGCACACAAAATGACACTTTTACTCCTAATAACACAATATACTATTTTAGTACCTATACATATCCCCTATGTATACTTTTAAAATAAACGCAATATGTAGGCAACCAACCATACCCTATAAACGTCACGTCACATGGTGCGTAAAGGTTATGTTTCATGTTTGTAAATAAAAAATAATTCAAAATTAGTGGAATATCAAAATAATGTTAATTCAACGATTATTCTAAAACATAAAATATCAACAATACAAAACAGAAAGGAAAATAAAAACAGCAACAGTTAAAGACTAATTTTTTGACATTAACTGAATTTGATGATTTAAAAAATTAGCATGCTGTGGCAAAAATCATCAAATTAAGTTAATGTCAGAATCCCACTGCTGATTTTAAAGCGCGCCATCTACTGATCACATAAAAAGTCATCTGGCAACACTGCGTCTCAAAACCTAACCTCATTTTTCTATCTTGAAAATGTGACCCGAAGTATTTATAAAAATGGAAAAATCAGAAACTGATTTTACTTCGGAAACAAGTAGTGATGAATCACACGCATCTTTAAACAGCAAAAAGACTTTCGCTTGTACTTATGAAGGTTGTACAGCAAGTTTCTCTAAAAACAGTAAATTAACCTATCACATCAGAAGACACACGGGAGAGGTTTGTATAAAGTGGTTTGCTACCCTGTTTTAGTAAATTTATAGCTTATTTTTACAGCGTCCGTTTGTTTGTACTGAACCAGGTTGCAATAAAACATACCTCTATTCGTTTCATCTCAGGCGCCATAAAGATCTTCATCATGGTAATCATATCGCAGAACGAGTTTGTTGTACGGTTGAGGGATGTTACTTAGAACTAGCCAATAAATATAGCTTAAAGAAGCATATAAAATTAAAACATAATTCGGAGCGAAATTATCCATTCAATTGTGCCGAATGCCAACAAGGGTTTCATAGAAAAAGGCAGTTGCTGCACCATTCTTACGTCCATACAGGCATCCTTCCATTTAAGTAAGTTCAAGTTGTATTGAAATAAACATTATCAAACAGACATTTTTCTTATTAAATTTACTCTTGTGGTCATTTTAAATATGCGCTTTAGATTTTAAAAAGTAATCAAATATGTATTAATTCAGATGTGAGGTATGCAATATGGGATTTGCAACTACTAGAGATTGTAACAGACATAAACGGACTCATACAAATTATTCTTGTAAATGTGGGAAAACGTTTGAAAGATGGTCTCATATTTTAACTCATAAGAAAACTTGTGAAGAAAATAGTAAGTACTCAAGCTTAATCCATAACTTCTATAATATTTTATAGGAGTACTTCATAATGTTATTTAGCTAAAAGGCACAAATTGGTGCAGAGTTTATAACTATTCAAAATTAAAAATGAAGCTATGGTTATTTTATAAATTATATTAGTTTATTAAATTCTGCTTGTTTTTGTAGAACCCACATGTAATATTTGTAAAAGGAAATTTACACAACTAGGAAATTTGAAGGAGCATTTGAATCTACACATGAAACGAAATGTAGAATCCTATATTTGTGGTTATGATAACTGCGCACGTTCGTATTCATACAAAAAAAATTTATCGTACCACATTAATAAGTACCATAAAAAGATCGATTTGCCTCGGATTGCTTGTACTGAACCTACTTGTAAAATAACTTTTACAAGAAAGGTATGTGATAAACATGTATTTATTAATTATTAATTTCAAAGATCTTACTTATAAAGTACAGTGGAACTCCCGTAAGTCGAACTCCTGTAACTCGAAATTTTCTTTAACTCGAATATTTGTGCGTTTACGGTTGAGTTTATATGCATATTAATCTTCTTAACTCGAATTTATCTGTAACTCGAATTTTTTTCTGGGATTTTGGTGGTTCGAGTTAGAGAGGTTCCACTGTATTTATTTACATTTAAAAAATCTATTTATTGTAGCAAACTCTTCAAAATCATATAAAAAAATTCCATTCTAAAGAAACTGACCAAGATATTAAAAAAGCTGCGAGAAAATCAAGAAAGGACAAGGGCACCCTAAAAACGAACATGGCAGCTTTGCTAGCAGGATTAGAATTGCCACAAAACCTGGATTGTGGTATTAAAGGAGGTCAAGAAAGTAAGCAAGATGTATGTTCTTTATCTGATGTTACAAGTAATCAAATCAAAACTAAAGAAAACATTTTATAAAGAAATACATCAGTATTGAAATGTACGGCGAACGAAGCTCTACTCAGAAATGAAAACAAGTCATTTGAAGGCTGTAATGCTGAAACTAGTGAAGTTAATAAAACTTGTATTGAAACATGTTAACAGTGTATCATAAATTAAAAAAATGTATATTTTATATGAATGTTACATTGGTAATATTAATACAATATTTACAGTAAGTTGAGTTATTACAATACAAGGTTCGCTTCGTGTAGCCATGCTAGTACCATCGGTGTAAGACTGTGGATTTCCATCTTGGAACCATTAAATGCAGTGTAGGGGAATTCCTGGATGATTTGTTCTCTCATATTGCAGTATGTACAGGCAGGGTAGTCGGCAAAATTCCCAACAATACATTGTTTGTCCGCTTCTGCCATGGCCTGTTGTAATGCGGTTTAACAGGGTCCGTTGTCTTGTAGGTAGCTATTTTCCTTACCGGGTCATCTATGAGATGGGAGTTGTGTACAACTTGTTCTATCCATTTAGTTCTCCATTGTTTGCCGGTGGTGAGGCCATCGGCTTTTAAGTTTGTTGCTGTTTGACAGCGCGGCATTTTAATCTTAGCCTGCCTTGTGATAGCTTGTTGGTGTAGGAGAGGATTTATGAAACATTTATCGTATTCTCTGTTTATACTTGAGGGAAGCCAGAGTGATATTGCAGAGTACAGGCAACCATTCCGTCGGTGTTGATTTAACTGTGCCAGATATAATCCTTATGATTTGATTTAAATGTGTGTCGATTGTATGTGTGTTTGCTATTCAGCCATACCGGCACGCAGTATTCTGCCCCTGAGAATACTAGGGTGAGTGACGATGTTCTTAGCGTATCTGTGATTGCGCCCCATTTTGTGTTGGCGAGTTTCTGGATAATATTTAACATGATTTAGCCTTGTTTTTAGTTTCGCAGATAATTTTTCTAGGTGACATTTGTAGCTGAGAAATCTGTCCAGGGTTATGCCTAGGTATTTTGGTGTGTCATTGTGTTTCAGTTGGGTTCCTTCAATTTCCTTAATTTGGCTGGAGCCCCCATTTAGAAAAATGTATGCTCAAAGATTTAAATCTCTAGGAAGTTCCGCTTCTGTTGGAGCAAAATTGCGTTGTTTGCAGCATAAAGCTATGTTGTCAATACGAATTTTTGTAAGCTCGTTTCGGGCAGGTCCCTTGTATACACATTGAATAATAATGGAGTGAGCACAGATCGCAGTGGGAGGCTGTTGTTTAGTGCATAGCGTTTGCCTGTTGTGCCATTCAGATGCATTGAAATTGGTGGTCGCTCAGCATTGCGTTTAGTATTGTGAGAGGCTTTAAAAGGGATTAGGTGGTACACTTTCACTAAGAGGCCTGTATCGTGGGCCGAAGTTAAATCAATAAAAGCGACTAAGGATTTAAGATTGCTTTGAAATGCGTTTTCAATATACGAAGTGTGGTTGCAGCAGGTTCTTCCTGGTCTAAACCCAGCCTGCTCCACTGAGATGGCCTCGTTTAATTTCTTGAATATGCGGTTATAAATGAGTCTCTCTAGTAGTTTATATAGAACACTAAGCAGGGCTATAGGTCGATAGCTTTCTGGTGGCTCGGGTGGCTCTCCTGGCTTAAGTATCACAATGATTTTGCTTCGTTTGAGGGTCTGTGCCTTTTGCGATGATGCTGTTCTAGAAAGAGTGGAGCCAGCTTCTAGTTCGTCCGAGATGTACAATGAACTCAGGAAATAAACCATCCAGTCTGGCAGCTTTTCTACATTCGATGGTATTTCTATTTCTTCTAGTGTGAAGAGTTTCATAATGGGAAGGGTTTTTTGTTGACTTTTGGTAATATATGTGAGCTCTTTTCGTACTTCCTTTTTTGTCTCCCTTCGATAGTTCTTTGATTCTATTAGTGACTTTGTTTGGGTGCGGCATTGTTTCTTTTGTGCTTTTTGGTTCTTTAGCTTCAAGAACATCTAATTAAGGCCCATGCTCTTCTGCTACAATGTGTGAAATCTATACTCTCCACAGTACCTCCCCAGCATTTTGTTCTTGCACTATCTAGCGATTCTATTAAGTCATCTGCTACTTCGGAGTCTTCATTAATCTTGTAATCATTATATGGTTGTTTGCGTTCCTTGTTCCAGTATGGGATATAAGTTTTTCGGACTCCTCTTGGAATATGTTTTTTGGCTACTGAGATGATCATTTTTGTAAAACGGTTATAGTTATTTGCTGTTGGTTTGAACCATCTGATATATTCAGTTTGCCTTTTTAAAGGTCCAGCATGGTCTATTATTTAATTTAATAAGAGGAACTGTTACCCGCAGAGACGGGCCGGGTAGTGCATTGCATGCATAGAGCACATACATTAACACACCAGCCTCGACACCGAAAGGTATAAGAGGTTACAGATGATACATACATACAAGGGGAACTGTTATGCCAACTGTGAGATTGACTGGTCTGTGTTGTGCGTGTGGGAAAGTGTCAAGCTCTAATAGCTTCTAATGGCTGTAGTTCTTGGTTGGTGATGACAAAGGGTTGGAATCTAGATTCCATCTAGCCGATCTGGAAGTACCTTTTTGTTTTGCATTAAAGATTAGGTGTGTAAGTTGTGCTGTTCTATCCAATTTACAAGTTCTAGTCTGTTTTGATCATTACGAACATATCACCATGGTGGCTGTTAAAGTCGCTAGTGTAAACTGTTGGGTGTTGGAATAAAGTGATTAACGGAATCGGACCAATCTATGTTAGGTGGTTTATATACGTTAATGATAGTGTGATTGTCAACTTTTATTGCTAAGATGAATATGTTATTGATTTGTGACAAACAATATAGCAATATGTAACACGACTTAGCTTGCATGTTGTCGAGTTGTTTGTTCTATCGTGTCATAAATACCTTCTTTTCTTGATTCTTGTGTAAAGAATGACACAATACTTCCAATTAAACTTACAGCACCGAGAAAAATACACAGTATTTTATTCTGTAAGTAAACGAAGTTATTAAATTGTTTCTAAAAGTTATATTTTAGTTTACTGTTTTGAAGTGTGGATAAATATGATACATAATAATTGTAGCGAGATTTGTTCCTAATCCACTTGCAATCCCGGTTGCTGTACATCGGTGACTGGTTGGAACATTTTCACCTACATACAGATAAATCGAAGCATATAAAGCTCCGGTCGATACATCTGTTGCTAACAAAACAATCACATTTTCCATTGTATCTAAAAGCAGGAGAAAACGTTTAAACGTTTTAACACTAATTCATTTATTTTTACCGATTTCTAATGACGATACACAGAAATATGTAATACTGGCAAATAGAAAAAAAATTGCTAGTGTTATTCTTCTGCCCAATATTAGCAACATGGGTATGCAAAGTATACAACCACAAATTTCCGCAGCACCCGACAACATTAAATAAATAGGGTATGTTGCAAAAAAATCCTTTTTAAAGTGACCTAAAACAGTTAAATATTTAATTTAGCACTTAAAAAAATATATTACGTACTAGAATAATTTTTAAAATAAACACAACCAACAAGAAAAAGCAATAAGGTTAAACACCAAAGTTTTTTAAAAATAAAAGGTTTCAGTTCTTTAACATGTGCTCTTATTTCTTCTACGTAATTAGATTTGTGGTTTCTGAAGAGCAGAAGCAGTTCCGACTGTATAACCGGATCTTTTATAGTTCTAAGTACAGACCAAGCTTTAGCTTTTTTGCCTTTAGACATTAACCATCTAGGAGATTCAGGTACATACCTTAAAATATACATATATTACATTGCTTTCAATATAATCGAAGTAGATTACCAAGCTGTTAGGGGGAGCATCGATAAAAATACGCAACATGACCACTGCAAATGTCGCCAGTGCCGTATATTTACACTGAGTAAAGGCATGACTATATATCCTAATCCAATTCCGATATTCAGTGCTACATACCTAAAAGGCCGTAGTTGTATGTTTGATATCTCCAGCACTAAAATAAAAAACAGCATTATCTGCTCTTAAAAGTTTAATATTTTTACCGATGGATTCAATTGGGTATATCATAATCGCATAAGCCACTCCTGTTAATATTCTACCTAAAATAAGAGCCACTATTGTATCTGCTAAGCTTGTTATCAACGCACTTCCTAAAAATATGTTTACTCCCCATTCCACTAAACGTTTGCGTCCCACTCTTTGAAATATAGATGACATAAATACTTACGAAATTAAGAGAATTTTATAAAAACTCACATATCTGAGAAAGGAACCATAAATAAACTGCCAATAAGTTCTCCGTAAACTGGTGACATGTTAAGTATTTTCTGGAAGATTGGCGATTTACATACTAAAGTAAACTGAAAAATTTATTACATTAATTTAATGTCTCGGATTAAGCGAAATAGTTTTCGTCTTCGCATGTGCAGTCCGTCATTGTGAAGTTTTGAAGATATAGACCGTATTAGTTGTAACATAACAAAAGTGAGGTAATTTTAAACTTAGGTCTGGCTTCTGTTTTCCCGAATTACATTATTGCATTAGTGAATAATGTTTAGTTTCGTATTTAATTAATCCTTGTAAAATCGAGATAT
This sequence comes from Melanotus villosus, assembly GCA_963082815.1. Classification (NCBI taxonomy): domain Eukaryota; kingdom Metazoa; phylum Arthropoda; class Insecta; order Coleoptera; family Elateridae; genus Melanotus; species Melanotus villosus. The sequence continues at coordinate 60,183,858 of OY720425.1, forward strand.
ACCTATTCCTATATTTAAATAACCCACCGATTCTTAGGTCGCACTGGAAAATGTTTTAAATTAAATTATTTAAATAAACAATTATTTAACGAGCAAAGAGGGGATTTCCCTGCCTTTTACAATTACAAATAACTACTAGGGTTAGTGTATGTTTCGTACTGAATAAATTTGGTTACGTTACAACACTTTATAAAATGTAATTTTTACCAACGAACCTCTTGGTAAAGAGAATAATCATCACAACCTTCATGCACATATTCTTTGCAGGGAACTACATTAGGAAGATCAATGCTTTCTATATAATTTAATGCTTGTTCATATGACATTTCAGCTATTTTACTGTAATTGTAGAGGTAATAGGAACAATTCCATATTTTCTCATTCCTGCAAAAATTTATTAGACTTGAAACTATTAAATTTAATAAATTTTTTGGGTTTTGCCACGTTTGCTGAAGATTTAATTCGCTTCATGTTTTGTTGATTATACTGTAAGTATCCTTCGAGGTATTCTGATACGGTGTATTTAAAGCAAATGCCGTTTGCTAAAGTAGGTAGGTGATAACTGATTAACACAAAACATTTACGTACATTGGTGCAGAAATATAATGAATTTGTTCAAAACTCCAGTGCTTATTTTCAAGCTCAGACACACGACACCTTGTTTTGAAATAACATGTAGAAGTTTTCACAAATGGTGTATTTAGTACAACGTAACAGAAGTTCGGAATACACATAAGTATAATGACCATCGAAAACCACAACGAACGTTTGCCTATTTGTTGTAGTTGATTGTTAAATTCTTCTTGTCGTCCTGCATAATAAACAAAGCAAATAACGTACATAACTGATTTATTAGAAAAAGCATTAACTTTGTAGTTACAGGTATTACTTTAAACGGGTGTAAAACCTACACGAAATTTCTCACTTACTTTGTGCTCTTTGTTGTTGCTCTGAACTTCCCAATTGTTGGGCTGCGACTTTATGATTTGCAGATATATTATTTTCCATTTTATTAAAATTAACTTAATAATATGATTTTCATGCCAAATTAAATTTTACCACCTTAGCACAGATACCTACCTAATCTGTAAATTAATGTATTTTATACGTGTTAGATGTCGCGACACGTACTCGCAGGGTATTTTTAGATTATTTGGTTGCCATTTTCTAAACCCAAAAAATTGACAGTTCTGTGCGTGCCGTTGTGGTGGTTAGTTCAGTTTTCGAGTGCTAGTTTGTTGGTTCAAAATGGCGTTTAATGGAGATGGGCCTCATAATAAACGACAGAGAATGGAAACGGAACAAGGAAGTGTTAGAGTAAGCTCCCTTTTATATTAAAGTACTAGTAAACCTTTATTTCTTGCATCGTAACTTTAATCAAATTGCATACTGTTTTGATATGTTACTTGGAATTTTTAACCTGTGTTTTTGCAATTAATATTGTGTTTTTGCTTATTTTATGAATTGTTTAGTCATAAATGATAGGTAATTTAATAAAAAAGACAGATGCTTAATTCTGGGGTTAGCTTAATTGATGTCGTTATTTTGTTGTTTTGTATTATTTACAAACTGTCTAGATTGGCATTGTTTTTATTTTCACCGTGTAGTAAGTAATCTTCCTACAATTAATTTTTTTGAATGCTCGTTGATGGTATTTGTTTTAACTATAGGGGCTAAGGAAACTTCACATATTGTAGTTTGTATTTAACATGAAAATACGAGATTCGTACATTTTCTGATTTTCTTAGCGTTTGTTAAGGAGTTAAGGATTAAATTTCTTCAAAATTAAGTTACGAATGTACACCCAGTAGAGTCACTACATGTCTTACATTAAGGAATGTTATTTTTGTTGCTCCAGTTTAGGCAAATGAATCTTACTACCTGTGTAAAATTTAATTTTAAAAAGATCAAAGCTGGCGCTTCCTGCTCTTCCGCCTTGTAAGAAAATGTTCATTATACAGAAGCGATTCCTATAGTTTTGGCAGATATATTGGTATTTTGAGTCTGAATCAGATTTATAGATGTTTAACCATGGTAGGCCGGACGATGACCCATCAAGGCCAACGAGCTGCAGTTCAACACGAGATTTAGTTTTTTTCCTGTTTAGATGGGATTATTTGCTTCTTCAGGTTTCAGGTTTATCGTATGCCTATGTAAACATCTGTCTAAGCATTCGCAGAGTATTCTTTTGCATAAGGCAAACTTAATTTTATTGTAATTTTAATTGATTATAATGTTATGGTGAAAGTCTACGAAGGCGCGAGGTGTCCCCAGCATTTAAATTTAAAGTTGAGGCCGGTGTTACAATTATTTTCAAACTCATTGTGCTTATGAGTCAGTTCTCTGAATTTTTTGGAGTTCTTCCAAACAAATTGTATTTAGATGCCTGGCTTAGCACGACACTCTGTTGTGCTTGTAAAAGAGAGGAAAAACGAAGAAACAAAAAACGTAGAACTACTAAAACTTTAAACACCCACCTGTCAGAAAACTGAGCCTGAATTTCATCATTGTCAGTGGTATTAACATCAAGTACCTACAGTTTTGTATGTGCGTTTCAGAATTATACAAAATAAAAAAATACAAATAGTCCTTGACATAAATATACCTACCTCAAGTTTTATTACCAATAAAATTATTTTAAACTCTGGAAATATTCAATTACCTATTTTAGGTTTTTCACTGATAAATCGTAATATACGAGTAAATAAATATAAATACGGGATTTGTTTTGCCGATTAAATTTCATTCTGACTTTTAATAGCCATTATTTTATTTCAAATTTTGATTAACTTTATTACACCATTATAAGTTAATTGTTTTATTATTAGAACTTAGTCGATAGAGAAATAGCTTGTTATCAATTTATTTATTGACTTCTAAAACTAGATACATCTAATAAAATCATATCATCAATACAGCAGAATTTTCAATTACTGCTTGTCATTCATGTGAATCTGTTACGTTTAAATTCTTTTTTATGTATCGTCAAATATACAAACAGTATAATCATAACTACACTTAACTGACAAGTAGTGCGATGGGTGTAACCCAAGGTTGATTCTTTTGTTTTATTATTATTTACTAAGATGTCGTTATCTAATAATCTAATAGATAAATGAGAAACATTTACGTAGTGGTTTATTACGTGGGTAGATCGTTTGAATTTATTATATTGATTCGAATTAAAACTAAAGGTATAAAATTCAACGAAGATAAATTTGGTGTTAATGCGATTCAACTTTGGTGTCCTATTAAAACAAGTTAGGGTTTTATAAGGTATTTTTATTCGACGAGACAATATAAACATCCATAGACACCTTTTGAGCATACAATTTTACCAAAAATAGACTAAAATAAAGAAAATAAACTGAAAAATACTTCAAGCTTCACGGAGCTATTAAAAAGATTTAGATTTAAATTTATTGCTATTATTTTATTGAATGTACCAAGCCACTTAAGTTTATTTTACCTTTTAAAGGATTTTATTGAACAGTTCGTTTATTTTATTACAGATTGGTTGGGTTTATTTTTATTTAAGGATTAGTTGGTGTAGAAACGTTTATTTTTCTCTGATTTTCATTTAATTTTCGTTGTTTACTTATTTTTAATATATTTTTTCATGATTTCAACGAGTTTTTGGAAGATCCTTGCAGTGGCAATATGTATCTTCCTAAAATTAATTTAAATTCGTTAGAAAGCATCCTAAAAGTAGCGAATCTTTAATAATTTGGTCTTTGAAATCGAAGATCTTACGAATGAATAAAAGGAAAAGCCCATAAATAGTTTTTTGCAGATGTAAAAATTATAGTCGAAGTTTTGGACATTTTAGGTTTACCACCGAGGTATATGTATTTTTATACAAAATATGGGATTCCATAAATCGATTCTGTTAATTGATTGAAATTTAATCCAGAAATGTTATTTGAATAAATTGCTCTGTAACATTCAACAAAACCAATTTCAGTCATACAACTCGTATCATCTACGTTGCCGTTACCGTATATAGAAATTTACATAGCAATAGAGCGTTAAAAAGGGACAGTAATAATTGCCTATTATCAAAGTAATGTCGAGAATTGTAATTTTAACTCAACTGTAACGTTAATCTAGGCGGTATTGTTTTATTAAATTGCAAGCTTAATGCTATTTTCCGATAAACTATTTTGCATATTATCTAGTTTCTGAACTTAAAATAAATAGTTCGGACTTTCCGTTAGTGTTAAGCAAGTAGAACTTTTGTTTGGTGTTGAATTTTTATAATCAGAATTGATTTTTTACTGCCGATTTTGTATGTACGTATTTGTAAACCTGAGATTTCTGATTTACAAATCTGTAAAATGGACTTTTAGCTTCTTTTTTACTTACATTACCGCTTACATTACTATCTTATTTCGTTTAAATAATTATGTAAAAGATGAAGTTTTATTTTAATATTTGCATTTGGTGTTAATTTGTATTTCGTGAAATCGCCGTGATTAAAATAAATTTGCACAATTACAGGTTAGTGCTGTTATTAACCAAAATATATTTCCATCGCATTATTTAATTCTGTTTTTAATTTCGGTAATTTTGTTTAATTTCCTAATAAGAGTTAATGTTGGTTAAAACTGGTTATCATATAAAAAAAGTTAATTGAATTTATCTTTTACATCTGGCTACTGAAGTTTATACTCTTTATTATTTTACGTAGTAATTTTTGTTTTTTATTCTTAATTTAAAGAACGTTTAGGGAAGCCTTGTATTTGGGTTAATTTATGTTAATTTAATTAAAAGTTAATATGAATCGCAGTTAATGCAGCTATGCCTAATGAGATAAATTGTTGGTGTTTTTTAGAACAATTAACTATTATCGAATGTCTTAAAACTGTCATTTCAAATGCAAATATGGTCGATAAAATTAAGCCAACGGCAATATTTAATTACGGTATTTATTTAACAAGTAAAGAGAACGGGCACTTACACTCTGCGAGGGAGTATAGCCGGCATTAACTAGTAATTCTCTAAAATACAACACGAACATAATAGTTAATTTAAAGTTAATAACTAAAATAATTAGGTACTTATCTCATATTTAATATCGCTGATTTATTTCACGTATACACACATATACTTATTTCATAGATTTAACTCTTACGTGGCCTAATGTGTGCTGTCGGCTGCAGAATCCTCTTATAACTGTGTCGGTTCTCTAGAAGCATCCACTCGCCATTCCTTGTACAGTCACGAGCAAGCGTTAAAAACCGTTCAGAGACTTCCAGTTGCACAAGAATGGTCCAGATTATGTCGACCCGTAACAATAAAAGAACATTTTGGTGGAGTTTTGTATTAAAAAAGATTGAAATTCCACGATATAAAGTTAATTGCCAGATGCTTATAATATTTGGCGATGTTTGTTTATGAAGTATTATTTAAAAACATTGTTGTAGCGTCTCAAATAGCCAAGTTGAAAAATAAGTGGGAAAGAGAAAAACCTTAACTAATAATTATTTGGGTCCTTTAAAAACTACATGTTTGCACCTCGTATACTCCTAGGATTAATCTCTTAACACGTGTTTCTTTATTTATTATTAAACCTTTATATTATATGTAGACTTTTGTGTAGTATACGAGCCCAACGCCAATGAAATTCGTACACCTGTATTTTTCGTTACACCTATACTTTTAGAATGCTAAAAAGCGACTCTTTACAACGATATTCTGAAAAATTTATATTTAGCGTAGAAGTTTGATTTCTTCTTTAAAAATAGGTGTACTCGTTTTGCCGAATTTTAATAACTGATAGGAATGAAATTAAAATCAAACCTAGACATACAGTTCAATGAAATTCGTACACCTATTTTGCGAGTTCACTGAAATTCGTACACTTAGGGATATTATTTCGTATTAATCTAATTGCCATGTTTTTAATCGTTATCGTGTTTGTTTACAACATACATGTACAAGCCCGAAGTCAATGAAATACATACACCTGAAATTTTTTACGTTAAACATGAGTAATTTGTTAATAAATAGCTATGCAAACAAATTTAAAGAAACGGGTTTTCAACATATGAACTGAATTTATTGACTTTTAATTACATGAAACTAAACATACTTATTGAGGCTTTTATTAAAAATTTGGTGACCAAACAGAATATCAAATGTTTAATTATGGAGCGCAAGAAATTAGACCAAGGAAATTCAGATGGTTAGGGCATGCTCTGAGGAAAGCCAGGGATGCTCCAAGCTGTTTCGTTGGAATGGAACCCACAAGGTGGAAGAGCCAGAGGACACCCCCGCATTACATGGAAATGGGCAGTAAAAGAAGAATATGGAAAAACCATCAGACAGTTATGTGCAACTGCCCAATACAGTTAATAGTGGAAACAGTTTGTAGTAAAATGTTATATGTAGATATGTAAATAACCACACAGTAAAGTACGATATTAATCTTTGTAAATAACCCTATGTCCCCAAAGCGGAATAATGGGATTTAATGGTAATAATAATAAACATACTTAGATGCTACATAGTTAGGAAAACCCCATTATTTGCAATATCTATGTATGTACATACTTTGGTATTGAGTGGCAACGCCTTTTTTTTGCAATTACTGCTCTTAGACGCTTGTTTATGCTTCCTATTAGTTCTTGACACTGCTGTGCAATGATAGAATTTCAAAATTTTGGTTATTTTTTTTTAGAAGAGTTTTCGTACTAAGACGACCTTTACGTAGAATCCTTTTGATAATTCCCGAAAGGTTTTCAGTGGGGTTCAAATTGGGACTAGATGACGGCCAGGTACAAAACATTGATGCTGTGATTTCGTACCCACTACAACTTACCCCATCTTGTTGAAAAATAATGTCTTCATCAGTACATAGCTTTTTCATGGACGATAGAACATGATTCTCAAGAATACTTTGATATTTTTCGGCATTAACAACACCGTCTAGAAAGTGAAGGTTTCCTACAACATTGGCACTCATGTAGCCCCATACCATTATTCTATCAGCGAATTTAACTGTTCACAGGGTGAAAGACTTCAAATTTATTGTGAATAACTCTACCGCGGTAAATACGTAGCAACTGGATGAATACTAGACCAAATTCGTAAGTGTACGAATTTGACTGAACTCAAAACATAGGTGTACGAATTTCATTGAACCGTATGTCTAAATTTAATTTAAATTTTATTGGTACCAGTTATCAAAATTCAGCAAAATAAGAATACCTATTTTTAAGATAAGAAATCAAAATTCTACGGTAAATATAAATTTTTTTAAATATCCTTGTAAAAAGCCGATTTTTAGCATTTTATAGGCATAGGTTTAGCGAAAAATACAGGTGTACGAATTTCATTGACGTTGGGCTCGTAGAAGATTCAAAATAGGTATTTGGAATTTTTATGAACAGGTTTTTATTAAGTAAATATGCATTAATGCCGGAGTGGCCGAATGATTAAGGCATTCGACGATTCGACAACGGCGCGGGCGGTCTCGCGGTCAAACCCGAGTCGGATGCTCTGCGGGTGGCCTGCCCAGTGACTGAAAATAATTGGGAACCGAAACACAGTAGTGGAGTAGGAAAGGCGTGGTGCTTACTACATGACCCCGTACGTATAAGCGTGCAAGACAAGCGGGTATGAAAGCGACTCGGAGGCCTTAACCCTCCATGTTGCTGGCCATATTCTCTCGCTGAGTGTAAGTGCCGTTACCTTTAAATATAAAGCATTCACAATCTTTTAGGCCACGTATGTATACCCAATGTCAAGAAGACAGCCTCCTTAATGAAGGCTTGCCCTGTAGAAATTGCATTTTAATGTTATGTAATTTTGTAATTGTTAATTATTTAGGTTACTTAAAACTTTTTTTCATAATAATCTGATTTTTTATAATAATTTACTTACTTTGGCAACAAAGCATCGGGTACGAAATTTATAATTTTCGGTATGCCCTCACAAAGGCTCCGCTGCGGACCTTTGAAATCAGTTAACCAAACTGTGATCCAAATACGGAGTAGACTACGTGTACTTTATATATTTACTAATGTGTTGTTTACTACAATTTGTTTATTTAAATTGGAATCTGCCATTGAAATACATTTTTGTTTTTGCAGTTTCATAATTAAGTAAATGTATTATTTTATGGAAATTTGTTATAGCTTTGGTTTCATAATGGATTTTGTCATTTTTGTTTTATAAGTTTTACGACACTTAGATTTTCTTTTTAATATACAAGGTCTTTAGAATCGAATGCGGCAGTCATTAACTACTTAAAATTTAGTTATAAGTTATAACATAACAAATAAACGATACGGTATAGAACACCATGTGTTTCATAAAAAAAAATTTAAAGTTAAAACCAATTTATAAAACATATAATTGTTAATCTAAGTAGCATGTTTTTCTGTTTACCAAATCGAAGTATTAACAGATGTGGAATTTCGATTGAACCTTTAAAAAATCCGATTATATAAATGATATAAACACCTGTCAGTATAGTTCAGCAGCTCCAACAAGGATAAAATTCGGCATTACGTTTTAATTTATGCCAGAATGGATAAAATTAGAATATCATGAATATTCTATTAGTGAAAGCAAATTCAGAAAAAAAACTTTGATTTTTTGTTACGTTGCAGTACGTTTGTTCTTTAATTATTAATTTCAAATTTAACGCACATGCATTTAATTTTTTTTATACAAGAAATTTATTAACTGGTTTAAGGTGATATTAGTTCAATGAACTGTTGTAGGATTTTCCAACTTACATTAAACTTTTATGAACTAATTAGGGGAATGTGTGAAATCTGTTTAATTAGTCAATTTTAGGTAGTTATTAAGTTGCAGGTTAAAAAACAGGAATTTTGGTTAATCTTAACATTTAACTGCCTAAAGCTTTGCTGAGTATCCTCTGTTTGGTATGCAAATTGCTTAATCTGTTTAGGCTTTGGTGTATAAGCAGTAACAGGTGAAATTAACCGTAAGTCCAGTCCTCAAAGCTTTAATATTCGCATAAAAATGTCCCATTGGCCGAGATTTATTTAAATTTTGAGCACTTTTAAAAGTTGTATGTAACCCGTTAGATTATTGGTTCATTTCTAATTCGACTAGGTTATTTTTAGATGCCTTAGTTACACGTAAAAAATCACAAATAAATATGAGATGTTAGCTTGTAATAGCCCATTAATCATTAAGGTGTTATCGTTAAATCTTCAATTCTAGCTTTCATTATTGCTTATTTGCGATACTTCCAGATATTTACTTCTTGAAAGTAATAAGCGTAATTAATTTTAATGTTGGCGGTTTTTACCACGTGGTGATTTATTAGTTGTCATATTTATTTTTTCCAGAAAATTTAGAATAAAAAATGCAATTCATTTTAATACGAAAGTAGGGCGCCGTCGTTGTTTTTATATTATTTTTTTTTCTTATGTGGAGCATCGTTAGGTTTCGTATTATTTTGTTGTACGTTAACAGTTAAACAATGCAAATAGTGTAGACTTTTCAAGTAATCCTGAATTTAGGAATATTTCAGATATGGTTATATTTTTTAAAGCACGAAAAATTAACATTTTTGAATTCGTGAGCGAGTATTCTTAATGGGTTGCATATTTCGAAGTTTACATTTTTGGAAAGTGTTTGTTTTCTTTTTTTTCTTCGTGTTCTTCTTCTTCTACTGTTTCCTTAACGGCGTTAGATAACACGTATCGATACATCTTCTCTATTCTTTATTGCTAAGCTATTTTCGTTATGTCGTTGATTGTTTTTCTATTTCCTGTTGCACTAAAAATTACTTGTATATGCTATGCTGTTTTGTGTTTCTTGCACTGGTTTTCCTCCACGTCTTGTTCAAACTACCTTTCTAACTTGCTTGATATGGTCCAAATGGCGAGTCAGGTAATGCGCGTCATCAATCACATGATCAACGGTGGGCGTTACCAATAATGCGCGATAAAAAAATATAAAATGTAATTGTTAAATACATATAAACTATTTTTGTAGTTTTCTAAGATTAGGCAGCCGTGTAATCACAAGGTCTATACATTTTTGAAAATAAGAAAGAAATCGGGTTTTTATTTTCTAATTTAGCTCCTATTCATTTTTTGTAAAGTTGATATTAAAAAAGTTTTGACAGATCGTGTTGTGTGTTATTTACCTTAATATAATTATGTAATCGGAATCCTCTGTATTTAACAACTATTATCTACTCGTATCTCTTTATTTTAATTTATAATATCGCTAAAATTGCGATAGAAAATTTGTAAATCGTTTGAAAGTTCATGTAGACGTAGTAAGTTATGATGTCATAAAATTTATTAATGACGCGCATTACCTGACTCGCCATTTAGACCATAGTTAGCTTTATTTTGTTTAATTGTGGCCTATTTGTGGCGTACTACGTATTTGCTAGCTATTTTCGTTTTGTTATTGTTCCTAGTGATCTTAGGTGGATAGTTTCTTCAAGATTTTTTCCAATGTATATGAATATTATACTTTTTGTGTTTCCATTTATTTCCAGTATTTTGGATTTATGTGTGTTTACTGTTATTAGCATTTTATAGGTTTTTTCTAGCGATCATCAAATGATTTATTTGCTGTTAACGGTTCTGTATGTATGGTTCTTAGATCTATATAGATATACATATGTATATCTCTCAGTTATTTTTTGGAATTTTGGTTTGGCAATTCCCTATTGATCTCTTCATATAAATAACGAACAACAGTGGCTTAAAAAGTCTTCCTGTTTCACCCCGTGCCAATATCAAAAGCCTGTGATTTTAATTCATTTATTTGCATCCCACCTGCACATTTTTGCATTATGATTTTTTTGCTTTCGTTAATGTTGGTGGTACTTGTAATTGTCTTAATGAGTCCCATTTTTACAAGCTTTCCATATCATTAAAAGATGTTTTTCTACTCCAATGTATAAAGTAGTAGCTTCACATACTGATCGCAGTACGCGAAGTCTTCATTTTTATATCGATGCGTGAAGAGCAATGCATTTCTTATGAACTTTTCGGCACGTTTACTAATTTAACTCATTTTTTAAGTTTGAGGTCGTAGAAAAAGTATAGTGGGCAACACATACGTGAAGCCTTTTTTATACTCGCTTGCTTGTGGCACTCGCCTTACGGCTCGTGTCGCAAACTGCACACTCGTATAAAAAGGTCAGCTTCACGTACTTGTTACACAATATACTATTTTAAATTAATAAATATGAGCTATTTTTCTGCATTATGTTCCATTTGAGCTCTTTAAGTTAGGTTTTCCGCTTTTTCTCAAGTGGCGTGCTCTTTACAGAGCGTTGCGGGTCTTCTCTCCATATGTCTGTAGTGTGCGTGTCAAGTAGTCTATAGACATAGGTTTGCCTCTTACCGGTTCTAAAATGCTTTGTTATTTTTGTGGTTTTCCAAGATCTTAACGTAGATTAACACTTCAGGTGCCAGTACGTCTATGCATATTAAAACTTCTTATTTGTACAATTTGATAAGTTCCCTTTAATTCCTTAATTATTTTGTTCTACTTCATTTACGCCAGTTATTATCTTTTCTCAACTTACTTGTTCCTTATTGTGTTCCATTGCTGTTTCTTCGTTTTTTTGTTTATAATTATTTTTGTGCTAGTATTCAGGGTGTATTAAAAATGGCGCAGAATATTTATATCACGCGATTCTATACGTCAAAATCCAAACAAAAAACTCCAGTACCAATTTGCTCTTGACTCGAGTTATGGAGTTATTAGCAGCCTTAAGTCGTATTCTGGTTTGCTTGTCGTGTCATATTTTTATGAAATAATGATTTTAGCTGTAGTTTAATCAACAAAAGAAATAACTAATCTGTAATTATTGTACTCAACATGCCCTTCGTTTAATTAGAATTTCCATCCGAAGTTTGAAATTTGTGCAGTGCTTGTGCTTTTCTTAAATGTTGCAACGATGTACAATGGAATTATATTAAATCAAGCGGGTTGCTATTGGTAATATCGCAGGTGACGTAGTATGACTGACCACACAGTGTTGCTAAGTTTACAAGACTTTAATTAACAATTCTACAAAAACTACACGTTTTGGCCTAAAAAAGTTATGTTATACAATTTTTTGCCCAGTTTTTAATGCAGAATCGCGTGGTGCGAATATTCTGCGCCATTTTTAATATGAATGTATCATTCTTCATTACATTTCAACCACGCTGTCGCAGTTTTATCTGTTTTAGTTTACATTTTATCAGTAATACACATTTGTATTGCTACGATTCCTTTGATTTTTTATCCTTTTTCCAAATTCTATGGAATTACCTTGTTTTATTTTAGAAATAAAATTTGCAAGGACTTTGGAAAAACATTAAAAATACATTCTTTCAATTTTGGTATTCATAAGCGTCGAGTTCTTAGAACTAAACAACATTCCTAATTCAAGACTGGAATATCGTTAGTCAGGTAAAACAGTCATGTAACTTTCGGAGGCGTCTTAATATGAAAAACAGTTTCAGTTACTAAACATTGCCACTTGGTTTGCGGGGTCCTGGGCTCCAGTGCTTCCAAACTAGTCGGCACCTATAGCTGTGTTTCTTTTAAAAAACTTAGCTTTTTTTCATGCCTGTCTTCTGTCTTAGCATTGTACTTTTTTAACATATTTTCCTTTATCCTCTGATTTCTGAAGGCTTAAACGTACCTTTTCTATATTATTTTTTCGTGTTTTAACACTCTTCGGTTTATCAACTGTTTGTTTTCCCGCAGACATTTCATACTTGTTCGTGTAGTATTCTTTTAAATCCCTTCAATTTTTCACGTTCGTCAGGGTTGATAGTTTCTTCTTTCTTATACATCTTTGACATGCTTTCTTGGCCTGTTTGTTTAATTTTTCTACTTTAATGTTATTGTTTTGCCAGCGTTTGTTTTATTTTGTTATTAACGTTCTTGCTAGAAGTAAATATTTAATGATTTTCACTGTTTGTATAAAAGAGTAAGTATGTATTTTATTAAAGGTTTTATTTTTCTTCCCGGTGCCTCAAACGTCCTATAGATATAATGAATTGTCTCTAAGCAGGGCATTTGCAGTAGAGAGTTGTATTACATTAACTCCATTATTCATTCTTCCGTTTTTTTGTTGAAATTTCCAGTTTGTTTAATACTGTTTGTTATACGTTTTACGCTTATTTTTATGTATTATTTGTATTTGTCAGGTTTGTATTTGTAAGTACTGCAGCGCCACTCAACGAATTTCTTGTTACCTATCAAGATGCTACTTCCTACCCTCAAGTTAGTTATTCCTTGCTGCTTATAGTTTGGTAGGGTGTGTATACATAACTCCACGGGTAAACTGTTAAACCACGTATTAGCTGCTTCAAATAGTATTATTAAGTGTTAATTAAAGTTTTCATAATCTTTCTACTGTTTTTATTAAACCCTTCATTGGTCGAACTGTTTCTACTGTTGAAATCCAGTGGAAAAACAATAGGCAGAACCGAAGACTGATCTACAGTAATAAAGACCTTTATACAACACAGTTATTTATCGTTCTTTATTGTATAGTTCGAGTTTCCGCTTCCTTCTTCTCCCATTTAGTTATCTCCGAGGTTATCTCTCCTTTGATCTTTGTGTTGGAGCACCATATAACTGAATCTCGGTTTGTACATTTTTTGTTTGCTTCTTCTATAGTTATGGGCCCAGCTTTTTCTTTTTCTTTCTTTATTTCTTCTATGATATCTTTCAATAATTTTTGTCATTTTGCTATTCTATCTCTTAGTGATGCTCATTATTTGTACCTATTGTCCTTTTTTAAGATTTTTTCCAGCAATTATTTTTTTTATGTTTTACATATTGCTATTATTAATTCTTGTGTGTTTTTTGTTTTATCACGTTTTATTGAGTAGTTTTTTTATAGGTATCTATCCTTGTTCCCTTTACCTGAGCAATCTTCAGTTGATTATTGATTTTTTCTTTTCTTGATATTGATTTTGCCCTGTTTGACTCCTCTCTTTGCTGTTCCTGATTTTTCATCTCTTATCGGTTGGGGATGTCATTGAACTAAATTTGGTTGTTTTTTGAGCAGGAGTTGGTTTTGTAATTTTTTGTAAGCGTGTTAACTGGTGCTCTTGATTGGTTTTCTATCGAGTCCTCTTTTTTCGTATTCGTGATTGGTCGTTTTCTTTTGGTTTCTTCCTTGTCATTTTTATCTTTTTCTGATACACTTTCATAATATTTTTTATTCTTGATTTTTTCTTCTCATTCTTTCTACATGTAAAAAATTCAAATATACAAATTTTTAACTTTAACTGATAAACTACATTTGCAGTCTGTAGAAACTGCTTTGGCAGCAAATTTTAAGTTCATAGAGTTCTTTGTGCAAAAACTAAGCTGGAGCTCTGGAGTAAATATTTCACGTGGTTGTTATCAAATCTATACTAGTTTGACAAAAGTGATACTTAATGCAGAAATTTTATTTCAACACAATTTTTAGGCTTTAAAGATTGTTAATTGTACATTTTGCCTTTTTGTGCAGGATTAAAGTATTCGATATAGATTAGGGCTTTGTATTAGCAGTTAATTTTTACTGTATAGAATTTCATTTACAATACGTTTATTCGCCGAATCAGCTTCTGAAGATAAAATAAAAGGGCGTAACTTGGAATTTAAATAAAAATAAAGCGTTAATAATATTCAGAGGAGTTTTTCTGTATATTTAGCTATGCAGATTCTATGAATGATTGTTATGGATCGTAAAAGAAGGTTTCGAAATAAAAACCTCATTAAAATCGAAAGTAGCCTTAATAATCAGATTACAAATCTTCTTTTATTTATTTTCTTTAATACGGAATTAAAATCTGAATATAATTAAATTTTGCGCAGTATTTTCAACATAAAAGTCATTTAAATTAACTGATTTTTCTTGTAGCTTATAAACGGGCAGAATTAAATTTTGAAAATTTTTGTTATTTCATATAGGTACGTTGGAAAATATTTACATTCCTTTCTGTTTTTTCTTATTTCCAGATTTGGCGGAGATTGAATTTAATACCCTGGAAATTTATTTGTGTTGTTCACATGAATCTGGTAGGCTATGCATGTTTGAAAAAACAAAAGCATGTTATGTATAGTAAACAAGCATTTTCTTCATTTAACTTCGTATTTCCCAGCGAGAACCTTGAAATACACAAAGGTTTTCTCTGATCACGGTTATTTTTTTCCAATGCATTTAGCAAGCTTTCCCTTCACAGTTATTTGTATGTAACGTTTTGTTATCCATTTACAATGGCTTTTTAAACGAAATTTTCCGTTTAGTTACGTTAACGTGTTATTCGGGCCAGTTCCACTTATAATTACGTTGTCTTTGTCACAGCGTTCAATCTTAATTATTTAAAAGTGTGCGGTGGCTTTATCGAGTTAAATCAGAACACTAGGATTTCCTGTGGCAACATGCATTAATATGTTGCCCAATAAGCCGTATAAAGTTTAATGTAAATGAGCATTTTTCGTGCAGTCTGTCAAGGTTGAGGGGAAGCATTGACATCTGACACTAATATCCGTATTTTGTGCCTTGTTAGGTCCTGACATTTTGGCGTAGCAAATTTAAACTTTGTTCCCATAAAGGCAGTGAGTATTGTTCCGCTTGAAGGCTGTGAAACATCGGTAGCGAACGGATGGCAGTTTTTTACATGGAAAAATTCGCTTGTGTCTCAAGCATTACCTTGATTGTTTTAATAATTGTTTTTGTTTGGTTACAGGGCCACACCGGCGGTTATGGTGGTGGTGACGAACCACGAAGGAAGAGACAAGATGACTCCAAACCTAATCACGTCCTTCTGTTCACTATTATTAACCCCATGTACCCCATCACAGTGGTAAGTGACAGGTTTTAATTGCTCAAGTTTGTATAAAGGAAAAAAGAGTAAAAGTACTTTATTGGCTTGAAATAACTAAAAGTACTCCGGAATGGCTATTAAAGCCGAACTTGTAAGAACTTTGGAACGTCAGTGAATTTTCTTTTCTCGAGTTTCGAGAAGACGGAAAAGTTGCGGGATTTTCAGTAAAGTTATTTGAAACGAGATTTTATTTAAGGCACTTGCTTAATAAAATTACGTGCAGGTTCTTATGATATTAGTTAAAAAGGTTAGAATCGGAAAAACAATGTATAGGACGTCAAAAAAGACCCACTTTGTTGTTTAACCTAATTAAAAATTATTTCATTTATTATCATGATATTTTCTTCTTCTTTCAATTTGCTTAATTTCTTTGCTATGGTATTTTTTAATGGTACCCTCCCACTCTCCTTTCTACTATTTAAGAGAAGCAAGCACTTTTAGATGACGCTGGTAGCCAATTATACTATTCGGTTTGCTGAATTAAATTATGAGAAAAACGAGCACTTACGTCCGAAATCCCAGAAAAAGAAAAATCCTGCACTGGGCGGGATTCATACTGTAATTTCAGAAATGAATAACTACGATTCTAACATTCAGATACCGATACTTGATTGTTGAAGTTTAAATTTGTTTTAAAAATCAAAAAATTTTTGTTTTCAGTATTTTCAGTCTTAAGAAAGATTAGGTAAGATGCAGTTGTTTTTGTTTTTGTAGAAGTTTCAATATAAGCGCATTCAGTTTAGGGCGTCTTGTATTATCTAATACTAATAATAATAATAATATAATAATGAAACCAAAAAAATCTATTTTGTTAGTTCTGAAGCTGCATATTTTTGTAAAGTTGTCCTCAAATGAATTACGTACTTTAAAATGACTAAACCTGCTAACAATTTTTAAAATTATTTAAATAATTTTTTTTATTTTTGGTTTTCTGTGAACAGATCAATGCGGTTTTATTTGATTATCGAGCGCAATTATTTAGAATTCCATTTCAGCACATCCTTATTTTAGAACGATTGTGAAACAAAACTCCTTACGACGCAACAATGTATGAAAAATGATTAAAGTAGGACAGTAACTATTAATAATAAGCCTCTCCTTTTGTAGTGCATGCCACATAGCTTCTAGTCAAATAATTTGAACGAGAGCAATCGTACAATAAAAACCTAGAAAAATATCACCCGCGGAAACCGAAGAAAAGCTAGCGTTATTTGAAAAGAACGACAAAAAAAGGTTCAAGCCAAGTGATCATTCTCTGAAAAAGTCACATTACTGAAATGATCGGTCATTCAGAAACAACAATTTTTATCTCCGTAGGATAAAAATTGATGATCAATAAGCATCATTGTGTAAACGACAATGTAATAATGGAAAGCTAAACTTGAATTTATCGCTGACTTTCTGAATCTGTGAAAATTTGGCTGTAACAAAATGGAAAGCCTGCAGCAATTCGTAAAATCGCTTTTTTAAAGTTAATTGTGTTAATTTCCTTTGTTTGATATTTTTTATATTAAATGACAAAATTTTGCCTTTAATAATTCTCACATTTCGGGTTTAATTAAAATTTGGGGGAGATTTTTCTTCTTTTAATTATAAATTGTACAATTTCTAAACTGTTACGAAGTATGTATTCTATTTCATAATTTATTAAAAATCAAAATAAAACTTCATAAATAAAGACGATCGTTTAAAAAAACCTATCGATGAAGATTCCGCAGCAACTAAATTTACAAATCGATCTCAAAAATATCGAAATATGGAAATTTTGATATTTTTAATAAGCATTAACAAATGTCAAGGAAATTATTCATACAGGAAATGTGTAATCTTAACTTGAAACTTTCGTTTTTAATAAGGTAATTATAATAATGGGAGGAAATATGATAAATATTTGTTTTTATTATTAAAAATGTATGCATTACTTTGTAAATAATTTGTGATTTATTTATTTGATTTTGTGAAATATAATTTTCCAGTAATTTCTGAACTAAAACTGAATCGAAATAACTGTCTCCCCTTTTAAAATTCGAATTTTCATTTCATATTATTTATAATGGTCAATATACGAACGGAGGCCGTTGCACTCGTGACTCATCCTGTATACGTTTTATTTTTCAATCGAATTTT
Source organism: Melanotus villosus (assembly GCA_963082815.1). NCBI lineage: Eukaryota > Metazoa > Arthropoda > Insecta > Coleoptera > Elateridae > Melanotus > Melanotus villosus. The sequence goes on from OY720425.1 coordinate 60,201,824, forward strand.
ATTTAAATTAAAATACATTACTGATGATGTTTGATTGAAACAGCTGCTTTATATAAGTCTCGATGTGCCAAGGCGTACTCTTTTATCGAAAATAATATTTAAGATGCTTTATGGGTTCAGCTGTATCCTATTTATAATTAAAATGCATACCAGGGACTTATGATTTTGATTAAGGTGATATTAAACGCATTACAGCTTGAAGTGTGGCACGATAAAAATAACATTCCTACATTTTGAGTTTGATATTTTGCAGCGTTTCCTGTAAGCGTGTATGGAATTTCATGTTCGCATGTCAGTTAATACCTATATAAATTAATAAAAATGCCAAAACCGATAACGTATCAAAAAGGTGACATAAATGTTAGATATAAAAATGTTTTATAATTTAGAAGGCGAATATTTCGCATTTTTTAAAATTATATTTACAAGAAATTCTGAAAGCAACACACGTGTTCGTTTTGTTTGTAATTTGTAGATAATGTCATAATTTTATAAATTCCAAGATGATTTTTTAAATAATACTTAAACTTGATAATGCAACAATTGTACTAAAGAATGAATTTGTTATGAAATTCTACGGTGTTCAGTATTAAATAGAATTTGCACTTTTTCTAATTAAAAAGTTTGCAGTTTTAGGAGTTTATTGAACGTTATCATTTATTTATATTTTATGCTTATCGTTGATGATATTACAATTACATTAGAATACAAATCATATTTGTGTTGATAAAACCCTCACTAAATTGTTATTGAAGCGAAATAACTTAAAATTGAAAAGTTTTATGTTATTTAAGGACTTTATATAACAAATTAACGAATTCTTAAACAAATCTAATGAATTAAATGGCTTTCAGTTAACGATTCACTTCTGTGTATGACTGACGTAATAAATCCAAAACGAACGTTTATTTCTTAAACCCAGAGTTTGATTCGGAACTGTGTAATGTCCGGATTTGTCTTAGATTAAAAAAAAAATTGAATCCGGATTTAACTTGCGCCATTTTAGTTCAACAAGTTGATGTAAATTTGATATTATCTGCGCACATATTTTATGGTCGTTTTGATGAATATGATAAGGAGATGAGATTAACCGGAACCGGAGAGCCCATTAGATTTTTTGCTGTTTCTGACTAAAAATTATCTGAAATGATGGTTGCAGGTTGTCTAAATTTATAACCGTTTTGATTACATTTTTTGAAGTGATTTATGCAATTAATTAATTCCGAAACCTTGATTTGTATCTGATACTGAAATAGAATTAATAAATTTGGATTTAACGGAACGTATTTTACAAAATTATATTTTCTAAGCTTGATGAAACGGCATTCTCTGGCCCAATATTCAAAGCCTTTGCAGCTGTTTCTCTTTATTATCATTTATATTTCAGATTTAAATTCTGAGATAAAACCTGAATACGGATTTGGGAAATCGAAAGGGATTCGACCGTATTTCGAATAGGATTTTCTGATTTTTATCATTATCAACAGGCGCGTTTCATTTTCTGGCAATGCTTTTTAAGCGTAGATGGACGAATATCGCCTCATTAGTTATTTGCTTTTGTAACTCAAATTTAGAGCGTTTATCCAGAGCCAACAGGAGGTGCATTCAAATTATTAAGCTTTATTACTTTAATCGTAGTTTTTATAAATCGGTTAAAATTTTCCAATATTTCACACGCCAAAAATTAATTCACAACGCGATCCTTCACAATTGATTAATGAAAAAACTGAAGGAAGCTCAAATTGGATTTTTTTACAGCAATTAATAAAACTTAATCTTTAACGAAGCGAATCATTTAATAGAAAGTATGAAAGGAACTTTTTCCTTGGCTATTTTTGGAATATATTAATTGGCTCTGGTTTAAATTAATTTAGTCCGTATTTGATGAATTTAACACTTTAGGTTTTTTTCTGTTTTATTTCCTTCTTATATCAGCGAAAGCTAAAATAATTTTGTGCCACTGTAGAAAGGATTTCCTGATTTGATTGCATTTCCTGGGTATGTTTTTAAGCAATAATGCTATTAAATTTGGTATTTAGACCTTTGATTGGTTCTTAGCAAATTTATTTATTTATTTTTTATTTACGTATTTGTATTTGGTTTTATTTTCACTTGTCGCACTGTTAGAGTTATACAAGGTGATCCATAAAAAAAGAGCTTCTCATTGAAAAATCACATTAAAAAACTCATTTTTTTACTAGCCTCAAGTAGTAAGTTAAAACATTAAAAAATTATGTAAAACTGGCAACCGCTGGTCAAATCGTAAACCATAATCTTAAAATTAATTCATTTTCAACAATAAGAAAGGTTTACACCAGGAAAAGCTGTGTCTTTAGCATGGCCTATTGTTGTGGTCTTAAAAGATCCTGATCACTTTGTAACCCACGCGAGATCTATCTTGGTAAACTAAAGCTATACCAAAAATAACCAAATTTTGGAAGCATGTTTTAACTTAATCGTTTTCTTTTTTGGCATTTTTTTTTTAGATTACTAAACATGCAGATGCAAATCTAAAATTGATCGTAAAATTACGAAAAAAAATAATATGATGTAGTTTTCTTTTTTACAGTTAAGTGGTCTCAATGGGATAAGAACGTAAGATCACTTAAGTAAATTGTCGGTCCTTATTCTTTTCGTCTTCTTAGTGTTTTTCCCTGTAATTCTTACGATACGATCCACTGTAGGGTTAAAAACGCATGCGACGTGAAAGGTCGTGTTCTATCATCCGCCCTATGGCTCGTCACTTTAGTCGTCAGTCGTGTCCCATCACCCGGGAAATGACTGATGAGTTACCACGAATGAAGTTACGTCAGTCATTTTCTTCACGGTTTTCATTCTTGTTGGCGCCTTCTCGTGAACTAAATTTGTATACTATCTCTTTATAAACCTATCTAGAGTTATGCGGTTTATTAGAAAGGAGTTCTATTTACGTGATTGTTGAGGTTGACTTTGATTTATTAATGAGAATTATGTGCGTTTAGTGATAGTTAGGTCCAATAAGAACGACCAGGAGTCCCCCTACGTAAACAAAACAAATGTTTGAAATTTTTGAGACCGTTGCATAAATGGTAATTAATTAGGTACCATTGTGAAAGTTGCTGTTGATTAATATTTAATTAATATTGATATTAATTAATTAGATGACATGAAGAGGAGTGATTTATTTATGTAATAAAATTTCTATACATATATTATAATAATATGAAGCAATACAGGTCTTTAAGTATAAAAGTAACCCTTTTAATTTAATTATGGCCCGGCTTTTTCTTTGTTATTACTTTCGATATTAGCTTATAAGTATTGGTTTGGGCCGTTTGGGGAATTTACTTGACTTCTCGTAGTTTTGATTTTTATTTCTGACTCGTTCGGCTTTAACTTGCTATCGTTGCCTGATATATCAATTAACGTTCTAATCTAATCTTTAAATTTTCAGATTGTTTCTAAGTTGTGATGAGTTTGAAATTCTGCTTAGGAGATCTGTCAAAAATATTTTGGTTAAAAAAATTAGACTTAGGCAATTATTTCACACCTATTTTGGTGTGGTTCAGAATTTGTTTAGTTATTATAAATTGTACCTTTCGGTTTTACTTTTAAGGAATTGTGATGTACAGGGTGCCTTTCTTAAAATGTTGAAAAATAGGCAAAATTAAAATATCTCAAAAATTTTAACTCTAATAAGAATGTTCTCTCTGACCCTAATTTTTGAAATATTGTAATTTAAACACTCGTTGGTAAAATGTCGCATGTGCTGCTTGCTTTACAACTTTCATCCTGAGCGATTTAAAACATATCGTTTACTTCCCAATTTTCATTGCTCTGTAAATTAAATAATATTTTGATGAAATTTCGAATTTAGGGATTTTGTTTCCAACAAGTAAATTCTCGACAATGGACGGGATGACAGAAGAAATTCCCATACGACAAGGGGACTTATTGAGTCCCATGTTATTTAACATAATAATGGATCAAATTATTGACGGTTTAAAAGATCTGAAAGGATATCAAATGGGAAGGAGCCAAGTGCAAATCGTCTGCTATGCAGATGATGCAATATTGCCCGCCAATACGGAGGATAATTTACAACGACTGCTCCATAAATTTCACCTAACTGTTAAAGAGTAAAATATGCTCATACAAAACCAAAAGTATGGTACTATCTAAATAACCTATACGGTGCAAACTAGTCGTCGACGATAAACCTATTGAACAGGTTATGAATTTTAACTATCTGGGTGTGGAACTATCAAGTCAACGCAATCTATACGGGGAAGTACGAAAACAGGTAAACAAAGGAGCCAGAATCTCGGATTATCTAGACGAGATGTAACATGGAGAAATAGATATCTGAGTAAAGATAGTAAAGTAAAAATATATAAAACAATAGTTCGACCGATTCTTACGTATGCAGCCGAAACAAGATCTGATATAGCAAAGACCAAGCAGCTTTTTAGAACAACAGAAATGAAACGATCACTGGGAAAACACGACTGGACAGAGTGAGAAATCAGACTATAAGAGAGGAGTGCCAGATAAATGATATTAGTGAAGTTCACCAAACAGAGGAGGAACACATAGATCGCGCGAACAACGACAGAATTATGAAAATAGTAAGAGACTGGAAATCACAAGGCAAACACGATCCGGGAAGACCATTGAAAAGATGGGCAGAGAGCTGGTGGGCGTCCACAGAATCCACACCGTGAACGTGTATGCCTACTTTAAAAGAAGAAGAAGAAGAAGTGAATTCCAAAAGTGTATTATCGTAGGTAAATGTAACATTTTAAAGATAAAACAGATCTTCACATTGAGAAGGAAATTAGCTGTGATAAATGTAAACTTCCGTTACATTCCACTTGTTCGGGCCTATCACGTAGCGAAATTCAGTGCTTAACCTCGAAGGATCGTCGAATTGCTTATCACTGCAATAAGTGCATATCTTTGAGCTCAGAGGTCAGTGAATTAAAACAGCTGATTCTTGAATTAAAATCTGAAATAGATGATCTTAAGAAAGTCGCAGCTACTAACAATAATCAAATGTCACCTGATGATATAATTAACGAAGTAGCAGAGCGCCAACGCAGGGCAAGCAACGTTATTGTTTTCAATGTAGAGGAAAGTAATGCCGACACTTTACAAACTCGCTCAGATGATGATAAGGATAAAATAGTAAAAATAATGAGTGAACTACCTAATATTTCGGTAGATGTGATTCAAACTACGAGACTTGGGCGTGTTGAATCAGGTAAAACTAGACCATTGAAAGTAAGTTTAAGAAATCCCGCGGAAGCCCTAGAAATATTGCGTAAAAAAAGTAAATTAAGAATGGGCCAACAGAATGTAAATTTTAAAGCTGATGAAACCCCAATGCAGAGAAAATATATGGTTCAATTAAGATCTGAACTGCTAGATCGTCAGAAGCGCGGTGAGAGCAACTTAACCATAAAGTATGTACACGGTGTACCGAAAATCATTATAAAAAACTAAATATGCCCAACAACAGCAACTGGTACTATCAAAATGTCAGGGGATTAAATAGTAAGATTCAACAATTTTATACATCTGTGTCTCAATTGGAATTTGACATTTGTGCGTTAACGGAAACGTGGCTTCAAGAAGACGTGTTAAGTAGTGAATTATTTCCGGATCAGTATAATGTGTATAGAAGTGATAGAAAATTACAATTAACCGATTATACAACTGGAGGAGGAGTTCTTTTAGCTTGCAGAAGTAATTTAAAGTCTGAAAGAATTGAAATGCCGTATCTATCAACATGTTTTCCCACAATTGATATTATATGCTGCAAATGTCAAATTAAATTTATTTATATATATATTTTTGTAATCTATATTCCACCAAATGTTAATTTGGAAAATTTTGAGCTATTTTTTGAAGCTCTTGAGCAACTTCAATTTATATTAGGAAATCACATAATAATACTTGGTGACTTTAATATACCACACTATGTTGATAACAATGTTAATGATAGGAAAACTGGTATTATTAATAACTGTGCAAATTTTTTTGATGTTAAGCAATATAATTGTATATATAATAGTAGGGAAAGATTACTTGATCTTGTCTTCTCAAATCTTAATTGTGAAATCATACATGATAATGCGCCGCTTGTAAATGAGGATGTTTATCATCCGGCACTTATTATCAATTTAAAGATGCCAATTAAACAGGATAATTTTACTTTCAATGTAAGTGAAGCTGCATTTAACTTTATGAAAGCAGATTATCCTGCTTTATATAATGCACTTTTTAACTCTGATTGGTATTATTTGACAAATTATTCAGACGTTAATTTAGCTGTAGATGAATTTTATACTAAATTGTATAACATTGTTAATCAACATGTACCAAAACGTATGAAATACAAGAGAATTTATCCAAAGTGGTACACCAGTGATATCATAAAAAACATAAAGGCTAAGAACAAACATTTTTATAAGTATAAGAAAACGAACCTGTACATGCACTTAGTTGAATTTAAAAGACGTCGAGCTATAATTAAACAACAAATAAAGATAGCTTATAATAACTATCTTGAAAGCATTCAATCATCTATTGAAACTGATTCCAAAAACTTTTGGTCATTTGTTCAATCAAAAAGGCAACAATCACGTATACCGAGTAAAATGACATACGAAGGCATATCTTATGAGAGTCCGAAATGTATTGTTGAAGCATTTATGACTTTTTTTAGTTCTGTATACACTGTTCCTAATAATGATGATAATAGCAATAGAATGGTGAATGAAGCGATTAGCAATTATGAAAACATAAACATTACAAATATCACAGTAGCAGAAATAGAAAATGCAATTAAAAAGTTGAAAAACAGAATGACTTCTGGACCAGACTTGATACCATCATTTTTAGTTAAAGAGTGTTGTGATATATTTTCACTTCCTTTATACATATTATTCAATCTATCACTAAAAACGGTAACATTTCCGGATCGTTGGAAAATAGCTAAAGCATGTCCTGTTTTCAAGACAGGTAATCCTTCTGAGGTATCTAACTATCGGCAAATCTCTATTTTGAGTAACTTTGCGAAGGTTTTTGAAATAATTTTGTGCAATCGCATGTACTTGTCTACTAAGTCAATTATATCACAATATCAACATGGTTTTATGGCAAATAGATCTACAGTAACAAACTTGGTAGTTTTTACTCAACAAGTTGCTAAGATACTAGATGAACATGGACAGGTTGATGTGGTATACACAGATATGTCAAAGGCGTTCGATAGAGTTGATCACAAACGTCTATTAGTAAAATTGGCGCATTTTGGATTTAATACGCAGATGTTACTGTTTATCCAGTCGTACCTGACGTCGAGGTCTCAATTTGTATTTTATAATGGTTTTAAGTCATCAAAATATACGTCCTCGTCAGGAGTGCCGCAAGGCAGTAATCTTGGACCTCTAATGTTCTTGTTATTTATAGATGACCTATGTGAGGAAATAAAATGTGACAAACTAATATATGCAGATGACTTAAAGATTTTTAAAAGTATAAATACCAAACAGGATTGCGATTCACTACAACGTGACTTGAATAATATTAATGAATGGTGTTTGCGTAATAAACTAAAGCTAAATATCGGTAAGTGTAAAGTCGTTTCATACACAAAAAAAAAACTTACATACACTTATGATTATTCTATAGATGGTGAGGTATTAGAAAGACTGACTTCAATCAGAGATTTAGGAATTTATTTTGATGTGGAATTAAACTTTATTGAACACATATCAACCAAGAGCAAAGAAGCAATTAAAATGTTGGGGTTCATATTAAGAAACTGTAATTCATTTACAAATATGAATGCAATAAAGTTATTGTACTACTCATATGTTAGATCAAAACTTGAATACGGATCTATAATTTGGAGTCCTCACTATCAAATGCATATAAATAGTCTGGAACAAGTTCAGAGAAAATTCTTAAAATTTTTAAACTTTAAGCTAACAGGTCATTATCCTGAAAGGGGTATAGATAATTTTCTGTTATTGCAACTGGCTGGCTTAGATAGCCTAGAATTCCGTCGAGTTTGTTATTTTTTGGTATTTCTTTATAAATTAATAAATAACAAAATTGATGCTCCTGGAATTTTATCGCAACTTAATTTTTATATCCCGAGATTACACTCGCGTTATGATTATACTTTTTACTGTGTTAAAGCTAACACAAACGTTCTGCTTAAATCACCACTGCATCTAATGTGTAATTACTTTAACAAAATTAGTGAAATATGTGATTTATATACATGTTCGCAATTAGAAATTGTAAGATGTGCTAGAATTCTTTTTAATGATTAGTTATTACACTGATATTGTGATATTTGGATGTAAAGTAAAAAATTCATATGTTCCTTTCCATTGTTCTTTTTTATTTTTTATTTTTTGTTTTTTATTTTATTTGTTATTCACTTTAGTTTATTGGATGCTAAAACTTTGGTTTATTTGTTACTATGTATATACAAGGTAGATGTACTTAAGTAATGTGTATTTATTTATAATTTTGTCCTGTAATTGGGGTAAACCTGTTGGGCAAATAAACGTATTATTATTATTATTATTATTATTATCATCTCACTTCGCGTGGAAGGGTAAACAAAATAAATGATTGTGGCGTAAAATCTGTAAAGCAATTTACTCTCACCCCTAATCCTAACCCCTTCACTTTCGCTTAATAGAACTTCTTGTATCATTTGGTTTTTGATTAGATAGACGATGTTTTTACTATTTAAAAAAAACAGTAAAAATCCAAGTTGAAAAAGTAGCAACATTAATTAAGTGCTCTTAATTTAATTAAAAAAATCGTCATGCTTTCACCGAGCACCGACTAAATCCATTAATCACGGATTTGATGAGTTTATCCGTGGTTGATATTGATTTGATGCTCTTTTTGTGTGCTGTGAAGAAATAACTGCGGTCAGCTTTTTTACATTCTGTCTCCTGTTATTGACCATTTGCGGTAGATTTTACATTTCATCCTTTATGTCTCGTGCCTGCTACTGTTTACTTTTTTTGCATTCACAGCATCGATTTGTGGTTTTGTTATTGAACATTCTTATGCTAATTTTATCAAATTAATTGGGAAATTTTCATATTAAACTTTAACCTTTCGATTTCCAATACATCAAAAGTGTGTTGAGTGTTTCTAGTTTGGATTTAATTCCTTGAGAATTCTTCCAGATATTAAGTATATTTGTCACCCCGTTTTAATTTGTTAAAGAAGAATAAATTTCTCCTAGATAAATAATTGCGTATTTGCAAGTTGTTAACTAATTGTTTATATGAAACGTGACTTGCTTATCAAACTTAAATCCAAACGTAGTTTGAAATAATAAATGCAAGGGAGAAAATTTTTATGAATGACTAATTGATATTGTATGTTGTTTACCTTTTTTCTATTGAATATGTGCAACCACGGGTTACGTGGATATGTTTAGAAAGATGTGTCATGTTCTATTACTTCCCGTGTCCACAACACCTGCTGTTCTCGTTTCACTAAATCACTCCACAACATTGCTCCTCAGAATCGTAAATCCTGGAAAAAGTATCATGTAGATCTGTTTTTTTGTCACACGCGAGTTGCGCCAAAGTTGGAACGCGGTAGCTTCAAACATTTTATTATTTATTACGACTTCCCTTTGCAAAAAAAGATGCATTACTGGAATAATTTTTCGTTTGTTTTTTTTTCTTTAATCATTTGGGATTGAGATAATTAAGCTAATAAATCTTTGAAAAATAAATGGGCGTAGTTTTGACATTCATTAATTTTAACGAGTAATCTACGATTGTACGGATTGAGATAATAATTCGGTGTAACACTGTTGTTTTATAAAGTAGGTGTGTTGTGGTAATTTACCGGCGATAAAATTGCAATGCGGTTTCACAATCAATTGTTTTCTAATACAGTTATAATTGCTTATAATCCACAACGTCAACAAAAATTCATTCCTAAATTTACTTGCTTTTTGCTAATAAGCATGCAGTGGTGGTCCCACCGTAAAATAACTCAGTGTAAAACTGCGAAAAAGGAAAACAATGCTGTAATTAGTTTTCGCAATAATTTATTATGGAAACAAATTTTATTATTAAAATAAACAGAGTCTGATAAAATAATTGTAATTCTTGAAGGAAGAAGCATGAACATCACATACATTTTTTACAGAAATTGAAAGTACCAAGCACTAATATAAGTAACTGACTTCAAATTGCCAAATATCAGACTTAAATTCATTATGTTAATGCCCAGATAGGAACCCTAAAGTATATTTAACAGTGCTTGAAGAATGAGGACTAATCTTTACCGAATCCTCTTTTAAAAAACACCTACGTCTTCTTCAACCTGTATTTACCTGTTGCTGGATACAAAAAAAATTAATCGGCACTTCGTTTTTAGAAAATTATAAACATAAATTCAGAATAATTTAATTTTAATAATTTTAGTTCCCTTGGTTTATTGATATCTTAAAAAATCTTAAAATTAAAATAAAATATGGATAATATAATTTGCGCTGTACCAAGTCGTAAATCGTAATTAAAATTACATACTTTGCTTTCTTATTTTTTTCATGGAGTCATTCTAAGTGGGTCACCAACATTTTATAATTCGTTTAGTGTGTCCTAATGGTTAAAATCTTCAGAATCTGCTGATTGAAGGATTTATGTGCAATACGTCCAGATATTATCGTGTTTGCTTAAAATGTTAGAAACAATTCTAACTGAACAAATTCATACAGGCATGTAAGAGCTGAGCTACACGAGCGTTTATCACGACGCGTATCGTGCGCCGCGTGTTACACGTCGAAGTTAGAAACAACTACACGAGCGTTTTTATTTAGTTGTAGATATTTGAGCGCGTAGAACGCGACATGCGGCGTTGAAAACGCTCAAGTTTACGCGTCTCGGCGTATTTTACGCTCGTCTAGTAGCACCCATCAAAAGTGACGCATCGCATTTCGGCGTATAAAACGCGACGGGCGATACGCGTCGTGATAAACGCTCGTGTAGCTCAGCTCTAAGAGTTACTACCTACCCGATACTCTGGTTTTAGATTTGAGCACAGTTGTGCAATGGAGCTTCTGGGTGTAATTAAGATTATATTGTGAGTGCTATTAATAACAGTAGGCTCTGTTTTCTGGCTCTGATTTGAAAATACATTTTCAGAGTAGTTTTAAATAAATCAATACCTACTTCTTTACTTCTTATCACAGGTGTACCGCACGGACACATTTTGGGCCCACTGCTGTACATAAAACTATACGTTCAAATTTAAACAATACTTAACTCATTACCGTTATTATTTCAGTACGGATGGTCCCCCACTTTTATATTTTTTCAATCAAAATGTCAGGGAAGTTAACACAGGCATAAATAATTTAAGTAATTACTTATTCGAAAGAGTACGGTTTAATAAGCAACGCAAATAAAAGTTTTATTGTGCGTTTTGGTCAAACATTTACAGTACGTGGTAATATCGATTAATGGAATAAAACTGAATGTTGTTGCGGATTTTACTAAAAACCTTGATACGTGGATTGATTTTTGCACTACGACTTTACTTCGGTGCTACAAGTCTTATATCTCTAACGATTTTTTTAATTAAATTTACTTATTAAGGCTATGCTATTTGCAGATATAAACCATTCAAAATGTTTTCGTTTTATTAAGTGGCAGGCCCAATATTTACAATTTTCACAACTGTCACACCTGGCTTAAGCTTTAAAGCAAATGCACGGTTGTTGTGAATAATTCTCGGTAATTAACATCAATCATAACCTTAAAGTAAAGCAAATGACAATCACATTTAAAGTTTCGATTTACAAAATGTTTAATCCCATTTCTAATACTTAAAAACTATCATTTTTCAAAAAACTAATGTATATTAGTAGGGATATTCGGAAAATTCAACTCGTGCAAAATTTCAACATAAGATTGATTGATTGATTATAAGAAACTTTTAACATGTTTTAACAAGTTTTTTGTATGAGCAACAGCAGACTTTTACATGCAGAGTGTCAAATTCCTACCTATTTACCGTGTCACCCAGATGTTTTAGATTACATTTTAAGATATCAAAATGAAATTTGGTATATGTAATGTACTCTTAAAAATGCATTATTTGACGTGGGACACAAGTATCTGTCACTTTTGGTTTTGCCGGAATTAACTTCAACTTTGTTATTCCAAGATAATTATCCTATTGAAGAGCCAAAAGAGAATGAGGACATCGAAAATGATCAAAACATGAAAGAAATCATCCAACAGAAAAAAGGTGTCAAAAGACAAATATCATTAAATAAAAGCTCAACCACAGAGTCAATAGCTTCAGAAAATAACTCCTCGGAAGATATTTCAATACATATAAATTAAGAAAATCAGACAAAAAACGACGTAGATATCTTCAAAAAGCCACCTGGAAAAACGGCAAAGCAAATTAAAAAAATTAAGCCCAGTCGATACCAGCACTGCAAGACCAGAAAAACAAGATATGACTAAGGAGACCCAAAAATATAAAATACAGAAACATTTAGAACTGGCCAAGGAAATTATAATGGACCCAAAAAATAACTTTGTTATAAATTATGAATGCCTTATAGATTTACAGAGAAAACACTATCGGAGGCAAAGATGTTATAAGCATAGCCCATAATTATCCAGATAACGCAGAAGAACTTGTAAAAATGTTAAGAACTATATACCCCAACCTGAAGGAGAGAACTATTAAAAGCAGATTTACAAGAATCGCCAATAAATTATCGTACAAAGATTTCCTTGAGGACTCCGACAGCCTGGCGAAGTCATCATACACTACAAAACATCCACTACTCTAACTACCTACTTATTACAACAAAACTATCACATTCATATTACACTGGAATATAAATGGGTACTGTTCCCATCTAGAAGAATAAAACTTATACGAGCCCCGTCCCATTTCAGATGGCCCACCTTAGGATTTTTCAAAAATTCGTCTTTAGAGAACAAAAATACAAGTACTACATGAACTTCAAATTATTTTATTCATTTGACAACATCTTTAGCATCTCTTAACCACAACAAATGCCTATTCCGTGACTAAAACCGACAACTAACACAAAATGGACAAATAAAAAAAAAAGTGAATAAATACGTAAAATTAACAGAAAATAATTTTAAGGTCTACCACTGCTTAACATCGCCTTTATTTTTTATAATATCCGAAATTCTTTGGGGCATAGTATTAACGAAGCCTTGGCAAAATTCTGCTGTAAACGAATACCATATTTTGTGAAGCCTTTGCTTCAGTTGAGTGATTGTTCTAGCAGAATGTTTCCGAAGCACTTTTTTTATCTGGTGCCACAAAGGAACCCCTTCCAAAGGTGGTATACCGTAGTCTTCCATCTATTTTAAGGCTTTTTTGATTTGTAGCGTCCTGCTTTAACACAAAATCTTGTCCTGATATTAGATATTCTTCCATGACCGGTGAAAGCGATTCTTCTAAAATGTACAGATACTTGCTTGTATTCACAGTTTCTTCAATAAAATGAACTTTTCCTATCCCCTTCGGTGACATGATGCCCCAAACCATGACTGATGCAGAAAATTTGACCTTTCTTTTGAGACAGTCGACCTGAAGCGCCTAGTGCATTTTGCAAATAACTCGGCCTCTACTGTCTCCAATACGCACTTCGAATCGAGCCTTATCGGAGCGATAAGTCTTGCATACCATTGCTGAGGTGCCCAAACCTTATGTTCTTTTTCCAATCTTACTGTATTTCTCTTCTGCTTTGGCGTTAAAAGTTGCTTTTCTTTGGCCTTTGGCCACAATTGCCAATTTCAAGAACAGTTTTATAGAAAAAATATTTTTCTGTTTCCATTTTATTTTCTTTAATCAAATAACTTACCTTGTAAGTGCCAATTCCCATTTTGTGAGTCCCCCTGTGACATGTGGATCTCCAAATGTACCTTCTAACAGAATCACTCCACAGAGCGCTTAACGTAGGGTAATTGGCACGCCGGTTTTTCTCGATAATTCTTCTTAATGCTCTTCTATCGACATCTGTAATTTTAGTTTTTCCCACATATCGGGGCTTTGTGGTGACTTAACTAGTAATTTTATATCTTCTAACAATATTTGTTACACTATATCGCGATAACTTTAATAAATTTGGAATTTCCGAGTTCGATTTCCCAGAATTGAAAAATCTAATAATAATTGAACGAATTCTT